>JAKOOJ010000003.1:121595941-122195941 GCA_022577455.1 Arizona elegans
GGAAGGAGTCTTGGACTGGAACTGATACACACTTTGGGGCATCTCCTGAGCTCACAGAAGAACTGTTAGCTACTTTAGCTTAAGGGTACTTTTGCACAGTTGCAGTTTGTGTGCCAGTTGTGCCCATTCCTGCATCGGGAGACCTTGCTCATAATTACTCATATATTTGTCACTTCCCAGTTAGATCATTGCAATGTGCTGTACATAGGGCTGACTTTGAAGACCATCCAGAATTTACAATTAATCCAGAATGCGGCAGCGCACACAGTTTCATGTGCCCTTTGACTTACTGGCATTGCACTTCTGCTATGTGAGCTACATTAGCTTCTAGTTTCTTTCCAGATGAAATTCAAAGTGCTGATTGTTACCTTTAAAGCCCTGCATAGAATGGGTCCTGGTTATTTATGGAGCCACTTTTTCCTGAAGATATCACCATCTTCCACTGAGCATTGAGAGCTCTATGATTGTTTATGTATTGGGAAGTGTTTTATGGTTATGGCAGTGGTTTGCTCTCCAAGCTTGTTTCAATTTAGATCCTGAACTTTTCGTTTCCAGACTAGGTAACATCATCAGTATTTCTTGTCCCATCCTCTTTAGTTTATAAATGTGTTTTATGGTGCTAGGCTTCCTAATGCCTTCCTTCCTTCCTTCCTTCCTTCCTTCCTTCCTTCCTTCCTTCCTTCCTTCCTTCCTTCCTTCCTTCCTTCCTTTTTACTACTCCTATTGCACATTAATTATCCATACTCCTATTCAGCCACATTAGATATGGTGTACTATAAACCAAGATTTTATATCTCTTTGTATTTGGAAATCTCACAATATTTTAATCTGGTCTTTTTTATTACTTTTTCAGCTATATGTTCCCACCAATTTTTCATTGCTGGAACATAATCATTTTTACAGATGTTCCAGTGAACCATTTTGGTTATTGTATTATTTCATTGCTTATGTGATCTTCTTGCACAAGCTGAGCATATGATCTGCTGTTTTCTCTGTTTCTATGTACAATCTGCATTTTGAATCATTTGATGATTTTTCAGTTCTGGCCTTGATTGCGTTAGTTTGAATAGCTTGCTCTTGAGCAGCCAATATCAAGCCTTCAGATTCCTTTTTTAAATGTAAGCCATTGTCAGCTTTTACCTTATTCATTTCCCCTCAATCTTTTGTAGAAATTTATCATGAAATTAGTATTATGATTGTTGACATTTGGAGGAGGTGGTTTAATCATGAAGTGCTGATCTGGCAGGATGGACATGCTCCAAGTCTTCTCAGCCAAAGTATATCAGCTGGTGAGAACCACGAGGGGTGCCTTCTCTGCCATAAATCCTGCCTCTGGAACATTCTCCCTCCAGAGATTAGGATGCCCCTCCCCACTCTGCTGACCTTTTAGCAGGCCTTGAAAATCTGACTATATGCCCAGGCCTGTGGTCCCAAGAGTTTGAAGGGCTCTGTTTCCTGGTTATGTTGACACCAATGAATTATAATGTCTTTAGCTGCTATATGTATTCATTTATTTTTATTGTATTTTAACTGTTTTAATTGTTTTTATGATTGTTCGCCATCCAGAGTCACTGGTTTGTGATGGGAAGCTATATAAATTGAATAGATAAATAAATAAACTGATAAAGAATAATTGACCCTAGATCACTTAGTAAGCTAATGGTGTACAATAACTTTGGGCCTAAGTCGCCTTTATCCCATTGGACATTGCCAAATTAAATATCTTATTCAGTTTTAGGCTGAATTTATTAATATTACTGCAGAAAGGTATTTCTGTTTTCTGTTTGTTGCATAAAATATATGCATGGTGCACCAGTAATCAATATTTTTGTTACCTTTATTTCTCCTTGAATCTCCCAAGGGAGCATTGTTAAGCAATAACATATGTTTTGCACTATGAATAGAGCTTAGAAAAACGTATCTGAAGGGGAACATAAACCCCAGTCTTCTTTCCAACTGCAATCTATTCCAATGTAAAAAGCTTTATTTATTTATCTTTATCAATGTTTATATCCTTCTCCAGCCCTAACATCTCTGGGCAGGTAACAAGAGAAAAGATGCAAAACAAGTAAGAAAAAGAGAGAAAAACATGTAACAAAGTGCTAAAAATTAAAAACCCAAAGCATATTTGAACAAAAGTTTCTTCTAATACTTCCGCATGTCCATAATTTACCATTTCCATCTGAAATCTTATTACTAATATCCCCTGTATAGAGTTTATGGAACCCATGTAGTACCAGAATTTCCTTTAGTATTCACACAACCTATCTGTCAGTTACCTTCGCTACCGGTTCGGAACTGTGAGTGTGCGCGCCATGTTTGCGCATGTACAGAGCATCTGTGATGACATCCAGGTGGGTGGGCGGAGCCTCCCTCCACCTCTACCGGTTTGCCTGAACCGGGTAGAACTGGTAGAATCCCATTACTGCTATCTGTCCCTTCTAGTGTAAAGTGTCTATGGAAGTTCTCAGTCACCTGGGTCATGGTTATCTAGTGGAGAATGGCTTCTAGTGGAGAATGGCTACATACTTTCAAAAGAGAAATGCAAGCCTCCAGCATTATTGTCATGCTCCTCTTCTCTTCCTTGTGCATCTAGAGCAGGATTGGTGTCAGCCCTACAAAATCAAGAAACATATGCTCTGTGTGCCCAAAACTACTTTTATTAAGATTAGCTATAGAAATAGACTCTTGCAGGCTTGAACGTGCTCTTCCTCTTGCTCTCTTTTTTTATCTTAGTGTGAATTTTGGGTGTATCTGTCTTTTTTGTTCCTCTCCCCTCATCTGAGCTTCTGCAGGGTTCACCTCTTCATTGTCTTGGTAATGGATCTTCCCTCTTGTTACTCTCTACAGTTGGGCAATCTGAGGTTCCATGGTCAGATACAGGTGTCAGGGTTCCAAGAAGACTCCGAGGCTTGAAATTCCTCAAAGTTCCATTTTATTAGAGATATTATATTGGCACATCTGGGAAAACCCGAATCTGAAAGCTTCCAGATTTTTCCCACCCGAAAGAAAGTCCAAGTCCCTTCCCCTGCACCCACATGTCTATCACATGGTCCTATCAAAGCACTATCCCAACTGGAGATGCCTCCCAGTCACACACCTCCAGGTGCAGGCAAAATGTCCTTGACTCTCTGAGAAAGGAATGTCATTATGACTACATATCACCCCTGTTCCATACAATCCCTCCTCCCAGTTTCCCACAGCAATAAATGAGGCAGGTCTAAAGGCCCAAGGCAAAAGATGGCTTCCAGGTCTGAAAAACAGGACCTCTTTTACTGTGGCCTCAGAGTTCCTGCTCTGCTGCCAAAACTCAATGGATTACTTTCTCATCATTTTGATAAAAACACACAAAAATAGCAGGGTAAGCTCTAAGGTAGGTTTCAGATAATCATTCCTCCTTCCTGCAAAACAAGAACATCCTGACCCTACTCATGCCACAACACAGGAACACTCTGCAGTGCTACTGCTCCTCTAGTGGCCTTTAAAATAAAAAAATAGCAATGGAACACCCCAAAAAATATACAGCTGTTATAGAAAAGATATCTGAGTCCTGGAGTTTCTAAGAAAGAAACTCCAAACAACCCCACTTTGATTGGGTTAGATATACCGTGAAGTAGAGAGAGACTTTGACTGGATTTCAAAATTCCGCTATAAGACTTTCATTCCATTAAAGTATATCCCAAGACATCTTGTGGTTCCTGTTTTCTGACTTTGCCTATCTCAAAGGAAAAACCTTTGCCCTCAGCATTCTTAGAAAGGAAAAGAAAAGGATGGGAAAATTGAAATATGTTTTAAGCCTTCAAGCAATGCAGGAAAAAAGGGAAGGGAGGGCGAGGGGAAAGGAAAGGAAAGGAAAGGAAAGGAAAGGAAAGGAAAGGAAAATTTGGGAGTTTGAGTTGGATATAGCAGATGGTCTGAGAATATTATCAGTGATTATAATCAAGAAAACCATGTGTTTAAAGCTCTTTGTGTTTGCACCTGTATTGCCAGAGAGGCTGCTTTTGGGCGGGGAGGGGGAGCATTTGGTCTGCCTTTTAAAGGTTGTTGTTTTAAGATTGAAGATGATAGCTCTGTTCCTCTTGGCTTTAATATTATATTTTAATTTTGTTGTTTTTCAGTTTGGATTCTGGTATTTTGTTTTGTGTACTGCCTAGGGGAGCTCTGTTAGAAAAGAAACCTGGTAGAGAAATGAATTTATAAATAAATACTGTCAGGTATGTTTTCTCTGAGGAAATGGCAGTAATGGTAAAGGATAAATCTTTCTATTTGAACTCCAAGAAAGAGACATAGATACCTATTATGCTATAGAAGCATGGAAATGAAACCATATGGGCTTACCCTATGGAAGGTTTGGCAGCTCCAAATTTTACAGTGGAAGTGCCTTTTATTTTCTTGGAGATTTCCAGTATCCATTTGGCTGGTACAGATCCTTCCTAAAAAATCTCATGGCGTAATAAATCCAGCAGACTCTGAGAAATAATAACCCTCTTAAGGCATTATCACTTCAGGCTTGCAAGTTATTGTTACTTCAGGTAGGTATATAATCCACATTTAAATTTTACATTACAAGATAAAGCTCAAAGGCAATCTAATCTTCATTCCTAAAGATGTTCTTTTTCTGTTCAAAATGAACACCCTCATGAAGCTAAGAGAAATTTCTGTAGCTTGGAAATAATTGACCTATCATGACATTGCTTTGTGGTGAGTGACTGGATTTTGCAAAGCTGGCATGTCTGTGGCAGTTGGGGGAAAAAATAAGATACAGTAATTTATGTTGGTGAATCCTACCATTCATCTAAACGCCTTCAGTGACATCCACAAAACTGAGTAGGATTGATGGCTAGACAAAAGAAAGACAGAACAGAGACACTTAGCGCCCTGTTCACTGCAGTGCATGACTTTCTTTGAATAGCAGCCAGCAATCTGAGGGAGAGAAGAAATACGTATATGGATGTCCAAAGAGCAGCAAACAGTATTTTGGCAGAGCTATGAGGAGGCCCAGGCCTGGAGCCATCCATAAATACAATATAACTTTGGTCATCAGACTGGATGTTATGAGGTCATTTTCTTTCCTTTTTCTAAACAGCATGCTTCTTGACCCTTGTTCTTCAATGGCTGTCTTTTCTATTGTGACACATCAGCTGTCAATCTCAGTCAAGTTCAGATCCTGGGCAAGAATGGCTTTTAGCTGGATAAGTGGTTTACCAGTAAGTAGGTCAAGTTTTCGGCAGTCGCCATAGCACTATGGAACTGGAGTTGACCAAACTGGTACTGGAACACCCCCAAACCTATCAATGGCAAATTTCAAAAGTCGCCAGTGAAGAGGAACATAGCAACTATGCAGTGCTATTTTGTTTTTCCCTAGAAAATAAAACATGTGAACAAAAAGAATGGGTGTGTGTGTATGCGTGCATGCATGCTTGTCTGTCTGTCTATCTCTCTGTCTGTCAGCCGGACATGAAAGTATTCTTACGGTCTAATCCATAATTTTTACCCAACATTTTCCTTCACAAGGGCAAAACAATTTCCTTCTTCAATCTTTACTATATCATTTTAAAGCTTGTCTGATCCTGGGGATTTTCAGTGTCAGAAAGAATCAACTGCAGAGAATAGTAGAGAGGCTCAGGGTAAAACCCCATTTTTGGATTTCCTCCTCCAACAGACATCTCCTCTCTACCTCATGAGAAACAAAAAAAAGGCCTCTTTGGCTCCAGAACTCATTGTGTCTTTCATTGTTTGTATCTGGCATAAGGTAATGAAATGAGCAGCAAACTTCTGTTTATTTTTCTTGCTAATATAAGCAATTCACTCACAGCTTGCAGTGACCACACACAGTATAAATGTGTTTCAAGTATTTTGGATAACTTTTGCTGTAAATGAGTAGATATAAATATCCTGTTGCTGGAGCATGTGTGGAAGTATACTCTTACATTATTATTTTTCCTGTACAGAATTCATTTCTTACTGTGTTTCTATAGCCGAAGCCTAATATAAATAATATTAGATTCAATAAACATTTAATATTTATATTACATATGTACTCATAAACTTGATAACAAAAACTTGATTTAGTTTTTCTCTAATCAAACTTCTACTCCAGATATGTAACTAACTGCAGGTGGAGGAATTGATTAGACTCCTTTTAGTTATCAGATGTAACCTTATTCTTTCTAAAAATCTGTTTAAGTGGTTTTCAAGGAACTGATAAATATTCAGTGATAAAGGGCAGCCATAACAGACATATAGAAATTGAAAAGCAAAACTGGAATCCAATATACATTCCCATTTCAGGCTCATGCATCTAGATCTCAAACTATTTTTAAAAAATACTTTTAAAAGCCAGGTAAAAATTCTTTGACCTGGTTAATCTTTCATGGGATAATGGTACTCAGGTTCATGTTTGAACTCAATAAACTGCTGATCATCTTCCATAGTAGATATCCTTTACTCTTGAAAGGTGGGGGGAAACATGCAAAATAGTACACTAAGCAAATTCTTACTTTGTTTTTCTCCTGTTGTTTTTTTTTTTCCAGTAAAAGATTTGGACACTGAAAAATACTTTCATTTGGTGAGTACTCTGTTCCAAGAACAGTGCAGGACGTTACTCTGCCATTCTAGGTGGGCGAGACAGATTTTCCTTAGAGAGGAAGTTTTTTTCCCCCTCAGCTGCATTCTCTGTACAAAATAGCTATCCAGAAAAATGACCCACACACCAGAGAAATGTATGAGTGACATGGAATAGATAGATGAAGTCTATCCCAAATCACAACAACTTTATGCAAAGCTGAGGAAAGATTTACAAAAAAAATAATTTAATGGTTGGGAGGCAGGCCTGGCCCAGTGTAACTATAACCAAGTCTGTTCCTAGTGAAACAAGGCCCACCCCCTGCTTTTTCCTGCCTTACAGTTTAGTAATGTATAATGTAAGGACAGTAAAGCTGCACATGGTTTATTGTAAAGGCAAATATAAGAATACTTTCCATATGCACAGTGTATGCAGAACGATAAATTTGTCATCCAGTCAGTTTATTGGCCTAGGATCAGACTCATTGGGGAGGGGACAGTTTAGACTCTTGGGGTTCTTGTGTTGTTTGTGTAATAGGATAATAATTGAACACACAAATTTGGCAGAGAAAAGGAACGCATTCAATTTTTTTTAACTTAGTCTCAGTCATAATCTTGCATGTATTTCTAACATATTTTATCTTCCTGATGATTGCCAGTTATCAGAAGGGAAAGAATTGTTGTATCTAAGTGATGTTTTAAACAGCCGAATTCATTGTAAAGTGAATCTATTGCAAAATTCTTCATTCACTGAAAGAGAGAGGGGAAAGGAAAGGAGGAGGAAACAACCAATACAGCTGTGGCAATAGTATAAATTATATTTAATATTGTTCCATTGTTCATAATCTCATTGCTCTTGTTTATAGCATAAAGAAATAGTCTTTCTTCTTTTTTAAAAAATTAATGCTTTGTAGTCAGCTGTTATATTAAAAAAAAACTTTGTAATCGTACATCATCCGTTGGTGAGTGGATTTGTTCTTTATTGTTATTGTTCAGGTCCTTCCCACAGATGAACTAAATGAAAATAAAAAATCGTATCGACAAAGTCATAGAAAAAAAGTTCTTCCTGAAATCTACCTAACCAGATTGCTTTCCACAAAGGTAGGACATTAGAGGTGCATTAAGTGAAAAGATTGATATATATCATTGGTATGGAAATTATTGATCCCAGATGTTTGGTTTGGCATTTTACAAATGTTCCAACCGACTAACAAAATCAAGTTCAACTAAAATTAACTCTGAATTACCCCATGTTTTACATTACATGAGAAAATAGCTATCCTTATGATTAAAAAAATGAAATTTTGTAGTGCAATTTTGTATACTTTTTCTGTAAACAAAGTTTTGTTACATTTTATGGAACTTGTTTTTAGACAAGTGTGCATGAAATTAAATTGCATTTAGTAAAAAGTAAATGTAGTTTAATTTCATGCATACTCTTGGTAAATTGCATTTAGTAAGGAGCACAGGGGCTTACATGGTTAGGATTTTGGATTAATAAGCAACAAGCCCATGTTCGAGACCCAAGTGCTGCCATGGGATGGAGTGAACTCCTGTCCTTTGCTCCAGCTCCTCCTAGGGACATGAAAGGAGCCCCCAATTGGGCACTGCCCGGGCAACGATGATGTCACCAGTTAATCCTTTCAACCTGAAAGCATCTTAGTTCTTCTGACTTGAGTGCAATGTGAGTAAAGAGTATATTTCATTGAACTCACCAGAAGTTCATTAATATTTTTATTACTATAGTGTTGGATTAAGTCAACTCAGATTACTATGTTGATAAAAATCCAGATTTTATAAAGTTTGTAAATAAAAAAGACAGTTTAGGATATTGCATTATTTTCTTATTTTTGTGATACTAGGTTATATTCTATAACCTTGTGATACTAGGTTATATTCTAATATTGTTTAAATATTGCATTAGATTATTACCCTGCTGTTTTCATCTTGAGTATTGTTTTATGATGTGTTACTAAGTTTTGGGCATAGTGAATCTATATATCATGACTGCTTTGAGGGTTATACAGAGTTTCATGTTTATTACTGTTTATTACTGTTGACTAATAAAATTGCAAATCATAATTATAGACAGAACTGAATTCAAAAGAGACATTTAATTCTTTTCCTACCTATTGTGTTTTTGTTAATGTTTATGATTTCTTTACCTTACAGCTTTTTGTATTAAGCAGGTAAAGTGATTGAGTGAAAGGGTTAAGCCTTCTCCTTTTGATCCTAGACTACATATCATATGTAGATTAACAACTATGTGCTGACTAAATCCTTTATTTTACACCACATTATTTATTCCACTAAATTAGACCTCTGGTCCAATGGTCTATTTATGTGTCATATTTCTATAATAATCAATACCCAAAGCAGTTAACAGTAAACATTAATTTTTCCAACACATAGCATAAAATAAAGATCAATTTGCTAGAAAAACAGAAATAAATCTTAAAAATTCAATATAAATAGCATAGCATAAATATAGTATTACAGTAAAACAACCGCTATGAAACAAAATCAAAACTAACAGTTCATTTATATTTTTAAAAAGCAAAGTGTTTTTACAAATGCATATAAGTTCAGTTTCTTATTTTGTCATTAAAATCACTGGAAAGGGAAATATGACAGTATTTCTTCATCTTATGTGTTTTATACTCAAGAAAAACTTAGTTATCTACTGCAACAATGGTGAAGAATCCCATCTACTTTGGGGGGAAAACCATAGAGTATCAGTGCTAATGCTTTTAATGGACTTGGACACAGATGTTGGCTAGAAGCCAGTCTGTAATTCCAGTGCTTTGTGATTCATAATTGGAGGCGAGATCACAGAATTGCCAGGGGTCTATAGTTTTCCCACTGTTTACCACACAGAACAATCACAGATGTGCTCTTAGATTCCAGAACCAGAGAAGGAGAATCTCAGTGCCAAAAAGGATTAAATGCTAACTAAAACTAATTACTTCAGTATATACAAAATTAACCCAACTCTCACGAAAGATTCCTCTCTCTTCGCTCAATCAGTGTTATTTCAGATTTCTTCAATTTAGCCTGAAAAATAGTTAAAGCTTATTAATATTTTATTCATCATTGTTGGCCCTTTCTTAATGAAAGTTGAATATTTTTATTCTTCAGGGCACACTGCAAAAATTCCTGGATGACTTATTCAGAGCCATTCTGAGTATACGAGATGACAAGCCACCTTTGGCAATTAAATATTTCTTTGATTTCTTGGAAGAGCAAGCAGAGAAACGGGGAATCTCTGACCCAGACACATTGCACATTTGGAAAACCAACAGGTTTGAAAAAGAAGTTCCATCATTTCTGTCTTATACAGGTTTACTTCTGAACAAGTGCCTTTGATCCCCATGGTAGTTTCTCAGGAGGAAGCATATGTAAAAAATGAATGAGAGGAAAATGTAAAGAGAGCAGGAAATAATTGCAGAACTGCAGCTCAATGCTTTTCAAATTCGCACCAGACAAATTCCACATTATTTAAATACTGCATCCATTTTTTATTGCCACAATGTAAAAGAGAAGCTGAGATTCTAGAAAGAGTGCGGAGAAGAGCAACAAAGATGATTAGGGGACTGGAGGCTAAAACATATGAAGAACAGTTGCAGGAACTGGGTATGTTTAGTTTAATGAAAAGAAGGACTACGGGTGACATGATAGCAGTGTTCCAATATCTCAGGGGTTGCTACAAAGAGGGAGTCAAGCTATTCTCCAAAGCACCTGAAGGTATGACAAGAAGCAATGGGTGGAAACTAATCAAGGAGAGAAGCAACCTAGAACTAAGGAGACATTTCCTGACAGTTAGAACAATTAATCAGTGGAACAACTTGCCTCTAGAAATTGTAAATGCTCCAAAACTGGAAGTTTTTAAGAAGATGTTGGATAACCATTTGTCTGAAGTGTAGGTTTCCTGCCTAAGCAGGGAGTAGGACTAGAAGACCTCCAAGGTCCCTTCCAAATCTGTTATTCTGTTCTGTTCTGTTCAACGTTCAGAAATGGATAAATATTATGAAATGTCCATATAAATTTATGTTTTTCTAGTACTTAGAAAATAACTATAGACTTTTTATTAAAACTGAGAAAAGATCCATTTGACATATAGATTACCTGATTGAATTGGCAGCATTCAATACATTTTCACAGTTTTTTTAGTACATACAGTATCTTTTCAAAGCAAGAAGATCTTAACCTTAAAGCTCAGCAAGGACATATCCATTCATGTTATTCTACCAATGGACAACAATTTAAAGGAACAAGTCTGTACAGATAGCCCTCGACTTACAACCACAACTGAGCCCAAAATTTCTGTTGCTAAATGAGACATTTGTAAAGTGAGTTTTGCTCATTTTACGACCTTTCTTGGCACAGTTATTGTGAATCACTGCAGTTGTTAAACTAGTAACTCTGTTTTTGAGTGACTCTGGCTTTCCTATTGACTTTGCTCTTCAGAAGTTCAGAAAAGGTAATCACATGACCCTTGGAAACTGCAACTGTCATAAACATGAGTCATTTGCCAAGTGTCTGAATTTTTAATACATGACCATCACACAGTGGTCATAAGTGTAAAAAACGGACATAGATCACTTTTTCAGTGAATCTTTCTTATAGAATCTTTCGTACAGTGCTGAAGCCATATTGAACTCCAAGAAGATATTTTTTCACTATAGAATCAACTTCTATAGAAGTTATAGGTTAATCCCTATATTTAACAAAAATAGAAAAGTTAGAATCCAAAATGGAAGAAGGATGTTTAGGCAATAAATGTGATGGTCAAAGATTATTCCCATTAGATCAATTTCATCAACTCAACATCTGGCAAAATCAAAATCTAGATACTAACACTTAACCTATTATTTAATTTATTTCACCATGCAAGAATGAACAAGGTAACTATCACTATGAATTTTGTTCTGTAGCCTACCTCTGAGATTTTGGGTCAACATTCTGAAGAACCCCCAATTTGTCTTTGATATCGACAAAACTGACCACATAGATGCCTGTCTTTCTGTAATAGCTCAGGCCTTCATTGATGCCTGTTCCATCTCTGACCTGCAGTTGGGCAAGGTACGTAATGGCTAGTAAGGATGATGTTATCATCTGCTCTTCCACTCAACAATATTTTACATTGTCTTGTGAGTAGCATCTATGTGGTAAACAATGTTAGGGGAGCAGGGAGCAAAGTTAATGTCCATGTCAGGAAAATGAGAACCAAAATTGAAAATTTAACTGATATATATACATTTGATTCTGTTTCATCACTATTTAATGCGATTGTTCCAGATATGTCATTTATGTCATAAACAATAATGATCAAATCATTAGGCAACTCAGGCAAATTGTTGACCATCTGAATGTTTTATTCTACTTCCTACAATAGTTTACTCCCTGGGCTAAGAGAAAGCAGTCACCATCTAAAGTTACTTCTTTTCAGTGTCACAATCTTTTTTGTAAGGTTAAAAAATAATGATAATAATGGACTCACTTCATTACAGACAGCCCAAAATTATAAGTCCCATCTCCCAGAATTATGAGTTGAGCAATTTCATGATAACCCAGAAAGTAGATTACCATGAAATTGCTCAAGTCATAATTCTGGGAGATGGGACTTGCAATTTTGGGCTGTCTGTACAAAAGTAGATTACTTTTTTTTCTGCCTCATGTCCATCTACAATGAGTTTCTGTGTATAAGAGTTTTCTGACCCTTGAGAGAGTTGCAAATACTTAGTAAGACATCTAATATAGATGCTTATTTTCTAATTGGGATCAGATGCTTTTTAATGCAGAACTGTCAGGCTCAAGTGCATGAGCTGGCATTACTAAAATCATAGCAGTAAGGAGTATACAACCTACTTCCTGGGAGCTGGACAATTTAGTACTTAGAATTATCTCTCCTTGCTACAACTATAGCCTTCTTTTTGCTGGGTGAGCATTATTTTTGTTGTTGTTGTTTTTATCAATGAACTTAATATGAGACTAGTTTGTTGAAAGACCAATCCTATTTTCTTATTAGGTATCTAACCCTATCCTACCATCTGAATTTTTGTACTTGGCTATCACAACCTTCTTACATATTGGCTTTCAAGGTAATCTGACACCAGGAAGCCTAAGCTAATTTATGGATTCCAAGGAAACCTAATGCTGATTTATAGCCCTTTGAGTGCTACAGAGATTTAATTGCAACAAAAACCTGTTTTGCATTGTTATTGAAGTGAATCTGGAGAATTTAATATGCTTCCTTGAGGCACTTTGTTGAGGGCTATAATTTAATCCTTTAATTAGTCATCAATATAAATATAAATAAAAGTGAGCGTATATTACGTATAATATTACAGCATGGGATACCCAGTGATACATGTTTTTAAAAATAGTATTCTGCTAAGAAATTTAGCACTCTCCTGGAATAATGTTAGATTATATTTAGATATTCCTTTGGGAATACTGGTCTGTAGACTATTTTCATTAATTATATTTATTACGTGCTATAACATGCATTGAATCATATATTGAGAAGCTAATGCAAAGATAACTGCTCGTTTCAATTACAACTACAGTCAAGATCTTTTGAACTTGCGAGTACATATATTTATATTTTATCAGAAAATATTTTGCTTTCTTTTTTAAAGAAAATAATAATAATTAATCATTTAAAAAAAAATGGTTTCCCTCTGGATTTTTGCCTCTAGGATTCACCCACTAATAAATTATTATATGCTAAGGAGATTCCTGAATATAGAAAAATTGTACAGAAGTATTACAAACAGATCCATGATATGCCACCACTTAGTGAACAGGAAATGAACGCCCATCTAGCAGAAGAATCCAGGGTAAGAAATCTCTTTTATAATGTATCAGTTTCAGATTTGTCTCCTATAACAATTTCTACAAATCTTTTCATGAGTACTTTTAATCGCATACAAATTATGAGAATACTTACAACAGTTCATTTTCACATTATAAGTGTGACTGTTTTTCACACTTATAGCCATTGTAGCATCCCCATGGCCACGTGATCAAAATCCAGACAATTGGCAACTGGCTCATATTTATGACAGTTGCAATGTTCCAAAGTCACATGACTGCCTTTTGCGACTTTCTGACAAGCAAAGTCAATGGGGAAGCTAGATTCGCTTAACAACCCCGTTACTAACATAACAACTGAAGTGATTTATTTAACAACTGTGTCAAGAAAAGTTGTAAAATGGGGCAAAACTTCACTTAACAAATGTCTCACTTAGCAACAGAAATTTTGGGCTCAATTGTGGTCGTAAATTGAGGTCTACCTGTATTGATTTCACGTCTAATTAAAAGCAGTTTTTTATATTCTAGTCAAACAATGTTCAAGAGTACTGTATTAAGTATTATCAGGAATCCAACTAAAATTTGCTTGACTATAAATCACTAAAGAGATTTTCCTTAGCCACAATGCATTTTCATTTTTTTTCCTGCATTCCTCATAAGTTATGTATGTCACATATTAATTAGCTGACTTTGAAAACAATCGAGAGTTCAAATATGCTGATGCTGCATAGAGCACCATCCAATACAAGTACAATTCTAACTCAATTGATTCCTGTCAAAAAGAGTGGCTGTGATTTAGTGAAAATTGAAGTAACATTCTTTCTTTGTTTTATTCTTCATGAAGAAATATCGGAATGAGTTTAACACCAATGTTGCCATGACAGAGATTTATAAATACGCCAAGAGATACCGCAGTCAGGTGAGTCGTTTCCTTCATCTGATAGGAAGAAGTTGTTTTATCTGTCAGCTTTGTAGCTTGTAGCAACAAAGGTTGAGTGTAACTATGTTTGCATAGTGAAATACTTCTGTGAAATACATGTGTCTTTGCAATGATACTTAACTACTGTACCAAAATCTGAACTTGCACTGAATTAATATTATTAATGTATAACATCACGAGGGGTATTAATCCATATCCCAAGTGATCTGGATTCAAAATATGAATCCAGATCACAAGGAAGCAACGTGTAGCTCCTGATCTGTTTGCCCTCTTCAAACTTTTTGCAGCTTTCAGAATCAATTTGCCATTGCAATTCAATAACAACTTTAGTTATCTCAGTCTGAAAGGATTGGAATATTCTTGCTGTAATCAAGACTCTCAGCCACTCCACTCATAAGCCAACTGTAAAAACAGCAGTTTCCACAAGGGGTGGCTATCGGAGTCACATGGATGATTTCAGTGATCCCTCCTTGTTCTGGAAAGATTATACATCCAGTTTCGGTCACCACACTATAAAAAAGATGTTGAGACTCTAGAAAGAGTGCAGGGAACAGCAACCAAAGTAATTAGGAGACTGGAGGCTAAAACATACGATGAATGGTTGCAGGAACTGGGCATGGCTAGTCTAGTGAAGAGAAGGACCAAGGAAGCATGATAGCAGTGTGCCAATATTTGAGGGGCTGCCACAGAGTGGAGGGGATCAACCTATTTTCTAAAGCACCTGAAGGCCAGACAAGGAATAATGGATGGAAACTGAACAAGGAGAGATTCAACCTGGAAATAAGGAGAAATTTTCCAACAGTGAGAACAATCAACCAATGGAACAGCTTGCCTTCAGAAGCTGTGGGAGCTTCATCACTGGAAGCTTTCAAAAAGAGACTGGACTGCCACCTGTCAGAAATGGTGTAGGATCTGTTTAGTCCAGGGGTTAGACTAGATTACCTACAAGGTCCTTTCCGACTCTGTTAATCTGTAATACCAGCTCTGATCCAGAATCCAGCAGCCATTCTTCTTCGAAAAGCTGTGTTGCTAGCCAGCAGAAGCAGGCAAGACATCAGCTCACCATGGTGCTTACAGGAAGTGTCCAATTTCATTCTATTTCTTCATGCAATTAATTTCTCAGATATTTACTTACTGAGTTTCCCCCTTTGGCCTGGTTTACTTTTTTATTGCCCCTATTAGTCCCAAATGCATACTTTTTTTTTAAATTGGGTCTTTAGCAAGCCAATGACACTGTTACCCGAGCCCAAATTGTTCTCTTCCATGATCCATTTGTATAATCAGTAGATTTGAAAATTGCTAATAACTCAAAATTATTTAATGCTTCTAATGATTAGATCCATTGAGATAGTAAAATATTAGCTCTAGAGTAAAAGAAGCCACAAAACACAGCTCCTGCATGGGTTTTCAGTTTTAAGGATTATATCATTTCAGAGGGAAAAAAGAACCTTCACATCAGTTGTACTTCTTAGTTTCTTTTCATATAAACACATCCAATATTCCTTTCCTCTCCCTTCCCACGCAACTGCTACATCTCCGACTTTTTACAGAAAATCTTTTAAAATACCATGAAAATAATATGCACAAACTGAAAAACGCAGAATGGGTTTGGTGTTATTTTTATTACCTGAAAACACCTGTTAGCAGGTAAATCTGAAAAATATTACGCATAATTTTAGAGCACTGTTATCTGAGCCCAGCTGTTCTTAACATTCTGTGTAAAACATGCATTTTTGTACCAGGATCAATTGGGCAGCTTGTAGTTTCGGAGTTGTTCCAGTCTATCACTTTGCCATAAGAATGAAAAATTCTCATTCTGCTACGCTAACAGTACTTTCCTATACAGCCCTCCTCAGATATTAAGTCCAATAGGACTTACTCCCATGCAAGTACAGTACAGTGCTTAAGAAGTCAAATGTACCTCATTTGGCAGCTTTGGTTCAATGCAATGTATCCAAGCTTTACTAAGCTATTAGAAATAAATTGGGAAATCACACATTGCAGTTTAACATTAGGTTTCCAATCTGTATCAACCCATATTTTATAGTCCTATGTCATAGTAAACCCAAAGTATGTCATTTACAAAGAGTGTCATCAGACAAACACAATTAAAATCTTTGGTTTTCTACCATAAATAAAATAAAAAAATGTAAGTGACCACCCAGCTTCAAAAAGTCCAGTGGTGTTGTGCAGTGTGCATCTCCCTTTTTTCTATTCACAAAGAGGACACAACCTAGGCATGTCAACAGACTTGTCCCTTTCCTTCTCCCACACTTGTGGTCCTCTATCTATATTGTTTACATAGAAAGCAGGCTTATGGTCCTTGATGCTCTCTGGACTTGGTTATTTTCTTGAAGATGGTTCATTATCCAAACTAGGTAACATCATCAGAGAATGTATGGCATCACCTAGTTTGAATAATGAAATGACTACAAGAAAACTGATGGCTCAGCAGACTGATAGCATTATGATTAACACTAGCTGTCTGCAATTACTGTAAGTTCGAATCTCACCAGGCTCAAGGTTGACTCAGCCTTCCATCCTTTCTAAGGTAGGTGAAATGACTACCCAGACTGTGGGGGCAATAAGCTGACTTTGTATAAATATACAAAAGTATGAAGGCTATTGCTTAACGCATTGTAAGCCGCCCTGAGTCTCCGGAGAAGGGCGGCATATAAATCAAATTTAAAAAAAACAAAAAACAACCAAGCTCAGAGAGCACCAAGAACCCCTCATTTCAACCCTGAGTGACAAATATTCTCCTTTAAACACATTGTGAAATTTTCACCATCTCAATCGAATAGAATAAGAATAAGTATAGAATAGAATAGAATAGAATAGAATAGAATAGAATAGAATAGAATAGAATAGAATAGAATAGAATAGAATAGAATAGAATAGAATAGAATAGAATTTTTTATTGGCCAAGTGTGAGTGGAAACACAAGGAATTTGTCTTGGTGCAAATAGGAAACACTGAAGTTCCTCCACACTACCACCTGCCTTAATCCCCAGCTACACAAACAGTTTAAATACAGCCTGCAGTTATGCTTTCTGCATCCCACTTCAAAGCCACAAGGCTTCCTACTGCTGATCAGTTGCAAAAAACTAGTACCAAAGCAGTCTCCGGCTCCATCATTTCTGTTGTTCATTTGATAACTCCGTATTGGTTGATCAAGTAATAACAGATCCCACTTCGCCACTGCCTTCCCCACATGTCCTTAGCTTCTAATGTTTGGTTTTAATTTAAACGTACAGTATATGTTTAGATACGTTTTTATGACTGTAAGCTGCCCAGAGTTACCGTATGGCTAAAAAAATTAATAAATAAATAGATAGATATTGTCGGTAGGGGAAGGTGAACACATTTCCACAGCACTTTCACTCAATCAGCGTAAGCTGCTTCTGGTCAAAAGAAAACCAAAGATCTATTGCATGTATTTATTTAGCAAATTCTATAAAGTCCCGCATCTCACAGGACACTGGGTGTCCTCACTGGGTCAAATATAACCTTAGTGACTATCAAAATAGTATAACCATCATTAAAACACTGAAGCGCAAATAAAAGTGAAAACATAGAAAGACCTAGATTGCAGGAGAATACCAAACGTACACAATACAGCCACCACCCAAGGAAGTAGGAGTCTAGCCACTGGAAAAAACAGTCTTCCCCTATGCACTGTGGAATTTTCACCATCTCAAATAGGAAACTAGAATATTTCTGACTTGGGCTGCATTGCCACAAAAGTGATACTAATAAGGCTTAGCTGCCCAAGGAAGAAGAAGGTGTAGGGTTGATCCAGTTGTAATGTCGGAGTCTTTTGTGGTAGTGCCCTTACTTCCAAGTAAAGATGTATAAAGTAATCAATACCAATTGGTGCAAAATGCAGTGGCCCGCATGTTTTGTGCAGACTCTCGTGTGCACATATATCACCTCCCCTGCAGGAGTTGCATTGGTTGCCGATTTGCATCTGGGTGCAATTCAAGGTGCTGGTTGTCACCTTTAAAGCCCTTCATGGCTTGGGACCAGGTTATCTGAGGGACTGTCTCTTGCTGGTCACATCTACCCAACCCACCAGAGCGGGGAGGCAAGGAATGTTGCGGGTCCCATCCCCGAGGAAGATATACCTGATGGGACCCAGAAGAAGGGCCTTCTCTGTAGTGGCTCCCTCTCTCTGGAACATCATTCCCCCAGAGATTAGAATGGCCCCCACTCTAACACGCTTCTGGAAGGCGCTGAAGACCTGGTTCTGCTAGTGGACTTGAGGAACCCAGAGCGGGATGGAGGCCATTAAATGGCTCGTGTGATCTGTCGCCGGGGTGAGAGGTGGGGGTTGATTTTGGTATATTGTACTATATTAATTTATTTGATTCTTTTTGTTAGTTTTTATTGTTTTAAATGTGGATTTATATTCTGTAAGGTGAATAGGCGGCAATATTAAATAAATAAATGCTAATGCTAATGCTAAAAGATAGCCATGCATATTCAAGGATCAAAAATATAAAGCTAAGCCACATGGCTTCCACACTGAAGGCTTGTTCCCTGGTGGATAGTATCTCTAGAAGAGAAAGCATCTCTGTTATTCCTCAGCCAAGCAGTATTCTGAATGCCTTTTCTGTCCTAGAATATAAATCAAAAAAGTTTGTAATTCTTCACAGCTAAAGCAGTTATTCTTTATAATTAAAGGGACAAGCAGCTACACTATCAATAATGATTTCCTATCATAATCCTTCTTCTCCTGACATTGTCGTTTTATTGTAATGGGCTGTGAGAATAACCTTGGGAAACAAAAGGAAGTCACAGATAAGACAAGACAAGAGATTTGGTTTCCTATCTGGTCTATCTCAAAGGGCTGGCATTTATCTTGCCATATAGTGTTGCAACTACACTTGTTTCTGAATAAAAATAGTTAACATAAGACCCATATAGGTCTGTGAGAGTGCCTGATTTCTAGTCAATTTCACAAGCACATCAGACTATCCAAACTAGTAAATTCCACAAACTTGATTTTTCTGTCCTGGACTCTATAAGTAATAGAAAGCCTCAATGCCCTCCAACAGATGTTGTTCCTTTGTTCCCTCCTTGCCATATTTTTATTTTGCTGCTTTAGAATTATAAATAAAGGAACATAGTGGAATCCCCTAATTAGGTAGCTAACTACCTTGTCAGAAACAGAAGGATGAAGTTAATTCATTCCAGAAGAGAAAGAAATTTCATGAAGTAGTTCATTCTGGGTTGGTTGAAAGTACAGTGGACAATGGTGGAACAAATTGAAAATGCAAAGTACAGGCTAAAGTAAAATGTAAGAAAAAGTAAATCACAATAAAGAAAGCAAAAGCAATAGAGAGAACTTGCGCTGAGGGATGTAATTTGTAAACCTGAACTGCAAGTCAAATTGCAGAATAAGGACTCTTATTCCAATAGATCATTCATCTTTGCCAAGGACAATTCCTCTCCCCGCACCCCTATCTGCAATGGTGAAGACATTGCAAGATGCAAAATCTTAAATAGTTTTCCTTCAATTAAAAAAAAGGAAGAATAAGCAATGGAATAGCATAGGAGGGTTTCAAGGAAATGGTTACCTGGAATCTTCTAAAAGCATCAAATTTCTTTCTCAAACACTGAATGTTAACAAGAAGGTGCAACATCCATTCTTATAAACCACTGCTTCCCAAATTTGTAATGACTATGGTTGCTGGAGAATCCTGAGAATTAAAAACCACATAGGTGGAAGTTGCCCCAGTTGAAAAATACAAGTATAAATCATTATAGTAACAAGGAAATAGATCAGTCAGCAACGTAGAAGAATGCTACTAAAAGATGGGTGGAAATCAGTTTAAACAGATAGATGATTTTAAGAACTTGAATGACATACATTGAGTGGACCTAAAGCAAGTTCTAGTCTTGACACACTTTCCTGGAGAAAAAGTCATGAATAGACATGCACAAGACTGCACTGTCTGAATGAATAAATAAAAAAATCTCACCTTTGTTTAATTCCTTGTTTCCTCAGATAGTGAATGCGTTGGATTCCAACTCGACCACAAGACGCACTCAGCTTCAGCACAAATTTGAGCAAGTGATTGCACTTATGGAAGACAATATTTACGAGTGCTGCAGTGAAGCATAGGTATCAGCTGGAACTTTCTTCCTGTGTTTAGAAGTGACCTTCTCTGCAGTGCACTGTCTTTTAAGAAACACCCTTTCTAAGTCATTGTTTGTCAATAAGTACCCTGCTGTATGTATATGATGATTAAGAAACCAACTTGATAGCAGATCTGCCCCATCTTACACTATCTGGAGAGGTGTCCACTAAACAGTTTGAAATTTACTATAGGATCTGCACTGCATGGCTCCCATAACTTATTTGCCCTCCTGCTCATCTTCAAAATGGCCATCTTTTACTTCATTCATTTTCCCGGAGAAAATCTTTGCGTACCAAAGGATATGGAGATAATGCTAAGATTGTTGAGAGAAAAGCAGCAACAACTCAGGGAACAATGAATGAAGGTTTCAAAAGGCTCTCAGATCCACACAGGAATTCTCTGTCAACAGTGCCCCTCTTTCTTCTGTGTACTTTAAATATCAGGGAATCCATTTATTGTACACAGTTTGCTGCATTATATGTATTTTGTGCCTTTTATTTTTGTACTATATGTGTAACATAGCCACACCATCCTCCAACATTGGAAAGAGGTGGAGATTTTATAGGCTCCACAATGCAGTTCCTTCCCGAATAGACATGGCATGTGAAAGCACTTTATCTCATCACAAAAATGGCTGTTACCTTGCTGAAGGGATCATTGTTGTGTAGCAAACAAAAGTCAGAAAACAACCTATCAATGCAGCTGTTCCCACTTCTCCAAACTTCCCAGATATTCCGGTAGGTTGATTTGCACTCAGCAAATTCTTGGACTGCCCTCGGATTGCTGGAGGAATCATTTTCCATAGAAGGAAAAATATACGTATGCTGCAGGGTCAAAGGAATGTGCTTTCTTCCCTTATTCTACCCCTGTTAGTTCAAAGGGTATATATAGGGCTGAACTCTCAGCTCAGCTTAAATCCAAAGTTCATAACAGTTGGTTTAATGTAAGGCCGCTGTTAATTTTCAGTAGAACAAAAATAATGGTATGTATTTCCGTTCCAATTTCTATCTGAAAGGAACTTTTTTGTGCATTTGCCAGAATCATTGCAAAGTGTCATGTGTTGCTAACTTTGATGCCTGAAATGTTCCCTTTATCCTTACATCGTCCTCTCTGTTGTGAAGGAGAGAACATCAGTAGTTCTAGTACTCTCAAAATTTCCCTTTGGTACCTTAGGTAGTTGCCTTGAGGCAATAGATGTTTTGTATAAGAAGATGAAAACTCATCACAAACACTGACGCCGACACACGCCCTTGACAATGCCAAGCTCATGAACTGCCAAATAATGCTCAAAGCATACCACACTACCTCACCAAAAACAAGGGAGGAGTTGCCACAGTTTTGAGGCTGAGTTGATTGTGGGGTGAATTTCAGTTTTTTAATCAAAATCTTGTCCTTGACAGTTACCTTACTTCAGATATAACTTTCCAAAATGCCTAGTGTTAGTATATTATTTGAGGAACTGATATGTCACGATGGATTTTATATATTGGTATATTGAAATACAGATTTTATCCAGGGCAAAAACAAAGAGGAATATAGAAGACCTGAAAAAAGAACTTCAAAAAGTTACACTCACTGAAGAAATGTACATGTATTTGCCAAGAGACTGGTTATGGAAGAGAAATTTAAGAATGTAGCTGGGCTACATTTAACTTGACAGAAGTTGTTTGTTTCCTTCAAAATTATTATTATTTTTAATCGTGAGGAGCTGCCCAGTTACACACATACTTAAGGAAAACTCAGGAATGGGAGTGGGGGGGGGACCCTATTCTGGATGACCATGTCTGCAGAGGAGGGAAATGGATTGAAATTGAAGCAGGTGTAACAAATGTGCTAGTTTTGTCTGTGCAGGAAGCTGTAATTTTGGCAACAGCCTAGTTCCTACATAGAATTGGATGAGCAGAAAGCTCTTAGCTAATATGACTGACCTTCCTTTCCCCCTGGAAGGTCCTATCCTGGGTATGACTAGAGGTAGATGTGAGTGTTCCAAGCTGTGTGCTTGGTACACAAGTGTGATGGCCTATGCTTTGTTATTTAATTCTTTGTTCAAATATTTGCTTCAGTCATTGAAAAGAAATAAGTTGTCTGCAAGGTGGAAACTGAGGGGAGCCCAACTTTATTGTAATATATATATATATATATATATATTATAACTTTGTCAAGTTATTTGTGAGTGTTTTTCCCCTTTACCTGGTGTTTGATGGAAGTGGCAAAAGGTGCTGGGGGATATCTTTGTAATAAAACAAGTTGATCAAATTTGTGTGGTAGTGTGTCCATTCAGGCAAAACTCTCATCCTTTTAGACAATTAAAATAAGTAGCACAAAGTTTATCAAGCTGTAAAAACCACTGAAATAGTCCATCTGGGCAAAGTTTAGGCTTGTGGGATTTATTACTCTGAGATCCACAAAGATGAATTAGGCCCAAAAACCATAAACCTAAAAAAGGACATTGTGTATGAGAATTCATATTTGTAGGAATCCTGACTTTATTCATTCTTTAGCCTTGTTCCCCATATTCCATATTCCTCCATTAGGATAATCTACTGGAAAAATAGAGGAGCTTCTTCTGTCCAACAAAAAGAATAACTAGTATACATTAGGACAATTTAAAAAAAATAGTTTGCCTTTCAGACTATATATATATATATAGTCTTATATATATATATATATTATATATTTCTTATATATATATATATATATAAGAAAAACTACAAGCTGCACTTAAAATTTGGAGAAACGGTAACACCCAATGACCACAACTACATCATGTAGTTTGGTTAATAGCATTATGATTTTCATAGTTTTTCTGGTTTCTTTGGCAGGTGGTGTAGAGCTTTGTTGTTGTTTTTTTAACTCTGATGGCCTTATTTTGTCATGATTTGGTGGTATTTTTCACTTCAAAATGATATGAAACTGTGTCACTGCTTTTTGGCACTATACTGTGAAAGAGGGCTCTAGAGACCAAACAGGTTGTACATCCGTGCCTTGAATAGTCTAATTAACAAAAAGGCTCACTTGGCATTACAGAGACATTGGGAACAAACACCTGGAAAACTTAAATTCATGATTTTAAAAAAATCCTGGGGCTCTTACAAGACATGCTGATGCATTCATTTATGACAAAATAGAAAAATAATTCCATCCCTAGGGTGAGTTAAACTTCAGATAAATAGCATCCAGCAAGCTGCCTGTCATATGCACAGTATCTGCAGAGGAATTTTTTTCTGATATCCAATAAACCTGTGAGCAGATGCCCACACAATGACCTTTCAGCTCTACAGAAATAAATACCCCAGACAATTTTAGGGGGTCAATGGCTTCTTCATGAAAGAAATGAAATACAATTCATGTTTTCTCAATATGGGGTATACTGACAAGCTGTACACTAGAGAGGTCAGTATCCAAGATACCTTAGAAGATATTCCCTACTTTAACAAAAACCTCTACTACTAAAAGATGAAATTAGATCAGCACTCTGGTCATTGGTAAGTTGGAAGGCTGCAGGAACTGATGGAATAGTCACTGAAATATGGCAAGCAAGAGAAGAATCCGTCAAGATTCTAACTGAGGTAGGACAGCAAATCTGGAGAATGATATTGTGGCCAACCTGTTGGAAGAAATGAATGTACATTCCAATTCCAAGAAAGAGACTGAACAGAGTGTGCAAAGTATCATACAATATCTTTAGTTTCATACACGCAGTTATACAATGACAATATATCCTGTGACTTTTGCACACTGTATCCTCAACTTGATAGGTTCTCCAGTGCAATAAATATTAACAGCTATCCAAATGAAAAATGAGCTGATTAATTACTTGATGATGGAGTACTCATTTCCAATCTTATACAAATGCCTGTTTCAGCCAGTCCGTCATAACATCAACATTCCCTATCAGAAAACTGACTCCGATTGATCCTGGCTGTACTGCTGAGATTATTGTCATACACTGAGGTGCTTAAAATTATCCCACATTTGTCAATTTAAATTTGCCTTGGTTGAAATGTTTATTTTACCAGAATGGAATAGATATGAATGATTTTTGAAGGCTAATAACTAGACGTCCTAAGAAATGCCTCATTTGGATAACAGTAAGTCTCTAGAACATGTTTTACCTATATACTACTAAATCTCATGTATTTGTTTGTAACCTTAAATTGTGTGAAATGGTACATCATCAAGAGGAACAATTTTTGAACCAATGTACTTTAAATGAACTACCTTATAGAATGCCAGGACCCATTAGTCTCATGGGAATGAAATTTGTGAGAGTGTGGCCCTTTCAGCATCGCCTTACTGCTGCTTCAGTGCTGCCACAGTCACCTGCAAGCATGTGATCATTTTGCCCCGAGTAATTGGGGAGGGCTTTTAAGGGGTGATTATTTTTGATTATGTTTAGTTATTTAGTTTCTTTTTTGTAATGTTTAATTGTTAAGAGGGGGATGAGAAAATAGACCAAGTGGATCTTGGCTTATTAATAAGGAGAACGGAAGATTTAGAGATGAGTTTATAGAAAATAGGTGAAATATGGAATGAAGATTATGCTTATAATTTAAGAGAGATGAGTTGCTAACGAAGCCCCCTTCAGACTTTTTGCAAGAAACTAAGAAAAAAGCAATTTTGATTTTGGGATTTGACGATTTGAATTATATGGGATTACAGAAGTAATATAGACTATTGTTGATTTTAGAATAAGAGTTTTGATGTGTTTTTTATCTATGTCTGTAGCAAAGAAAGTCAGAAGCCATTTTTTTCTTTACTTTTTCCTGTTTCCTTTTTCTTTTAGTTTTTGCACTTTTGCTTCTTGTTTGATGCTTTACTTTTTTTCAATTTTCCTTTTTTGCTTACTTTGTATTCATGTTTTCAAAATTTAATAGAATTTTTGGAAGGTGGGGGGAGTAAAACACAGAGATTCGACCCAAAAAAGTTTTGTATTGTTTCACCTCACAACAAGCTAATATTTTTACAATAGAGAGGCAACTAAAAATACAGGCAACTAAAATTCTGAACGGGCCACATAGATTATTTCCAGTTGCTATTATTACAATGGGATTGTCGAAGAAGAAGACAATCCCCAACCCAATTATATCTGCATCAGCCAGCTTGCAGTCAAGGAAAACAATTTCCCTCATTTCTCACCAGGGCCTATAAGGATGACAGTTATACAGGAGGGGGTGGGATAGTGACAGGTGTTGATGTTCATGATTTTCAACACATAAAGTATCTCTGTTATCTGATTCCAGTTTGTACTTCTTCCAAAAGTGTGGCTATTTTGTAAAAGGAAAACCTTTCATAATGCTATATATGTGATCTGATGCTACACATACCATTTTGGGTCTTATATCTACCATGCCTGCAGTCAGTGATAGGCATGTATATATTTTCTATCAGCTAGAGGTACAATTTAGAGAGTTAGAAGTAAAAGTAAAACTTAGTGAGTTATATAGATCAAATGGCTTAAATTACTCAACTATACATATGGATTTTTAATTAGCTGCTTAGAAATTAAAATGCAGCTTAGCCTACTGGGATAAGTGAACACTCCTCACCCATTGCTGCTTAAAAGATACAAACACGGTTGCCCTCATACAATAACTCTTGATTGAATTTTGTTAATTAATTCTATGTTATTCTTTCCTTTGTACTGGAAGAATGCCATATACTTTCAGCTAAGTTATATTTTACCCAATTGGCACTTATCATTGTTCCAATTAACAAGGGCAAGGGAAAATTGAATGCATCGCAGCTGGGGCCATGTTCAAATTTCAAATAAGCTTTTTGCAAGAATAAAAACAATCTAGGACAAAAAGGAAATAATTCATTTTGTATGGCAGCAGTCCACTGAATGCCCCAGGTCTGGTATCACTTCCCACATGAATCTTTCATTTTAGGTTACCTAACACAGTTGATGAAGTTTTATTCAAATTTCTAGGCAATTGGCTGACTAACTTGGTGATAGAAATTCTTGGGAGATGAAAAATTTGAGTTATATGCTAGCCTAAATCCATTCTGAATTTAAGACATACTTTCATAACTCTTCCCATTTGGTTGGTTTTGATTATGGCTTTCATATATGTAGAAATGAAAGAATGTACTTGGAGTACTGTATTCAGCTCCAGGCACCACACTTTCTGAGAATTTGAAATAGGTTCAGAGAAGAACAAGAACCTAATCAGGGAACTAGAAATTAAGATGGAAGTTGAAAGAATTGAGCAAGCTCTCTTGCACGAAAGACCAGACCCTCAAGTGTAGATTAGATAAGCATCAACAGCACTCAAGTGGGTTAAATTTAGTTCTCTTGTGGCTACGTAGAGATTCCAGGCTGATCCCCCTTTTCACTCTGCCCCAGGTTCTGCCATACCTTCTCCTGCACATGAGAAGAGCAGTCTTCAAAACCTTGAAAGGCCATTATATAGAAGGTCAAGCCTTTTTCCCATCATTCTATAGAGCATGGAATAATAGGTTTAAGTCTCAGCAAGGCTGATTCCAATTTAATCTTTTCAGTGAGCATTCACTAGAGGGGTTCAAACAGAGACTAGGTAACTCACTGTCCCATATGTTTTAATTTGTATTCACTAAACAAAGTATTGGACACTGATGTGAATCTACTCTTCTAGCTCTGAATCTATTCTATTCCGAAGGAATAATAACACTTAGAATTCATTCTCTCTGTGTTTTGTTCCAATGTTATTTACATGGCTAAATACAAAGAAGGCAATCTGGTTTTACTCTTCATAATTAAAATGTTGCTTTATTGGGAAAATAATGTTTACATTCTAATAGCCCAGTATAACTCCATCAGATCAGAGATTAAAATAGCTGTTCTGAAAATAGAGATGTGTTTAGAAGCACTCATAGCTCAAAAACAGCACATGTTTTGCATGAAAGTTGTAGATTTAATCTCTGGCATATTCAACTATAAGAGAAAAGGGTGGAGGTGATGTGATACATTAGAGAATTGCTCTTGACTTCCACTTCTTGAGTAGATGGATGAATAGCCTAGCCTAGGATAAAGTGGTAACGCTTCCACATAAATTAGATATAAATTAAATTATAAATTAGATAAATTAGATAGGGCTTTGACTCTTCTGCTTGAACATAGCATTGACTTTCATGTAAGAATATTCCAACATATTTTCCGGTAAAGGTAAAGGTAAAGGTTCCCCTCGCACATATGTGCTAGTCATTCTTGACTCTAGAGGGCGGTGCTCATCTCCGTTTCAAAACCGAAGAGCCAGCGCTGTCCGTAGACGTCTCCGGGGTCATGTGGCCGGCATGACTAAACGCCAAAGGTGCATGGAAAGCTGTTACCTTCCCACCAAAAGTGGTCCCTATTTTTCTACTTGCATTTTTTTTAATGTGCTTTTGAACTGCTAGGTTGGCTGGGACAAGTAACAGCAGCTCACCCCGTTACACAGCACTAGGGATACAGCACTAGGGATACAGGGATACTCACTCCTATACAGTGAGACTATTTTTTTTACAATCCTGTTTACTGCAGATTCTTAGTCTCCTAATCTGCTCTTGCATAACATTAGATTCCCTCAAAACAAATATGTGTGAAAGACATTTCACTGTCATGCACAAGCTTTTCCGGGAAGATGTCTATAAACTTGAAACCAGACTCCTGTCTGCATTTGCTTGTGCATTTCCATGTGAATTTAACTTTCTGCAAATCTGGCATCTATCTAGATTACAAGAGAGAATTTATCTTCTCCTCCTCTCTGTGGACTCAACTAGGTTTTAATATGTCTTCCCTCTTAATGGCCTTTTGCCCTCAGTAGTTGGTTATATTGGATAGGTGAGGCTGGTCTCTATCTTCTGTCCTTTATTTTTTATTTATTTATTTATTTATTTCATCAAGCATGCATTAGATAACAGATATAAGTATAAACATAATTATGAATACATGAAATGGATACGAATAAAAGGGAACATTAGGACAGGGATGGTAGGCACGCTGGTGTACTTATGCACGCCCCTTAAAGACCTCTTAGGAATGGGGTGAGGTCAACAGTAGACAGTCCAAGGTTAAAGCTTTGGGGGTTTGGGGATGAAACCACAGAGTCAGGTAGTGCATTCCAGGCATTGACTGCTCTATTGCTGAAGTCGTATTTTCTGCAATCAAGTTTGGAGTGGTTTACCATAAATTTGTATCTATTGTGTGCTCGCCTATTGTTGTACTTGAAGCTGAAGTAGTCATTAACAAGTAGGACATTGTAGCAAATAATTTTATGCTACTTAGGTCAGACTGAAGGTGGCGTAGTTCTAACTTGTCTAAGCCCAAAATTTCAAGTCTGGTGGCATAAGGTATTCTATTGCAGGTAGAGGAATGGAGGACTCTTCTCATGAAATATCTCTGGGCTCTCTCAATTGTATTAATGTCCGATATGCAGTATGGGTTCCAGAGAGATGAGCTGTATTCGAGAATTGGTCTAGCAAATGTTTTGTATGCTCTAGTTAGTAGTACAATATTACCAGAGAAGAAGCTACGCAAGATTAGGTTAACAACTTTTAATGCCTTTTTGGCAATGCTGTAACAGTGAGCTCTGGCACTTAGATCATTTGAGATGAGTACTCCAAGATCCTTGACAGAGTGAGGGTCGTCTACAAGGTCTTATCCGCCCAGCTTGTATTTTGTGTTTTGATTTTTTTTGCCAATGTGTAAGACAGAGCATTTGTTGGTTGAGATTTGGAGTTGCCAATTGTTTGACCATTCTGACAGATAGTCAAGGTCTTTTTGAAGGGTAGCAATATTGTCAGTGGTGTTGAATAGTTTTTGTCTCCCAAGGAAACAGATCAGGAACATTTTTGTGGTCATGCTGGCTAACACTGAAAGTCTTCTACTGAGCATCAGTTTGTCTAGGCAAGGGGTTGGATAACATTGCCCCAACAGCCTGTCCTTGTATGCAAGCTTATGCCTGCAAGAGAGTGCTAAGACTTCATTTGCATCCAATGAATTTTAGCTGATAGGCTGTCATAATATAGCCATTATAGAAATAACATTTCTAGTATTTCCTGCTTCAGTTTGCAGCTTTACAAAGAAATCGAATATTTCAGACCTCTGTACCAGGAAGCTGGGTTCTTTCCAACATTCCCCACACTGTCAAGTTTAGACATTGTTGAAAAGCAGCTCCTAATCACAATCAACTGACTTAACAGCATTTGAGCAAGGCAAACAGATGGGACCCCATCATTTGGCATCCAAGACTTAACATCACTGGATTTTACTGAAGGTTTTTGCTCACAGCTTTTGGTTCCTCCTCCTTAGCATCTGTTGAAAGGAATCGGGGGATGGGGAAGAAAAAGAGAGAGAAATATAGATGAGTCATTTACTTGTGTTTACAAGTGAAGCCGACCCATATGGGGCTATTTAATCTATCCCTCTTCCTTTAGCCAGAGGGCCTAATTTGTCGCGCGCACACCATAATCCACTGACAGAGAGCAAGACCTGCCTCCAGCAGCTGGATATATTTTTCTTGCAGAACCCAGAGGTGAACAGGCCATCGGAATTAAGAATAAGTATCCATTTCTAAAGAATTCTGTACTGGAACTTGATGAAAGCCAATACACCTCCTTTCCCTCCCCAATAAAAACATAAATCAGGTTCTTTGCTTCGGGAATGGCTGAACCAGGCTTAAAGAAAGCCGTAGTCCTGAATTTTGATGAGATGATCTTCTGGTAATCAAACATTCATGGCAAGGACTTAAAAGACCCTTGGGGGTGAAGCTCAACTTCTGGTGATGTTAGAGGCACATCTGTATAGTTGTCTTGGCAATGATACAGGGATTATTTGTTACTGGTTTCTTCAGGGATGTTTGATCAAGTTCCCAATCTAGTCTAAAGTATAGTACAGCCCTGGGAGTTTTCAGATAGCCTGGGAGATGGAAACGTTTATTGTCTGAAGGTGCCCTATAATGTGGGGCAGTAAGAAGGATCTGCTTCGTGAGCTGCAGTTGATTTATCTACTAATGCTCCTTCCAGAAATGTTTAACATCCTTGTTAGTCTGCTGAAATATATTCCATGAGGGTTTTCCTGGAATTTTTTTCCCCCAAATGTATAACTGATCCACAATCCAATTTAAAACAACGAAAAGGGAGATACTCCAACTTTCCATTAGATGCCAGCAAAAAAAAAAAAAGATTATTTCAAGATAGTTTTAGCACTTAAGTAAGGTGTATTTGCACCAAATATTTACATTTTTTTTTAGTTTTTGTTATTTGATTTGGTCTCCTGATTATATCCCTTCACCATGTTATTGATCGTTTAAATGAGGTCAATGTGCTTTTATAAGAGACATGGCACCAATCCTATCTTCTATTTCTCCACTTTTGTACAATAAGGTCTTCTTTTTGAATTGGATTTTTTCACCCCACCTTGGGAATTACATAGATATGCTGTGTATTATTATAGAGACAGACCACACAGAGCCAACACATATTGGACAGCCCTCCAATAAATCAGCTACTTTTTATTATAGTGATTATCATAGATTGTAACTAACTTTTAATGAATTATGGTATTACGGTTATGCTAAGGAGGATTAGAGAGCTGAGATTTAGTAGACATTGAGGGATATTGAGTAGAAAATGAAGGAAGGGAGGGAGGGAGGGAGGGAAGGAAGGAAGGAAGGAAGGAAGGAAGGAAGGAAGGAAGGAAGGAAGGAAGGAAGGGGGTCCTCCAAGGTAGAGATAAATGGAATGTTTAAAGCAAAGTTACTGAGTGCAACACCGACAGCTTAACTGAAAATCTTGCCTATTCTTTCTCTAATATGAAGGCACACCCTCCCACACATTAAGATGCCCACACATTCTTCAACATCTGCTCCCTATGCTATTAGAATTTGATGGAGAGCTGTCTACATCTTGCTAGAGGGAGGCAAAAAAAAACATCTGATGGCTTCCCTTTCCCTATGCATCCCAAAACCAGCTGGCATGGCATTTGCAAGTATTTTCAGCAGTGGCTGTGGGATGGAACCCTCCACCATATCCGAGGCTACAAGAGAGAGTAGGTGTCTCCATTACATTTTTGTGTTGCCCTCCAGCAAAGAGAAGAAGAATATCTGGGAGTTCAAAAATGGCTCACACCAGTGCACCCAATTCTTTGCATTGCTGCCATGCTCCTGCATCTTGCCTAGTTACAATCCTGGTAAGCTAACCATGAATGCTCTCTCCCTAAAGTTCTCATAACTGCACTCTATATATTGGCTCTGGGTACTTTCTGACCCCAAAACTACCCAGTGATTCCACCAAGCTCATAGGCAGAGGGGCTGAGGAGCAAACATAGTCAGTGATTATAGGAGCTTGATCACCTCATCACACAGTGCGTGATTGATGGACTTTCATCAAAGAATTGCTGACGGGGGTGGGGATGGCTGTTAAAAATACATATTTTTCAAATTTATTTTCTGTTTCTCTCATTCTTTTCTGAACCAGTATCTGAGAGAGAGAAATACTATCAGTTTCTGGGCAAGGTTAAATATATATATATATGTCAAGATGGCAGCCATCATGGCAATATCAAAACTTTTACATGTGATGCTAATCATGTCCAAAAAGGGGCCTCGCATTTATTTATTAAGAAAATGTATATGGTAGCCCAATTCACTCATGGTGATTCTGGGCAGCTTACAGAAGTAAAACTCCACATACAAAACCCTCAACTCCCTCCCTCCCGCCGCCCAGACAATCATCAAACTGGATGAGATCTTTATCACCCTGGAGTCACCAGGTCTACTGGCAAAACCAGGCCTTCAGGGCCTTTCAAAAGAATATCAAGGTGAAGGCCAATCTTATTTCCATGGAGATTGTGAGAGAAAAATTCCCTCCCAGTTGCTGTGCCTATTAACGGCCTTTGGCTTAGACAATTAAATAAGCCAATCAGAGAGCAGCTCCTGGCTTTGAATCTCCCGGGCTTTTCTATGCCCTCCCCTAACTGCCACTGTGACAGTATAAAAGGAGATGCTTGCCAGCAGACATTTTTTCTCTTCGGGATCAGAGGCAGAGCTGAAGTCACTAAAGCCTCTTCCTTCTGAGGAAGAAAAGCCCGAACTCCAATCGCATAGAGCGATTGTACCAGAGAGCTGACAGGACACTTAAGAAAGAGAATGACATCTAATATTCTTTTTGAATAGACCTTGTTTTATTTTATGTAAATAAAAACAGATTAGTGTAAACTGCTCGTGAGGCTCATTTGTTCTAGTAGATTGTAAAAGAGATAAGGTTACGGTCCATCGAGGCCCCCTCCATCACAGAGATGATATTCCACAAGGAGGGAGCTACCACAGAGAAAGCCCTTTTTCTTAGTCCTACCAATCAGATGGACCTCCTTAAAAGAGGGGACCCATAACATACCCTGCCTCCCCATTCTGAAGGGTCAGGTAGATGAATTTGAAACATTTGGGAAATCATCGCCCTTGGTATTCTTCCTAGTTTTGCCACACAGATAACAATGTGGCAGCCCCCAAGGCAGTTTTCTGTTGTCTGTTACCAAACAGTAAAGATGGAAGATAAATGTTTAGGACAGGGCTGTCAAACTCCCAGCCTACGGGCTGGATGCATCACACATTGGCCACACCCACAGTTTAGCAAAGGGGGGAAAAGTCCCAATAGTCACATGATGCCACCATGACAATGGTAGTTTGACACTCCTGGTTTAGGATATCAAAAAGACGTCCACATATTCTATAATTGTACTGAATAAACATGACATAAGTTAATACCTGAACAACTTGGCTTTCTTGGGGAAAAAAGGTTCAGATCAGCAACCCCTTCTGCTCTTCCAGAAAAGCCCCTGTAGTTCTTTTTGCCTCCATCAGACTCAGAATTATTTAAAACTGGAGAAGTAATCAAGATGTAAATTTATGTAAGATTAAATGGATCATCATATGGCTTCCAGCATTGTCACCAATGGGTGGCCCATTAGAAATCTGCAAACTCAAAAAACAGTCGCAGCCGGATGGCCTTTGGGTCCTTCAGAATGCCAAGAAACTGCTTCAGTCTAGGTCTCAATGAGATCTAGAAACTTAATCCAATTGTTTACAAGTCATTGCCAGAACAATTATTTGTAAGATCAGCACACTAGGAAACAAAAACAAGGGAAGAGTCAACACTTTTCTTCCTCACCGATGCTGCTAACCCCAAGGTGACAGGCAAACATTTTAAACCTAACTTTTCCCATCGCCGCACCCCCACGCTAAAAGTGCCATGCTGCCTTCTTTTCTTTTTCCTGCCTATCACACCAGGCCTCCACATCTCGGTGAGACAAACAGCAGCAGGCAGCCAACATTTCTTTCCGATTTCTACTTTCTTGCTGATCTATCCTCCCGTGGTGGCAATGCCTGTGGTCATATTTGCAAAATGCACAGATAGACCTTTGCCTCTGGATCAAGGGCTCTTTGTAGGTTTCCTTCACTTGCTTTGCTTCGAAGGCTTCTGATTAGCATCTTAATTGAGAGGGCTGAGGTGGCAGCTGCTAATTATTCTCCTGCAAGTCATCCTGCCAGCATGACTAGGAACAGGTGGCAGCAGGGCTGAATTTAGCTCACAAGCTTTCGTGCACAGGCGGGCAGGGGAGGGCCAGCTAATGAGAGGTTTCTGCCATAAAAGAAATCTTATGGCCCAGTTCTAGTGCCCCCCCCCCGGCCACTACCGCCCCTCAGAGCCAGAATAAATGGCTGCTGTTATTGAGTAAGGTTGATCTTCCTAGTTGCTACCTTGTGCCTAAAGCACGAGTTCCAAACCTGGCAACTTTAAGACTTGTGGACTTCAACTCCCAGAATTCTTTAGTCAGCCATGCTGATTGGGGAATTCTGGGAATTGGAGTCCACAAGTCTTAAAGTTGCCAAGTTTGGGAATCCCTGCCCTAAGGTTAGACAAGAAGAGCCTTAGCTCCTGCAGCATCGCAGGGTGGGGCAGGAATGGCCTATCTGTTTCAGGTAGGTGATAGCAGTGATAACTGTCTGAATGTCTTGAGTAGCCCCAAGCTGCCTCCACAGTTTTTAATTTCATCAGTCATGATATTCTATGGATCACCTGGGAGTATTAGAAAGGAGGCTCTGTGGGATGGCGGTTCCAGTCAGGGGTGGCTGGGGTACCACAAGGTTGTTAGATACTACAGAGTTTCACACTTTTCCCCCCATCATCACCCCTGTTACTTCGCATCTATATGAAGCCATTGAGGAGTTCATCAGTCATCATGGGGTCAAATATTACCAATAAGTGTGAACACATTTGTAAGTGAATCTTAAGCTTCCTAACAAACAGGAAGCAGCAGATGAAGCTAAGCAGAATAACATCAGATATCTGTACAATTAGCACAGGGCCCCCCCAAGGCTGTGTGCTCTCCCCACTTCTTTCTGTATACCAATGACTGCATCTATAACGATACAACTGTTAAACTACTGAAGTTCGCAGATGACACAACAGTGATTGGTCTCATTCGAGACAATGATGAATCCACATACAGACGGGAGGTTGAGCAACTAGCCTCGTGCGACCGGAACAATTTGGAACTGAACACACTCAAAACCGTAGAAATGGTGGTGGACTTTAAGAGAAACCCTCCCATACTTCCACCTCTCACAATACTAGACAACATAGTATCAACAGTAGAGACTTTCAAATTTCTAGGTTCTACCATATCGCAAGATCTAAAATGGACAGCTAACATCAAAAACGTCATCAAAAAAGCACAACAAAGAATGCCCAAGGAGCTGCTGATATAGTTCTACAGAGAAATTATTGAGTCTGTCATCTGCACCTCCATAACTGTCTGGTTTGGTTCTGCAACCCAACAAGATAGACACAGACTTCAGAGGATAATTAGAACTGCAGAAAAAACAATTGCTACCAACCTGCCTTCCATTGAGGACCTGTATACTGCACGAATCAAAAAGAGGGCTGTGAAAATATTTACAGACCCCTCGCATCCTGGACATAAACTGTTTCAACTCCTACCCTCAAAATGACTCTATAGAGCACTGCACACCAGAACAACTAGACACAAGAACAGTTTTTTCCCAAACGCCATCACTCTGGTAAATAAATAATTCCCTCAACACTATCAAACTATTTACTAAGTCTGTACTACTATTAATCTTCTCATCGTTCCCATCACCCATCTCCTTCCACTTATAGCTGTATCACTGTAACTTTGTTGCTTGTATCCTTACGATTTATATTGATATTGATTGTTTCCTGATTGCTTATTTGTACCCTATGACTATCATTAAGTTTTGTACCTTATGATTCTTGATGAACATATCTTTTCTTTTATATACATTGAGAGCATATGCACCAAGACAAATTCCTTGTGTGTCCAATCACATTTGGCCAATAAAAAAAATCTATTCTATTCTATTCTATATGCTGGTGAGTCTCAAGTATAACATCTTGGCCCTGAGCAAACATGGGATGTGGTAGATCTCCCTGGGGCTTTTAGGATCCAGATGGGGAATGTCAGGGCCAGACACAATTCCAGAAAAAAGAAATGGCTGTAGAAATGGGGATAGCCTTGCCTTCCCCAGGCTGGTTTGCAATTTAGGAGCCTTTTGGGATTCACAGCTCCTGCTTGAAGAACTGAGAACAGCTGGGGCCAAGATGGCTTTATTGGTTATGGTGCAGTGTTTATGAATGTTCCTGGACTGGGAGTCCCAATTTATTGTCACCAGTGCCTTTGTCATCTCCCATTTGTATTATTACAATCCACGCTCCGTGGGACTGCCTTTGAAAACCATCCAGAAGCTTCATCTGGTCCTACTTAAGTAGAAATGGGAAGTTTCAAAGTTCTCCCTGCAGTAGCTACCAGTTGGCTTTTTGTATTGCTCAGGACCTGTATATCTGCAAGACCATATACTCTGAGTGGCCTCTGCCTGTCCAGTAAGATGGGGATGAGCAGGTTTACTTCCCCTCTATTCCCTTTCCTCATCTATAGAGCCTAAGGAATGGAGCCTTCTCTTTGCTGTTTCTTCTTTAGAATAGCCTACCACCCAAGATCAAACTATACTCCACCCTGTAATGGTTTACAAGAGTTGTGAAAAACTGGCTTTTTAAAAAGGTCCATGGGAATCTTATTTATTTATTTATTTTTATTTTATTAAATTTCTATACCACCCTTCTCCCGAAGGGCTCAGGGCCGGTGAACAGCCACAAGATAAAACACATAAGTACAAAAATTTAAAATAGATTAAAAACGAATTAAATAATTTGGCTGAATTTAAAATACCCCATAATTTAAAACAAATTAAAATTTACATTTAAAAGGGGAGAAGATTTAGGCCAGGCCAGCTTGATGAAATAAAAAAGTCTTAAGCGTGCGACGGAAGGTGCGCAGATTCAGGATTCTCCGGGGGGAGTTCGTTCCAGATCGTAGGTGCCCCCACAGAGAAGGCTCTCCCCGTAGGGGCTGCCAGTCGACATGGTTTGGCTGACAGCACCTGGAGGAGCCCCTCTCTATGGGAGCGTACTGGCCAGTGAGAGGCTATTGGTGGTAGCAGGTGGTCTCGTATATAACCAGGTCCTAAGCCATGGAGTGCTTTAAAGGTGATAACCAGAACCTTGAAGCGCACTTGGAAGACCACCGGGAGCTAGTGCAGCTCAAGCAGGAGAGGTGTTACATGGGAACTCCACGTTGCTCCCATAACCACTCACACAGCCGCACTCTGCGCCAGTTGGAGCCTCCGAGTGCACCTCAAGGGGAGCCCCATGTAGAGAGCGTTACAATAGTCCAGACGAGAGGTGATGAGGGCATGAGTGACTGTGTGTAGGGAGTCCTGATCTAGAAAGGGACGCAACTGGCAGATCAGGCGAACCTGATGAAAAATCCTTCCGGTCACGGCCGTCAAGTGCTCTTCTAAAGACAGCCGTGAATCCAGGAAGACGCCCAAGTTGCGAACCCTTTCGTGGGGGGCAATGATTTGCCCCCAATAGTCAGCGATGGCGCCAACTGACTATATTGGGACGTCGGAAACCACAGCCACTCAGTCTTGGATGGGTTGAGCCTGAGCCTGTTCCTCCCCATCCAGATCTGCACGGCCTCCAGGCACCGGGACATCACTTCAAGGACATCGTTGGGGTGATCCAGGGTGGAGATGTACAGCTGGGTGTCGTCAACATACTGATGGTACTTCACCCCGAAACCACGGATGATCTCGCCCAGCGGCTTTACATAAATGTTGAACAAAAGGGGCGAGAGGACCAATCCCTGCGGCACCCCACATATGAGGGGCCTCAGGGTCGACCTCTGCCCCCCTGTCAATGCAGACTGCGACTGGTCAGAGAGAAAGGAGGAGAACCACCGTAAAACGGTGCCTCCCACCACCAACTCTTCCAACCGGTGCAGCATGATACCATGGTCGATGGTATCAAAAGCCGCTGAGAGATCTAACAGGACCAGGACAGAGGAGCAACCCCTGTCCCGAGCCCTCCAGAGATCATCAACCAACGCGACCAATGCCGTTTCCATGCTGTACCCAGGCCTGAAACCCGACTGGAATGGATCTAGATATGACGTTTCATCCAGGTACTGGGGAAGCTATCGCGCAACCATACTCTCAACAACCTTCGCAACAAAGCGAAGGTTGGAGACTGGATGATAATTAGCCAATACTGCCAGGTCCAGGGAAGGCTTCTTGAGGAGAGGCCTCACCACCGCCTCCTTCAAAGCGGCGGGGAAAGCACCCTCACCCAATGAAGCATTTATAATCCCCTGGAGCCAGCCTCGCGTCACCTCCCGGGAAGCCAGCACTAACCAGGAGGGACACGGGTCCAACAAACATGTGGTCGCGTTCAATCTACCCAGAATCCTGTCCACGTCATCTGGGGTCACAGGATCAAACTCGTCCCAGATAACATTCTCAAGACCTGCCTCCGTCACCCTCGCTGGACCTACCCAGTCGGAGTCCAGACCTTCCCGAATCTGAGTGATTTTGTCATGCAGATATTGAACAAAATCCTCGCCTCTTCCCTCCAATCTAGTCTGTGTTGAATGTGTGGTTCTCATCAGCTAGATTAGTTTCTTGTTTGTTTGTTTGTTTTGGTCCTTAATATTTTCAATTACTGTTTTATTTCATTTCACTTTCATTTTGTTTTGATCCTTTTACTGTAGAAAGGACTCTGCCTAGAGTCCCACTAGATTGGAGTGGTATATAGGAGGGAGGGAGGAAGGAAGGAAGGCACGGGCATCCAGGCAGGCAGGCAGGCAGGCAGGCAGGCAGGCAGGCAGGCAGGCAGGAAAGAAGGAAGGAAGGAAGGAAGGAAGGAAGGAAGGAAGGAAGGAAGGAAGGAAGGAAGGAAGGAAGGAAGGAAGGAAGGAAGGAAGGAAGTTTTGGATGTTGCTGCATTTCAACATTGAGAAAGCATATTAGAGCAGCTTGATAGTATCTACCAGGCTACCCTGTAATCCTGAAGTATTGGACTTAAATCACCATAATTTCAACCATCATATCCTGGCAGGAAGTTATGGGAAATGTAATTCTTGTAAAATTCATCTGGAAGAACATAAGCTGGGGACAGCTGGGCTAAATCCTGGAAACTCCCCTGCCTGTCAGTGCAGACATTACTAGCAATGATCTAACTTCACATAAGGCTGCATTTAGGAGGTTTTTTTCCCTGTGATAACAACCATCAGTTATGTCTGCAAGAAATGCAAGGGGAGGGCTACTTATGAATATTAAAGAATCTATGCATTAAAGTGACTGCTACTCTTAAACCAGTGAAAACTTTTTCAAGCTCCTGCAGAAGCCTTAAAAAAAAAGGCTACTTTAATGAACACCAGAGTGCTGTGTGCTCATGTAAGAGCCAAACCACTTATTCTTAATCATTTTCAAAGTATGCATGACCCTAATATTCATCATGTCATGACCGCCGCATTGAGTAACCCACATGTATGTGGGAGCCATAATAAAGAAAGTAGACATAACAGAAGTCCTGTAACCAGCTTGGCATGATACTTAAGGTCCTGGATTTTGGAGTCTCAAAGTCCAGCCCCCATTCAATACAATTCATTGAATAATTTGTGACCAGTCGGTATTTCCCAGTCCAACATCTCACAGAGTTGTTCTGAAGCTAAACTGCCTTGAGCAATTAGTGCAACTATGAGATCAGACCACAATGATGACATCACCTAAAAATGCAGTGCATTTCAGTGGAGACCATTTGGACGTTGGGTTGTGACTCCTCAGGAGATATCGATTCAGCTGGCCCCTTTCATCAGAAGGGGTGCTAGGCTCCGAATTCTGAACTTGTACAATATTCCTGTTCTACATAACAGCCCAAATACCTTGGAGGACAATGGAACTTCGGCACAGAGCTTAGCCATTGCTTAGAATGGGGAGGTTTTACTGGAGCAAACAATTGCAGACCAGTCGGAAGATATACAAATGTCTAGTATTTTTACTTGTTATTACGAGTTAATGCCATTTAATTTAACATACTTGCAAAGAAAGTTGCCAATTACAGGCCAGATATCCTGGTGCCTTTTTACTAGGTTAATTAACATGTGGGAGCCCAGCAAGGTACTCATATGCTTAGTCCTTGCCATTTTCTAAAAGTCCCTATATTCCTCAGTACCAGCTATTGTTGGTACTGGCACATGGGAAGTTTAATTTATGGCATTTTCTCTCTTAATTGGCATCTGTTTTGCAACATAATTAGTTTTAATGGGGCTGTTTCCCACTGAAATGTTTGGAACAAGGTGACAGGAATTCAATTGCTATTGAATGTGTACATATGTATGTGCATGCATATGCATATATAATACAATTCCAAGATCTGGGCTGCAGTAATCCAGATGATATGATCCAAAACATAGCTGAGAGATATCGTTTCTGTATCTCCTTGCAGCCTTGCAAATTTTTGCAGGCCAGATCTTTGGTCTTAGTCCAAGTCAGTGGTGAAATCCAAATTTTTTACTACTGTTTCTGTGGGCGTGGCTTGGTGGGCATGGTGTGCCTTGGTGGGCGTGGCCTGGTGCGCATGGCAGGGAAAGGATACTTCAAAATCTCCATTCCCTTCCCATTCCTGGGGGAAGGATATTTCAAAATCTCCATTTCCATCCCACTCTGGGGCCAGCCAGAGATGGTATTTGCTGGGTCTCCAAACTACTCAAAATTTCCACTACCAGTTCTCCAGAACCTGTCAGAACCTGCTGGATTTCACCCTTGGTCCAAGTGTTTAGGGCTGCAGCCCTTTATAGATTTTCCTGGTAGTGAGTGAGCCCCATCAAAATTGGACTTCATATTCCTAAATAAAATATGCTACAATCAGCCTGCGCACTCTTCATTAGGTCGAGAGGGAACAAGATGCAGTAATGCCGGTGGTGGTCGAGCAGTTTTGGGATGTAGAGGATATGATGAAGGGGGTGAAACATGTTAGGTCAGATGCTCAGAGAGATGCAAGCCAACAGCACACCCGTTTTGCTGAAATGTCTATTCACAGCGAGCTTTGTGTATGTGAACGATTCTCAAGATTGTTGGGGTCATGGGAGCTTTGTGGGTGGATTGTCAGGCTGCCAGATTTGTGCAGGAGATTTCAGAAGAGAGCAGGAAAGGAAGAAACTTCTGGGTAACCAGGAATTTCTCAAATAAAGCAGACCAAATGCCTCCACTTGTGAGTTCCCATTGGATGCCAGCCATTGGTTGAAACAAGGTTGCCAGATGTTCCTTGCTTTGGATGATCCTTCTCTCTGGGTCTTAAAGAGTGTAGGAGCTTCACGTTTCTGTAACAATCCAGTCTTGATTTTACTGCACACACAAACACGCTTACACGGTGCATGCATGACCTTTCGGGATCAGCTGTCCTTTATTTTGTTGGCAACCTAGGATATGAGGCTAGCTCTGGGTAGATATTGATGCTTACATCATGCTGTTCCCTTTCAAAGTGAGCAAAGCTATGCAATGTTGCAGAAAAGGAGTAAGAAATTGTCAGCAAAAGAAATTAAAGCCATCATATGAGGTTGGGAAAAAGAAAAGGAAGTATAGCTAAATCTAGTTTACAGCATTCAATATAACGCTCCGTATATTTGTGTTTGTGCAAACCATGCTTGCTTTCAACAAGTCATATATTACCTTTACTTCTTTTCAATTTGTCACCTCTTTCTTTCTGAGAATTTCATGATAAATTTTTGAAAAAATCTTTCCTTTCGTCTCAGCCATTCTTTCTTCTTCCACATATTTCTGATTCAGTCCTCATTTGTTCTACAGATTAACAGATTTGAAAGGGACCTTGTAGGTCATCTAGTCCAACCCCTTGCCCAAGCAGGATGTAGGGTGCAGGAGACCCTACACCATTTCTGACAGATGGCAGTCCGGTCTCTTCTTGAAAGCTTCCAGTGATGAAGCTCCCACAGCTTCTGAAGGCAAGCTGTCCCATTGGTTGATTGCTCTCACTGTCAGAAAATTTCTCCTTAGTTCTATGTTGAATCTCTCCTTGTTCAGTTTCCATCCATTATTCCTTATCTGGCCTTGGAAAAGGTGCTTTAGAAAACAGCTTGACCCCCTCCTCTCTGTGGCAGCCCCTCAAATATTGGTACACAGCTATCATGTTTCCTCTGGTCCTTCTCTTCACTAGACTAGCCATGTCCAGTTCCTGCAACCGTTCATTGTATGTTTTAGCCTCCAGCCCCTTAATCATCCTGGTTGCTCTTCTCTGCACTCTTTCTAGAGTCTCAACATCTTTTTTATAGTGTAACCACCACAGTGTTACTGTGTTCCTCTTGGTCGCTCATTTTTGTATTCAATCCACATTTGCACAGCAGCTATTAGTTCTTGACCATCTCGTGTTGTTTTACCACGCACAATTCTTAAGAATCCCAATCCCACTGCATTCAACTTGTTTCTCCTGACAGAACTCTCATTTGCATCTAACAAAGTGAGCCGAAGAATGTTCTTACACATAACCATTCTCTTTTCTTTCAAAGAATATTTATTCCTTGAAACCAACCACAAAGTTCCTGTCAAAAATGACACTGTTGGTCTTTGATGCATTATACCATTAGACATTCTATTTAAATCAATTGTTCTAGTTCTATAGAGAGTACTTTGCATTTTCACTACCTCTTTTATTCTTAACTGTTCCTTGGTCTTTTTTACTTGTATATGTGTACCCGTGTGTATATGTACATATGTACATATGTCTACATGTGTGTGTATGTACATATGTCTACATGTGTGTGTACATGTATGTGTATATGTACATGTACATGCATATGCATGCGTGACCTGATAGAATTATTGAAAGATACAAAATAATGATATATATCTTTCTCAGTCCCATTTTTTGCAGTAATGTTCTCTTATATGTATTTTCCCTCACCCACAGCCTCTTTCACCGACATAGTTCTAGTTCTACCAAGCATTGCTTTTCATACTTTCCAGTAGTGTAACTCCACATACTTTTCTGGCTGTCCCATATCAAATCATTTTCTTGTATCCTTCAATAATTCTATCAGACTTTCATCATAAATATGATTTTTTTTATTCATTTCTTTGCAATCTATAGGTAGGTTTGTGCTTCTTTGCACAAACCTATCTATAGGTTTGTGCTTCAGTCATATGTTTAGGAAAAACATATGTTTTTTCTTAAACTGATACTTACCAATCACCATTCAAATTCATTCTTGGGCTTCCAAATGGGCCTATCTTTTTCTCTTTACTTTTTCTCTCAACAAAAAAAGGCGTGGATGTATTTATGAACTCTTGACTGTTTCCTACTTATACACTTGGGTTAACAGAAGCATAATAGTTTCTCTTGGATCATTTTCAGAATGTTGCAGAATTTTCCTGAAACTTATCTCTCCCATTGTCAGATGTTTTGGAATGTAACATGCAGTTATCACCCAACAATGGATTCCTACTTTCATAAGCACACATAGCAGCCTGCATGAATCACTGCATATTTCATAGCATATATTTAGCCTTTTCATTTATAATTAAACCTACACCTTCACTTCTCTGCATGTATTCATCAGTTCCCCTCCACAAAAACAGATCAGCTAAACTCAACTTTATACATGTCTCTTTTCTCTTAGTTTTATAAGCCCACATGCATTTTTCTTTCATCCACTTAATAATTCTTGCTCTTTACCATTTGCTTCTCTTTCATCCATTGTCCAATATTCCATATGCTATGATTGTCCTAGTGCAATTGATCTCTGTTTCAGTCAATCAAGATTGTCACATAATGTTTTTTTACTAAGACAAAGGAAGTATGCACTAGATTTTCAACCTTTGTCCTATCAATGTACTTGCAGGTTCCTTCCTAATAGTAAACAGCTCAGGTCAGTTTACTATCAGAAAGCCTAGTTTTCCCCTAGTATGGTGACACTGTTAGATGGACTGTTCACTCGGTCAAGTAATGTCTTCTTCCAGGATGCTGATGTTCAGGAGCATTCTTTATATCCTGGTTAAGTGTGAGATAGAAAGATGTGGTGGGGCCCCAAATGCTTCCCATTCTATGCCACTGAATAAATCAGGTTGGATTCCTCACCGCGAGAGCAAAAGAAACTCATCCGCACAATTGCTACCAAGCACATTTTTGCTTCTTCCTGCTTGGCTTTGGTTGGCCTCCGTTATCATCCTTAATAATAGAACAAGTATGGAAGATTGTGTGATTTGCCTCCATTCTATGAATACAAGATCTCTAACATAAAGACTTTTAAACCAACACATTATTATTCCCATCATACCAGCTAGGAGGTATGCAATATTGTGTGTTTGATCTGGTATTAAAAGCTGATTAAGGATTAAGACTGTATGGCTATATTCATACAATATGTTTACCCAGGGATAATTGATGCATAATATGCTCAACAGAAAACTGCATGGATGTGTTCATGAAATCACTTGTCAATAGACTATCTTACCTAATTGAAAGAAACCCAATTTTCCGGATTTGTGCATCACACTGAACCATAAAATTACCACATAGAGTGGGTTCACATAATAAACCATGCTAAATGTGTTTGAACAGTGCTGTTGTATAAACCTCTGAGAACCAATATGAGAAGTGCATCGTCTGCTGTATTTGGCTGTACTGCCTCCACGAATGCTACTCACCACTTCCAAATTCAATGTGAATTTGTTTTAGTCTCTTCTTAGAATATATGAGTGGATTCCTTCTCTAGCAGTGGCAGAACAATCCATAAGCAAACGGGGTGGATTTTGATTTGGAGAAGCAGATCAAAGACAACAGATGTGCTATAATTTTGCAACCCTTCAATTGGCCTAATTTTATATATCTGAAATGCTTGCACTGCATATGTCTCTACATGTGCTGAATATAGAACTGTAACTCACACTCTGTCTCTCTTTCTTCAGATTTGAGTGTGTATCTCACATAGTCCTTAGATTTCATAAAACTATGCCAGTATCTCAAACAGTTAGTACCATTTAGGATCTGAGGAGATAGCAGTTTGGGGCAGTAACATTCCAACATGTTTTGCTGCCAGCAACTGAGCATGAAATAGTGCTTCTTCCAATGCTAGGGCCAACATTTTCAAATCATCCATCCAGACATTAAATCCTGCCTGCTTGTATTTTAACTTCTGCTACCTGATGCAGCTGGTTCCTCCACGCTGATGCCAACTGAGTTTTTACTTTTTACCAATGCTTTTTCATTCTCAACATCCTGTTTCTTCCCTCCCCAGAGGGAAATTTTTATGATGATATTTTTGGGGGTGTTTAAAAACACCAAAAACATCAAAGAAAGTGGATTCAACCTGGTGATCTTATAACATTAGTAAAAATGACTTCAAAGTGTACATCCATACTTTGGATTTTCAGGTGGATTTTTTTTTTTTTTTTGCATTTCAAAAAGCAATTGGGAGCATTGTTTCCATATTTCTTTAGTTGTAGCAGTAAATTATAGTTAGAGGCAAGTCTTCTATGCTATGAATGCAAAAACCTTTCAATTCCAACTTATTTCTCCTAATTTCAGTTTCATGCACTATTGGGTGATGCCTGATCAAATTTTGAACACAGCAAATGCCGTTCTGTTTTCACAAACATGTGCCCCAGAGTAGCAAGTACATCTGGAAGAAATATTGACACAGCGTTGTCTCAGAAATGAAAGGGGCACCAGACCATGCCTTTGTTTGGCAGACTAAACTGTCATCCTAAATGTCAAAGCAGCCTAAGTACTGTTAGTTTACATTTGTTTCCTTTGTAATGCTAAAGCATTTACAAAATGCTTGGGGAGGGAGATTTCAGCTAAAAAGCAGCCAAATAATGATCCCCTTGAACTGAAATGGGAACACCAGCAGAAGTAAAGCTGTCACAGATTTTGGAAATAATACAAAGCATTGGAAATATTTCACTTTCTGGACTGGGAGTGAGGAATTTGGAACTCCAGTCATAAACAAAGACCAGAGAAGAATCTGAGAGAGTTTTTTGGAAACCACACAACAAATGCAAACATCTGAATGGAATAACAAAGACACAGAATGTGGACTTTCGGTAATATGAAGAAGGAAAGACTCTTAAGAACAAGAAACCAGAAAGGACAACACGCTCTGCCAGGAACAACTCAGATGAAAACAGACATATTATGTATTAAGCAGTGGGCAAAATTAGAAGCATTCTGATTGAACTCAATCTGTCTGTACATGAGCCTTGAGGAGTCAATCTTGCAAACAAAATACATCTTACAAAAAACAGATAGCTGGATGAACAACAACAAACAATTTTCTATCACTATGAAAATGTCTATATCTGTCTTTCCCGTGTGTGTGTGTGTTTGTGTGATTTTGCATGTTTTTAAAATAAGGTGTAAGAGCAGAGTATGAATGAAGAAGTAAACTTATTGCATAGGATGCTTTTAGACTAGTGTTTTTAAACTTGGCAACTTTAAGATATAAAGGCTTCAGTTCCAGTATTCCCCAGTCAGTATGCTGTGGCATCTCTTTTAAATATTACTTTTGGTTTTCTCCCATTCTGTTCCTGGCAGAGAAAGGATTTTTGTATACACAAGAAAGGGAATAGCACATAAGTATATTTTAAATTCTTTCCAACTCAATGAATTGTTAGAAAGGAATTATGTTGAGGGAATCTGGGTTCTATCTGTCTGTCTATTTGGTCAAATGTGTGGGTTTCCCTATATCGTTTCTTTTAAAAAACGATCAGTTTCCAGCATGAGAGCATCTCTCTTTCTAGAATGTTAGCATGTAAGAGGCACCTTGTTTGAAGAAATGAGGGAGCAAGCCTAAAACGCACATACACTTGCATACAACCCAACTTCAAAAATCCAACTGTTCTGCGCTGGAGCTTTCTGATTTTGGTTGATGCCGTAGGCTTCAGCATTAGGATATTTTAAAGACAAAAAAGTTGTGCCATGAGTTTTTTTTTTATAAAGTAGCTACATCAGATAATTACTAAAAAGAAAGCTACACAAAGTTCCTCAGATTGTTTATGTGAATGTTTCTGGAATAGAACAATGGAGCAGTTGGGTAGAAGAATGAAAATTTTCAACCTCCTCTCCCAGGAATTCTCTTTCCCACTATCATCACCTGTCACCCACAAGGTCTCTCACCTGGCATCTCTCCCCCATCTCTGGGGTGTGTGTGTGTGTGTGTGTGTGTGTGTGTGTGTGTGTGTGAGTGAATGAGAGAGGCTCATCTCCTGAGCTGCCTTTCTGATATTTATAAAGTAAAAAATGTAAAAAGTGAAGTAATGTTACCAGTACATCCTTTAGGGTAGTATCAAAAAAGATAAATTACAGGGTCCTCTAGCTCATGATAAAACAGCATTTTAGAAAAAATATATAAAAGAAAATGCAGGTAGACCCCAGGATGGTACTGGTCTGCTATAAATTGTTCATTCTTTTCCCCAAAGTCCCATTTAAAACAAGGGACTGGTTTATGTTTCAAACTGATTATATGAACATCCTAGAAGAAATTTGATATCATCACACATACGGTAGTCTGATAGATGGATAATAAATGGATAACAGAATAAGGAAATATATTCACTTTCCTGATTTGCACAAGGAAAGAACAATAGAATTATTCTGACAAATAAATCAAGAATCTTAAAAGTCCAGTCAGGATCCCAAGTTCCTGCCTGGACTTTCACTTATTTCTACTGAAATACCAACACTTGAAGCATCTATTCCTCTGCTTCAGTTTTTCTAGACTCCCCACTTCTTGGTCATTCAAACAGAGGTAGGTTTCAGCAGGTTCTGACTAGCTCTGGAGAACTGGTAGCGGAAATTTGAGTAGTTTGGAGAACCAGTAGTACAAATTCTGACTGGCCCTGCCCCCATCTATTCTCTGTCCTCCCAAGTCCCAGCTGATTGGGAGGAAATGGGGATTTTGCAGTAACCTTCCCCTGGATTGGGGAGAGAATGGAGATTGTACAGTATCCTTCCCCTCCCACGCCCACCAAGCCACGCCCACCAAGCCACGCCCACAGAACCGGTAGTAAAACATTTTGAAATCTACCACTGATTCCAAACTTCAGTCAGTGACTATAAAGAAAGATTTTAGTCCCCTGAATTTTCCAGTCACAGTTCACATGGAGTTTGGTCACTTGTTTCTAGAAAGGTCCCAGTGTTATCTGACTTTATGTCTGAAAGGAAATGTGGATCGGGACCAGGGGTGGGTTCTACTTACCTTTGCTACCGGTTCACAGTGGGGCCGCGCATGCGTGCTCTTCTGCTCATGCGCAGAAACATTTTGATGATGTCAAGGTCGGTGGGCGGAGCCTCCCGCCAGTTTTACTACCGGTTCTATAGAACCAGTGCGAACCGGGGGCAACCCACCACTGATAGGGACTGCCCTCAGTCTACTCAAAGTGATGTGAGTTTGAGTTCAGCCAGATTGTAGGGGAACTACAATCACACGTTTTAGTTTTTGAATATGCTTATATTATTACAATATGGCAATGATGAAAGCTTCCCCCACTTAGGCCTCTAGGCAGGCCACTGGAAGATACCAAATCAGACTTTCAGCTTGATTAAGGTGACCAGACGTCCCGCTTTTGGCGGGACAGTCCCGATTTTTATCAATCTGTCCCGCGTCCCGCGGCGTTTCAAAAAAGTCCCGATTTTTCATTCTGCCTCCTGAGTCCCGCTGCCTCTTGAGCCCCAGCTGATGGCTAGAAGAAAAAAAAAACTGTTTAAACTCTTGCCCGGGGCTTCAAAGGGCCACCCTACAGGCAATCAGTGTAAAGAGTTCCTGAAGCAGTTTTTTTTTCCCCTAGCTAAGCTGCAGAAACGAAACCGAAACCAGGATCTTTGGTGCAACCTGACAAAATGAGGCAGAGAGAGATTTATTTTTATTTTTATTTTTCCTCCCCAAAAAAGGTAGGTGAAAAACTGCAAACAATGGGAAATTTAGGAGGAGAGTTCAAGATTTTAAAACACAAAAGAAAAAAAAGCTGTATTTAACTAGGGAATTGTAATAATTGAGATACTATTAATTGTATATTGTGTTGAAAGCAGAAATGGTTAAGTTGTGGTTCAGAGGAATATATGGGGGAAATTATTTGGTTTATTATTATTGGTAAATATAATTAATTGATTTGTAAGAAATTGGATTGCATGGAAATAATTGGAATATTCATGTTCATATTGATATACAAAAAAGATAGTTTTATAACTAATTGATTTATATTAAAATGTTGAATTTGTATTAAACAACTATATTACATAATTACATAATTAAACAATGTGAGGATGGATATAAAAATAGATGACAATGGGAAGGGGTATAATATAGAATAGAAGGGAAAAATTGAATTTGATTAAGATTAGAGATGAGGATGAAGGGTAATATTGGTTTTTTTAAAAAAATAGATGAGGAATAAATATGGCAAAAAGGAAATATAGAAATTGTAAATTTAATTGAAGTGACTAAACACTGTTTAAATTTGTGAACCGGCCAAATACTCTGTTCAAAGAAAATAAATTGTATGTTTGTATGAGTGTTTCTAATTACTGCTATTTCTTCATATTTGTTCTCTTTTATTCTTTAAAGTTTAACCATTCCTTCTTTATCTTAATATCTTTATATTTGTTTGGGGTTGGCTTTCTTCCCTTTCATCTTTTTTATTGTACAGCAATCTTTCTCCTCAAACCTACCACCTCTCTCTTTTCTTTCCTTCTTACTTTCTCTTCCCCCCCTCTTCTTCTCCTCCCTACTTCCTCTTCCTTTCTCCTTCTCCTTCTCTCTTCCCCTCTTAACCTCACTCCTACTCTAATTTTCCTTCCCTTCCTTCATCCCTCTCTATTGCTGTATCCTTTTATGCATATGGACTACTCAGAGGGCTGAAAAAGTTATTTTTGACTGGTCCTCGCACTTTTGACCAGTCCTCAAACTTGCAACTGTCTTCACATTTTACGTTTTTTGCCCTATCTTATCACCATGGTGAAGAGAAGCAGTTGTGAAATGAGTGACATGGTTGTTAAGGATGCTGCATGGGCATAAATGTGAGGATGGTCATAAGTGTGAGGACCAGTCAAAAGTGCGAGGACATGTCAGAAATGACTTTTTTCAGCCCTCTGGTTAGTCCTTTTGTGCATATGGACTACTCAGAGTGCTGAAAAAGTTATTTTTGATTGGTCCTCGCACTTTTGTCCAGTCCTCAAACTTACGACTGTCCTCACATTTTACGTTTTTTGCCCAGTCTTATCACCATGGTGAAGAGAAGCAGTTGTGAAATGAGTGACATGGTTGTTAAGAATGCTGCATGGGCATAAATGTGAGGATGGTCATAAGTGTGAGGACCAGTCAAAAGTGCGAGGGCCTGTCAGAAATGACTTTTTTCAGCCCTCTGAGTAGTCCCTATACACATAGCCGTGGCCACCCGGTCACATGACCAGGTAGCCACGGCCACCCAGTCACATGACCAGCTAGCCACGCCTACAAAATAAACCACACCCACAATGGTGTCCCTCTTTACCAATCTTAAAATCTGGTCACCTTAAGCTTGATCCAGCAGAGGTCTTCTTCATTAGAGTGATTGTCTGTGACTCTAACCTTGGCAAGTTTAGGATGAATAGACTTCAACTCCCAGAATTCCCCAGCCAGAATCCACACACTGTAAAGTTGCCAGAAACATTGATCTGGGGTTCAGCTATGTGCACTGCCTGGTTGCCATTTCAGTAGGGAAAAAAATTAAGGAGATCAGAAATTATTGTCCTTTGTTAATCCTGCTACCCAATCAATGTGATCTCAGAATGGTTTTTATGTTCCACTCCAAAAATACCCTTATTCATATGGTGCTGCCTTGAGACCCTTGTGCTTTTTTGGGTACCTCACTTCAGCTTCTGGTAGGCTACCTCACCATCCCTTCAACTAAGCCAGGGGTATCAAACTCGATTTCATTGAGGGTCGCATCAGGGTTGTGTTTGATCACTGGGCATGGCCAGGATGGGCATGGCCAGCTCAACGTCACTTGTGTCAGGGGCGCCTGTGGTAGCCCGACTGCTCTGCCAGCGAAAACAGGCTCCTGAGCTGGCAGACAGTTGCAGGAGGCTGTGGCAGCCAAAAACAGAGCTCAGGAGCCCATTTTCACTTGCAGAAGGACCACGGTCCAGGCCGTCACTGTTTCCAGGGCAGCCCCATGGGTCAGATCTAAGGACCCCGCGGGCCAGATCCAGCCCCTGAGCCTTGAGTTTGACACCCCTGAACTAAGCCAACGCTTACTGTGACCTCTAATACCTTTTAATACCAATCTTTGCTATGAGTGTTATAATGCACAAAAGCTATAACTCTTGTTGTGCAACTAGAAGACAGTTAGGAAATTACTATTTTTTCTTCCCCGAGTTTCCTACTTTTCCTTGCACTAAAAAATGGCCTGCATTGCACCATTTCCTTTTTTCTCCAATAGCTTGAAATTAAAGGAGTTCAAGTTATAAATTACAACTTATATTGTAGATCATAAGTTATTTGGGCTACCTAGGAGCTCTAGTGAGTGGGAAATAGTAAAGCAATATACCATTGGAGCTTTTTGTTTGCTTGCTTGTTTTAAAGCAGTAGTTCCCAACCTTTTTGGCTGCATGGACCGGCAGTGGAATGCAGTGGAAGTGGGGAAGGAGGGGATAGTTTTGCGCACTCAACCTAATTCCATGCATGCGCACATAAAGCTTTGCACGCTCACAACTGGCCACAGATTGGTGCCAGTGCATGGCCCAGAAATTGGGGACTCATGTTTTAAAGCACATGACAAAGTAGGAACTTCAAGGAACTTCTACTTACAAGCAGGGGTGAAATGCTCCTGGTTCGGACCGGCTCGGGCGAGTAGGTAGCGATGGCGGCAGGCAGTTCGGAGAACCGGTAGCAAAAATCCCTGCCCCCGCCCCCATGCCCAGCTGAGCCGCGCGATCATCAGATCCTTTTTTTTTCTTTTAAATGGCTCTGACCAGCCAAGTTCTGACAATCCCAGCTGAGTTGCCTGCTAATCAGGCAACCCAGCTTGGATTGCCAGAGCCATGTAAAAGAAAAAAACTTTTTTCCTTTTAAATGGCTCTGACGACCCCAGCTGAGTTGCCTGCTAATCAGTAGCAAAAATCCCTCCCCCTCCCCCCCTCAGCTTGCTTACCTTAGCTGCTGGTTGCAACGCCTTGCTGTAAACCCTGCAATCCATTGCATCAGCAAGCAACTGAATCTCCCTGCCTGCAATCAAGCAGGCAGGGAGTTGTGGACTTCAACTCCCAGAATTCCTCAGCCAGCAAAGCAAAGCTGGCTGAGGAATTCTGGGAGTTGAAGACTACAAGCCTTAAAGTTGCCAAGGTTGGAGACCCCTGTTCTATTGGGTAAGTTTTTTTCCACTTTGGGAGCTTTAAAAAAATAGTTAATTGGTTTTTTTTTAGTTGTTCTTTTTTTAGACCTAGCCATTTAAAGTTTAGGAAGTTTTAAATTTAGCTGCTTTTATATAAAAATAAAAATAAAATAAAATAAAATAATATTTGTGCTGCTTTCTGAGATTTAGTGTGTTTCTGTACTGTTTCACTCTAACTACACAAACACACAAAATCTCACAAAGCTGTATGTGGAATTTTGTGTGTGTAAAGTGTGAAAGTTGGTTTTTTGGGCTTTTTGTGGCTGTGTGAGGTTCCTGCTTGTTGCAGGGGCCATTTTGGGTCTAGCACAGCTGCTTTTATATTGTGGGTGAGCCAGTTGTGTTGTGTTGTATTTTATAGGTTAAAAAAGGGTAAAGAAGTGACATTGACTTGGCCACGCCCACCTGACCAACAAGCCACACCCTCCCAGTCACTTTGCCCCACCCACTAATTAAGCCACGCCCACAGAACCAGTAGCAAAAAAATTTAGATTTCACCCCTGCTTCAAGGCAAAGGTTATAGCCATTGTGTTCTTATAGCACTCATGGTTAGACTAGATCTGAAAGATATCAAAAAGAAATAGTAAAAAGATTCCCCCCCCCCCAAAAAAAGCTGTCTATTGTGCCTGCCTGTATTTATTTACAGAAGGAACTGCTCACAGCAAGGAAAGTAATTGGCCATTGCTTTCCTGATACCAAAAGGTGGGAGGACACAGCAGCAAGGGAATTGTTCAATGGGAAAATATGATAGCATACAAGCTTGGATTGAATCCTTGCAAGCTGCTGCCAAAGTTCATCAGTCCTGACACAATTTTCTGAAGCAACATCAAAGCCAAGTTGGCATGAGCAAAGGACAGGAGCAACTTAAACGGTAAATGCAGATACTGTATGTAATTAGTTAGAAATAGCACTTAGATGTTTATATCACTTCATAGTGCTTTACTGCCCTCTCTAAGCTGTTTACAGAGTTAGCATATCGCCCGCAACGATCTGGGTCCTCATTTTACCGACCTCAGAAGGATGGAAGGCTGAGTCAACCTTGAGCCAGTCAGAACTGAATTGCTGAACTGCTGGCAGCCGGCACTCATCCAGCAGTACTGCATTCTAACAACTGTGCCACCATGTTCCGCAGGTGGGAGGAGATTCCCGCCATCGGTGCTACCGGATCGTGTGATCCGGATAGATCCAGCTGAATTTCACCCTTGATATGGATCCCTCCAATCATAGGCTGCATCACACGTAAGTCTGTCAAAGTATGGCACATTCTATAGTGATGAAAGGTACAATGAATAAGATTAAATTCTAAATTAAAAATGAGTGTCTGTTTTCTCCCTCCAGTTCTTCTATAGGTAATCCTCGACTTACAACCACAATCAAACCCGAAATTTCTGTTGTTAAGACATTTGTTAAGTGAGTTTTGCCCCATTTTATGACCTTTCTTGCCCACAGTTGTTAAGTGGATCACTACTGTTGATAAGTTAATTACCTGTTTGTTAAGTGAATCTGGCCTCCCCATTGACTTTGCTTGTCAGGAGGTCGCAAAAGGGGATCACATGACCTTGGGACACAGAAACAGTCATAAATATGAACCAGTTGCCAAGAGTCTGAATTTTGATCACATGATCATGGGGAAGCTGCAAAGGTCATAACTGTGAAAAAACGGTCATAAGTCACATTTTTCAGTGCCGTTGTAACTTTGAACGATCACTAAACAAACTGTTGTAAGTCGAGGACTATCTGTATTATACATTCATGCATGTAAAAGAATGCACACACAGAAAGATATATATAAATATTTCCAGGATAAGTGAAATATTCATTTTCTTTTTCCCACTATTCCAAACTGAACTATTTTTTTTCCAAATAAGTAATGGGATGTCTGCTTCAGTGCACAGAGTTTAACTTATCGAAATGTCAGTTAAATAAAAAGGGCAGCTTGCAAATAGCTCTTTTTTTAAGGACCCCAAATGTTATCTTTCCAGCTACCTTCCTAGCTACTCTTTATAAAGCTGAAGATCATCATATGATACAGAAATAGTCTCCAGAACTGTAATTATAAACACAGAGAAATGTGGGGTTTTTTTTAAATGAAATAACAGCACTAAAAATAAAAATCCAAATACTTCAGTACCGTTACACGATGCCATCTTGCAGTTCCTCAAACATATGTTGCCATCTCAGGTCCATATGCTCTGCTGGTTGGCTTGCGCTAGAGTGAAGATAAGCTAGCTGCCCATAAATCTTCTGAAGAGACTGTGTTGGCCAAGAACCTTTGGTTTGGGCGTCTGCCAAATGGAATTCAAGCTGAAAGTGAGAAAGGTGCCCGCCAGAAATTCAAGGTCAGAAGCTGTGTGGTCTGTATGGGAAACTTGGGAGGGGAGCTGAGATAAATGAAGTCATATGACAGGTAGGGTATGTTACCATGGAAACGTACCATGTGGCACCAAGACGACATCGCACATTTTTCTAACTCAAATCTTTGATTACATCATTTTATATAAAGCGTTCGAAGAGGAGGAGGAGGAGGAGGAGGAGAAGGACAAAAGGAAGATGGATGAGCGGGCAAGAAGCCATTTGCAATAGGCTTGTAATATATGCTTCTTCTCTTTGGACAGAACAGACATGCTCAGTGCTTGGATTACGCGGAGAAAACTTGGGTACCGCTTCTTCAAACCTTCAAGTCTAATCTACTGCTTCACCCCTTCAGTTTAATTTAATGATAGTTCCCTGCAGTGACTGCCTGCGTGAGAACAGCAGCATGTACAGCATCTCTCTCAAAACTTCACTCATATATTATTGTTAAGTCAGTGAGAAAACTAAGGCAGGAAAACAAGGTTTTGAGGGGGGGAAGGAAGAAAATTCCTTCCTCAAATTTCCTAGCTTTTGATCCATCCAAGGTACTAGAGGTGACCATATTTCAATCAGAATAGAGCTGGAAGGGACCTTGGAGATCTTCTAATCTAACCCCTACTCAAGCAGGATACCCTACCATTTCAGGTAGGTGGTTGGGTGTCCAGTCTTTCCTTAAAAACCTCCAGTGATGAAGCACCCACAACTTCTGAAGGCAACTGTTCCACTGGTTAATGGGCCTCACTGTTAGGAAGTTTCTCCTTAATTCCAGGTTGCTTCGCTGATTGATTAGTTTCCATCATTGTTTCTTGTATTGCTTTCTGGTGCTTTGAAAAATAAGTTGGCCTCCTCTTCTCTGGGGCAGCTCCTCAAATACTGGAATGCTGCTATCATGTTATCCCAGCCCTTCTTTTCTCTAGACTAGCCATACCCAATTTCAGCAACCCTTCTTCATATGTTTTTGTCTCCAGGCCCTTAATCATCTTAGTTACTCTTCTTTGCACTTTTTCCAAAGTTTCAACATGTAGTGACCAAAACTGGATGTAATATTCCAGGTGTGGTCTTCCTAAGGATTTATAAAACTAATACTTCACATGATTTTGATTGTATACCACTTTTATACAACCAAGGATTATATTTTTTGACTGCTGCCACACACTGCTGGCTCATGTTTAAATTATCATCCACTAGGACTCATAGTTACTGTTTTCGAGGCAGGTTTTATCTAATCTGTATTTGTACCTTTGGTTTTTTTCCTGCTTAGGTGTAAAATCTTGCTTGTCTCCACATTAAATTTCATGTTGTTGGATAGGACCCATTGTTCAAGTCTGTCAAGCTGCATCTGGATCTTGAGCTTGTCTTCTTGGCTATTCCTGCCAGCTTGGTGTCATCTGCAAATTTGATGAGTTCCCCTTCTATTCCCTCATCTAAATCATTTATGAAGATATTGAAGAGTACTGAGCCTAAGATGGAACCTTGTGGTGCCCCACTGCTTACTTCCCCCCATGTAGTACTATTAAGGACTACTCATTGAGTATGGTTTGTCAGTCAGTTACAAATCCATCTGGTGGTGATGCTGTCTATCCCACATTTTTCTAGTTTACCAAGAAGTAGGTTGTGGTCTACTTTGTTGAATACCTTGCTGAAATCTAAATATATTATGTCCACAGCATTTTGCTGGTTTACTATTTTTTTTATTATTATTTATATGCTGCCCTTCTCCGGAGACTCAGGGCGGCTTATAATGCGCTAAGCAATAGCCTTCATTCTTTTGTATATTTATACAAAGTCAGCTTATTGCCCCCACAACTGGGTCCTCAATTTACCTACCTTAGAAAGGATGGAAGGCTGAGTCAACCTTGAGCCTTGGCGAGATTCAAACCTGCAGTAATTGCAGGAAGCTGGTCTAAATAACCAGCTTAATAACAGGGAGCCTTAGACCACTATACTACCAAGGCTCTTGAATTTAGTCCCTCTGTCAAAGAATGAAATAAGATTGGTTTGGCATGATCTGTTTTTAACAAACCCATATTGACTACTAGTTATAACTTTGTTTCTAGATGTTCACATATCTTTTTTTGATTATTTTTTCCAGTATCTTCCCAGATAAGGCTGATTGCTCTGTAGTTTCCTGGGTTTGGGATTGTTGTTTTTTTCTTTCCTTTTTGAAAATGAGAACCACATCAGTTTTTTTCCAATCCTCTGGTAACTACCGGTGCTCCAGGATTTTTTAAAGATATAGTACAATGGTTCTGAAATGACAACTGCCATCTGTAATGTAATCAGGTCACTGTGAGTTATATTCATCAAGATCAGACAGGTGTTCTCTTACCATTTTCTTGCTTACTTTAATTATTTCTAGTCCACATTTGGCCCACAATGCATCCAAAACTGAATTGTCTTCTAGCTGTTTTGTGCCTTTGGGTTTGCCTCCTAAAACAGAGGCCTTCTAAAAACAATAAAAGGACAATCCCCTTTCAGCTTTCATGCAATTCAAATGAAAGATTTGTAAATCGGATTCAAGCATTTTCTTACCATATTAATTCCTTACAAGTGTTTTGTCTTGCCTACCCATCCTGATCCAACATACCTTTGATATCTTTTGGATATCTACCTTATCTCTTATCCACTTCTGCATCGGTATGTCCATGGCATCAGCAGGAGCTAGGTAGACCAATCATGTGTCTTACCTTTGCTTCCTTCTCCTTGGTATTGTATTGCCTCTTAATTCCCTATCTGTGATGTTTTGCTTTGGTTCCCTACCCTGCAGAATTCTAGAAATAAATGATGGAGAAGGACTTGGGACTCCGTTTGTCCTTCTGTCAGTCCATCAGCAAGATAACTCTCTAAAAGCAGAACATTATGGGACCAAATGAGTTATAACTGGCTAGGGGTGGTAATGGAAACTACGTTAAGAAAATATTCCTTAATGCAATGTTCCTTAAACATTTTCCCCTCAGGAACTTTCCCATTTTTAAAACTTATAAGGACCCCCAAAAGACCTTTTGTTTTTATGGGCTATATTTATCATATTAAAAATTAAAACGTATGTACTTAATTTTTTTAAAAAAATAAAATCCACTACCATTGCTGCTTCTCACAATTGTTTGATGGGATTTTAATATCATATTGTTTTTCAACATAAACTGGCAAATTATTTTGATTTTGTGGGTCCCTGAGAGGGACACTCAGGGGCCTTTGGACCACACTTTGATGTGCCCTAAAACAAACACCCTTACGGGAAAAAATACTTGGGCAGCTTAGAAAGTTATAGAAGCCATTTTGTTTTCAACATAAACTGACCCACAGAACATAGAAAGAAGTGTATGTAACCCACCCTATGCTTCTTCATGCACAGGCACAAATCCACCCACCGATGCCCACATATATGGTATACAAATACAGCTCAAAGGAAGAATAGAAAATACATACAGCAATGCAAAACCTTCCTTCATTGCATAGAAAGAAACACAAAGACCTCTTATAGCCAGTGCTGATAAAGGTGTTGAAATTCCAGAAGCCATGATCAGTATGCTTTCCCTGCTAAGTTTTTCCTACATTCTAGTTTATCTATATTGTCTTTGTTTCTTATGGACACTCTTGATTTTGTACATCTTGATTTTCCTATTCCTTAGCACTTCTTGGTATTAATGTCTCCGTCCTCTACCCCATGGTCATGCTGGCAACCTTCCTTAAGTCCCATATTTGGTCTAAAATGAAGAAACTGATTTTCTAAAAAAAAAATCCCACAAAGGAATGTTAGAGAAAAGACACACAAAAATCCTTTTGCAAAGGAGTGTGGAAATTTAAGCTTGACAAAAAGCTATACATGGTATACATGTATAGGCTGTTATAGTGGTGGGTTGCCCCCGGTTCGGACCGGTTCACAAAAACTGGTAGTAAAACTGGCGGGAAGCCCCGCCCACCACCCCAGATGTCATCATTGGCAGTCTGTGCGATCCCGTTGCAAACTGTTAGTAAAGGTAAGTAGAACCCACCCCTGGACTGTTACTGTACTGGACCTAGATGTGCTCAGTTTAGTATTCTCCATATAGGCACCATATTAGTTGGAGAGCAAATCAGAGAAAAACAAGATTCTTTGGGTCTGTTGAGGTGAATTCTTTCCCCTTTTCCTTGCAAGAAAGAAAGAACTCAGGCTACAAGCACAAGAAAATTCTGCCTGCTTTTACTCCAAGGGAAGTCTGCTTAGGACTTATTGTGTTCAGTCAGCATGATATCCCCAGTCTATTAGTTACTAGAAAATCAGAATCCTGTATTATTTTAGAATCCTTATCAGTGAAGAAACTCTTTCTGTAAAGTGCTCACTCTCCATACAAGGAGAAAGGGAGAATAAGTTTACCCTTGTCCCCTTGAAGCTATGCCAGTGGCTTCTCCCAACCTGCCTCCCTCTCATTGCATTTTCTACCATTTGCTCACTTTCAACCATCTCTTCCTCTGCTAGTACATTCCCAATGATTGTCACACAAACCCTCTTCCACTTCACAAGCGATTTTTGGGGGGTAAGGGGGCAGGGTCATCTTCCTTTCAAGTAAATATGGCAATTATTTTCTCCCAGCTGTTTATTTTTAAATGTGCAATCAAAAAGCCAACTGTGGCTTGGCTGTCACTTAATCAAAATATTAACATATTTCAGACATTAAGAACATAAAAGCCACATCTTTCAACTTCTTATGAGAATCTAGAGTTTATGAGCATTATTTATTCATGTACACAGCAATTGGAATCTTTGGGGAAATTCTGTGATATCGTAAGAACTCAGACAATTTCTATCTAAAAGAGGAGCTTAGAAACAACCCCTGGTTCTGGGTGCTTTTAAAAAGTTATGAGATATCAATGTATATTAATATATCAATGTATATTGAACTTGTGAATGTAATATTGGTTTATTAAATACATGCATAGTTGGTTAGGAAGTAAAATACTGTATACTTGATATATAATGAAGTAGGAGATATGTAAATTTATATATAGAGCAAGGAATAGATTACTTATTAACTTGATTTTGACGTAAATGTTAGAAACCAGAGACGTTGAGCAATGTCCATTGTTTTACTTTTAAAACTAATAAAATAATATTTTTTTTTAAAGTTATGAGATAATGCTAAAATGATCAATGCATTTAATTGGCAAAGGTAAAGAGATTCAGGTACAATCTCAGAAGTATTGCTTCGCCTCCTGTTTTGGTCAGTACCCCAGAATTTCATTCATGATTCTGTAATGTTTGGAGGTTTGTACTACATACAGTGCAGGAAAACTAAATAAGTTGTGGTTCAGCAAATAGTTTTCTTCTAAATGCAGTTGTGATCTACTCTGATGTTAAGGCCTTTCCCTCACATTTTGTGATACTCTCATAGCAAAAAATTGTGGCACATGAATTCATGCATTCACTGGGCAGTTACCATTTCGTTCATGTGCTGGGAGCAGATACCTCCAACTTCTTGGGTCAGCCAGGTGTGGCTAAGAAGGAAAGATTTTCAAGTGCTGGCGCTCAAACTTTTCTGCATCCTCCTAGGAAACTCACCTGGTAAATTGGCTCTGCTTATTTCCTATGCCCTTTGATGCTACTGAGAATTCTCTTTTGCTTGCAGCCTGATTATCTGGTGGTGAGGTTGTTTTTAGGATGTTGCTCCTTCTGTGAACTTCCTTAACTTATCATAGATTTGGGACAATTCCTTCCTCTGAGTTTTCTCCTCTGTATTATTCAGCAGAGCTATGGCCCTTTCCCAAGGGCACCGGTGGCTGGGTAGAGGGGAAAGGGGTGGAAAGTGTTCCTAATGTTCTTAATTTATCTGAAGGCCCCAACTAAATTTCACTGAAGATCCCATGTTTTTATGCTTTTCATAAGGTACCCCAAAACTGCTGATTGTCCCTGAACATCTGGAGTATAACTGTTAGAAATCAATCAATTTAATATATAACTTCTGCCCAATGCAACAGATTTTTTTTTAAACTGAGATCATTTGCACTAATGGTATCTCTCTCTGATCTTGAGAGAAATACATTGCAGTTTTATTTGCTGAAAACTGAACTGATTAGATGAACTGGAACCATTCCACTTCATGCTACCAAACTGTGTGAGGATATCAAATCAGTATGAAGTAGACTGTCTGTCACCCTTATCCACTCTCCTAGTACACAAACATCAGATTGCAGTGGTGCATTTTGATAATATTTCTGCAAATTAAGCTCAGATAAGTCTTCAGATATTATAAGAAATAAGAAAACAAAGTTCCAAGTCTAATTGGTACCATGAATCTGCAAATGTTCATTGAATACAAAACTTAGGAAAAGGATGGAAACCCAACAAAGGCAGCATTGTACACTTAGGACAGATAGCATCAAACAGCCTTAAGATAAGAATTAAATGCATTTGTAGCAATACGAGCTAATGCTTCAGGGTATCTAAGTAAGTTTGGGGCCATTAACCTTTTTGTTCTTTCATGGCGCTGATTTGATTTGCACCACTTAGACCGCAATCCTAAATGACCTATCAGCAAAAAAAGCAGGTCCCATTTTGCAATATAAAACAAATTGGATCCCATCTTCCAGGGTAAGAGTAAATAGGACTGCAACTTGAACATGTATAGCTTCATTCCCTTGTCATCACAATCTGCAATATGGAGTTTAGGCTGCCAGGTGAATTGGAAGTGGTATGCTGCCGACAACAAGGAATGGTGAGAGGGGAAAGTATGCCGTCACTCAAAGGAAGGATTCAGAAATCAAAGGCTTCCATACAAGATCTACGCAGGGGAAACCTGGCTTGTGGAGACTGTAGATGTCTCTGTCTTGGTGCCAACGGAAGTGTCATCCTCTGCCAAAGGATTCTTTCCACAGCAAAGTGTGGTGAGCATACAGTTACGGAACTGCAAATAAAATTTTTTAAAAAATCATTAGCACATGCAACTTGCACCATCAGGGACAAGCTGTAATAACCGTGTCAAAAGATCAGTGATAATTCTAGAATCTGGAACATGCTGATGGTTGTTCTACCAAGAAATGCATTTTCACAATTGGTCCTAATGCACCAACTGCAGCCCTTCCTCAGCTGCAGATTTAGTGAAGGTTAGCCACTGAAGGTTAGCCACCTATTAGTTCCAATTCTTCTCAAGTACCACTGAGTGTTTTATGTTGGGTCTTCAAAGTATCCACAAAATGCAATTGGTACAAACTGTGATAAACAGGTTGTTGATCTGTGCATGATATAGGGATCATATGATGCCTGTACTGGGCACAATTTAAAGTGCTAGTGTTGATCTTTAAAGCCCTACATGCAGTGGTGAAATGTAAAATTTCTTACTACCGGTTCTGTGGGCGTGGCTTGGGGGGGTTAATATAACTGAGTGGGTGTGGCCAACTTTTTTTTAAAAAACTTTTAAAACCATTTTTTCTACAACCTCTTCGGCTGAAAAAAAATGCTTTTAAAACTTCTGATGATCCCAGCTGACTTGCCTGATCGGCAGAGGCTTTTTTTTTTAAAGCCTCTGATGATCCCAGGCTTTTTTTTATTTTTAAAAACATTTTTTCTACAACCTCTGGCTGAAAAAAATGCTTTTAAAAGTAAAAAAAAAGACTCTGACTCTTGTGCGGCTCTCCTGGGCAATGAGGGGGAAAGGGATTTTTGCTACCGGTTCTCCGAACCACCCACCTCCATCACTACCGGATTGGGCGATCCGGTCCGAACTGGGAGCATTTCACCCCTGCCTTCATGGCTTACAATCAGGTGACCTGCAAGTCCTCCTCTCCTGCTATGAGCCTCCCCTGTGTCTGATAGATGCTTCTGAAGATGCCTCCTGTGCCACAAACTTGGTTATTGGATACCCAGGACTTTTTCTGGGTAGTTCCAGCTAGGGAATCCCTAAAGATATAGCTAAGAAGACATATTTAATTCTCATTCCCCTATAATTTAGGATGATGGCAAAGACACAACTCTTTGGTCAAGCTTTTATAATTTTAATCATTTCAATTTTCAGCCAACTTTAAGTCATTAGTTTTAATTATAAAATGAATATAACTTGAACTTGATTTAAATTGCGACAGTCGTACTTTTTTATTACTGTAAACTGCCTTGAGAGTTGCAAGGTGAGATATAAATTTCATAATAAATAAAATGCATAAAAATCTGGACACTGCTGTGTGTATTCATTCATAAGGTCAGCCTCCCACCATCTGCCTCCCGGGCCCTTTGATTCATTTGGAATGATGGAGTTTGTCCCAGGGGTGAAATCCAAAATTTTTCCCTACCGGTTCTGTGGGCGTGGCTTGGTGGACGTGGCAGGGGAAAGGAGATTGCAAAATCTCCATTCCCACCCCACTCTGGGGCCAGCCAGAGGTGGTATTTGCCGGTTCTCCAGAACCTGTTAGAACCAGCTGGATTTCACCCCTGGTTTGTCCCAAAGGTGCTGTTTCAAAAGACAACTGGAATTCGTTTTTTCTTTGAAGACATTTCGCTTCTCAACCAAGAAGCTTCTTCAGTTCTGACTAAAGCTTCTTGGATGAGAAGCGAAACATCTTCAAGAAAAAAATAAAGTCTAATTGCCTTTTTGAAAAAGTCTAGTTGCCTTTTGGGACAACCATGACTGGATGAGTAAAACTCTGCATAGACGATGGGGTTTGTAGTCTAATGTAACTGGCAGGCATAACTGGTTAAGTCTTTATTTGTCTTTCCATGGTGATTCCTCCTGAAATCCTAGAGAAAGTGCTTCTATTTATCTTAATTGGTCCCTGTGTTTCAAGGTAAGTGAAAATCCTTGGCACACTCCAGACACCAAGGACATAATTCATAAACCTATAATTCATTCTGCTTAAAATAACAGAGTTCAGCCTTCTTGCCTTGAAAGGCTCACAAACAGTGAGGTTTGTTAGCAGCTTCGTTTGATCCAATGAAAGGAGGAGACCCTTTTGGCAAGTTCAAGAGTGTAAGAACATCTTCTCTGGACCCAAACTTTGACCCCAACCCCAACCCCCAACCCCCACCAGTGGTGGGATTCAAGTAATTTAACAACTGCCCTAATGATTTCTTCCAACAACCAGTTTGCCAAACTGCTCAGAAAGTTAACAACCGGTTCTCCTGAAGTGCTGCGAACTGGCTGAATCCCACCACTGCCCCCCCACCCCCATCCCTTGAACAGGTTGCTTGGGATTTTCAGACTGACGTGTCAGCCCCAGCAAGATGCATTGCTGCTTAACGCATTCAGTCAAGAGAGTAGATATGTCATGGGCTGGTTTCATTTGCCATCTGGCAATGAAAGTTCTGCCGGTTTCCTCCAATCCTGTGTATATAATAGGGAGAATAATTAGTCTACCTGGCAGGGCTTGCAAAATGAATTATTATGACGTATATTGGAAGCACTTTAAGCACTTAGGGAAAATGCTGTAAATGCCCATCATCATTACACTCTTGAAAAGCTGTGGCAACATTTCCAAGTTACCTGTTTGTTCATTACGATATAAATCACTGGGTTGTAGATTGCAGAGCTCTTGGCAAAGAAGGACGGGATGGTCATAAAGACAGGGCCAAAGTCAGATCCTTGATGAGTAAAGATATAGAAAGCCACAGAGGCGTAAGGGACCCAGCAAACAAGGAAGGCAATCACCATAAGGATGACCATGCGAGTGACTTCTTTCTCGGCCTTCTGGGTGGTGGCTGACTCCTGTTGCTGAGCAGCGGCCTAAAAAGCACAAGAGACATGGTTGAGACTTCACAACTGTGCTGTTCAGAACGGGCAGATGTTAACCGGAGGAAGGGCCCTGCACATTGTAATACATGTTGGAAAGAAGAAACTCTACATTATGTGCAGCTCTCAAAAAACATGTGCGGCCTGCAGTCCTACCTGTATCTGACACATGTGTGTGTGTGTGTGTGTCTGTGTGTGTGTGTGTGTGTGTGTGTTTAAGTTAAAATTAAATGTAGTAAACTTAAGGGGGAAAGTCTGGATAAAGGAAACCACTTATGAAAATAAGTGGAGGAAGTTTGAGAAGAAGATGAGTTTTATGTCAGACTTGATCATTTGTGGTTTTGCCCACCTCCATTGTTCTCCTGTCCCCATCTTCAGGAGGCCCTAACACAAATGCTCCCATAAATTATTCTAAATATACACTTGGATTTCTTTGCAGCAAAGCACATATCTGAGATGCTGGAGAAGGATCACTCAAAAATCTATTAGAACTTGGTGAACTCTTAGCATTGATGTAGCTGGAAAAGACTAGGACATTGCAGATACACTGCAGAAGATGGTGGAAGTGGTTATGACTATAACATTATTTCCAAAGAGAACCAACCAATCAAAACTTTTAATATCTTAACAACTCTAGTTCTTATTCTCCCTGTGTGGATTAGATGTTTTCAATCTGAATTGGTCTGGTGGAGAAAAGGTTCCTCTTTCTGTAGAATCACCCACCTCTTTAACAGTGCAGACAAGGCGACCATAGCAGAAGAAGATAACTGTCAATGGAGTGACAAAGTGTACAAGGAACATATAGATGACAAAGGACTCGTTATGGACTTCTGGGGTTGGCGTATAGTAATCAACTCCACATGAGCTCTGCATGCCTTCTGGGATATACCTGTATTTAAATAAAATATAGGTAGAATATTACAGTTTGCAGAATTAAATAGTCATACTAACCCTTTAATATTGTTAATATGTGCACTACTTCCCTAAATAAGTAAAAGTTATGTAGGCTTTCTGCAGTGGTGAAATCCAAATTTTTTTACTATCAGTTCTGTGGGTGGGCTTGGTGGGCATGGCTTGGTGGGTGTGGCAGGGAAGGATACTGCAAAATATCCATTCCCACCCCACTTCAGGGGAAGGATATTGGAAAATCTCCATTCCCATCCCACTCTGGGGTCAGCCAGAGGTGGTATCTGCCAGTTCTCCTAACTACTCACAATTTCCGCTACAGGTTCTCCGAACTGCTCAAAATTTCTGCTACCAGTTCTCCAGAACCTGCTGAATTTCACCCCTGGCTTTGTATCTTTGAAAAAAGATATCTTGGGAGCATTGCTTACTTATTTGAGAGTGGTAAGATTTGTTTATTTTTATATCCAAGATAGTATCAAGTAACCAAGAGTCAGTTTTGTGTAGTGGTTAAGGCACCAGGCTAGAAACTGGGGGGACTGTGAGTTCCAGTCCCACCTTGAGCACAAAGCCACCTGTGTGACCTTGGTCCAGTCACTTTCTCTCAGCCCCAAGAAGGAGGCAATGGGAAACTACCAGTACTACTGAAAACCTTGCCAAGAAAATTGTAAGGGCTTGTCCAGGCAGTCTCCAAGAATTGAGCACGATTGAGTGAAAGGGGAGTAAAATCAGGTAAACAGAGCTATTTCACTATTCTGGCTATTGTGTTAACTATTTATTTGTTTCTTCGTTAACATAAGAGTCTGTGCATTTGGTACCAGTCTTAGAGGCATGGAACTGCTGAGGCTTTTTAGCCAACTCAGCTTGCTGATGTTGATTTGAATAGTCACCTTACCATGTTTCCCTGAAAATAAAACCCTGTCTTATATTTTTTTCAACCCTGAAATAAGCGCTTGGCCTTCTTGCCATGCGCTCAAAAGCCCGATTGGGTTTATTATCAGGGATGTCTTATTTTGCGGGAAACAGGGTATTTGTAAAGTTACATACAGAATATAGGAAGAGAATAAGAAAAGCAGACAGATAAGGAATGTGTACATGCACATTAAAAGAGGATATATCAGGGATTTACCCCTGATGAATGAATACAGGAGTAATATCATTGAGATTTTGGATACTCACAGCTTGGTGCCAACAAAAATTCTCTGTATAAATTATTTTTCCACAATAAGATTTAAAAAATGGTGATTTTTAAAAAATCCAACGTCTTCTGAACTTTTCCAACTTGGCATCTGATGTATTGAGCCAATCAATGATCATACTGTATGGGGAATCCTGGAAATTGCTGTTCAACACACCCAGAAAATGCCAGGTTGGAAAAGACTGACAAATTTATAATCCCTGAATATTTATAGCAAAATTTATAATTGGCGCACCTGGACCTACGTATTCCTTCTATGTTCCCCATTAGATCTTTTATGTCCATACATCAATTCATATCAGGGACTCAACAGCTACCCACCTTGACCATCCAATCAGAGGAGGAGCAGCACAAGCCAAGGCCATGATCCAAGTGAGAGACACTCCCATGATGGCATGAGTTTCGGTGAAACGGAAGTTGCTCATGGGCTTACAAACTACTACATATCTTTCTACAGCCAGGACTACGAGAGACCAAAGAGCTATCTCACCTGTAAGAGAATAAAGCAACCATTCGGACAGATATTAGAAAATCAACAACAGAAAGATGGGGAAACATTTCCATGACTAAAAATGAAAATGCTATTTTTTGATTTCGATTATTGTCATCCTTCATAATGTTGTTGTATCGCATTGCGTTCATGTGCTTCCCACTCAGAAAATATCCTTGGAATATTTTGCAAGGATAAAACAAGGAACAACAGTAAAATAAAGTAAAACAACCTAATAGAACATAAAAATCCAGACAGTCATATAATTAATCTACATTTAAAAATTTCAAGAGCCATAAATTACCCCAAAAAAGTGTTAATATTCAAATGTCAGCCAAAGGACAAAATGTTGATAGATGTACAGTGAATATGCCAGCTAGATTTCTTAAGAAAAAGAATAATCTACAGAACAGAGAGAACCTCAAAAATAGAGGAGTTGGGAGAAGAGACCTCTGGGACTCTTGCAACAAGCAGTAGAGATGAGTGGGAAAAGAGGGGCTCTTCATCTTGACAGGGCCTAAACTGTTTAAGGCTTTAAATATCAACAACACAGTGCACTCTGAGGCCCTGTCCCTGAAAATCACAGGTTCTGGCAACTGCAGCTGCCACGTCAATGAAATAAAATCTTTTCATTAGCCACGTTCACAGTCTTTGGTCTGGGGAAAACACTGTAGATCCCTGATCTATACCATTTTGAACAGGACTGGAAAACTGACTGGGGATGTAGTGTAGGTAAAAAAATAAAGAGTGGAATACTTAAAATGGCCAGATCCAATAATCAGTTTTCCTACTCTGTTCTTCATCAACTTTAATTATCTAATTGTCTCCAGACATTCTGCCACATGTAACATATTACAGTAACCCATATTAAGGGTTTGCCAATAGATAGGGCAGATAGATGGACCATAGCTGCTACAAGGCACGAAAAACCAGCCATTTTCCTATGATAGTTTGATTTTATGTATTGTAACTGCCGCAAGATTCACAATGATAATGAATATCATTAATGAAATCCTTTAGTGAAGGAATGGATTGTGAAAATGTCAGAAATCACAGAGAGGGCAAAACTGAACCTGTTTGGGCAGATTAAAAACAACAAAAACTTTTCTGAAAGACTGGAAACCTTATACGGACTTTTTTGCTGAAAGAAGAAAGAAATTAATTGATGATTTATGGGTTTGAAGATTAAGATAGATATGGGTTAAATGAGGGCCTGAAGGAATTGATATAATATCCAAGAAGGAGGCGGGATTATAAAATTATAACTTTCTGTTGAAAAGAAGATCAGAAATCATTATATTTCTTTATTTTCTTTTCATTGCACTTTTTCTCCTTTTCTTTCTTTCAATTTGTCTTTTACTGTATGGAAAAATTCTTAGTAAATATAAATAAAGTCAATATATTTCTGAGGAATTTTCACATTGGTGATAGAGACATTGTAAATATAATATTCTGGGGGTCAATCCTCGGCACTTCCAATATACACCAAGCATCAGAGAATTGTTTGCAAAGAGGAAGTACCAAGGTGCATCTTAGCTACGGTAAGTATCTCATGTCATTCCCAGGATCTTATTCCATGTCTAATGAGTCTCTTTGAAAGTGTCCTCATTTTTGAAGTTCAACCAGAGGTGGTTTCAGATTTTCTTACCACTGGTTCGCCTCACGTGCACATTTTCCATGCATGCGCCCGGCCTTTCGTGCATGCGCTTTGCTCATGCGTGCGCCTTCCACGCATGCGCCCGGCCTCAAAAATGTGCCTAAATAGACAGCATAGTGCTGGGGCAGGTGGGCAGGCCCACCTGCGATCTTGCTACCAGTTCGCCTGCATACCACCTCTGAGTTCAACCTGTATATGAATGTGGCAGGTCTCTGTAATTTTGCCCAGAGCTGTCCCACTTAAATGCACAGAGTAGGAGGAAATTTAATAAGGAAAAAATAAAGCAGCCAATTCCTTTTCCTGACTATCCTAACATTTCTATATGCTTATCTTTTTATATTTTATTCATAAAATAATTCAATCTGTGCGACTCTCCCCTTCAGACAGTTATTTCCTAGGGAAGTATATTTATGCCCAAGGAAGGAAACATTGGCATCAAAACACAAATAATAAGGTGCTAAACATTTAAACTAAATTTGTTTATCAGTGATTGCATGACCTCTGTAAATGTCGTACACTAAAGAAAATAAATAACAAATAATAGTGAAATAAGTTACAATTAGGGACATTGCTGTTTTATGCCATATTATACTATACTATGCTCACACACCAGAACTTCCAACCTTTTCTCAAAATTATAAAAACCCATCATTTTTCATTCCTTTCCATCTCCAGTTTTGAACTTCAACAACATTCCAATATTTATGCCTTAAAAGTCACAACACTCCTCTTATTTCTGTCTTGAAGAATAGTTGAATGTAGGATTTGTCCCTTAGAGCACTTAAGAGGGGTGAATTCTTGGAACATTTTTTTAAATCTAAATGTTATTTTCTTCAGTATCTGCCTGCACTCAAGCAATAATGTTAGAGCAGACACTTCTTAAAAGTTTGCTTCCTTCTCAAGGAATTTCATTAGAAGTTGTTTCTTACATTGTTTTTGTAAACAGTGAAATCAATGGAATTTGTAGAAAAGCCACCTTTCTAAACTTTAAACATTCCAACATAAAAGGTGAAAGGAAATAAGCTGGGATTTATCCATTTTCTTTGGTTATATATAATGGCATTCTAAAGAGAAGAAGACTTTGGTAGAATTTGTTTTTCCTAGGTTATTTTATTTCAAAATTAGGGCTCCTCTGAGGCCAGTACATTTGAGTAGTAAAATATATAATAATAAACCAAATTTAAATCATTGCAAGATGATGTTTGCAACTGACTTGAACACATAAATAATTTTTAATGTTTTAAATTTACTGCCGGCTGGTGTGTCGATTTAGTAAAGTTTTGCCAGTCCATTAAATTGTGAAAACTTGCCAGAGACACCTATCCTCTGCCTGAACCAGACAAAGATCACAATAAGAATTTTTGTCTAAAGAAGAAGGTTGGTGAACAAATTAACAAAGATTTTATATTAGCACTTTTGAATCTGAGTGTGATTTTTACCATTTCATAGTCACATTAATAACTTGCTTTTTTTTTTTTTAATTCTGCTAGCATTTAAGTCCAAGATACTAAATTCAAGATATAACTAGAATTTTCCAATGTTCATTGTTTTGGAAATTTTGCTTTGGTGTTAGAAAGAACATGCCAAGAACCCTACAGGGAAAATCTGAACTATGCAACGACAACCTATAGGTTCATTAAGGGAAAAGTGACATTTGGGAAGAGGAATCAAAATACATACCACCCATTGTAGCAAAGAAGCCTTCAACGTTGCATCCTACTGTCCCAAAAATGAAATATCCATTCATAGAAGTGTACATGGTAGTGGTGAAGCCAACCAAGACCATGAATAGATTGGCTACTGCCAAATTTAACAGGATGTAGTTCAAGGGTGTTCTTAGTTTCTTGTGTTGGATGGTGACATAGAGGGTTAGAAAATTGATGGGAAAACCAAGCAGAATCAGAAGAAACATGTACGCAGCCAAGGCAGAATATTTCCATGGGTCTGCCAAATAATATTGAGGATACTCATATGGACTCCGAACAATACCAGACTTGTTCGACATAGGGATATAGAAATTAAGGCCTTCCGTTCCATTCATGGTAGCAGCTTCTTAGATATCTCGTTTCCAGCAAAAATGCCTTTCTTTCCAACTCTCTTCTTATCTATGAGCAGTTACTGGTTGAGCTGCTCCTCCCAAGCTAACACTGCTCCCTTTATAAAAGGTGACCCTGGTTAAGACTATGTTACTGGTGTCAGCACAACTTAGACTTAGGTCAACATCAATCATAATAATCCAAGATAAAATTGGTCCCTTTAATTCTACACACTGCATTGACACTCACCTGGTACTGTGGCTTTGTTTCAAAAGAGCTGTAAGCATATGCAGATACCCAGCATGGGTAGCTACACGGAGATGTGAAATTGGGTGAAGGACATAGTAGTCAGTCAGCTTCTGTCTGGTCCAAGAGGTTGCTTTGTGCTATTTGTTCTTGCCAATACAAAAACATCACACTGCCCTTCTGGAAAACCTCACCTGTATCAGAAGGAGGCAACCCGCTCTCAGTAGTGATACAGAGAATGTTTAGCAACTTTTAGGGCACTAGTTCCTCATTCACATTGTCAAACAAGGACAATAGGCACATACAATTTAAAATTACTTTGCATGTGGCTTCTTTGAAAGAATTCTGGGAATTATGTTGATGCTGAGTGTGTGTGCATGTATGTGTGTGTGTGTGTGTGTGTGTGTGTGTGATTTGATACAACTGCCCACTGTTTGCACAGAACTACAATTCCAGTTTCCTGCAGTTAGTCCTCATGAGGTGAAATAAGAATGAAACTGATCTTACACTTATATCAAAGAATTTATTTGCATTTTAACTTGACTACCATTAACCATCATTTATAATATGTCTACTGATTTGAACATCTCTACAATTAAAAACCAAGCACAAAACCAAGTAATGCAAAACAGCATTAAGCCATTGTCACAGTAAACAGAAAACAATAAATAACCACATCTGTATAAAAACTAGAGCTGTATTCTTTAATTGATAAAGAATGAGACACCTGGCATAACTGAAGAATTTTGATGGAATTTGGGAGAGCCCATTGGCTCTACTTACATGAGAAATGAAAGGGGGAAAAGGAGAAATGTATCTACATCTCCCAAATTATTAACCAATCCTCTTTTTCTGATTTATGCTAATGTAACTGTAATGTGACTATATCATATCCCTACAGAACTGCTTTTGTAAGTAAAGAATATTCCACTCTTGTGCAGAGATATCATTCTCTCTCTTATGGCTTTTAAGTAATAGCTATAAAAATTAAGGCTTACACTTCAGAACTGAATCCCCCATTCTGCATCTGTTGAACTATCATTATCCAAAGCAGAGTTCTAATATACTTAGGTTAACTACACAACCTGCTTTTTCCCCCCACCTAAATCATATGTTCAGAAATCCCTTCTGGACAGTAGCCAAAAAGAACTGATAGAGAAACCAAAGCCATTCTTGAAATTCCCAGAAACACAAATGATCCCCTATTATTTCCAGGGATAATTGCTGTCAAGTAACTGTCTCTTGATAAAAATGGGAGCAAAGCATACATTACAAGAAGAAAATCTATTCTAGGGGATATTTATAGACAAAGGTTACATTGAGATTAATTGAACAGGTTAATCAAGACTAAAATAGGTCTTCTGATTGATTTCACATAATGGTTATGATTACACCATAAAATAAAATAAACAGCTCAGTTAACAAATATGTATGCACCATCATTTTCTCTTTGCATTTCTGACAGCTCTTTAAGCAAGCTTTGGGGCTTAGCATGTTTTCCAATCCAAAATGGCTGACATTTTAAGTTTCTAAAACTGAAGTAAACATGAAGTAAACCACAAAACTCACTTAATGTGATGGCAATTAACTTGGCAGAACCTGAATCTGGATTTGGATTCAATTCAGAGTTTAATATAATGAAGAATGTAGGAAAAGGAAGGAAGGAAGGAAGGAAGGAAGGAAGGAAGGAAGGAAGGAAGGAAGGAAGGAAGGAAGGAAGGAAACGAAACATTATATATCTTGGTGATCCGTCTTCTATATACAAACAATTGATTCTTCTAGACCATATTTTTTATATTTCGTATTTTATAGAGGTATTACCTGTGTGTACCTACTGTATATTTCACAAAGATTAAAGGTTTTTAAAAGTTACGGAAAGCAACAGTCAGTGTCTTGCATCCCAGACCATTATTTTTATCTAGAACATTTTCTGCATTGCTACCCTTATTTTTGAAACTAACTGAAGTGTGCATGTGGTACAAAGATTACACTTGGGCAAATCAATTGGGTGGATCTGGTGGGAGGCAATACTCAGTTTGCAACAAGACAGAGGATGGGGTGGAGACTATGTTTTCTCAGCAAATGAGCTTCCAGATCTCTGCTGCTCTCATTTACTGTTGAGTTCCAAAAACCAGTTTAAGTAACCTGACATTAAAGAATAATTTGAACATTTCCAACTGTTGTGCTTTGTGAGGGTAAAATCTCAATGGATTACCCTAGAGGAAATGCTGCCTGGAATATAAACATGGCAGCTTTTATTTTGGGCTCTCCTCTTTGTTGTTGTTTGGGGTGATACTATACTTCCAAACACAATTAGAAAAAAGAAAAAGAAGCAGAAATCTTACTCATCCTTTTGGACCCAAGAACCTTTAAATGGAAAATATCAGCACTTAAAATATGGGCCTTCTACATACAGTTTCTGGTCCTGCCTTCAAGGCTTAAATATTCCCTTTTCCTTTGCAGACTATTGGGAGGAATTGCAATACCTCATCAAAAATTAAGAAACAAGTATAAGCTGCAGCTGGAGTGGAAGAAGGGCAAAAAGGAACAAAAATATACTGTGACAAAATCACTTAGTTGTGAAATTGTGCCTGAATTATGCACAAAATTACATAAGACAGCAGTTGTCATCTTTTCTTCATGAAGAAAGATGTAGAGGTACTACATAAATAACACTGATTCCAGGCTGTATTGATTTAAAATCAGAGTTAGTATATTTGACTCATCTTTATTAGGGATACATGCATATTTAATTAAGCTTTAACTGTATTTCTTACCTTATTATTTCTATTACTGCCTGCAATTTGGCAGTTCAAATCTCACCAGGCTCAAGGTTGACTCAGCCTTCCATCCTTCCGAGGTGGGTAAAATGAGGACCCAGATTGGGGGCAATATGCTGACTCTGTAAACCACTTAGAGAGGACTGTAAAGCACTGTGAAGGGGTATATAAGTCTAAATGTGATCGCTATTACAAAAAAACTCCACAACTGCTCCAAGGAATGAGGGCCAAAGGTGCAGAAAGAGGTAGAATCAGAGTCATGACTTCATCCAATGCTAGCCAATCAAAGCTGTGCATAGTCAATTCTGCTGCATAGTCAATTCTGCTGCAGACTTCCCAAGCCACAATTCACTGAATGTGTTCATTAGGACAAAAATGAGCAGCATGCATATCAGAATACAAGGAATGCATCTTAGAACTATTTTATACATATTAATGTCCAAGTCAAACCTGTAAATAAAATATATTAATAGTGGAGAACAAAGAAATGCAGATGTTTTTTGTAAATATTATATGTCCCTCTGCTTTGAGAACCAAACCAATTACCACAATTCATTCAAGAGGTAGGTAGGTAGGAAGGAAGGAAGGAAGGAAGGAAGGAAGGAAGGAAGGAAGGAAGGAAGGGACATTGCCAACCCAATGTGGGAAAGCAAACCTGGAAGGAGATGTCTTGGTGAGAAATACACAGATTTTGTCATTAGGAGCACTTCCTACCCAGCCAAGCTCATCCAAGGACATGGGAAATTGCGAGTGGACATGGCCTAAATAGCTAATAGTTTCTTAAGCACTGCATGGATTTGGCATTGTTGGATTAAAGGTTTATCTTTCGGATAACGAAATGGATAATATTAAACACTGATTCAATAAGCCATTGCTGAGGTGAGCATAGCTTACCAGAAAAACTATGTCATCTACATCAACTGAGTGGGAAAAAAAGAACAACAAAAGAGAAACATGAGATACTATTTAAACATTATTCTAATCTGTAAAAGCAAGGCAAAGGTTATCATCTTAACCAATTTGTTTAAACTGTCATTTCTGAATTAAATGTGTGCTTATAGGAACCACTGGAAGGTCTGAGAAATAATGAAGAGACATAAAGAGACACCTTTGCTGGCATGAAAAATCTGCAGTCAAGACCACTGTCAAAGTTCCTGCTAGATCTGCATATGGTTAACACTGTCGTCTTAGCCATCACTTCCATTTAACTGTTTTCATCCCAACACGGAACACCAAATGCTGCCTTAGGAGCCCACTCAGTGTCCCATCTAGGTCAGTGTTCCCTGTATCAGGTTTTCCCAACTTGGTACCCTTTTCTCCCAGAATTGCTATGCATTATGGTCAGGTGCTTCATGGACAATTCTTTGCCTATGTATGATTATGTCTGTCATGAAGATCTGTTCTACAGAGGTGTTTGGAACAGTAACTAGCAAGAATCCAAGGACACAGTCTGACCACATTTGCACCTGAGCTCTTAAGCCCAGGAGTCTTCCCCCTGTCAAAGTTTTGTGGTTATTTGTTGTAATAAATAGATGATAGATAGATAGATGATAGATAGATAGATGATAAATAAATAGATAGGTGTGTGTGTGTGTGTGTGTGTGTGTGTGTTTGTGAGAGAGATGATAAAAGATAGATAGATAGACAGACAGACAGACAGACAGATAGACAGACAGAGATGGATGGATGGATGGATGGATGGATAGATGGATAGATGGATAGATGAAAGATAAAAACGGATAGAAATTTTAGATGCCACCCATCTCACTCTGCAAAGCAACTCTTTAAAGTAGCTGTTTAGTTGAGACAACAGTGATTGCATTTAAGATTCCCTTCCAAATAACTGTAAAGCATAAATATGAATCACTGATGCAGCTGCATGGCTGCTACAGACATTCACAGAGGAATTGAGGAGCCTGCTTAGGTGACAGCAGCTATCAGGAGGGCTGTCTTGACTGTGATAAAATCATTTTTGGTTTTGCTTTTAGTGGTTACCTCGTATACGTAGCCCTGAGGCTAAACAGAGATCATTTAAACTTTGAACTGACAAAAACATCATGCTAATGTAGCTGTTGCTTGGAAGCCCACTCGCCAGTTGCTGCAAGACCTTGCCATGTCAAATGAGCTTTTATTGATGAAGAATCTAAAATTGCAGCAGACAGGAAGGTGAATGTTTTCCTGAACACACTAATAAGGTGGGGTATTTTTGGGTGTCAGGAATTTCTCACTGTTCATGTCCCAGCATTCTGCCCAAATGTGGGCAATTTTAACTATTGCACTAATTGTGCCCAATGGTATCCATAGTGGCATCCACACACACAAAAAATATAGAGAGCAGCCACAACCACATAACCCCAAAGAATGAGATGAAACAGAACTGCAACCATCATTGCTCTCTCTCTCTCTCTCTCTCTCTCTCTCCCTCCTCCTCACTCTCTCATGATAATCTGAGTCTATTCATTTGCCATCTGGAGTGATTTGCTCTATGATCCATTTGTCTTATCTATCATCTATCTATCTATCTATCTATCTATCTATCTATCTATCATCTATCTATCTATCATTTGCAGTATCTATCCTCTCTCTCTCTCCCTCCCTCCCTCCCTCCCTCCTTCTCTCTCTCTCTTTCTCTCTCATGATAATCTGAGTCTATTCATTTGCCATCTGGACTGATTTGCTCTATGATCCACTTATTCATTTTCTTGGCTATCCATGGTATTGTCAGCAGCCTTCTCCAACCCAAAATTCAAAGGCATCAATATTTTTTCTATGCTGCTTCTTTGAAATCTGATTTTCACATCCATAGAGTATCACATACTATATTTGGCCCTGCTCTGATATTTGTAGATATAAACACATTCTTGCATCTGAAAAAGTTTTCCAAAGTCTTCACTGCTACTGTACAAATTGCTACTGGTTTGCAGCATATTTCTTAATTGGTATATTTTTACTGTTGTTGGATTTTTCTTGGTTCCTTCAGGTCAGTTTTTAACTCCTGGCAACTGCCTGGACTAGTTCCTGCAATTTTCCTGGCAAGTTTTTTCAGAAATGACTTGCCATTGCCTTCTTCCTAGGGCTGAGAGTGATTGGCTCAAGCTCTCTCAGCTGGTTTTGTACCTAAGGAAGGGCTAAAACTCACAGTGTTCTGGTTTCTAGCCTGACACCTTAACCACTACACCAAACTGTCTCCTAAATTGCTGAATCTGTTATCATTAGCTTGGTTTTCTTTGTATTTAATCAGTCATTTTCTTCCATTGTGCTCCTTGACTTTCAGTACTAAAACTTGCAGATCATGTGCATTTTCTACAATCAGAGTTTTGTAATGCAGGTAATGCATTACAATTTTAAAATAATGGTAATCTTCTTTCAATTCTATATATCTCAATTCATAGAGGTTCAATAGCTAAGGAGAGAGTACACTAATCCTTTGCTGACCAGTCAGGCTATTTTGCCACATTCTGTCCAGACTGAGGCTTCTTGTCTTATACAGTATATGGGTTTTTTACGAATTAAATGTTTTGGGATTCCCATTTTCTGAAGGACAATCCACTGCTTGATATGGTTGACACAATGAAAGGTATTTCTACAATCAATGAAGCATATATTGACTTCTTTTTGGCACTCTTTGGCTTTCTCAGTTATTTAGTGAGCATTATTGGTAATGCCACATGTTTCTTAGCCTTTTGTAGAACCATATTAAACACCCAGTGTCTCCCTTTCTATATACTCTAATGCTCCAATCTACATTGTAGCATCTCAAGCAAAAGTTCACTAATATGTGAAATTAAGAATACTGTGCAATAATCTGCACACTCTGATATGTCTCTTTTATTTGGTATTGGTATGTGGACTGATCAGTTCTGATCCATCCTATTTGGTATTATAGTTTGGCTAGAATCCTAACTGATTCTTCTTCAGTTGCTTCCATATTTCTGTAGAAATTCTATCAATTCCTATAGACTTGGTGATAACTGGATCTAGTGTCATCTTCTAGAACTAGAGATTCTTGTAAATAGGGAATATATTCTAGAATATCTTGGATGCGGACGTCCCACCTCTATAGAATTCCATTATATTCCCTCCAATTTTGTTTGTTCTTTTTAAATCAGTCATTATCTGTCCACTGGTGTCATTCAATCTTTCAATTTCAGGGTGAAACCTCAGTTTGGATTTGGAAATCTTTTGAAAAACATTTTCATACTTTCATTTTCAATGTCTTTGCAGGTGTCATTGTAATGCTTCTTCTTCTGACAACTCTGAAATTATTTGTTAATCCTTTCTGAGGCCTTTGTTTTTCTTGGCTTTGGCTTTCCTTCTGTTGGCAATTTTCAACATCTGTACTGACATCTGGTTTGCTTTTTTCCCCCATTTTTAAATCCTGGTGGTCTCTTTTCATAGTCATCCTTAATGATAACTTCAATTTCATTCCATAGTCCCTCTGGTTCCTATCAACGAGATTCAAGACTTCAAAGCAGTTGCAGATGATTTCCTTGAAAAAGATTGTGTATGTTCAAGATGGGTATTGTGAAAACTGATTTGCATTGTTCTTCTGCTTTAGTATGACTTGGAGCATACACATGAGCAATTCACGGTTCTCATTATTTTCAACTTTGCTATTCAATTCTCCAGTTCAAGCAGCACCTGTCAAGTGCTGGGCAAATCAGAAGATCCAGGCAGTTCAAATGAATATGAAGATTTATTGCAAGATTATGTTCTCTACAAGAATCTGAACTACTAATGGGCAAAGCAATTTGGTGGTAGGTAAGAAGAGTCAAAGGCCTTCAAGGTGGGCTGGACTTGGGTCTCTTGTGGGTGTGAAGGGACTCATGACTGATGATGATTTTGTCCCCTTCCTCAGGCTCATCCTGGTAATCTCCTACATCACCTCTTGCTTGAGTGTTTTATCAATTTCAGATGGAATTTTGACTGTAAACTTCCATCAACTTCCTTTTCTTCTGCACCTAAATTTGTAGCATAAACCTGGAAAATCATTGTTAGACTTGCCTGTTAAGTCTAACTGATATTACTCTGTAGTTGGCTGCATTGGACCCAAGTACTGTCTTTGCTATGTCCTTCTGTTAAAAAAATTGCTGTGTTTTTGTTTTTCATGTGGTGGGTAATAAACAGTATGATCTGACTGAAAGTGTTCAATTTCAATCCATTTTAATTAGGCGATGTCTAAGACGCCAATGTTTAATCAGCTCATTTCCTTTTTCACCCTGTTGAGGATTCTCAAGTTCATGCACTTATGTTCCACGTTCATGATGTAATTCTCAATTTCTAGCTTCCAATATTTTTTTTGTGTAATAACAGCAGCTAGACATCCAGAAGGATTTAATATGTCTAAGCCATAAACACTATTAATACTCTGAAAGGTCCTCAGCTTTTTCTCAATAGCATGTTATGCGAGAGCGGAGTTCAGAGGCCCATCATCTGGCACTATATCATCAATCATTTTACCTTGTCTGCCCGTGTGGTTTTGGTTTTTTAAATAAAATACAGGAGTGATTTACCATTACCTTTTCCTGTGCATTATGAATTAATGTTTTTGCCATTGTCACTGAAGTGATCATCTGCCTCCAGCATCTTTCAATATGGTTGCTGACTAATATACTAAGTGCCTGTTTGCTTTTGCTGGGTAGCTGAGATGGCCTTCATGCCTTGAGTGATTCTGGTAGGTGTATATATTCTTGACACAGACTGCCAGAGGCTTTTCCCTCAGAAACACACACACAGATCATGATGAGGCAGCATACCAAGACTTGAGGGGAGATAGGTATAGATACAGATATTTTATCACATTGGTGTGACCAGGTAGATATGTTATTTGTTTCACTTGCCTGGAATGATTGCCTGAAAGCTTCTCTCTAGAGATTGAAGGCCAAAAAATGGACAAAACACAGACCTCTTTCAATTGATAGACAGTTAAGGCAGGCTTGTGCTCTGTCCTCAAAGGAGTGCTCAAATCCAGACAACATCCTGACTGAAACTGGATTATATCAGGGAAGGGTGAGTGAAGGTTAAAAAAAATGCTCTATGTTTTTATAGCATTAAGCTGTTGTCCTCTGCACACTATGGGATGAGAAAATAGGTAACTGAAAAATCTGAAAAATGATCAACAGTGGAACTTCTATTTCTTAATACTCATCCCCTCACAGAATTTTGGTTGCAAACAACCTACCACAACAAAGTCACTTCAGTAGCAAGATAGCAATAGCCATAGCACTTAGACTTATATACCACTTCCTAGTGCTTTATAGCCCTCTCTAAGCAGTTAAGAGAGTCAGCATCATGCTCCCAACAATCTGGGTCCTCATTTTACGGATCTCAGAAGGATGGAAGGCTGAGTCAACCTTGAGACAGTCAGGATCGAACTGCTGGCAGTTGGTAGAGTTAGTCTGTAATTCTGCATTCTAACCATTTTTTTTTTTTTTTTTTTTTTTTTTGATTTATATGCTGCTCTTCTCCGGATTCTCAGGGCAGCTTACAAGGCGTTAAGCAATAGCCTTCATACTTTTGTATATATTTATACAAAATCAGCTTATTGCCCCCACAAACTGGGTCCTCAATTTACCCACCTTAGAAAGGATGGAAGGCTGAGTCGACCTTGAGCCTGGTGAGAATTGAACTCGCAGTAATTGCAGGCAGCTGGATGTTAAATGCTGCCTTAGGAGGCATTAGCCTCCTACGCCACTACGGCTCTATAGGTGGATGGCATATAAATGAGATGGGTGGCATATAAATTTAATGAATAAATCTCTATTGATCAGGTAGACTGAGGTAGTTGGTTGGTTGGCTAGCAAGTTAAGGTGTGGTTGTGTTGGGTGCAGTTCTTTGTGACTGCATGAACAAATGTTCACTACCTTGACCTGTCTCCAATAATAACCTACAGCGTTTCCAAAGACAATCCACTAAATCTCTTTGATCCCATCAATCCACCTTATCTGTTGTCTTCCTCTTCTTCCACTTCTCTCAACCTTGCCAGGCATAATCATGCCAGCCCATTATCCACTCACATCACATGCCCTATTATTTAGTTTCAGTGTGCTGATCATCACCTTGAGGGAGCAGTATTTATCTGATGCAAGATTGACAGGTTCCTCTTGCAATACATGGTGCTTTTTTCGCCTCCAAATCAATAATTCAAAGGCATCTTTTTTCTTCTCTTGGCTCTGTCAATATGCAGCTTTTAAAGCTGTATACCGTTGGAAAGCTAATCGCCTTAACTATTATCTTTGTTCTCATTGAAATGTCCTTATTTTTCAAGATCTTGTCTAAATTCGTCATTGCTTTCCTCCTCTTTATCTCTGGTACATTATCCACCTGTGTTTTTGAGTCCCCGAAAGCAAATATATTACCTTCACTAAACATGCAAGACAAAATAAACTTTATTCTAATAGTTTGCATTAATTTGGATTTTTCTTTTTCAATTTTACCTCTTACAATGAGCTTGTCCAACTCTACTTTCAGCTAATGATGTGGTATTGTTTTCACGGATAAACTGTTAGAGTTTCCTCCTCCAATTTTGATTCCAGCTGTCATCTCTTCTACTCCTACCATTTGTATAATATATTCGCTGTGCAAACTAAACAGATGCGGAGATAATATGCATCTTTGTCTCACTGCCTTCCCTATTCGGAACAATTCTGTTTCTCCAAATTTGTTTCTTACTTTTTTGTTCATTGTCAAGATTTCTTTAGAGAATAATCAGGGATTCTGGAATGCCCATTAGTTTTAAAATGCTCCCTATTCTGCAAGATCTATACAGTCAAAGGCCTTGCAGTAACCAATGAAGCAGAGATAAACCTGTTTTTCTGCATTGCTTTGCTCTTTTCATCCTTCACTTCATTATCTATTTGCTTTCACATCCCCCCCACCGTCTTTTCTGAACTTTTTGGACTTTAATTCACCATGAGTAGCTATAGACTCCTTTTTTAGAATTTTCTTTGAATAAGAACATTGCATTACAGGTAGTTGACTTACAGCAACTCATTTAGTGACCATTCAAAGTTACAACAGCACTGAAAAAAGTGACTTATTACTGTTTTTCACATGACTATTGCAGCATCCCCTTGGTCACGTCATCAAAAATCAAACACTTGGCAACTGACTCAAATTTATGATGGTTGCAATATCCTGGGGTCATGTAATCAGCTGTTGCAACTTTTTGACAAGCAAAGTCAATGGGGAAGCCAGATTCATTTAACAACCCTGTTAGTTAACAACTTCAATGATTCAATTAACAACCGTGGCAAGAAAGATCATAAAATAGGACAAAACTCATTTAACAAATGTTTCGCTCAGCAACAGAAATTTTGGGCTCTGTTGTAGTTGTAAATTGAGGACTACAAGTACTGCAGTCATTCAGTAATTGGCACATTTCATTTGCCTTTTTTTAGTATATGCTTGGATAGTTTTCCAATTTTAGCCTACTCTGCAATTGCCATGGAACTAAACTTCACTTTTTCGTAGATAAGTGGACGTGTAGTAATCAGTGTACCTTTTAAACTCTATATATCAGACTTCAAGCTTTCTAGATAATAATTAAGAAGGAATGCAAAACATATTTTTATACTAATAAAGGAAAATATTTGTAGCTCAGGATTGACATGAGGGGCCCTTGGAGCTCTCTGAGCTTGCTTGTTTTGTCTATGTTGTTAATGTCTATATGTCTATTGATGGCTGATTTGTCAGAATGCCAGGCTTTTGGACTTTTTGGACTTGGCTTGAAACTATGGTTAAATTTGTCTATATGTTGTGAAATTGAAGAATTTTCATGATGCAAAAGAGACCGTCACCCAGCCCAAAAAGGAACAAAAAGATACAACCACCTCTCCACCAGCAATCAGCATCCAGATCAACATAGATTAACTCCAAGGTTAACATCAGACCAACAATCAAGTGAACAATACCCCAATCAACAAACCACCAAAGAAGCCAACAGCAAACGGTCCAATCTAAGAATCTCTAAGACCAAACAATCCCCATCAACACTGACAGGCAAGCCACTAGAATAGGGGTGTTAAACCTGCTAGCATGGTGGGCTGTATTGTGACGTATCATGTTTTTTGCCTTTATGAAGCAGAGGTGGGCGTGGCCTGTGTCAGCCATATCCTGCCCACGGGCCACCAATTTTACAGGCCTGCACTAGACTATAAACTGACAGCAAACAACATTCCTTACTAGCACTCATGATGTTACCTAGTTTGCGTAATGAAACGTCTGCAAGTAAACAAGCAAACTCAGAGAGCACCAAAGACCTCTCACATCTTTTTACGTTAGAAAGAGAAATTTCACATAACGTATGTTTCTATTTTTCTGAATATTTTAAAATTACCCTTTGAGCAAAGTTCATAATGGTGAATCATTTAAGTATTTTCAGATTATTCTAGTAATTTTTGTGCTTAAACACATGGAGTTTATGTCAAATATTTTGGTCTTGTAGACGATGCCTAGCAGTGTTGATATGCTGACTTATCCATTGGTGACTTATCCATATTCTTATATTTTATGTGCCTTATCACAATAGTATTTTTAATAATGCTAAGCTTTAAAGAAATTTAGTCAGTTTTTTTTAAAAAAACAAGACTTTGCAAAAGTAATATTCTTCGATTATAACAATTTACTCAAAATTGTGGATGCCAATTTCCACAACAGCAATTAAGACACACAAGAAATGTTCAAAAGAAAATAAGGACACTTTTAAAAACAACCCATATATTTTATTGGGAATGGTAATAAAAATCTAATACTAGAGGCCAATTTAGAAGTAACTCCATCCATTAAAATTCAGCATCTTTTTCTTCAAGCAGAATTTCACCCCAGAAGTCCATTTGTTCCATTTGTGACAAACTGGCAGACTTTCATCAAAATGTCAAGAATATGTGGAAGAGAATGTTAAAAAATATTTCCAGGTAGCCCTTCTTTCTTATTTTATAAATCAACAGGGTATACAGCATCATACAAATTTTACTATAAGTATATACTAACAGTATTTATACACTAAGGTATATACTAAGTATATACATACATTTCTTTCAGGAAAGAACAAAACAAAACTTGATATTTAGATTCTCATTCACAATGAATAGGAAAATATATTTTTTATCTTCATGTATAATTTTGTTTCTGCACATCCACCCATTCTTAAAAACAACAATAACAGACTACTAAGAAATTCTAATGAACTTAGAAATGCTTTGGAGTCCCAGCAGCAGAACTACTCTCTGCCAAACAGTCTTGTTGTTTCCTTTATTAGCTGGATTCATCTATTTTTCTCCGACAATATGGGCAACAATTATGCTGGAGCACCAGGAGCTCATAATCTTCTGAATGAAACATCTGTAAATGAGAATTGCAAGATGGACTTAATAGATGGAACAGGGTAGTGAGAAAGTGAGTAGATGGGATTATCTAAAGACAATTTCTGGTGTTTCCTTCCAGTGCATTATCCCCCTACATACACTATTCTGCACGCAGATGATTGCAGGCTTATTCCTTTGCCAGCACAGCCCTTCTGTTCTTTCCACGGGATAAATATCTTCTAGGCCAGAGGATAAATGAAGATGAAATAAAAATAGCAACATACTGCATCCCATGAAAAAGAATATGTCAATATCTTGGGATATTACATTGCCAATTTTAAAACGATTAAAAAAGAAAAAAAAAGAGTGAATTTAGAATGTACAATGAGTAAAATGTGGAGTTACTTGCAAATTTAACTCTATTGCAGTTGGATTTTATGACAACTGGAATATGATTCCTACTATGGAAGGAATAATCTTTCTTGAACTATTGATTCCGAATGACTCATTTTACTTTTATGCTGAAAAGATTAAATCTCTGCCAAGAAATGTGACAGAACTTCCATGCCTCTTTATATGTCAGAGCCTTTGATCCTTCTATTTTAAAAAAATCCCTTTGTATATGAGTACATATATACAACTGAAGTTACAGTGGCTGGTACATCTAATGAAATAGGCTTTAGACCAGAAAATGTATATTGCAATACATCTATTATTCTTTAAGGCATTATGGCATTTTTGCACTGCTTCTGCTACAAACAGATTAACACAATCATGTCTCTTGAAACAATACATCTATAATTTCACGAATGACTTGCCTTTGTACAGAATGTAGATTTTTAAAATATTAATGGAAAGTTTCTATTCTCCATGAATAAATGGCAGTCCTTGAGTCATCTTAAGCACAAATTCTCAGTCATATCTCAAAACTTCCCCTTAAAAGATTAAATCTTTGCAGGTCATGCATGCTAAAAAAAAAAAAACTCCACATATTTACAAGGTTGTTGAATACAAACTAGTTGCCTTTTCACCATTAAGTATCCTGTGTCCTTCTGCTTTTTATTTTATATAACTTGACTGGCTGGTTAGAGTTGTGCACCAAATAGTCAGACGAACAGGAAAGAAATCACCAAAGAGAAATGTAATTATTCTTCTCCTCTTTTGCTTAAATAACAGTCATCAACTGCCTTTCAGCAGCTGCTTTACTTCATTTTGCAAAATCCTCTGCAGTGATCATGTGCCTGTCATTTTTTTTTCTTATGTGCAGCAGAACATTCATCTAAAAACATTATAATTTTTCCATTCCCAGCGTATATTTTGGTTTTAGCCAGCAAATCTACCCTGTTCAAATCCTCAGTATTTATATTCATGGTTTTATTTTTTTTACAGGTGCCTGTTCTTCCATATCCTTCCACCACCCACCACCACCCTCCAACCCTTACTCATACCTGAAAGCAGAAAGAACACATGGTAATGGGATTGTCTGGAAGGAGGGACCGGAAGTACTGCCATTGTAATGGCTTTGACCAGCGTTTAATCAGCACATCTCTCCTGCTCATGGATTTGAGAATTGCGCGGTTCACTACGACAGGGACAAATTCAGAGCCCCCTTGCTGCAGGAAAAGAATAATTACGGAAAGAAAATAAATGCTTGAGTTTGGTTTGAGGCCATTGGAGTGATAAAGATCATTTCAGAAACTATGTATGGATTATTATTTTTCACTTTAATTTGCATATACTGAGGCTGTATTTACACTGAGCTATCAGTTCCTATTCAGTTCTGTATTTAGCCCTGGAACTATTCCTAGTTTTAAAAGCCTGCACATGTCCTATTGCAATGAAATCTGGAAAACGCTGAAGATGGCGTGTTGGAGTCCCTTTCGGCTTAGTCATCTTCTGCCCCAGAAGAAATCTGTTCTGTCATCTAAGATACAGATAAATGGCTGGAATATGCTCACTAAATTTATTATGACACAACTTCTAAGGGTTATATGGGTGTATAATAGAAGAAAAATACCACAATTACTCTTGTGTCCTTTAGGAGATGGGTGATGACTGGAACATCACAAGCATTCCAGAGCCCCCAAGCATTGCACATGCACATCATGCAGCCACAAAGCTATTACACTAGAGCGCTAGTGTTATTCCGCATAGTGCTCTATGATGCCACCATTTTTAGAGTGTTTTTCTATTCCTCTACAAGCTCTTCCCTCCCTCCCAGGCTTTCATGCAGGTCTGGAGTTGCCTTTGATGGACCACACTTCATTTTGAAAGTGACTGACATTCATTTTCTAATTAGAAACAGAAGCTTTGTAATCGCTATTTTACCCATCATTTAGAACTTGAAAATGTTATTATCCTCTCTAAGTGCTATTCAGAGATCCCTTTGCTTAAGGTTCTACTGCAACTAAATCTTTTATGTAGACAGGAGGTGCTAGTAAACAAACAAATGTAAAGCTGGGGTCAGGTCCCCATGAAATATCCCAAATGAAAACTGCCCATTTATGGAGATGGCAAGTTATGCTCAGAGTCAACAAGCCAGTATACGCAAAAGCAAAATAAATTGTACCATTAATTTTTCCAAAGCTACAGTTAAAACTTGTTAAATATGTATGTTCTACAAATGTTAAAAATGCATGCCTTTTTAGTATAATGACTTCTTAGGCCATCCTTCTGTTTCTGCAAATAGTAATATATATTTGCCTGCAGGATATCTAGCTGTTTCTTTAGTTCTTTATTTATCTTCAAATTTAATTTAATTTTAAGGAGAGACAGGATAAGTACTTCATAAATAAGCCACCAGGTAAACATGATCATCATGACAGATGTGACTACCTTCTCCTCATTAATGAATTTTAGGCACTTTTGCAGTGTGGTGCACAACCTAATCGAGCTGCCTGGTATGAGAACTGTGATTCAGCCAAACCAGCAACTACATAAGCCATTCCTGTCAGATATATCAAGGGAATTTAAAAAAGGTCAGACAAATCAAAGCAACATTTGTATTCTATGGGAGAGATCTGGTAGAAAAGTATAAAATGTTTATTAATGAAAGGAAATGATAGTATGAAAAGCACGTTTGCTATAGAAAATCCCTCATGACTATCTTTCTGTAACTAATCAGCAGTTTGAAGAAAACAACTGAATGAAGAGACAGTTCAGGAAACCAAGAAATTGAAAAGAAAACAAGAAATTGTTTACAACCTCAAAACTCAATTTTGCTGTAAATGGATCATCTTCCTCAATCTCGTCCACTTTATAAAGAAGTCTCATTGTTTGCACACCTAGAAGCATGTGTTAGGGAGAAAATAAGTTCTAAAAGACATTACACAATTGTACTAGGAACAACAGCAACCAGTGGAAACTAAGTTGATTTCCGACACTAGTTTCAACTTTTCCTTATCTCCAATGAGAAAAACTATGAATGTACATTTTATTTTCATAATTCCTGATACAGTGATTTGTTTAGAAATATGAAACATCTGTGGATGAAAGACAAAGATTAACAAATAAGGAGGGGCCCCTGAAAGAGAGAAGATAGCTAGAAGGATTGGCAGCTAATGTTTTGTATTTTGTGAATGAGGAAAATTCCAACCCCAGTTACAGTACTGGAGAAAACCCAATACTTCATGACTTCTGAAAAAAATCCAAAAATTCCTATAATGTTACTATATAACAGGGATGTCAAACTCAAGGGCTGCAGGCTGAATCTGGCCCACAGGGTGCTTAAAAATGGCCTGCAGGATCGTCTTGGAAATAGCAAAGGCCTGGCCTGCAGTGCCTCTGCTAACAAAAACGAGGTCCAAGGGAGCCACACACATCCCTGGTTTTGGCCAGCAAAGTGCTGCAGGAAGCCATCCAGACCAAAAATGGGGAATGGGGGACCACACATGTCCCCCCCCACCCCGTTTTGACCAGCAGGGTGCTGCAGGAGGCATCCGTCCTGTCTCCCCCCCACCGCCAGCCCACAGAGAACTGCAATGCTGATCGAACCCTGACACCCCTGTTATATAACATTACCATATTTTTTTTTCCTTTGTACCCTAGTGGGTTTTGTGTGTGTGTGTGTGTGTGTGTGTGTGTGTGTTTTTACAGTTACACAATGAGTCCTCTAAAAACAGATCTCTACCTCTTTGCCTCCCTGCCTTTATAATGCAGCCAGAAATCAATAGAGAATGCAGGACTTAATCTGTAATAATTAAGAACTGTACAGTTGTATTTGTAGTTGCTGGCCAATGCTGAGTCTCAAATTAAATCCAAGCTGATGTTCCTAGGCTGCAGAATGGACCTTTAAAAAAAACTGTTCTCAAATAATTGTTAATATTTTTATATATTTACTAAAAAAAATAGCAATACTAATTATTTGCCAGAATAACATGCTTTTCCTAAGTTACTGCTAGGAAGGATACCATTACTCATCTGCTCTTGCCATTCACTGCCTATTTTGTTTAGTCTGGGTACTTCTAGATCAATCAGAGCAACAGCTTCTTCATCAGTTATTCCATCTTCTAAGTAGAATTCAACCAGATGCAAGACATCTGAAATGGTCGCAGGAGGAAAAAAAAGAGGGGAACGGTTAGTTCTCAGAACAGCTGCAAAGCCCATGACATCTGTTCTAGAAATAAACAGAACACTTCTGCACATACACTTACACACACAAAATGGAAACAAAACACAATCCAATTATTTTAATATCATCTATACACTCCTCTCATGTATAGGGTACCAAAGGCCACTCTAGTTCTGAGTTTTGGATACATTTTAGTAAAAGGCAGCTTGGCTCTGAGAAAATAACAAGTCTTTAAAGAATACCATTAAGATGTAATCAGATTAACCAATGCAGCAATAGACTTCTTTCGGTGAATATTATTGCGAGCAGTACTAAATCAGAAAGGCAAAGATTGCCAGGCACTAAACTAGGAGTCTTGTTGAAAAAAATGTAGAGATGTAATATTGTAGAGAAAATGTAATATTCCAACGCACCATAAGAGGAAGCAGCAAAGACAAAAGGTTGCCTGCAATTAATGCAGACATTCCCCAGGTTGTTCAATAAGGGGTTGTGGGTGGAGCACCTGTAACATAAAGGCACCAGCTCCTGCAAAGAAACACAGAGAGGCAAAGTCACTGCTAGCCAGCCAGCCACTATAATCTAAACATCCGAATTAAGACCCAAGGAATGGTGAATGGCTATTTTTCAAACATTCCTTGGCTTCCATCCCATTTTCTCATTTCTTCAGATGCCAATCTAAAGTGATTTCCAATACTGGCTGGTAATGCAAGACCTCCAAGGAAGATATCCAACAAACCTGATGCAAGTAGGAAGCAATCAGTCAAGACATATGATAAATATAGAAATAAATGTACAGTTAAGTCACTATTTGTTTGGGTGAACCAGCACATCAAATCTTACAAAATGGAAGAAAGGATCTAAAGTAACACATACCTGTTGCTTTAAAAATGACTTTTAAAATTATAAGTGTCTTATTTGGATTCTATAAAGCATGACAAGTCTTACATTCTGAGGACCTCTAGAAGAGTTTTCCGGATCCAGATAGCAACTACAAATACAAGCTTAGAAATGTGCACATTTTTTTATTTGTCACATTATATATAAGGATTTTCTGACACAACAGAATTGCGAAAAACACATCAGACCAATAATTCATCCTCTTGCTACTCCAGCCCCAAGCTGCTTGAGCCACAATTAGTTTAGCTTCAACTTTTAAAGTGGCATTTGGTGTGTGTGTGTGTGTGTGTGGTGTTTACCAAAGTGAAAAGACTCACAACAGAGGAAAAAAAAACCCTACTCATTTTCTGTCAAATAGGTCATGTAATAGCAAAAGCAGAAAGGATTTTGGGAAGTGATAATTGCCACCTTTAATTTTCAAAAATCAAAAGCTTCATATGAAATCCAGGGTGCAACCTGCTTGGCCAAAATTAATAGTGAAAACTCTTAGCTAAATTGGATTGACCATTAAATCTGTTTAATAAGTTATAGACAGTCCTTGTTTTGGTGATTGTGTCATTTAACAACCATTTGTAGTTATGACTATGATAAAAAAAAGTAATTTTATGACTAATCCTTGCTTTTACAATCTTTGCAACTCTTTAAAACAAAGGAAAGCGAAAGTAAGATCATAAGCACAGTGTTTGTTTCACTTAGCAACTGATTTGCTTAATTATCCACAGTTGCTGGTCCCAATTATGGTCACTAAATGAAGACTACCTCTATTTGTTTATGTCATTTTATATATCAACCAGTCCAACAGTCTGAGCACCTTACAAGAATAAAGAATATAACAAAAGTCAACCGAATCAGCCAGAACTGAAAGATTCTTATCTTTTTTTTTTCATATTCATTTTTTTATTTTTCATCAACATATATATACAGTCTTTTATCCATCATTAATCATTATTCATTCATTTTATATTTTAACTTAATTACATCTCTTCTATCATTTCCATACATTATTAATCAATCCAAGTATCATCTGGGTATAACATCTTTGTGCGACCATCTTCAAGATTTATCATCATTTTCTTAATATATACATTTATCTTTCCTTTTTCATTTAATTTTAACATACTACAACATATTCATCCCAAAGTTCTTATTTTTACCATATTTATTGTCTATACTCACTTTCTATCCATTGATAACATTTCACCCATATATTGTAATACTTCGACTCTTCTTTCCCTTTAATTGCTAATGTCAACCTGTTCATTTCTGCACATTCCAGTATTTTCTTAATTACCTCTTTTTGAACGATTTTTTTCTGCTTTCCAATTTTGTACAAATACCATTCTTGCCGCCGTTATTACATGTATTATCAAATATATATTTTCTTTAAAGATCCTTATCTTTTAACCAACGTATAAAATGCAGTAGCTTAGTCACTAGAAAGTCTCATAGATATAGGACTAAAAATCAAACTCCAAACATCGCTTTGAACTAAACCTATACACACCTATACAGAAATTCAGCAAGGAGAATCTCAGATATGTCTTATGGGCAAGATGTCCCAACACAAGAGAACCTGCCTGTGCTGATGCCCTACAGAAAGCATCCCTTCCCATCATACGTGAATAGTTGAAAGAGATTTTATTTGGAAAAGTTAGTCTTTAAGGCATTCTGGGCCAAGCAGTGTAGAGCTTTGTAATCTAAAAGCAGCACTTTGAACTAGATTCAAAACTGTACTGATAACCAGCACAGCTAAGGAACAGATGAGAGATAACAAGCTGAAATTAAGTCCAGATAAGACAGAGGTGTTGCTGGTAAATAGGACATAAGATTACACTATAACAAAGAAGTGATTGGAGAAGTCTGTTGATTCTCAGGTGTCACTGGATAGGCCTGTAGTAGCTGTAGCACCTAGTCCTCCTTATGATTGGCAGTCAACTTGCTTTCAAAGGCACCATTTAAACAGTAGGTACTAACCTTTAAAGAACTAAATGGTTTAGGGCCCAAATATTTTAATAACAGACTGTCCCATTATGAACCACTTCAACTGTTAAATTCAGCAGAAGAGACTTTCTTGGAAATGCCTTTGTGGCCAAGGTTCATAGTTCTGGGCCTCAAGGAAAAAGCTTGCATTGTTCTGAGTTGATCATGGGATATATCCCCCTCAGGAATTGCACTTGGCCTCACTCTCTCTGTGCTTACAAAACTGTAAAAGTGCACTTTCTCAACTGTAAAATGGCTTTGGTGTTAAGTGTTATTGTGAACTTTTATTTTTTCCTTTCTAACTTTTTGTATCCTGTTTTTGTTTAAATTTTGTTAAACAAAAATTGAGTGCTCCCTAGAGCTGAAAGGCAGGGTATAAAGCAAATAGAAATAAACATTACGTTCTTCTTCCTACTTTTCTTTTACAGCAGTGTAATTACATCAGGATAGATGTAATAAAAACGGGAAATCGGGACCGTCAACTTTCCATCATCTTTTAGAACAGGACTGTCTGAGTTATTGCATAGTCTGTTTCCAATCCCTGTAGCATCAAATGAATCCGATGCAATATATTAATTTGTCAGACAGAGTGAACAAAGGTTAGTAAAGCAAGGGAGGGTTTGGCACAGAGGCCCAATGAAATGGGACCTTTGATACATTAACTTAAACTTGTTTTAGACTGCACGATTACCTCAGGCAACTTTGAAGTCCTCTAGGCCCTTAGTATCGTGTTGATATTATTTCAGGTGTCCAGATGGAACAAATTTTGTCCTATTCAATTAAGGTTAAGCATTTATAATATCCTATGTATTTTGACTTGCCAGCCCCTTTAGGCAGAATTTTAGAAGACATGGACAACTACTCAAAAAAGAAAGGCATACTTTTTTTTAAAAAAAAATGACCTTCAAAAGGTAACCAAGTTCTGAACTTTTGTGAGGAGGTTTCACAAAGGAGGCTTCTCAGATTTTATGCCAGGTGCCAACATGGTCTTTTGTGTCATGTCAGATATTAAAGCATGGTCACAATAAGAATAAGAATAAGAAGAGGACTTACTTCGCTGTCATGGAAAGGCTTGGATCGGATCATCAGGCTTCCCAGTTCAACAGATTTTTGAAATCTGGCTGGGATCTGTAGTCCCTGCAACTTGTCGTAGGCATGACGAGCCAATTTATAGGCACCCAGAGCTTTGCTCTGCTTTGCCAGGGCAAATAATGTATTGCTGTAATCAAATTAAGGAACAAAACATACATATGACAAGCAGGAGAAAACCACACTATTGTTTTCAGTCAGGGAAGTCTGACTAACCAAAGCCTCGATTTGAAGGTTAGTTAAACAAACAAAACACAAAACAACTGCTTGAATACTGATGACTTTTTGAATGAACAAGGGAAATGGAACGATTCAGAAATGAATTTATTTAATGTCAGCCTTAGCAATATCTGTACAGAAAAGACAATGGTGAATTTTTTTTTCTTTTTAAAAGAAAACACCGTATGTCTCTGGGGACAAAAAGGCCTCTGTCCCGCTGCCGAAAACATTACTTGCAAAAAGCAGCAAACAGGCAGCCCTGCTTTTTCAAATGCATGCTCCAATGTGCAGTGTAAAACAAACATGCTATGTTCAATTGACAGGTGACCAGACAACCATCGAGAGGATAAATGTGCTGTCGAGATAAATCTGATCATATAAATTCAGCTTCACAGGCTTAAATTGAGCTGGCTTAATTGGATTCTAAACCTTTCACCCAATATCAGGAAGGAAAATAGTAGGGACAAATTATCAAGTATCGCCCTTGCATTTCGCCTACTCTCGGTCCCAAAAGACCAAGTTATTATCTGCAATCTTCACTGGCCTCTTCAGCAGACATATTGATATACAGTAGATCACTTACACTTTAGCTTAAGCCTGATAAAGACTATTCTGGATTCAATTTTCTATTTATTATTATTTATTTATAGCCTGCTTTTACTCCTAAATCCTGCTATGCTGAGTCATTGTGATTGAAGGAGAAGGAGGGTTGTTTTGGGGGAAGAATGATCAAAGAAAATCAAGAGTATACTTCAAGAGTGCATTCCCCAGAAGAGTCACCTGAAGTGTGAAGGTCATCCCAGTTGCCTGGCTATAACAAAAAGGCACTTACCAGACAGCTATGATACAGGAAAATGCTGGAGGCAGGTGATCATTTTAGTGATGACTGGAGACTACTGTGTAGGAGGCCAAGTCAAGCTATTAAAAAGAAAATTAGGTCTGTTCCAAGCCAGCTTTGAGAGAACACAGGACAGTTGCCTAAAGCAGAGGTAGTCTTTGACTTTGCCACATAGAAGAGGAGGGTCAATTTATTTTCCAAAGCACCAGAGGGCAGGACAAGAAACAATGGATGGAAACTAATCAAGGAGAGAAGCAACCTGGAAATAAGGAGAAACTTCCTAACGGTGAGGACAATTAACCAGCGGAAGAGCTTGTCCTCAGAAGTTGTAGATTCTTCATCACTAGAGGTTTTTAAGAAAAGACTATACCACCTATCTGAAAAGGTATAGGGTTTCCTGCTTGAGCAGGGGGTTGGACTAGAAGACTTCCAGCTCTATTCTGATTGAGTGATTGATTTAAGACCGGTCGTTTAGCAACCATTCAAAGTTACAATAGATCTTATGATTTGTTTTGAGGTTGTTATGACTTCTCACCTTGTAGCCATGTGATCACATTTTGGGTGCTTGCTGACCATTCCACATGTATGGCTGTTTGCAGCGTCCCACAATCACATGACTGTGATTTACATTTTTGCCGAAAAGTTGAGTTTGTTTCCAGTTTTCTATAAAAATGCCACGTAGCAAACAATGGGCTCACTGAATGATCACCACAAAAAAAAAAAAAAAAAAAAAAGCCATAAAAGCAGATTGGTCACATGATGACTCACTTTACAACTGTCAAGACTTATGATCGTAATGGGCAGGCTCCATTACGATCCTAAGTTTGTTTGTTTTTTTGTATTTTTTTTTTATTTGATTTATATGCCGCCCTTCTCCGAAGACTCAGGGCGGCTTACAATGTGCTCAGCAATAGCCTTCATCCTTTTGTATATTTATACAAAGTCAGCTTATTGCCCCCACAACTGGGTCCTCATTTCACCTACCTTAGAAAGGATGGAAGGCTGAGTCAACCTTGAGCCTTGGCGAGATTCGAACCCTGCAGTAATTGCAGGCAGCTGGTCTTAATAACCAGCTTAATAACAGGGTGCCTTAAACCCCTGTACTACCAAGGCTCTTTGAAGTTGAAGACTACATGTAGTTTTCCATATTTGGTGGTGATGGTATTATCCAACCAGCATTGGGTGGAAGTAGAAAGGGACAACAGTTTTTCAAAAACCCCTGAAGCCTTTTGTTCAGGAAGATTTGTGGAGTTCTTTTCCACTTTAGCTGGAGAACATTTGTTTACTTGAAGACTTTAATTTTTTACTTGAAACTTTTAACATTGAGAAAGCCAAAGGATTAAAAAAAAAAAAGACTATGACTAAATATAAAGAGTCTAGAGTCACCTAGAGTCACTTCAAATATTGAGATGTGCAGTATATAAATTAATTAAATAAATAACACCAAAGTAATGACAACTGGTACAGTAATTAGTCTTAAAAGTGATGGATTCTGCTTTTTTAGGTCTGACAATCAACTATAAAGGAATCAATGATCTGCAGATTAGCAATTTGTAGGGTAGAAATGATAAACCTTGGAAATGATATTCAGGTGCCAGAATGTGTCTATACTTACAAGGATGAGAATTATGCAGGCAATTATTTTATGTGGATAATTTATAGAAGCAAAAGATACACTTTGAAGAAATGGAATTCAATGAGTGATGCTTCTGAACTTCTCCAAACATCATCCTTGAGAATACCATGAACAAAGAAAATGCTAACAGCAGCACACTCAGGGACAAATGATCAAATTGACATCATCTGGACACATACAAAGACACTGCTTTCTTGAGAGATCCGTAAGGCTCAAAGGTGGAAGAAAGAGGAGAAAGGACAACCAACAGCAAAGAGATACGGTTAGGAAGAGATCATCTGCCAACAGGTCTATCTGTGTAGACACTGCTTAATGGCACATAATCAACCTATATGGCTATCCAAAGGGCATTTAGATGTATCAACCTATACATATTGAAACCAAATTATCTGGAAAGTCATTCTGAAAAGGACAGTTACATTGCTGAAAATCAGGATATAACTTCCTTAGATTCTTGGTCCATCTAGACTTTCTTATGTAATAACTATAACGTTCATTATTCTTGGTCCAAACAGACAAATTGTTTTTTATGTGTTCTCTTTGTATTTAGATAGGAATCTTTTTAAGATGTACTGGAAATGCCAGATAGATTATAGGTAGGTAGGTAGGTAGGTAGATGATAGATAGATAGATAGATAGATAGATAGATAGATAGATAGATAGACAGATAGATAGATATAAACAGACTGACTGACTATATTATATATATATATATAGTCCCTCATGGGAAACTAGGAATTTTTTTCAACATATAAATTTGAATATGTCACCAATTTTGATAGGAAAGAAGATAAAGATGGATGGCTTGATATTCTTTGATATGTTGGGAATAAGATAAATGTGATCCGGATGAAGTTAATTCAAATGTTGATTAAAATTTTGATAGGTCTTTCTATATTTCTTCATTCTATTTCAACACATTTATAGGATATTAAATAACATTGTCTGGCTGGGCCATTTTCATTCCATAGGCAGCCGGCTGGGAAAAGTAGATCTAATTTTCTACTCTTTCAGATTTATTATGAGATGTTTATTTTAGCTTTGGTTATTGGTTGGAATGAAAAACCTCTGAAATAAACTCCTCTTCAGCCTCAAATTGAATGCTATTATGCAACACCACTAAAAACCTGCAAGTATTGAGCTCCTTGTTCCTGGATCAATTTTTATTTCTGCAAGATGAAAAGTATTGGGTCACAGATATAATTTTAATCATTAACATTTAACATGAAACTTTACATTATGGGTCAGCTGCAGTTTAAAAATAGGGCTTAATTCAGAATTTGGGAGTGGGAGGGATAAACTTGGTTTTTTATAACTTAGAATCACAGTACTGAAAGACATTTATGCCACTGAGCCAAATCTACAGTCTACTCCAGAAATTCAAATTCAAACAACCCAGAGAGATGTGTATTTAGATTCTTTTTTAAAATGTCATTTGAAGGGAAAGCTTTTACTTCACTGGATATTTGGTTCTACTATACTGTTAAACTTCAATTAGATGAATTCTCTAATATTCAACATTCTATGTTCTGCTTTACAGTTTTTGAAATTTGGTGTTGAGCAGTCCTATGATGATATGTGGAAATGGCCTTGGGAGAAAAGTGGAAAGCACCACACAACCAAGGTCAGACAAGAGGCAGCTTAGACTGCAAAAAGAATGTGGGTTTAGCAACCGTCTCACATGGAACCCTCCCTAATTTCTTTAGCTGTAAAAGTGACAGGGGAGAAATATATTTTCAAACTTGTATGTTTCTGCTCTTTTAACCTTATAATAAAGTAGACTTGATCATGCTTCCTATCTGGACTACTTTGCCAGGCTGACAATTTCTGAGAATACCAAGGACAGCTAAGAAAGCAAACAAATGAATTATCAAATGAATCAACGCAAAAGTTTTCAAACGACCAGTCTCATATTGTTGCATTTTGGACACATTGTACGCCACCAAGGGTTATGATGTATAAGATGGGGCAGTTACATAACTCTTTCAAATAAACAAACAAACAAATAAATAAAAGAAAAACTAGCTCTCTGGAGAAATCTATAATGCTGGGAAAGCTGAAAGGAAAGAAAAAGGGACAATAAGCAGCAAAGTGGAAGGGGCTCACTTACAGAGGTGATAGATGAATTGTTAGAAGATCTGATTGATCAGGTTGGGGACATGGTTACTAAGAGCTGGCATTGACTTAAATGTCACATAATTGATTCTGTATCTTGCACTCTGAAAGAGAATAGGCTTAATCTTCTTCTATGTGGCATCTTCCTATCAGAGTGCTATCATATCTCTACTCAGTCACCTTTTCTTGGTGTAAAACAAATTCATTCAATCTTCCTCTATTAGACATACTTTTTGGTCTTCTAATTATCCTCACTGCTCTTCTCTGTGGAATCTATTCTACTTCTTATGAATCCTTCTAAAAGAGCTGCTCAGAATGGTATATAACACTCAAAATTCAGTCTGATCCTAGCAGAATAAAGTAGACGTACTTCCTGTAATTTGGAAATGATAATTCTGTGCTTTTTGCAAAAACTTCAGTTCATCTGGTCTTTTAATTCCAAGTAAAGAGGTATTCCTGTCTATACTTTTATCAGTCTCAAGATTCAATCCTGGTTCCTCATCCCATCTTTATAAATTCCAGATAAAACATACATTTATATTGCTTGGAGAAGATGGAATCAAAAGAGGAAGTTCTTTGGCACCAGTTTGTATGTTGCCATCTTCACTGGGCAGCAGACGTGATTCTTTTTTTCAGCTCAGTCGTGAATACTTGTCTGTACACTTTCTCTGTAACCTGACTGCATATGACCTTTTCCTTTTTGTATCCTTTTTGATTTTCGATTCTCCCTCCATGTTAGTTACACTGACTTTTGCTCTCGTCCATTTTTCTCATCAGAACAGTCTGGAACTGTGCTTATACTATCTGCTTCTTTAGGAACCCCTACCTACCGGTATTTTTATTCCTTTTCCTATTAGGTTCTCCTGCCAGGAGATCTTATTTATGACTGCTATTTACAAATGCTGTTCTACAGCGCTTTTCCCCTGACAAAAAGGATTTTGCTCAAAATGTGTTGGAATCTAGTCTGAAGTAAAGTATATGTACACCATTCTCCTTTCTTTTCCATCAACAAGACAAGTCAGGAATTTCCTGAAAGGATGATGCCTGAAAAGAGCTTAGCTATGTCTCTACAAAAATGTCAGGGCAATAAAAAAACCTATAATTTTTAACTATAATTTCATGCCTCTTTGAGAGGTTCACTTTGTTTTGGAAGACATCATCTATATCTTCTGCTTGGTTGGATGGGTGATAGGAGACATTAGCAACAGTATTACTTTTTCTTTTGTTTTTGTTTTGCTCCAATAATTTTAGCTCAGATGCTTTCTGTATCATTGCCAAGTACATTTATTTGGCTTTCTGAACAAGAATGGATATATTTAGCATAAATGGCAACCTCTCTTGCCTTTCTACTCTTTCAGTCAATTCATTCTTCAGTTAATATATTCCCCTCTTGAAGCGTTACACCAGGTCTCTGTTACACCCATTAAATCATATTTCCCCTTTTCCATTTCCCTTTCAATCTTATCATGATTATTTCCCATATTCTCAGCATTAATCTATAGATAATGAAAGCCATGAAGATTATGAGCAATTTTTTTCCAACTTCTCTTCAGTGGTTTAAGAGGCCCCATTTCAGCAACACTCCATTTTTAACAGTGCACAACTCTTTACCTGAAGTCCTTACTTTAGCCTTTCTCTGAAATGCTTTCACAGATGGGATTTAATTTAAAAAAGCCTTAATCAAACTTGCTAAGCTTTGGCCAAATACACTTTTACTATTCCTTGTGCCAGCAATCCATTACCTAGATAACTTAGACCATGATCTGCAAAACCAAATCTCATTTGCATAGCCAGTTATTAATTTATAGTAGTTTTTTTTTTCGTTTCCAGTCATCTTCCATAGACAGAATGTGTAATAAAAATATCCCAGGCTTTTGAACTTGTCACATTCCCTTGGTGAAATGCTGGAGTTGTTCTTCACAGCATCATTTGTCCCAACATGTATTACTGGGAAGAAGAAGCTGTTGGTGGTTTTGATAAAATGTTGAAATTGGTCTGTCAAGTCTTTGATCCTTGACCCTGGCTGACAGCACACTTCCTGAGTTGACAGTGGCTTTGTGGGTCCATTTGGTATACAATTATTTCAATTCTCTGTAGTATTGATTCACAAACTACTTCACAAAATGCCTTTTTTTTTCTTAGAAGGCATACAGTAGCTGCATCTTCTCAGTCTTTGAGGGATCCAGCATACTAACTCCTGCCTCTAATTTTTTCTCTATATGCTTCATCTGTAAGGGCCTAAAAGCCGTTTCAAAGTTCCAGGAGTACAAAGTGTTGCTGTATCTCTCTCTTGCTTTTGGTTATTATTCTCACCCTGATAGTTGATTATTCTATTATTCTATCATCCTTATAGTAGACTGCTTCCACTCCGATTCCTTGCATTTGCTTCAAATATATGTCAAGTTGTTTCCAAACAGGAAGACAAACATGTCACATACTATGCAGGTCAGCACAGCAGTATTTTACTATTCAACTTCATTTTTTGCTTCTTAGACCCCTTCTTATTGAAAAGTTTTATACTTCTCCTTGCTCCTTTTTCAAAGGGAACCTTAGCCAAAGTACAATTTTTATGTTAAGAATTAAATGTAAAATTCCTTTTAGCTCTCTCTACTCACTCTGTCAGTGAACTGGATGCTTTTATTTGGATCAATTTAGTAGTAGCTATTTTCAAAACCTTTGCATAGCTGGGGGGAAAAAATCCCAGTTTGGATTATTGAAGAGTGTTCTTAGCATTTTGCTCAATGTCAATACTTCTGTCTTACAGAAGTAAGATTAAAGATTAATGTGTCTTAATCCTCTGGCCATGGTTGCTTTTGAAGCTCCAGAATTGTTGGAAACTTTGAAGACAGGTTCCCATGCCATTATTCTAGAGAAGAGTTTTCCCTTACCTGTAGATTGCTGCAGGGCCATCTTATATTGTTTGCTCATAACAAGAGACGGAGCTTTTAAAACCAAAGTAATTAGCATGAGGTACAAATGTCTACAAAAATTAGTCCCAGATTAGATGCCCCTAGGGGGAAATTGTGCCTGGTGAATGAAATACATAAAGAATTTTCTATATTTTCTTCCCTATCCAGATACTGTTCATTTTGCCTCAACTCTATCCAGTTGTATTTCCATCATTCTCTTTCTTTCCCAATACAGATTAATAGAATTTGGAAGGGGCCTTGGAGGTCTTCTAGTCCATCCCCCTAGATTCTTTTTTAAAATATCCCTCAAAGGGAAAGCTATTACTTCACTGGATATTTGGTTCTACAATACTGTTAAACTGCAATTAGATGAATTCTCTAATATTCAACATTCTATGTTCTGCTTTACAGTTTTTGAAATTTGGTGTTGAGCAGTACTATGATGGTATGTGGAAATGGCCTTGGGAGAAAAGTGGAAAGCACCACACAACCAAGAGGCAGCTTAGACTGCAAAAAGAATGTGGGTTTAGCAACCGTCTCACATGGAACCCTCCCTAATTTCTTTAGCTGTAAAAGTGACAGGAGAGAAATATATTTTCAAACGTTTCTGCTATTGTAACCTTATAATAAAGTAAAATTGATCATGCTTCCTATCTGGACTACTTTGCCAGGCTGACAATTTCTGAGAATACAAAGGACAGCTAAGAAAGCAAACAAATGAATTATCAAATGAATTAACGCAAAAGTTTTCAAACGACCAGTCTCATATTGTTGCATTTTGTCTCATATTGTTGCATTGTACACCACCAAGGGTTATAATGTATAAGATGGGGCAGTTACATAACTCTTTCAAATAAACAAAACAAACAAACAAATAAATAAAAGAAAACCTAGTTCTCTGGAGAAATCTATAATGCTGGGAAAACTGAAAGGTCTAGTCCATCCCCCTACTCAGGCAGGAAACTCTATACCATTTGAGACAAATGGTAGGTATATACAGTTGTATAGGTAATATACATTGGTAATACTATATACAGTTAATGTTTACTCTCATCGTCTTTCCATCATGCTTCTTTTTTTATTCTAACTACTTCTGCTGGAAGAAAGGAGAGAAATGTGCGTAGGTACATTATATTTCTGTGTGGGACCGAATGGATTGAAGAATTAACCTTGTAATTGAAGTACAAGCAATTAATTTTAATTAATAATTATTAATTAATTTTGCCAGTTTCTCTAGCTCTGCTCTTGGGGGGAGAGGGCAAGGAATATGGCTTCTGTCCCATATATACGTACATATACTTTATATAAGTATGGGTGGGGGTGCATGTATTCCCACAAACAAATGCCTATATATTTCTGGCCTTCGGGAAACATAGCTTTGCCATTTGCCTTGGAGATCCAGTAATATGGTTATGGAGTCTGCCACACGGCATACTGTTAGGGAAACTGAGAGTTCTCTCCTGCAGGTTATGTATTTTAATGTTTTTATTATTTTTAACTATTTTGTTACTTGTTTGTTATTTTGTTGTACTATTTTGTGTTTTTAAAACTTTATATGATGCTCATTTTCATGTACATGTGATGGGGGATTATATAAATTTAGCAAATAAATAAAAATCAAACAATCCCATGCACACATTTTTGGGATAGTGGGGAAGGTAAATCTCTAGAACTAGCTTTAGCAGACTTGGTAAGCATGATTGGTCAAATAATGGAGAAACTTGCAAAGGATTTTTGCCTTGTTAAGGTGGCTCAGTGGTTAAGACACTGAGCTTGCCGATCAGAAAGGTTGGCAGTTCGAATCCCTAGTACAGGTCTCCTGCGTGAGCAGGGGGTTGGACTAGATGACCTCCAAGGTCCCTTCCAACCCTATTACTGTTACTGTGTACCTACCGCTTTCTCAATTTCTTCTTCCTGGAGTGGTGGGCAGGAAGGGGGGGAAGATGCTTTAGAATCAGGATATTCCTTTAGGATAATACTGGAATTTATTTTATTAAAATAGTTTAGGGGACTGGGATTACTGGAACTAATTACAATTTCCTCTTAATTGTAATCACAAAGAGCCTGGTGGTGCAGTGGACTAAACTACTGTTACAGAACTATTTAGCTGCCAGCTGCCTGCAATTACTGCGAGTTCAATTCTCACCAGGCCCAAGGTTGACTCAGCCTTCCATCCTTCTGAGGTAGGTAAAATGAGGACCTGGTTTGTGGGGGCAATAGCTGACTTTGTATAAAATAGAACACCACTTGAGGGGGCCCAAAAAGCCCTATTAAGCAGGTATATACAAAAGTATGAAGGCTATTGCTTAAAAGCATTGTAAGCCGCCCTGAGTCTCTGGAGAAGGGCGGCATATAAATCAAACTAATAAATAAATAAATAATTTAGAGAATTGTGGACTAATGAACTCGAACGCTCTCTGCTTGTGAACCAGAGGAAGACTGCTTTAAAGAATGTGAGATTAATTTAATTTAAAATGTGGTTAATATAGCAGATAAGTCTATTTCATGTATTGGATACTTCAACAAGTGATTAATAAGGACTGGAAGCAATCACCTTGCTGCTGGAAATGTAATTTAGAAATTGAAAGATTAACTCACACATTTGCCCTATTATTGTCACATTTGGGCTTGAAATTCACAGAAAGGTTAACATGACTTTAAATTGATTAAAAAGTCAAGTTGAAATCAATTTGCTAGTTAAGAGAGTATATGTTCCACTTGGCTATATCCCCAGCATTTGGAATCAATCAACATAAAAATAAATGGATTTTTCATGCAGCGAGGATGTCCAAAAATTACTATTACACAATGCTAGGAGGACAAATCTATACCTGATTTGCAGCAATCAATTCTCATCAACATATGATCAGTCAGCACATGATTTATCTAACAAAAAGCAAGGAACAAGACTTTCAAATAATCTGTTCAAAGTATTTGGAAGTTATTTTGCTCATGAGATAGATTTCCAGTCCTTTTCTTTCTTTTTTTTAGAAAGGAAGTGATAAATTATATTATTTTATTACTCTCTTTATATGTTTAATTTTTTTTCTTTAAAAAAAAATACCGTAATGCTATTTTAAAAGATGCAGCATGTCTTCCCATTTTTCTCAATAATGGAACTCAGAGAAGTAGGCATACTAATCTACTGCAGCAAAAGCAATTGAGAATCTCATGACAGATTGAAGATATTTATGGGGGCATAGGCTTTCCTGGGCTAAAGCCCATTTTATCAAGTTCTGACCAACTAAAAGACGTATTTTCTAAGCTGCATGTTTTCATGATTTATAAATGTTTCAAAATTATTTAGGAACTGTTTTATGATATCCAACATAAAGCATAGTATTAAAAGATTTGTAGGCTGTGAACTATAGAAAAGGAATAATCACACAATATTATAACCCTATATTCTTGCAGGATGCAGTATACAATCCACCACTGAGCCTTATATGCTGCTCACCAAATAAGTCTTGGATTTGACATATGCCTTTGCCTTTCCCTTTCAAAGGATACACTTTAGAAATTCCCAAAGGAGTTTCCTTGGTAAGGCTATGAAGTAAAAACCTAGACACATTGAAGAGTGTTTCGGGTAAGTAGTGATTGAAGGGTTCTTCCTGCAGTGGAAAAATAAAAGTTTATTCTCAGATTTCTATCTGACACACTGAGGTGCAGCAATATCAAGATAAGAGTCTTAACGGACAAATAATAAATAAATAAAGTACACAAAAGAAGTTAGCTGTGCTGACAACCTCACAACAGTCTCCCCATGTCAGCAGGCTTCTAAAAGCAAATATGACATCAGTTAACTAACTCATGAACGTTTGAGGGTCAAAGAGTGAATTGCAACTATGTAAATATCTTACAGTGCATTTGTGGATGAAGTGATAGGCATGATACAGTTCTGCCAAGTGCTGGAAGTGGCGAAACTTCTTTAACATTTCGGTCTTCTGTTCCTCATTGTCTGAGGGAGGGAAAGGCAATATCAGCATAAAACCTCTGAATAGATGCCAACCCAATAATGAAAGACTTATGCTGAAAGAGCCTTGCATTAATGCTCCTAAACAAATGTGCCTCCAACCATAGCTTTTGTAGTTAACTTTGCATGAAATGTGTACTTTAAAAAGAGGAAAATCAAGGCGCAAGTGGCACTGCAACATCATTTGAACATAGCTGAGTACTATGGCTAACAATGGAATACATTTGCTTTCCAGTTCTTGAAAATCAAACCGCAGAAGTTACAAGCAAAGAGAACAGCATCTTCCAACTCAACATTTGGATTTAAAAAGCACTTTGGAATTATCTGCTATCCTCTAGCACACTGGCAGACATGTTTACTTAGAAGATAATCCTGCTGAGTTCAGAGGGAGATATTTCTAGTTAAGTGAACAGAAGAACAGCTGTAATCTCAGCTCAGTGTACTAGAGACGACTGATCTGTATCTTATGTGTACTTGCAAAATAAAGAAATGTTTGCATAGTGTCACATAGTAAAAGACAACCAGTCTGCTTCAATCTACCATGTTATAATGGTAAAAACTTACTTGAACCTAATTCTATATTAAACCTCAGCCACAGGTTAGTTAAGAGATAAGGGACAAATTATTTTCTTCTGGCTCAGGCCCAGTTTTGTGATATAAAAACTATAGAAATGTTTACTGTCTCTTTCAGAAAACTGTTAGATGACTAAGGAAAGGCAATATCTCCCACGAGCTTGTGTCACCTATGGAAGGACAGAAAATGTGGGAACATAGCATGAACTTCAATAGAAAGTGGGTCCTATGCTGATCAGGTATTCTCAACCATATGAAAAAATAAGATTATAATAATCATCTGGGCCCTGATAAGAACCTCTCCCAACTTCCCCTCCCCTACCCCAGAGGTCCTATATCGTGCAATTCCCAAAGAACATTCATTGAAGACCTCAAGAGTATGTTAGATATTCTATTTTCATGCGCGAATAAAGTAAACTTACTAGCATTTCCTTACCTTGAGCTATATCTAAACACTGCATGGACAACATCCAGTAATAATATCCTGCGTCATTGAATCGGCTTTCTACCACAGCATTGTGAGTTAATTGTTCCAACACTTTAACAGCTTCAGTCTGTCTGCCAGCTTTATGGAATGCTACAAAGGGGAGTCAAAATAAAGAAAACTGTGATTAAGCTAATGAGCTTGACTAAAATTAAGAAAAGGCACCAAATCTAAACATCAACAACAAAGCATCCAAAGGGATTATGTTCTTTTGTTTTTCTACACTCTGCAGGGAAGTTTAATATAGTGCTACATATATTTCTAAATAGAAGGCTTGTGGGTTTTGTGGTACCCCCCCCCCCAAGCTTCCTAAATGCATAATCTATCAAGCAAAGAAGCTGCACAATTTCTAGTCATTTGCAAGGTTCTCTTCCTGGCTCCCAATAAGTATCACTGAAACAAATGACGGGCAAATATCAGTATGAATTGTACTTGCTATTACGGTAATAGTAAAAGCCAGGACAACAACGATTGGATATTTCAAGTTAAGTGGCTAATAAAATCAGTATTAATGTCTTCTCACAGAGCAATATTATAGGTAATCAGCAAAATCTAAAGTCACCTTGATGTGAAAAAGGGCACATACTTAAGTTTAGCCTGTACTGACTTCACAACTAAAAGCAAAATGACTAAATCTATTAGGCGTTCCTGGCAATTACAGAATGGCAGACTATGTTTCACAGGCCAGCTTTCCAGCAAAAAGAATAAAAATTAGGTCTGATCCTTTCACCAATATAAACCCAGGAATTTAGGACACACACCATTCCACACCCGCGGTGACTTATTTTCCCTTAAACATTATGCCTTGTATTCACAGTCAAACTGCTACAAAAATAAGAATCCCTTTGCAATTTAAACTCTGTCACAGTATCCCATACAAATGCAGATAGCTTTATGAGCTGTAAGATTGCTTTCATGCCCTTTAGGATGACAGTGCTATGAATTAGCAGTGAAATGCTATACATCAGCAGCATTTCCACACAAAATTATCAGAAAACTGAAGAAATACAATGCACTAGCCCTTTGATGTAAGCTTGGAGAATCTTAAACTGAAAAACAAAACAAAAATATTTTTTAAAAAAGAGGAAAACCATGCAATTTTCAAATCCTAACTTAGATCTCTCAAGTTCTTCCAGATACATATGGCATGTTTATAATGAATACATAAAATGTATATCACACAGAAATTGCTGCTCTATATAAAGTGCATAAAATAGGATTCTGAAATGTACCTCAGAAAATATGGAAGCTATTCCCAAGTACACTAGTCTCTTGATAAACTAGAATATGAATATTCATATTTACGATACCCTTTAATCACAAAAGTATGAGCATATACTAACTTTAGTTCATTTAATAAGAGGTACCATGGTATGTGAATGCATAGAAACACTTTGCTAGATATAAATGTAATACTGTAATAAATTATTTTAATCCAATTGTTCTTAACTGATTTATTAAAATAAATTAAAATAAAAACTTCTCCATGAATATTAATATATCAATTAGATCATTTAGATGATTTCTGTCTTTTAATTAAAATGTTAAATCAGTCATCAATAGACACTTAGAGATAAACCACATTTATATACTATTCAAAAGAGACAATAAAAAAATTTAGGAAAGAAATGAAACAACAAGGACACATTCCCATCAGCATCCAACACTCAGATAAGTAGGGATTAGGCAGAAAACAATACCCTAAACAAGGTACCACCACAGAGAAAGCCACACACACACACACCCCAAAACTAGCAGGAAAACTATTTTTATGTAAATTGATAGCAAACTCCACACTCACTCACACTGATTACATTACTCAGGTGGGCAATGCAACTTCTGCAATCATGCTCAGAGAGTACCAAGAACTAAACATTTTATTTATTTTTATTTATCAAATTTCTATACCACCCATTTCTCCTAAATGACTCTTGTCACTTCAACTCTGAGCTACAGATATTCTCTCTTCTATTGAAATTAAATATTAACAGATCTCCCAAATGAACATTGTGTTTGTTTTTAATTTCAGGGAAGTACCTAATAAAGTTTGATTAATCCAACTTAATAATAACAGTATTGGCAGTAGCAGTAGCAAGATAGTCTTACCTTTTTGAGCTTCTTCAAATCTATCATTTTCTGCCAGCCACTGAGCATATGGAACATAGACATCATCTTTAAATTCAAGATGCTTTTCACACAAAGCAAAAGCCTGAAGTACAGAATAAGTTCATGCTTAGGAAAATAATTACAGTCTAAAAATGCAACTGAATATTATTGTTTTCAAATTCACAGATTTCAGGATTTATTTGTAGCAGACACTAAGATATTTCAACATGTATGCTGTGCTACTTAGTGTCAGCCAGTAATAATGCCTTATTAATCAAGCCCTGAACAGCCATCCTTGGCATCTAACATGCTAATGTCACAGCTCAGTAGGTTACCTATATCCTTCACAATTAAAGAAATTGTCAGATGGCAAATTTCCCATGCAACTGATTGATTTATTCTTAAAACATCATTATTGCAAAATGGATCTTAATTGTGCTACTGCTTATGTGGATAGCAAATTGATTCTTTGATTGCTGATTCATATCTAATCCAATGGCTTTCCTCTCCATGTAAAGAGGAGGATTTATCAACAGACTAACAACACAACACAAAGTCTCCCTAAAACACTCCCTAAGGAAGGAAGCCCAAGCAAATCATGAGGACTCTGACCAGTTTGCTCTGCTTAGCATTTTTGTGCTGCCTGTGATGGCTAGACTATTTCCCATCTCCTTCTGGCATTCCTGCCAGCTTTTCTTTGCAAACGCAGGTACCAGTAGTCCCTGAGTTACAATTATCTGTGCAGTGACTGTTCAAATGTATGGTGGCACCGCATGTAGGGACTTACCACTGGTCCTGAAGTTATGGCCATTACATTACAGTCACATTCACCTGATCAAAATTGGGGCCCTTGGCAGCCTGCCCATACGTATGACTGCAGGGGCACTTCGACTCCCCCCATCTGCCTACTTCCTGCTATCTCTGAACTTCTGGACCGCTGCACTCCATGGCCACTGCTGCTTAGCTGACCTTCCCCGTCTTCTTGCTCCCATTGCTTTGGCTTGCCTGCCCTGGTTCTTTTCAAGGAAGCTGCTGGCTCCAGAAAGCTTTCTTCCCAAGGTCAGGCATAGATATTTCTTGGCAAAACCTGGGGAAGATGGCCTCATGTGCAAAGGGCCAAGGCAGGTAAATTTCATCAGCACCAAGAGCAAGAAGACAGCAAAGGGCAGCTAGGGCAATGGAGTGCAGGGCAGTAGGGATGTTGCAGGATGTTGAGGGCAAGCGTGGCTGGAACTGAACTGGGGCAGCTAAGGCTTGCAGGGATGGTTGTAGTTTTGGCCTTGCTACTGAGGCAGCTGGGGTTTCTCGGGGCAATGTGGCTTTGGGCTGCATGCTGGGGCAACTGGAGCTTTCTGGGGCAGTGCAGCTTCATACTGCACTGTGATTTAGGGGCTTCTTGCAGCTCCAGAGCTGCAGTGCAGCAAGATGCTCCCAATCTAGGGTGCAAGGCAATCAAAAAGGCAGAGATGAGGGAGATAGATGAGAGGGAAGTTGAAGAGCAGGCAGTCCCTTCCCTTACAGCAATTCAAGGCTGTGTGGGACCAAGTCCAGAATGGCATGGTTTGAGGTGGGTACTTGGCTAACAATTGTCAGAATTCAGATAATGATGGCAACATGAAGTGCTGTTGCGAAGTGATATGATCACATGTCTTTGGGCTTTATGACTACATCACACAGCAATAGAAACCTTGGCCCCAATTACTGTTGTTAAGTCAAGAATTACCTGTACACAAGTCTTTTTGGCAAGAAGGTGGCTGTTTCTTTGTTCACTAGGTATCTAAATTCTGACAATTCCCATTTTTATTTTTTGTTTAATGTGTACTGTTGCCCATTGGCCAATATAGAACAAGTCTCTGCAGTTTTCTTGGCAAGAGGTGTTTGACGCTACCTGCTTCTTGGGACCGAGTGTGTGAGATTGGCCCAAGGTCACTCAGCTGACTTTGCAGGTAAGGAAGGACTAGAACTGATGGGGTCCCAGTCCCTTGCCTGGTGCTTCAAATTATTACACCAAACTGGCTCCCTTATTGGATTAGAATATCTTATTTCAATGTAAAAATTTAGTAGACCAGATTTCTGATACAGGATTTCATTAACTTTTATGACTGGTTACCTTGCTTCCACTTCTCTTCTGTCTAGTAATATAGTAATATTTTTATTTGGCACGCCCTGTAAGTATAGTACAAGACCTCTTTCTGATCTTTTCATCAAAAAATATTTATTTACAATTAGGTTACTATGTTAATGTATAATTTTGTCACACCTCTAAAAAATTATCTATCCTGATGCTTACAATTGCTTGAAGAGGTTTACTACATTTAATTCTACCTAAAGGCAGATGCATGGAAGTAGATTCCCCTTTCCCTCCCAGGATGTTTAGTGTTTAGGATCTTGAATCTTGAAACATCTTCATTTCCTGTTTAAAGGGAGGGGATGCTGGCTACTCTATTTCAGTATTTAAATGCTGTCTTATTGGCTTAATTTACATAAAAGCCAGGCGTCTAATATTGCATGATCCCCAACACAATATTTATGTTAAAAACTCAATAAATATTGTGTTTCTCTTGAGGAAATAGAACAGAAAATCAGAAGGATGAGAACATAATGGGGCATTTTGTATGAGAGCATATGCGGATTGGCCAGAATCCTGAACAAGGAATCTGCAGTGAAGGACCTGTCTGCAAACTGAAACACATTAAAATGCATGCACAATTTAAAGAGAAAGGGGAATTTTGTTCACACAATGTAAAGATTTAAGACTACATAGGCATCAATACCCAGAAATGATAAATTATTCCCTCAAAGTGAGCTGCATTTACCTCATCCCACTGCTGAGTTTCCACATAGAGCTGTGTCAAGGCCTTCAGATCACCAATCTTGATATAGGTTTCTGCAGCATATCCATGGTTCAATAACTTTTTAAAATAATAGGCACACTTTGTCAAAGGTTCCCGTTCTGCTTTATCCAGCTTTCGAGCAATAGTGATCAATCTTAATTTTTAAAAAAGAAGAAGAAATCTAGCCCCTTATCGTCTCCAAGTCTTCCTAATTCTTACTATACACATGCACACATACACAAACACGCAGGATGCTGCCAGAGATGCAAGCAAACAGCTGAACAGTTGTTTACATTTATACTCCAGCAGTTCTTTGCCAAGCCACAAACCTGGAACTGCTGGAGGACAAAAGCTCTTAACTAAATAAATTCACATTCTAATGTCTGTAGCAGAGACCCTCTATTTAGATTCCACAATTTGCAGGCTCAATGAAGACTCCAAGTCTTTTTAAAGGACTCTATGGAATCTTATTAAAATCTTAAGACCAACATCTTACAGTCAAAATGTGCCACATTTTCAGAAATGTGCTCTGAAGCCTCTGAAATCAACGTTAGGCAAATTGGCATTTTTATCTGCTGACTGACTGATACTCTACGACTATGCCTGACCTTGAATAGTACAATTTGTTGTATGATGTTTCTGAAAAGTTCTACTTGCTTGTCCTAGGCACCAGCTGTGTAAATGCGGAGAGCAACTCTGAACTTGTGCTTTTGGAAAAGAAGCATGTAACTAAACAAACAAAAGAATGTTCTGAAAGAGACATCATGAGCATTTTAATCACATCAAGATACAGGCCTTGTAGGAGACCTCCGATAGTCTGTGGTAGTCCAAAATCAGGATTTTAGTATTTATTTTTAGTATTTAATTTAATTTATATATTTTATTATAAATAAATAAGATAATCAAAAATCAGGATGAGTCTAGTAGCAGTTTTTCCAGACTACAGTACACTTTATTGAAAGGCATGGGTTTTTCTGAGCGATAACATTTCATCAGATGCAAGGGAGGGACTATAGACTGAGTAGGCAGAAAATAAGGGGAAACAAGGTGGTTATGCAGAGGTTATATATGAAACAAATTCCAAATACCTGATCAATTAACAACTAATACCTTTTAAAAAACTATTCCTGAGATAACCTACGACAGTGATTTACACATGAAAGCAAAGCAGACATCTGGCTTTGTTGGAAGGCCCGATTTCCATGTGAGCATCATTGTCCTGTTGTTTCTCGTTGCTTGTGAGAATGTACTTCAGGTTGGGTGGTTGTCTGTTTGAAAGCATAGGCCTGCCATCTCATGCATGAGAGAATGTAAATATCACTATCCAGTATGGGCTATAGCATATTAATAATGTGTTTGAACGGTTTGGCTCATGAGCTGTAGGTGAAAACTAGTGGTGACCTGTAGTATTCTGTTACTATTGTGTCTTTTAATAGACTTTCCTCCCTGGGAATCCAGTTCCTCTTCTGATTTGTCTACTGATCTAGTTGAGTGGGTAGTCAATTTCCTGAGTTCCTGGTTTAATTCCCTCAGTTGACTGTCTTTGTCAGAACAAAGCAATTGAAGCATAGAGCAAGCTTGATTATGTGGCTGACAGGCTTGATTATGTCTTCAGGATGGAAACGGAAAGCAGGGAGATGTGCTTTGTGATATGCAGTTTCCTGTATAACATTGTGTTGTAACATTTGTGTTCTATTATGTCCTTTTACAGTGTATCCAGGAGTTGAACCTTTTCTGTAGATCACAGGTGTCAAACTCGTGGTGTCACGTTGCCGTCACGTGACGTATCACAAACTTTTTTCCGTTCATGGAGCTAGGGTGGGCGTGGCCTGCACATAATGCATCCAGCCTGCAGCCTCTCGGTCGCCAGTTTGACACCCCTGCTGTAAACTCAAGGCTAAGGTTAATGATGAGGTGAAAGTTGTTGAAGTCATGATAGAAATTGATGAATAATTGATGAAAATGTCATCAATGAATCTCAAGTAAAGAAAAGGTTGGGGGAGGGAGGAGTAAATGTTGAGAAAGCATTGTCCCAGGTCAGCTATCACAGCTGCCACAGGCCTCCAACAACTACATACAGAAGATGAGAGGTGCCTTCATCTGACAGCAGTACCCCCTCTGGTCTCTACATAGGATAAACAAAACAATCTTTGCACAAAATAATTAATACCAGGAGTCGTAACAAGAACAAAGTAATATTGAAGCATTTCAAACTCCCAAGGCACTTCATTATAGATCTCAAGGTAGCTATTTTAGAAAAAAGAAAGCTTTGATAGCACAATTGAGCAAGAGATTGCTAAACTCATATACATCAAAAGGTTTCAGCTGTCTCAGAAGATCTCAACAAGCATAATGGCCTTACGATTGCTAATTGATATTTGTAATCTGTTTCACATGTGGCTTGCAACTGCATAACCATCTTGTCTTCCTTCTCCTTCTCCTGCCATTGAAATGTAATTCCTCTATCAATCTGTAGCCATGCCATTGCATCTGATGAAGTATGTTGTAGCTCACAAAATTTCATGCCTTTTAATAAAAAAAAAATTGGCTGAAAAGTCTCTTTTCAGGATATGGGGCAGTTATTTGAATAGTTTCATATTATTAATTTGTATAGCATGTAAGACATTTGGCTAAGTTCTAATTCAAAGACTTCTGAACTTTTTCACAAAGGCTAAAATACGAGTCCCTACCACATAGTTCTCCCCTCTTTCAATATAAAGTACAGGTAGTCCTCAACTTACAACAATTCATTTGATGACTGTTCAAAGTTATAATGGCACTGAAAAATAGTGACTTATGACCATTTCTCACACCTATGACTGCTGCTACATTTCCATGATCACATAATTAAAATTCAGATGCCTGGCAACTAACTCATATTTCTGATGGTTGTGTCCTGCAGTCATGTGATCCAGGGGTGGGTTCTACTTACCTTTACTACCGGTTTGCAACGGGGCCGCGTGCACTTCGCTCATGCGCGTGCTTTTCTGCGCATGCACAGAAGCATTCTGATGACGTCAGGGTTGGTGGGCGGAGCCTCCCGTTGGTTTTACTACCGGTTCTATAGAACCAGTGCGAACCAGGGGCAACCCCCCACTGATGTGATTGCCTTTTGCCACCTTCCCCCAATGGGGGAAGACAGATTCACTTAACAACCGTGTTACTAACTTAACAACTGCAGTGATTCACTTACCAACGGTGACAAGAAAGGTCGTAAAATGGGGGCAAAACTCATTTAACAAATGTCTCACTTGGCAACAGAAATGTTAGGCTCAATTGTGGTTATAAGTCAAGGACTACCTGTAGTAAACAGTGGAAACAAATATCAATATTTCTCTTGAAAACATAATAGCGTATTTCTCGGAAAAGCAGCAAGACATACACATCAACCCAGCCTTGATCTCCACTGATTTCTATGGCCTTCAAATGTTCCCCTGCAGTCATGTACATCTCTACTGCTGCTTTTGGTTCATTGATGTTCTTGGCCCAGTCTGCTTGCTTTGTGATTAGCATCTTTGTCTCTTTGAGGTCCTCAGACCCAAGGAATTCCTAAGGAAGTAAATGAAATATTCTTAATTAAGCATTTGCCTCAATTAGCAGTTGCAATTCAGTTTCAACTGGGGTGGGGGATGGGTTAACTAAACTGGAATTTACAATATACTATACTAATAAGGGCAAACAAGAAAAGCCAAAATGTCTAAATCACTTGATTACTGTTGATTTAATCATGACTTTTATCGCAAAGAAAGGGGGTGGAGGGAAAGCTTTCAAAGTTGAGACAGAAAAAAAAAAAGTCATCTGTAGAAAAGCAGAATTTTATTTTGATGCTCGAGGGGAAAATGCAAATGAAACATCGGTTTTTGATTGCTTTCGGTAATTTGCCAAAGATGACTTTTCTGAGTAAGTTAAGACTTAGTGATATTATTCTTTAAAATGCTCACTCTCACAATCTGCCCATGGATTTATCATGAATCTGAATAAAAACATGTTGCGTATTTAACAGCAACTTATGGAAAGAATTAGCAAACTAGGAAGTTGTATCTGACCCATGAATTTCAGGGTAACGTAATGTTTTACTGGAGCTCCTTTAACAGTGGTTCTGAAGAGTACTGGACTGTGGGAATATTTTTTTCTCAAAAGGTAGTAGCTCAAAAACAGAGCATGCTAAAGTCTCAAATGCAGTCTCTACCATAACCAGGGATGAGATGAGAAGCACTGCTTGCTAAAACATTGGAGAGGACCCTGTGGACCACCTCTAATCCAAGTACTTCTAGGAAAGTTTTTGGAAAAATAATATTTTTGCTTAGAACAGGGCTCACAGGCCGGATGCGTCATACGCTGGCCACGCCCACATCCAGTTTAGTGAAAGCGAAAAAGTTGTGATACGTCACATGACGATGCCATGATGATGTGAGTTTGACACCCCTGGCTTAGAAGAATCTGATGTTCTGAGTGGTCCACTTAAAAAGGGCATTTGCTTTCTCTGACTGTCAGGAAGCCAAATCAAGAAATGAGACACAATATTTACCTGTATAATTGGATTTGGTAACTGAATTATAAGGAGAAATGTCACTTTCATGGATTGCAATTATTTGTGAGTTGAAAATAATATGTGATTAATATTTCTAAATAAATTAAAGTCACATGCATATGTAGTCTCTCGAACTGTATCTAAATTAAAGGATATCCCACTGATCAGAGATATTTATAATTACTATATCTCAAGAGATAGATTTTACAACTCCAGCAGCATAAGACTAGCTGGCCTAGTAATAAATAAAGATAAAAGAAAATTTGAAAGAACAGGTAAACTTTGATATAATTATCCAGCAGTAATTGTAAATTGACACCAAAATTAAAATTAAGCACCTATTATATACAGATATATAAATAATCAGCTCTGATTAAATTTGCACAATGAAAAATATTAAGTATGATCGAACTGTCTTTTTCCTTAATATGTAATAAATAATATCCCCAATTCACTATTCAGTTTTGCATACATAAAATATATCAATAGTCCCTATATGGAAACTTTATTTGCAATATCATCCAAAATATTTCATTTTACATCCTAAACATAACTGCCACAAGTTCTCTGAGCTGAAGGATGCTTACCCATGTGCGGAAAATTTCAGTGGACATTAGAAATGCTAACATTCTAATATTAGCATAATGGCAGATTTCTAGTTCATGAGTTAAATTTATGTATCACCATACATAGACCTGCCAATTTTAAGCCAAATATTTAAGAGGAACTTGTAAGAAGTAAATGTTATTCCAATATATAAATGCAATTTGCATTTCAAATGAGTTTTCTTTTCCTCTAAGAACAAAATTCAGTAATCTATGTGTGTACATGGAAATGCTTTTGTTCAGTAATGGATAAACTTAATCTTTAATGAGTGATTAGTGATACTATCCAGTAGACAGTTTTACTTATTCTGATAAGAAAAATATCATGGAAAACTTCCAAAGTCCCCTCATCCGCACATAAAACTGTCACATTTTTCAAATACCATCCAATTTTATTTGTCCCTGGGAATTCAGTTTTCAGGCATACATAAAAACAACTTCAGATCTTATTTACAGGAAACAAAAATCATTGCAGAGACTGTTAATTCAAAATTGTTATTGCAATACTATATACGATATATTAGGATTTTAAGTACTTTTGCATGTTTAACTATACTTTTGTGTAATAATGCATTTTCATCAATACTTTGCTTTCCTCACATTTTTTTCAACCAAAAGTTTTCTATCTATCTATCTATCTATCTATCTATCTATCTATCTATCTATCTATCTATTGTATTTTATATATTCTTTTTGAAAAAGGATACATATATGATCCATCCTTTTCTTAAAATGCAATACTTTTCATTGCCCCAAAGAGTTTACTGAAAAGGGCATAATTCCATTCTGGTTTATACATACTTCAGGAAAAACAAAGTCAGTTTATCTAACTCCGTTGCATACTGTACATACAGATGTATGCAAATCTAGGACTTTATTTACTTAACTATAGAGAATATGCTTCAAATGAAATAAAAATATATGTTTAGCACAAACTTCAATGCAAAGGACCACAAACTAATTCCTGTTTGTTCAGTATTTTTAGTTAGGTTTACAGTGGTATAGATTGTTGCATTTCCAAGTACTAGTTTACAAAGTCCAGCAGATTTAAGAGTCATGACTGGTGACAAATCTTGTTTATGCATACTAAGATAAGATGAAAGTGAACAAAAAAATCTTAGGCAATGCAAAGATGCAGAGAGATTTTTTTCTTATCTGCTTTATGAGAATTTTGAGAGCTGTGGTTATGCTGACATATATGGAAGGCTTCAAGATGGATGGGCTTGGATTATAGTATCCTAAATGGACAAAATGTACCTATTGCCTTGAAAAAAGCAATTATGTGGGGTATAGTTTGGTGTAGTGATTAAGGTATCAAACTAGAAACCAGGAGACTATGAGTTCTAGTTCTGCTTTAGGCCCAAAGCCAGTTAGGTGACCTTGGGCTGGTCACTTTCTCTCAGCCCTAGGAAGGAGGTAAACTACTTCTGAAAAACCTTGCCAAGAAAACTGTGGCAACTTGTTTGGCAGTCTCTGAGAATTAGACATGATTGAATGGGAGAAAAAAAAGTGGGAGCATAATAGTATTTCAGGTCTCACTTTTTTCTTAAGTTCCTGGTTGTAAAATAAATATTCCCTTAAAATAATAAAACTTAGCCTTCATATATAATAATTAAAAGACATATATATGACTGATATATAAGTAACAAGGTGAGCTCCCATTACCTGTCCCAGCTTCTGCCAACTTAGCAGTTTGAAAGCACATAAAATATGCAAGTAGAAAAATAGGGACCATCTTTGGTGGGAAGGTAACAGCATTCCGTGCGCCTTTGCCATTTAGTCATGCTGGCCACATGACCATGGAGACATCTTCGGGCAGCCCTGGCTCTTCGGCTTTGAGAGGGAGATGAGCACTACCTCCTAGAGTCGGGAATGACTAGCACATATGTGCGAGGAGAACCTTTACCTTTACCTTTTATACGGCTGAACTCTTTAGGACGAAAAAGCTGTATGCTTTTGGTAGAAGTATCTGTTACATAATTCTTTATAATTTTCTTTCAAATACATCCAAAATCCTGGTTTGACCACAATAATTAAAGGCCTTGCCAGCAAAAATAAAAGAGTGTGGGTCCTAGCCTCATCCTTCCTAAGGAAAAACCTTATTAAACTGAAGTTTAAAATGACAAAGCTGCTCAGACATGTGTGGTCCTAGGCAATAGACTGCAACACTCATGCTATAACATAAGGCAAATATTACATGATGCATAAGAAACAATAATACCATCAAATTTATCCTTAGAGGCTAATGTTATTCCTTGAGATTTCTGAATAGGCATAAAAGAGGATGTGCGTAACAGAACTGAACAGTCTGATTCATGGACACCAAGTCCAAGGAAGAATAAACACCCAGGAAAAATGTACACATACCTTTGCATAGTCAAACATGCGCAAGTCTGTATACATATCAAGTGCTAGGTTTTCATGGCTACTTCTTTTGTACAATTTGGCTGCCTCGTGGAACTTTCCTTGGTAGGCATAAATCTCTGCTAGAAACAGGTCATTGTTGTTCTCACCATGCTTCTTCCTTTCCTTAAAAAATAACGCAATAAAGGATAGAAATAGTTTAGTGAACATAATCAGGCAGGAAACATGTCAGGCTAGAGCATCTGAAAATATTAAGCTATGTTTCACAAAGCTTTTAAACTGATTACTTGCATATAAACCAACTTAGACCTTTTGACATGAATAGCACTGCTTGAAAGCTTTTCATACTAAGTCTTCCAGCTCTTTTCACCTACCCGTAACATTCCAGAAAAACCCGTAAAACACCCCACTATAAAAATAAGGAAAATGCAAAAAAAAAAAATCTTATTTAAAACATCTGTTTTATAAGAAAATTCAAATCACATTTAATTAACATGTTACTAATTAGGCAACAATACTTTGAACACACACACGTACACAGTATATATTTTATGTATGCATGTGCGTGTGTATGTATTTCAAAGGATTTCATCCTTAATGTTATTTCTTTAACAAAATGAATAAATATTATATATTTAATGATTCCCTTCACCCAGAAGTCTTCTATAACCTACTAGATCTAATAATTTTAGGAAGCTGTCGGAAGACTGCAGTGGAGAGGGTGAATGGAAAATGTCCTTTTGTGAACTTCTTTAAGCTAAGTCAGGGCTGCTGAAAATCTGTTGCCATCCAGAAAGTGCTAACCATAACTTCCAGCTTTTCTCTCTGCTAGCCATGCCACTAAGGCTGATTGATGGGAGTTGACATTTAGTATTATTAGAAACTCAATATATCTCCTTAAAATTCACTCATTTGAAGTCACAATCCTATTAAATATTAACTTGTATCATATCTCAACATTATGGATAAAAAAAAAATCTTCCATTAATAAAGCTATAGGTTCACCTGAACTAAGAGTAGAAATCAAACACGAATGAAGGCAAAAAGAGAGCAGAAATCAAACATTTCACAGACTAGAGGAATATTTGATATCCTATTATAACATCTTAATTTCATTTTGAAAATATTTTTCGTTTCTTTATAGATGACATTTAAATGGCAAAAAATAATGGAGCACAAATATATTGCCTTTTTAAAATGGGATATCCAATCTATAAAAAGAATTGTTACTCGAAACATGAATTTTCAGATACTAATTGCAATGAAAGATACTGACTGGAGAAAAGGATTCAGAGATTGTCTAAATCTTTGTTCCTTTGAGATCCCCAGTTTCATTATAGTTTCATTCTTAGGGTTTAGACACAAGGGCCTGACCACCTATAGTTTTGCACATCATTTACATGAATACATTATGTACATGTGTGCTCGGATGCAAACACATGCACAAGTGCTGGGCATAGTCCATTCGATATGATTAATGGACTGTAGCCCAGCACGTGTGTGTGTGCATGTGTGTGCGCACGCACACACAATGTATTCATATAAATGATGTGCAAAACTATAGGTGATCAGGCCCTTATACCTAAACCCTGAGAAATAATAACCCTCAATATTCACAGTAATTACAAATATAACTCTTCCAGCCAATTTGCCCTTGCTGATTCTATCTACAACAGTCCAGGGGGAAATCTGAAAAGAAATACAATCCACACGGATATGATGCCATGTATTAATCGATAGAGCATGAAGACTGAAAAATATTCAAAATTATTGACTAAGAAGAGAATAGCTTCACCCATCTAAGCCTTTTTCACAAACTAGGATTTAAAGAGTTTAAACCATCAGATATTTTTTTAAAGACACAAAAATTAGTTTGACATTCTATTTAATACACTTGATGTTTTTATTTATTTGCCATCATTTTCATGACTATGATCTTTCCCTGGTGAGTTGTAATACAAATGTGTTAAAACGAATGCCAAATCACAAAATCATGTTTAGACCATTTTAAAATAAGTCCATTAAAATGGAAATATCTAAGAGAACAAAGACAATTAAAAACTTTTTTTAAAAAAAGAGCCAGAGTGAACACACATATTTTAAAGCTTTTTTAAAAAACAGCCACAGGAGAAAGCAGCTATATATCAAAAACACTTGACATATTCATCAGTGAAGAGTATAATACAAAAGAAGATTTGGTGCTTTGCAGATCAACACCATGTACTATGAAACATAAATGGTCTGTATGATTTAAATGATAGATATAAAACAACATTCAGCTTCAATCCCTTGAAAGTGCTTCATGGGGACTGGAACAGCAATAAACAGAAGTTTATGATGTATTTGGTGGAACACATCCCTCATCCCAATCCTTCTCATTTAATCTCACACGCCACCCAATAGCCAAGTGGAAAACTGGACTGCAAGACTCCAGGAGTTCAACAACTATTTCCTAAGATCAACTGTGGCTGATAACTTGAACTCTGAACAGAAAATAAATACTCATACTTGAAAGTGACCATGGCTTAGTCTGACACAGTCAAACAGTGTTCCTGGACGAATGCCAAAATAACCATTAAGATAAAAATGATGATGCACTAGGCTTGTGTTCTCATTGCCCTCTTTTGTCAGCCGATTTTACTTGTCCAAAAAAAGAAAAGAAAACCCAATCCTTCAAACAACTTCTACCTTCACCGTGCACATTCAGAGTCCACTAGAGTTGGGTGGCCACTCAAGTTAAATTAGCAATAATAATTTCCATTTTCCTCTAGGATCTAAGACAATCAGGAACTTTTTTTGGAGGGGAGGGTTGGCTGGTTTATGTATTTCATTTGTCAGATATCAATAAGAATTCTCTTTAAAATATCCCTCAACCATGTAAAGTATAATGGGTTTTCTGGCAGGACATGGAAAAACAACAGAACTGCTGAGAAACAAATGACCAGGAAACAACCATGACGGACAAACCACTTCTGTACTGTTTCAAAGAAAACTTCATTGCCGAATCCATAAAGGTATCAGGAGTCAAGATCAAAATCAAAAGAGGCTTTGCTTTCTCTATACCAAGATTAGAAACACTACTTCTACTGATTGCAGGCAGTTCAAGTCTCACCAGGCTCAAAGTTGACTCAGCCTTCCATCCTTCTGAGGTCGGTAAAATTAGGACCCAGATTGTTGAGGGCAATATGCTGACTCTGTAAAAACCGCTTAGAAAGGGCTGTAAAGCACTGTGAAGCGGTATATAAGTCTAAGTGTTATTGCTATTGCTAAAAGAAGGAAGACTCATACTGTTGGATTTTACCCTCCATCTAAATTGAAGGAACTTTACAAAACTCCTCAAACACCAGCATTCTCCCCAGTGAAAGAAATGGAAATCTTGATCTGTTGTGACCTGCCATGAAATGAATGAACCACTAGTAGGTTTCTACCATGACATAAAATTATCTGTAATTTTTAAAGCATATATGGCATGTTAGTATGCATAAGCATTATCAGAACCAAGTGATGTGGACTGCTACTTTAAGGACAATCACAGTCTTCTAAAAGCAATGGCCTCAACAATGTTGCCTGGTTGTTGTTGTTTTGCCATTAAGAATCAGGAAAATAGATCAGTAGAGCACCTGGGTTATTCTGTTCACTGTTAAGTATGCTTGTATCTTTCAGTCCTCTGAAAGGCACTGAAAACTAAGAATATTTAATTTAAAAAAAAAACCAGTGAATCCAACTTGTAAGCCTTTATCCCCAATTCTTTGGGCATTTTACAACTCTTACCCGAAACTGCCAAAAATTGCAATACGTAAGACATTAGATAAATGTTTTAGTTAAAGTGATTTAAAGCATACTTAATATTTTCATTAACAATCAGCTCCACATTCAGAATTTGTCCCACACAGAATTTTTTCTTGACTTTGAAGATGAAAACAGAGATCCACTTTTACCACAATTATCCACCCAGCATAACAACTCCTATATTATTTTCTTAAGTGTTTTCTGTAGCAAAAACTACAGAACTTAATTCAGAAAACTGTCAAATTTCTCCTCTCTCCTTCTTCTTTTACCCTCTACAACAAGAAAAAAAAATAATCCAGCTACACAGAAGTAATCATTCATGCAAACTAAAAGGCAATACTTTCCCCAGGAGAAAAATGGCACACACATTAGAGGTGGTCAGTTGTCTGCTTCACAAAATCCTTCAATGTCTCTCTCTCTCTCTTTTTATTGTTTTATTTGTATGCACCCCTCATTACTACAGGTCAAAACTTTCTTAACCCCCCTTTTTTTTTCTCTTTAACATACCTATTCCCCCTTCAACATTCCACTAGATCAATTCTGTACTCATCTTTTTATTTATTTATTTTATTTTATTAAACTTCTATACCGCCCTTCTCCCGAAGGACTCAGGGCGGTGAGCAGCCAGAGGATAAAACACGGAGATATAAAATTTAAAATAGATTAAAACAAATTAAATAATTTAGGCTGAATTTTAAAATACCCCATAATTAAACAGATTAAAATTTGTGTTTAAAATTTAAATTTAAAAAAGGAGAAGATTTAGGCCAGGCCCGCTTGCTGAAATAAAAATGTTTTAAGCGCGTGACGGAAGGTACGAAGATCCGGGATCCTCCGTATCTCCGGGGGGAGCTCGTTCCAGATCGTAGGTGCCCCCACAGAGAAGGTTTCCCCCCCTAGGGGCCGCCAGTCAATATTGTTTGGCCGACGGCACCCGGAGGAGCCCCTCTCTATGGGAGCGTACTGGCCGGTGGGAGGCTATTGGTGGTAGCAGGCAGTCCCGTAGATAACCAGGTCCTAAGCCATGGAGCACTTTAAAGGTGGTAACCAAAACCTTGAAGTGCACTCGGAAGACCACCGGGAGCCAGTGCAGCTCACGCAGGAGAAGTGTTACATGGGAGCTCCACGTTGCTCCCATCACCACCCGCGCGGCCGCACTCTGCGCCAGTTGGAGCCTCCGAGTGCACCTCAAGGGGAGCCCCATGTAGAGAGCATTACAATAGTCCAGACGAGAGGTGACGAGGGCATGAGTGACTGTGTGTAGGGAGTCCCGATCTAGAAAGGGACGCAACTGGCGGATCAGGTGAACCTGATGAAAAATCCTCCCGGTCACGGCCATCAAGTGCTCTTCTAAAGACAGCCGTGAATCCAGGAGGATGCCCAAGTTGCGAGCCCTTTCCATGGGGGCCAATGATTCACTCCCAATAGTCAGCGATGGCACCAGCTGACTATATCGGGACGTCGGAAACCACAGCCACTCAGTCTTGGATGGGTTGAGCCTGAGCCTGTTCCTCCCCATCCAGATCTGTACGGCCTCCAGGCACCGGGACATCACTTCAAGGGCATCATTACATTGTCATTATTTTTTTACCTCAATGCTGCTTATCAGCTCTAGATACTGAAGATCTCGCATTCTGGTGAACGCCTACTGAAACACAGGAAGAAATATATCAACAATATAATATCATGCATAGTAAATAATCAATCAGTTCCCTACATCTTGCAACTATTATGAATACTAAACAAAAATTATGTTAGAGACAGTTGGCAATCGCTAAGATTTACTGTATGTTCTATGCTCTTCGCCAAAAAAAAAAAAAAAAGACAAAATGAAGTTTTTAACCAAATATCTGTCTGACTCTACTACATGTAAGATGAATTATGCAGATTTGAGTTATGGTGAAGAGATTGAAAAGTAGCACCAGCACTATCCAAAGCTCTGCAATGTTCTTGTGTTCTTGTGCAATTGGGAACAGAGATAAAACTGAGACAAATACCTCCAGAGATGATAATAATAAGTAAAATCTTGGAATGTGCAGAGATGGTGAAATTAACCAGTATGCTTAAAGATGAGGAGAACTCAAAATTTAAGGCAGTATGGGAAAGGTGGTATATATGGTGGAATAATAGAACATGACTATAAGGATATACTTATTTCTAATAGTGATAGATCTGAAGATACTTGTTGTATATGCACTGTACATATGTAATTACACGACACCTCAGATGTTACCTGAGATTTGATATTCTCTTTCTTTTGTGAAAAACTTTTTAAAAACCAATAAAGTATTTAAAAAAAAAAAACTGAGACAGAAGTAGCACTACAGCTGCATCACACTTGCAAAACAGCCCCACGCCTTGTGTCACCAAAATATCACTGGTGAGTTGCTAGAAATGATGGAGGATGACAATTGTACTACAGGTTACGTATGAGGGTATAAAGTGGTGGTTAAATAATATTATTTAATTTCATATGTCAAAGTTGGATACTGTATATAACCTTTTTCAAACAGTAGGGCAGCATTAGACTTAATGTGGTGGGTGAGGACTAAACTCTAAAGAGGAAACAGAACAAGAGCAAGGCATAGATGGTCTATGGAGATTTTCAGTCATCCAGGTCATGGTTGTCCCAAAGGTGTTTTTTTTTCAAGAGGCAACTGGACTTTCTAGTTTTTCTTTGAAGATGTTTCGTTTCTCGCCCAAGAAGCTTTTTCAGCTCTAATTAGATGGTGGGGAATGGAAGGGTTTATACTCCTTGCAGACAACTGGTCATTTGCATTTTTTTAGAAATAATAATAATAATAATAATAATAATAATAATAATAATAATAATAATAATTTTATTTCTATACCGCCCTTCTCCCGAAGGACTCAGGGCAGTGTACAGCCTATTTAAAAACACAAGACAAAACAGCGATTAAAATTTAAAATAATTAAATAGATATTGGCTCAAATTTAAAACCCCAAAATTTTAAATACCCCAATTAAAACTATTGTGTTGATAGCCCGGCCTGGCGGAACAACAGGGTCTTGAGTGCACAGCGTAAGGTCGGAGATCTTACGTATTTCCGGGGGCAGTTCGTTCCACAGGGCTGGGGCTCCCACAGAGAAGGCCCTCCCCCTGGGTGTCGCCAGCCGACATAACTTGGCTGATGGCACCCGCAGGAGACCCTCTCTGTGGGAGCGAACTGGTCGGTGGGAGGCTATTGGTGGCAGAAGACGGTCTCGAAGGTACCCGGGTCCTATGCCATGGAGCGCTTTAAAGGTGGTGACCAGCACCTTGAATCGCACCCGGAAGACCACTGGGAGCCAGTGCAGCTCACGCAGGATGGGTGTCACGTGGGCGCAACGAGTTGCGCCCATAACCACCCGCGCGGCCGCATTCTGGACCAGCTGGAGCCTCCGAGTGCTCTTCAAGGGGAGCCCCATGTAGAGGGCATTACAATAGTCCAACCGGGAAATAACAAGGGCATGAGTGACCGTGCGCAGGGCGTCCCGGTCCAGAAAGAGGGGTCAAAGAGGCCATCTATGTCAAAACTGAACAACCCTCTCTCAACAGAGGGCGACGGATACAACATCATCTACCTCTAGTTTATAACACAGTCCTTTCAACAGTTCCAAGAAGGCTCCATACCCATTTGCACCACTCAGTTGACCCTGATGATACAGATAAACCACCAGATGACCTTAACGACCCGCTAAAAGAACGCAAATGACCAGCTGTCTGCAAGGAGTATAAATCCTTCCATTCCCCCACCATCACCCAGAGCTGAAGAAGCTTCTTGGATGAGAAGCAAAATGTCTTCAAAGAAAAACCAGAAAGTCCAGTTGCCTCTGGAAAAAAAAGAGTAGCTTTGGGACAAGGCATGGACTGGAAGCAAAGGGAAAAAAAAGTTTATTAAACCTATTCAAATAAACTGATTTTTCCTCAAATATTGAATCTCTTATCCTCAGAATAATGACACTATTCTTTCCCTCCTCTATGCTACTTCCAGCACTACCATCACCACTTGGCACTGCTCATACATTGTTGGAATCCTGACATCTTGCAATCAGAATCGATGTAATGAAGGATGGAAACGTGCCCCCCCCCTTTCATCCTAATCAGCCAGTTTATATAGAAGGCCATGTATCTTTTCAAAAAAGGAGAAAGGAATTTAGGGGTTTTGCAATCGCTGCTTTTGTGACAAGGGTGGGAAACACACATGTATATATAAACACAGGCACAAAGGCACAAACAGATCATCTGCACACCTGGGCAGAAGACTGGCAAGATTCCAGAGTAGATAGGAGAGGGATCAAAAGCAGGAAAATAAGCAAGGGAAAGGAGGGGCTGTGTTTCTGTATAGCAATGTTCCCTGCAGTATAAGAGGGGAGGAAGAATTGTCCTGTTCTTTTGCATCAAGGTTGTGGCAAAGGCGTTGGTGAATGTTCAGCATTTTTCACAGGGTCCTGCAGAGGGAAACTGAATGGAGGAGCTAAACCAGGAAGTTGTGGCAGGAAGCAAAACATAAATATGATTTCCTGAAAATGAAGGGACCCTAAATCCCTCTGCCTTTAAAAAAATAATAATAATTAGATAGAAAAAAAAATCTTGTCTTCTTTACCATACTTTCATTCTAATGTGTGTGTGTGTGTGTGTGTGTGTGTATGTGTGTGTGTGTGTGTGTATGTGTATGTGTATGTATATGTATATGTATATGTATATGTATATGTATATGTATATGTATATGTATATGTATATATATATATATATTGGAAAACCACTACTTTTTGTCTTCTTGTAAACACTGTTGTTCAAAGGAAGAAGAAAGAAACATGGAAAGAACAGTAACACAGGATGGAGCTCTGGAAACTGAAGCAATGCCTAAAGCAGGGGTGGGCAAATATGGCCCCTTTATGACCTGTGGACTTCAACTCCCAGAATTCCTGAGCCAGCTTGGCTGTCTCAGAAATTCTGGGAGTTGAAGTCCACAGGTTGTAAAAGGGCCACAGTTGCCCACCCCTGGTCTAAAGGATGTATGAGCTCAACAGCCGGGTGCTTCTGGGCTACATGATCTCTATGAATTCCAAAATAGCTTTCTTAAATCTCATATGAGAAAGGAGGGGAGGGGAGAGAAGAGAAGACGATTCTTAGAATTTCCCTCTGATATGGAAATGGATATTATGGAACCAATCCATCTGGTGGAAGACTATTCTTAAAGGGAAAGAAAGCATTAATTAAAATGTGGTTGGTCTCAGCTTGTTAAAATGGACATTTTTGTTCTGACCCAGCCTTAGCAGAACCAAGAAACAGACTCCTTGTCCTGAAAAACCCCTCTTTATTTAGCTACAGTGAATTCATGGCCTTCACACATAGAAAAGTCTAGGCAATAATCCTTCCAAGGGTTAATTGCAATAACAGACCTTATCAGTCCTTGATAATTATGAACTGTTGTCTCCTGCAACCACCATTCCTCTTTTGCTTCTATTTATTCTCCAGCCAGGGAGTGGCCATTCACTCCCACGTGTGCCTTTCTTCCTGAGTTGGCCCCTGTTCCTCAGTTGTTCTCCTCTCCTGTCAGCTCTGCGCATACGCGCATCTTGTCTCCAACTCCGAAGGCAGCTGGGAAATATGGGATGGCCCTGGCTCTATCTCTGCTTCTGACGCAGAACATCCATCAGAGCCTTCCCCAGATTCCAGGACTGGCCCAGGTTCCTCCCCAACCTCTGCCGCCAGCTCCACTGGCGGCTGGTGGGCCACAACAATTTTAGAAATAAAGATGTGTATCTCAATTCACTTAAGCTCTTGCATTTTAAATAATACCTACCAATAATTCCAAATACATCTTATAAGCTTATCAAAGGCTATTTAAGGAGAAAGACCAGAAATCAATAAATAATCATGTACATGGTTCGAGGGGCAGGTTATAGCAACTTTGATAAAGCTGAGCAGCCTAAGACTGAGCAGTTGGGAACTCCTAGCAATATCACAATATTCAGTGTTGTGTAATAAATATCTTTTCCCAGCTATTTCAATGTTAATTCGAGAAGACAAACCAGCACAAAACTTAAAATCATTCTATCACATAGTAGGAAGCAGTTGGGAAGTGTTCTTTCTCTCCTCAGGCATGTTTAGAATCCATGTACCTTTTTACCTGTACATGGAATAGAATGTGGGAAAGAGGGGAAAGATACGTTGCCTAGGAAACAGTCAGACAAGAGAGGCAGGAGCTCTGAGTGCTAAAACTCAGAAAAAGAAACTTAGGAAGGACCCGCCGTAATGAATCAAGCAGTTAAAAATGGTGGCATAAAATTTTGTATTTTCAGACTTGCAAGGTTGATGTCAGCCCCGCTGGGAAAACCAGAAAGAAAATATGACTAGATGCCCTAAATCTATTTTACAGTACATCTACATTATCAGAATCTTGAACTGAAAAAGAAATTATAAATGCTTACCATGAAATGTTTAAACATTTAAAATTAAATTTAGAAAAAATAATCTGTCATTCAAAAATTGACAATGCATAATTCATAATCATGCAGTAGTACTTATCATTTAACAGAAATTAATGAAGATCCAAATGCACAGACAAAATTTTACCTTTTTGGCTGTTTCAAATTCAAGTCCTTCTAAAGCCTCCATAGCCAGTTCTTTCCAATCCGTATCAGTTACACCTAAACAAGCAATCTTATAGGCTTCTTTGAACATTTTTCTTTCCAAGTATTGATACATAGGTGCTGACTGCAAATTTTCATTTAAAATAAATAAAATAAAATAAAATAAAATAATAAAATGATTGAGATGTTATTTCTGTTTTCAAATATTAAGAGGCAAAATGTCACATTCACATTAGATTATAGGAGTATAAATGCAAAATGATTTTCTGCCCTTCCCATCAGAAATGAAGAAATAAATAAACATAAATAATGTGACAATCATTTCTTTTGCATGTAAAATTATGTAACTCAACCAAAGCCTTCAATCAACTTAAGGAAATCAGTCTCTGTAGCACTAGCTAGATCAATGACTGCAAAGATTTATTTATTTATTAAACAAATATATGTAGATGCCCAACTTGCAAATAGGTGACTCCAGGCAGCTTACAACATTTGATGTAGTTTGTACATCGTTGAAATCCTGGATGCATATTTGAATGTCCATTTCTGCCAAGATTTAGGAATAGTAAATCATATTGTTTTATGTGCCTCATTGGATCAGGATATTTTTTTTTTCTGATAGCAATTGTCACTAAAAACATATTTCTGACAGCCGTTTCTTACAAACTGAGTTTTGTAGAAAAAAACTGAATATATTCCACAATGTTATCCCTTGGCGATTTTGTTCTTTTGCCAAACTGTTCTTACAGATGGCAGTTTGTTTTCTTCTTCATACAAGCAACAGAATGTAATTACTCTATCCTCATTTACGGCAGCCTTTTAATGTTTAAAAATGATTCCCACATAATTATCCATTTTAATCTTCTCTTCCCTTACGACCAATCCATAATTATATCCATATTTTTTGCATTTACTGCCTTACTGCTCTTATCAAACACCCTATCATTCTTGTGCTGTATCAAGTCCATTATTTAGGCAATAACAGGGAATTAATTTTATAAAGTCTGACTATTATCTAATCTAATAAAGACTAAGTATCTGTTCCAATGATAAAATGGCATCTGTTAATGGAATGAAATTTTGTTCCTCCTCCACATGCCCAGAATCTGTTCCTGGTGTTTATGGTATAGGATGGTAGAGAGAGAGAGCAAATTGGTAGAATGGGAAGATATAAATGCAGTCCATTGCAATCAACAATTTTTTTCTTGTCTCCTGCCTTCTCTTATTTCATCTGTACTGAATTTTACTATCATCTGTGTGACGCTTTTATCTATGATTTGCAAAACTTAATATGCACTTAGTATTTTGGATCATTTTCTTCAATAAATAAATGAATAAGTACTGTACAATGTTTTTGACTTATTTTGTAAATTAGTTTTATGTTTGAAGATCTGTAGAAAATAGATTTTCTATTTCTTTTTGGTCATATTTATACAGAAATATTGAAAATTCAAAAAGGGTCACAAACTTTTAAGCACCTCGTCTACAAATTATTCAAGGTTGCTGAATTTTATCAAATTTATCAAGATTAAGTTACATCCAAAAATGAGTGAACAGAATTCTGTTTATACAACAGGAGGCATCATACTCTCATATATTTTCACCTCCCTATCAAAACCCTTATGAAAGTTTTCCCAACTTTTTCAAACAGCTTATTGGGATATGCAGAAAGGAGAAAAATATTCTATTAAGAAATGACAGTAATAAATATAACCCAAGAGACTTGTGCAGCATTTGGAATTTAAAGACAGGATTTTTGGAATACATAGGGACCAATGGTGGGTTGCTACCAGTTTGCCCCAGTTCGGGCGAACCGGTAGCGGTGGTGGCAGGAGGCTCTGCTCACCCGCCCGGATGTCTCTGCGCATGCAGAGAATTGTGCTGCTCTCTAGGACTGCAATGCAATTTCAGGAAAAGATGCATTTCTTTTACAGAGTTGCAGATTAATGTTAGGTACATGGCCTGTATGTTCCATAGCACCTGTCTGCCTTTGAATGTAAAATGCTGTGCAGTCTTACAGCAGGTATCTTCATACACTTTAAAATGTTTCTAAACCTTCTGAGTCTACTTCTGAGTCATCAGTAATTTTTGCAAAGCACTATCTTGTTCTTAACCGAACTATTGTTAAGCCAAACCTATTTAAGCCAGATTCAATCCAAAACTTTCTTAAACCCTGCAATATCTCTTCGGTTTCTCTTCTTTTTTTAAAAAAAAAGACAAGTAGAGAATAAGAAAAATCCAAATTCTATTTGATCTAAGTATAACATCCTTATATGTTCAAAGCAACTACATTTGAAATATCTTCTGCTAGTTCTTGTCAGTTGTTCATGGACTCAAAATATGCATTCTTATGTGGAAAGAAAGGTCCAGCAGAGGTGGCATTTTAACAAAGAATACTAAATGTGAATATTAATAATTTCACATGAATTTATAGTTTCATGGAATAAGTAAGATGTCTGTTTGAAATAATCATAACTAGGCATAATGCAGGTAGTCCTCGACTTACGACCACAATAGAGCCCAAAATTTCTTTCACTAAGTGAAACATTTCTTAAGAGAACTTTGCTCCAGTTTATGACTTTTCTTGCCACAGTTGTTAAGTGAATCTCTGCAATTGTTAAGTTAGTAACATGGTTGTTAAGTGAATCTGGCTTCCCCATTGACTTTGCTTGTCAGATGTCACAAAAGGAGATCACCTGACCCCAGGACACTGCAACCGTCATAAATATGAGTCAGTTGCCAAGCGGCTGAATTTTGATCACATGATCATGGGGATGCTGCAACAGTCATAAGTGTTAAAAACATTCCTTTTTTCAGTTCTGTTGTAGCTTTGAACGGTTACTAAATGAACTGTTGTAAATCAAGGACTTCCTATACAAAGACCTCTGTGCTCACTGAACCAGCTAGCTCTTATTTATTCAACAAGTCACAACAAATGGAACTCTTAAATTAACATAGTTTCTTGAAATAATCTGAACAAGCCAGAATCTGAAAAACAATTTTAATTATGAAAGAAAATCCTTATTAAGCCCTGAGATGCTCATTGAACTGGTCAACAAATCATTACTGTTCCTATTAGATGATTAATTGATTCTCATATTTCCAGTCATGCCTAAAGAATTGTTTTGTTCACAATGTAAGTTTCTTGGAAACAAATAACATTTGTTACTGCCCTAAAACATTTTAACGCCTATTATCCAAACAAATCACTATGCAAAAACGTGCAGAGAATCAGTATTTGACTGGGGTTTCACCAGGACAAAAACATGATTAGAGAGAATAAAATATTAAATGATTTAATTTTCTAGGGCTCAATTTTTAAAACATAAAATAGAGAGAAAAAAGTGGTAAATCGAAAGAACAGCATTGGATTATCAAATAAGGAATATAATAAAAAGTTTCTGCCTACTTGGTAATCTCATATAATGTTTTTTTTTTAACTCAATGGCAGGAAAATTGAACACATCACATTCAACTTTCTCCCTCAAACATTCTACTATAGGCATGAGTTATATGAGAAAAAAAGCAAATAAATAAGTAAAACATTAATTCTAGAAAACGTCTAACTTAGAAATGTTTTAGGAATGTTAGACAAAATAATGTTCATGTTAACAGTGCAAAGATGAAATGAATGAGGTAACATTACCTGGGGAACTTCAACAGCAGTCATAGAAAAAACATGAAGGCAAAAAATTTTGGATCCATTGTATCCCACTACAAATCCCTGAAGTTTTTGCTGATGGACAGGAAAATTACTAGCTTTGATATTGAGATATCCCCCTCCAGAGAAACAAAGCATGTCCTCACACTGTGTGTTCCAAGCCACACTGTTAGCATTGGGTTCCTAATGAGACCGTTAAACAAAATATTAATTAAGCAATAAACATATTTTTAAAGCAACAGACAGTATTTATTTAAAGCAACCTCCCCCAATTTGCTACACTAATATATCTAGCGGATCAGGCTTAGCAAATACGATTAGCATATGCAACACAGCCTAAAATATTTCAGGGTTTTTAATATTCCAGAGTATATTTTTTAGCTTTGTATTGCAAAACAAAGTATTTTTGGTCAACTAGATTCTGAAAAGACAAAAAACAAACAAACAACTATTTGCAGTAATAAAATTTATTTGGCTAAAACACCAATGAAATGAAGAGTAGGCCTAAAAAGCACTATTTCCATTCCAAGGGGATTGTTATAGAAGATGTCTTTATTGTGTTATCAATTGTTTTGATTTTTGTCAGAAAAATACACCACTTCAAAATTAGAACTGCATGATGTTTGATTATATCATTTCTAAAACACATATATTCTGCATAGGTGATCATTTAGAAATGGAACCTGAACAACTGTCACAAAGGCAATCCAATCATGATTAATTCCTCCCATTGCTCAGTAAAAGCAGCAATATGAAACACAGATATTAGTATTATTATGTGTCAATGTCTGATGACCAAACTGAGAATGCTAGAATATCTTTGGGGAACATATAGAAATAATTCTTTAGAAACTGCTATTTAGTTTGAAGATTCTTCAGCAAGTTGTATTTGCCACTAGAAAGTCCACTTTCTAGTGAAAGCATCCTGAGTGAAATTATGAAGGCCTTGAAGACATACAGGCTTGTCTGTAGGGAGTAAATGTATGAGGCAATATTGAGAAACTTCTTGAAAGGCAATGCACAATATAGTGCGTTGGACTGAAGGCTAAGGTTGTTATGGCTTATTTGAAAAGGCAGAAGTTCCATTCTGCTTACTCTCTAGAAATCTACTATTTTGCATAAATGTCATCCAAACTGAGGGGCCCTTGGGGCTCTGTGAGCTTGGTTGTTTTCTTGCAGACGTTTCACTACCCAAACTAGATAACAGTGCTAATCTTCATGTCTATGGAGCTCCTCAGTCATCCAGGTCATGGTAGTCCCAAAGGTGCTTTTTCAAGAGGCAACTTGAGTTTTGGGGATTTTTTTTGAAGATGTTTTGCTTCTCATTGAAGAAGCTTCTTTTTCCGAGCTTCTTCAGAAAGCTGCATTAGAAAGCTTCTTCAGAAAGTCCAGTTGCCTCTTGAAAAACACCCTTCCAAACTCTTTTGTACATCTTTGGCATGCATTGTTTTTGAAGAAAGGAATAATATCATTATCTTTACTTGACTATAGTAACTACTTTACTATAGTTTTGTTTAGATGTCTGATCTAAATGAAGACAGTCATTGTGGGTCTGGATAATTAACCCATCCCACAGAGAAATGTTTGTAGTGCATGCAGGATCTCCAAAAACCAGAGCCTCAGCAACAGCAGTGAGAATGTCTAAGGACCTTTTAATGTTCCTTAGAACTGAAGAGAGTAAAGGAAGTCATAAAGAAGAACTGGGTGTTATATCAGATTCATTAGTAACCATATATCGGTCAACTCTTCTAAGGACCCGCTATAGATACATGGAAATAGATCTCTGAGAGGAAAATTTCCATTCAATAATGATTCAACTTTAGGGTATAATTTCTTTCTTCAGCTTGACAGGAAAAAATTAGCATACTGCATACTTTCTAGGAAGAAACTGGTTTTACAACTAATTTCTAAAAGATGGGTTAAGGCTTATTTGCTGAGGTTTTCTTTTGCCCAAAATCTGGAGGGTGGGATTGTAGGAATCTGACTCTCAGTTTTATGACCCTATTTCCTGCAGGTATTTGGAAGTTTGTCACTTAGATATGAACAAAGAAAAAGAGTCTCCCAAATGCCTGTATTTAGTTTTATTTGAATCACAACTCCATGTGAGAGGTTTTCTGAGGACATGCATTCTTGGAAAGTGCCTGAGAGCCTGTGAAGAAACCAAAAAACTATTGTAGCTCATCTTGTTGAGATTTCTTTTCTTTTTTCTTTTCTTTTTTTTTGGGGGGGGGGATATGCTGCTAGTTGAAGGAATTCAGTGACAGATTCATCCAAAGAACTGACAGGAATTGCCCTGTACTGCTTAGGATATTTTCTCTAAGAAGCAATGACCTCTTATTTTAACTTCTTTATGTAATGAAAAGAGACTTCAGTCTATTATGGTAGTGTCTGCTTTGTTCTGCTCTAACAATGGATTGGCTAATTCAATGAAAGCTGCCTGTTTAATCATCTGAAGCTAGAAGGAAGCCTTGGGAGATCAGTAATAAGTAGAATAAGAAAAGACAAAGTTTTCTTTAGTAGACCTTAAATTGTGCCCATTATTTCCTGCTAAATAGCACCACCTTCTGGCCACATATTGCATCAAAGAATCTCCTGGCCTCCAAATCATACTTAATACAAAAACTGGAAAAACTGACAAGACTAAGCAGCTCTGTTTTGCATTCCGACTCAAATGGTCATCCTGAATAATCCCAGAAGGTCTACCTAACAATTGCTATGCATTTGAAGTTATTCTTAGCAGCAGCACCTACCTGCACAAATAAATGGCAGAAAAGTCTCCATTTATTGATGCTAAATTTGGTTCAGAGAATTGTCACTGCAGCACAGCCAAAACACCTGATGCTGAACAATAGTAATGGGAACATTGTGGTTGGAACTTTTAGTTGCTGCTACGTAAGGTCTTGTTTGGGGGGTGGGTGAGTATCCCTGATATTCTGTTGTACCATGCAACTAATTTTCTTTCTGCTTCCAGGCTTCAAATTAAGATGCTTCTCCTGTGAAACCATTATTAAGCCTAGTGAAAGAAGTGGGATACGGTGGGTTTTTTTTTTAAAAGAAGAAAACAGCAAGCAGCAGAAACAAACTTTTTCACTGGGAAGAGAAGGCTATTTTAAAAAGTGAGACTTAATAGCAAGATATCAGGGCAAGAAAAGTTATTTCAATCAAGTAAGGAGCAGATGAGACTGGACAAATTCTGACCTGGAAAGACACAGAATGATAGCTAAAGAACCAGCTCTGCAAACGCAGCCTACAATTCCAGCTTTATCTGCATGGCAAATAAAGGGTAAAACACCATGGTATGCTCCCTACAACAATTGGAAAATATGTTAAAAATAAGTATTCAAAATCCTAGTCATAATAATCAAATATACACACAGATGATCTGGATGTATAAGGTTCCATTTTTCTCCCTCTGTTCAACTGATGCAGCATCTCTTACACAGTTAGTGGTTCTTTTAAACATTTACTTTTTTTGAAGGATCCAATCTCGGTCGGTCACTGGGACCAGAAGTTTAGCCTTCTGAACTTTCAGACTCATGCTGTAGCCCATCTTCAGTGAACTTCTCTCTCACCAAAATGTGTCTTTTTTTGCTTTACTTTTCTCCCCACAAAAAGTAATTTTCCAGGTTTTGGTTTCTCAATATTGGAATTTGGTTCAGATTTATATCCTTAAATAGTCTAATTCTTGTTTTCTGGAAAAGTCTGATTTATAAATAGATACCAATCCGATTCAGAGTGAAATTACCAGACAGCTTAAAGATACTTGAGCTCTTCTTTCTTCTTTGTCTGCTGCTAGTGTAAAATCTCGTATCTGAAAGGTTTTTGCCTCCTATGGACATCATAAATTGGTGCAATATCTTTTGGTGTGAATACATAAATAAGCAGAGGTAACTGTCAAACTATCAATCAATAGCTCTACTCCTAACCCATTTAGCAGGGTGGGGGGAGATAGCCAAGATCAGATATCGTCAATGGTTGGGAAACTCACTGGTGGATAAAAATGTTTTGGCAACCAAAAAAGGAACAAGAGTGGCTTCTTTCTCACTGTTTTAGGAAAAACTTTCTTTGAAATTCAAGGTGATTTATGAATATATAAAAACATTTACCTGAAACAGTAATTCTTTGGTGTTAATATCATAGACCAGACAGGTATCATTTTCATCAACTACTGCCAGTTTGTTTCGAGATGCACTCATATCCAGGCAACGCACGGCTGTCGATTGTTTTAGCAAAACAATTGCAAAAGGATTGTCCACAAAAATCTTGAGAATCTGGATATAATTACATCCTGAGAGTTAATAAAGCCCATATTGGAAAACTGAAGTTCTCATATGCTAGTCAGATGAAATGATTGTATGGAATCCAGACCCCTGGGAATAATTATTCAGACAAATTAGACAAATTGACTGCTTCTGCCTCTTTATACATGATTATATGTAAAAGACATGGGGACAAATAATGGTTGACTGAGAAGAGCATATCATAGAGCGTATTCTATTAAAAAAAACCAGGAGCAACATTTAACTCTCTGGTCCTTTTCAAATATATTAGATCAGAATTTAAAAATATAGACCGTATAAAGCCCATAAAATATACTGTTCTTCTGATTAATTTTGCTAAATTCATAAATAATTCTCGATGCTATACCGTTAATCAGAAACACAGAAAACTGATGGCAGAATAAAACCTAGTGATCTGCCCTTTTGAGTGTTGTTTGTTTTAATTTATGTATTTATTATTTTCAATTTATTTTTGATTTTATTTATTTTATTTTGGTCAGATGATGGACATGTGTTTATCCCAAGCAGTTTAAACTTAGTTACTGATGTTTGACCCACTAACCCCACTGGTTCTAAGTTGTTCCCAAGCTTCCACTACTCTTTCTGTGAATTTTCCAGTTTATATAATCATACCAAGTGTGCATTCAGTATCTATCCCAGTTTGAGAGTATGTAGCAAAAGTACGTTGCCTTGTGTTGTCACCTTTAGGTCTGGATTTTGGCTGTGGTAAAAATGTACCAAAATCAACTATCATTTGCTTTTGCTATTGGAAAGTATGCTACATGACTATAAGTATGCAGGCATGACTAAAAATAGAAACCTAATCTACCCTTACTAGAAAATCTATATACTACTAAAACTCTTGGGTCTTTTTATAACCATCAACTGGGCAAAGTGGTGCATCATAGGCCAACAATTTTTGAATCAACATACCTCAAATGGGCTAACTTAGAGAATGCGTTCAAAATCTGGGACCCAGGATTCCCATGGGAATGAAATTTGGGAAAGTTGTAGCTATTTTGCACTTCCATGGTCAGCTGTGGTCATGTGATGTCATTTCCAATGTTCCCTGACAGTTTCCCACAAGGCAATGGGTAAGCTGAGAGGGAAAATTGCAAGTTGGTCAGATAAGTCTTCCCCACCTACACGACCACCATATTTCCTCTGTGCTGGTGCCATGCCGGCCACTCACACCTTGTTGCACCCTTGTGAATTCTTCCCAACCCTTGTAGCACTTCTCACACATCTTTCTCAACCTGAACATCACCTGTCACGCATCCTCCCTGATCCTTGTAGCACTTTTTGTGTGCTGCAAAAAAAAAAGAATGCTGAACGTCTGTATGAAAAAGTATTAATCTCCCCAAAAACATATACAGAGAAAGAGAAAGAGGAAGCTCCTTGGAATAGAATTTAAAATATAATACAGAATGTGAGTGTAGTGTGTGGAATTACACTACGGTTAAAAGAATGGGGTGAATAAGACTGTGAAGGAGGAAAAATACATGTTAGAGAATACAATGAGTAAATGATGTCTATCTGTGTGTATGCATAATGTAGCACCTCAGAATTGAGGCCAGCCCCTACTTTTCTGGTTTTTCTGGCAGAATATTAAGACTTGGCTCTGCCAATTAGCAAGGGGGATCTACCCTGGGCTGACTGGTGGCTTAAGAGAACAAAGAATAGTTAACATTTAAAAGAGGCAAAGAAAATGCAGAACAATTTTGATGGAAATAAAAAAAATGTTTTGAAAATGGGTAAAATAGGCTAAGTAAATAACATTCAGCATAGTGAATGGAATAAAAATAAGGGTGAGGTAATTATTTGGGTGAAGGAAGGGAATGCCAGAAGGAATATTTCAGAGAGCTCTATGGGAATTATAATAATGCTATGTGAATCTCTGCGTCTAAAAAAAAATAACAATAAAAGAACTATAAATTCTATAAGAAGGTGAAAAAGGTGAAAAAAATTAATTCTGCAAACGTAGATGGTATCATTTGAGAAATATTAAAATCTAGCTGTTGTTTGTTTATGGAATAGCTTAAAGCAGGGGTCTCCAACCTTGTCAACTTTAAGACTTGTGGACTTCAACTCCCAGAATTCCTCAGCCAGCAAAGCTTGCAAAGGAATTCTGTGAGTTGAAGTCCACAAGTCTTAAAGTTGACATGGTTGGAGACCCTGGCTTAACGTGTATATAAAGACTGCATCCATGTCTGACGATCGGAAGAATGTTGTTATTGTTCTATTATGTAAAGAGAAAGATAGTAATAATGACTGTAAACGCTGTAGGAGATTTAATTCGTTACATATGCTGAGGTGAGCGATTTCAACAATTATGACTAAAAGGTTGCAATTAGAAAAAAATCAGAAGGGCAATGCAGCTTTATGCCAGACACAGTGCAGTGCAAAATGCAGACCGTATTTTTGCTCTTCAATAGATCAATGAGAAACATATGGCTTAGGACTTGGGTATCTACGAGACCGTCTTCTGCCACCGAGAGCCTCCCACCGGCCAGTACGCTCCACAGAGAGGGGCTCCTCAGGGTGCCATCGGTCAAACAATGTCAACTGGCGGCCCCCAGGGGAAGAGCTTTCACTGTGGGAGCACCTGCCCTCTGGAACGAGCTCCCCCCAGAGATACAAAGGATTTCGGATTTAAATACTTTCCGCTGGGCCCTCAAGACTTTTTTATTTCAACAAGCCGGGCTGGCCTAACTTCTCCAATTGCTTAATTTTAATTTTAAAAGAGGTATTTTAATTGTTGGGCCAAAATTGTTTGTTTTTTAAACTGTTCTTAGATTTTTGTATTCTGTGTTTACCTTTGGCTGTTCACCGCCCTGAGTCCTTCGGGAGAAGGTCGGTATATAAATTTAAATAAATAAATAAAATAAATAAATAAATAAATATGACTATGAGAAAATAATACTTATTTTACTTATTAAATAATAATTATTTAATACTTATTAAAATAATAATTTATTGCTTTAGAGAAGCATATGGTAAAATGAATAGAAAGCTGGAATTGTTTTGCACAAATATGAAGATTGGTTGATGACTATTTATAAGAATGGAAGTAAACAGTATATGAAAAGGAATGAATGAACCTGAATGTACATGCAACTCTAAAACAGTATATATACACAAAAGAATGCTTTGGAAATGATTTATCTCTATTTCTTTTTCTTTTTTTCTTACCTTTTGCTTTGAATTTCTTTGGCTTCCTATGTTTTTATTAATTTTCTATGGTGTGCATAATGTTGCTTAGCGCAAAAGAGAGAAATGTGATGGATATGTGTATATGTACAGAATAACATCTATCAACTCTATTTTTCACAAAGAAAAATGTCTTTGATTATCTGTAATATTCTTTCAATTTCTGTTATTTTCTATAATCTAACAGCATCCTAATCATCACTACAAGAAAAAAAAAGCTTGTGCTTTATCAGAAAACCTCACCTGACCATTCTTTAAACCCACTAAAAGGCCTTCTCTGCCTGGAGGTCCTCCAATTACTTTTATATATCGAATGAGAGATTCCATCACCCATTCCCGTTCTTTTGTACCGCTGAAAGACAGACACTGGAGTCTCTTCTCCTAAAAAGAGGGAAATATATATTTATACACACACACACACACACACACATATTCTGCTGGAAAGTTTTCATATATCTTAGCTTGACAATGATGTACATTTACCAGAACTTTTTTATTATGTTTCCATGCACAGATATAAACAAATGGAAAGTATTTTATAATACCAAACAAGTCTAATTTCCTACCAATGTTCATGTCTGTTGTTTATAACCACTCTTTACAGGTTAATAACCAAGAGTGCATTAATGAAATATAGCTGCTCAGAAAAGTCATCAACTATTAAGAAATCTAAATAAAACTGCTATCAATTACTTTTTATTATACTTTCTAGAATATTTTACTCAACATTTCAGAGTTTCAGTAACTTCTTTCTAAAATGCCAACGACATTATTAGGTAATGCTATGCCAAAACAAGGATAGGTGATTTATTGGAAGCAATTTATGCCAATTATTGAATGACAGTGAGTATATGTTATAAGAACTCGGGAAATCCATTCCCCATGGAGAAAATGGTGTTACTTCTAGGAATTTCTAAATTCAGTCTTTAGCTAATGTTGGTAGAGTTGAGAATTATGCTCACATTACTGTGACAGGAATGATAATGAGGAATGCAGACCTCTAAAATAGCCCTTCCCAACCTAGGTGACATACAGTTCAGTGCCCAGAATTCACAACCAGAACATGCTGTCTACAGAATTGGAGAAAATTCTGCTCTAATAGTTATTCTAATCGTTTTAATTCCTGACATGAATTCTGCAAACAGATCAAAAATAAATCTGCATCTGATGTAGCAGTTACCTCTGTTGGCCCACCCTTATTATATGAAACACCTTCAACTGGGAAGCTTTTTCTTAATCTTTCTTAGTGCAGTACTAGAAAACGTAATTTCATTTTTAGACATTATTTTATTTTTAGATGTAATGATCAGTTACCTACCTGACATAAGATAATGTGTTCAGAACATACAACTAGTAAGTTACATTCAAATTTTTTTGCTATCTTTTCCTTCACTCGGTAGTGCATGTCTGATGAATCATCGGAATACAGTTCAAAAATTTGGATTTTCTCTGGTAACTGGATTGCTAATCTGTTCTTGTAGATTGCTATTTTCTTTACCAGTTCTCGGTTTTTTATTCTAACTGTGGAAAAACAAGTTTAAGTTAAACTATGTTTCTTTTGTATTATTGCAAACTACCTAGAGTCATTACATGAGATAGGTGGCCATATTATTCCAAACATCCATATTTATTAAGGCCACTGAACTCCAAGAAGACTCGGGGTAACATAAGTCCAATACATAATTTAAAAAGACATTAAAAACCATTTAATTACCAGGACCAAAACAGCACTTCCAAACATGTAAAACAACAGGAGCTCCATAATCTTCCTAATATTTAAGGGTAAACATCTTTATTAGCTCTATTGGATTTTGAGGACTGCATGTAATCTTCACCATACAACCATAACTGAGCCCAGAATTATGGTTGTTGAGTTGTTGCAGTCATAAGTCAAGGCACCCACACAACTGGAAATGATTTTACAGATTTTTTGTGCAGTTGTTAATTAAATGCTGCAGTCCTAAAGCAAAAATCTCTCCTTCTCTTATCCCAAGCTATCTTACACTAAATATGGGGATAAAATAAGACGACAGAATGCCATATATACTGCAATTTCTGACAGGATATAAATCAAATGAAAAAAACATATGAATAAATCCTATTCTACAACATGGCTACACATCTCATGCTGTTCATAGAAATGTACATAACCATTTATATTTATACAATTAACATAATGCAATTAATGAACAATCACCACGGGCAACAACAAAAAGTCAAAATACCAGCTACATCAATATATTTTTGATTGCTGACAAAAGGCCATCAAACAGTAGTCATCACAACATCCCTATACCAAAAATTCTACACAAAGCACTTCTGAAGATACAATTAGTATTCATGGCAAAAAGGCACAGCCATCTTTCCATTGTAAAGATATATTGCCTAGTTCAATTTACAGACAAATATTATTTACTGGGGCAGGGAAGAGATGGCCCCTGGGTTATCTGAAAACATAATTCAATACTACCTTTTTGTTCAGTGATAAGATGTTGGACAATAACATCTGTCATGCTGTCTCTGTAAGCATAGCGATCCTTATAAAGGCCATGGACTGTGCTGAAAATCAGCTGATACAGTGAAAGGGTTCCATCCTGGGTTCCTACTGCCTGAAGAGAAAGGAATTAACTAAATTTGGGTGTCTATTTACCTGAATGATCATGAACTAGAAATGTTGATTATAAAGGCATTGAAGTTTTGCTGGAATTTTAAATTATTCTAATTTCTACACTTAGAAAATGTGTATCGAGGGAAATTTTCTTCCCTTTACATGCATAAGATCTCTCTTCCCACAGCAAAGCCATATAAATTAAAATTCACAAATGTCATGGTAGGAAATAGTTATTTACACTTATCTAGAAATCATTTCATTGTTTACAATTGTTTTTAACAGATGACAACAATAAGATTACTTGTTTTTTATTTAAAGGTCACAATACCGGTTAACTAGAAGAATATTTTTAAATATACAGTAACAAAAAGAGAGTTTAAAACATTATTTACTCTTATTTATTAATAAGAGTAAATAATATATAATTATTTACTATTTACTATTATATATTATTTACACACATGAGAAATATGCTTTGAATCAATATTAATAAAGAAAATAGCTCCAGAAATGTGATTTTTCTTAGCAAATACTGCAGACCATGATTGCCAGCTATACTTGAAAAAATGTGCTGTTATTAATTATGCACAACCAGCCCTGTGAAATTATAATTCACATATAACACAATTTGCAATGATTTGATGAAGTAAATTGATTTTGATTATCTCAATACAAAGGCACTTTACAAGACTCAATCACAGTTATTACAATATGCATATTGCAAGGAAATATGGGGAAATCAAAATCAGAAAAAGCATGTGAATCAGTAACAGTAAATGAAGAGAAAAAAAGATAAAAAGACAAGAATAAATGAAGGAAGAACAGGGAACTAATGGGTTGACAAATATTGTTTAATTCACTGACAAATAATGAAACAAAGAGATTTAAGCCACAATTCAACTCAAGGTCATTCATCTATTATTATTATTATTATTATTATTATTATTATTATTATTATTATTCCTAACAATATAAGTGTAAGTTCCAGCAATAGATGCAGAATTGCCTCTGTAATGTATAAAATGTAATCTGGCAGAGACACAGTTATAAAGACCGTAAAAAGTAATTTCCTAGCAAAACAACAGCTGATTTGGATACATTTGCCATATGGAAATGATGGAGGCCAGAAATAGTTACTTGTGAGAGAAAGTTCTGAAAACACCTGGTATACATATTTGAAAGGCTTTTAGAAATTCACCCTTACCACATAATTGGAATCTGGCTTAGCTTTACAAGTCCACACCCAAGTGCTCTGTTCACCTATGGTGCCAAGACGCACTCCATCCTTCGTATAAAGGGACACTTGCTTGTCAGAGCCTCCCATTAAGATGTATTCTCCTTTTGAAAAATAGCTAACACAACATGGATCGAAGTTCAGGACTCTGTCTTTTCCAATCTATAAGAATATGGACAAAGATGTTTAACATTTGATTTTGCAATAAGAAATCTCATCTGCAAACAGGAATGTAATTACACATATTTCTGTATTTGATTTGCCACAGATCTTCATTTGAGGTTGCTACAACCTCTTCATTTTCAAAAAGTACCTTAAAAATGAAATAATAGTATTAGGTCCAACAATATATGACATATGCATATTAGCCCATTTCTGTTATTCAAGGATGAGGAGGAAACTCAGCCAGAATAATTCTGTTTAATAGTGTTTGGCTCAGAAATAGACTGTCATACTGGTACAGACCCCTCAGTTAATTCCATCTGGTCTGCTGTGCTTGCCATCTTTTCTCTTTCTTTCTTTCTTTTTTATTTTACTGATTTTACTGTAATTTCTTTCAGGATTGTGAGATACCCAATCATTGAGAAATGGTCAGCATACAGATTTAATTTGCATATGTATTGTACCTTTACAGGGAGGATACATAAGATATGGGTGTGGCCTACTGATGAAAGCAAACGAGATAGAAATGGATCTATTTAGGTCTCCCACCTAGCAGTAAGAACTTGCTAGCTGTTAGAAAAGAAAAAAGCCCAGAATCGAGTGGATGTGATTCTACTGAGCTGGAGCTACAAAAAACCTTGGTTACGTAGGGAAAACCTGGCTAGAAGAAATATATATATATATATATATATATATATATATATATATATATATATATATATATATACACACACACACACACACACACACACACACACACACACACGTGTGTGTGTGTGTGTACATATATAGACAAACATATGCATATTTTTCTACAAAAAGGCAAATAAATGGGCCTCTGATTTTGTAGAATATACTGCTAGCTTTAAAAAATTCAGAAAAAGAAACACAGTATTTGAGAAGAAAGAATACAACCCACACCCATACAAACTTTCCAGTTAAGAAGTAACTTACTTGCTTGCCACTTAGTTGATAAAAAGAAAGCCTTTGTCCCCAATCTGCCACAGCTAAAATATCATTATGCTCATCTCTATTGGATATAAAAGGAAAAGCAATTATGTAGCAACAGTGCAACAAGCAGATATTGTTTGTCAGTGGCAATATCACTAGTTAAAAGACCTTCTGAAATCTAGATATGGGCCAGCAACTCTAACAGCTTTAGAGTCATTATACTTCCTTAAAAGAGTATACTGTAGATTACAGAAGATTAATACTAGAAAATTTTAGAATTTTTTTTAGAAAATAATACTAGAAAGTTTTCTAGTATTAATCTTCCTTATACTCTTGACATATCCTTGCCAATGGAAAACTAATTCTTGAATCAACTAACTGAACACAGATTACTATTTCATGTTTATTAGATGCATGCATTGGGGAAAAAGTTGAGAGATTTAGCCAATAGCTAGAAATGTGTTCAATATATAGTATTGGCTCTTATAGTTTGATTTTATGCCACACATAGAAATTATTTTTTTTTCATGGAAGCCTCAATGTTTTTGTAGGTTATAATGCTTTTTCAGCTGTATACCCAATGGTGTGGAAACTAAGAAGATATCAAAAGAAACATACAGTTTTATGATTGGGAAGAGATTAATATTATAAAAATAGAAGGACATTTTCATATCAGGAGTCTGGAGGCCTGTTTAGAAATTTGGTCTGCATTGAAATATGTGGGCGTGTGGCTATAAACTTTCATTCCTCCCCCCCCCCTTTTAATATTAAATAAACTGACTTAAATGTACTGTATATGAACATATCTATAAGATTAACTGAACAGTTTGTCAGGGATGAATATTCATGTAACTTTTTTGTATTTTTCTTTCATGAATAAATTTCAGTTTCATAACTGCATCAAATATTTGTATGTGCTAAAATAATACATCTTGTTCCTTCAGAGAGTAATAACAAAACACTCTGGGACAGATTTTGTTTTCATTATTTCTTAGATGCTGGTCCTGGTAATTTGACCTGTTGGTATTTGGTGAAATCTAATTCAGCATTGTCTATAATTGCTTGCAATAGGTTTTCAGAGTTTCCAAATAAGTATTCCCTACCCTATATGAAGAACCCCTTTAAACCATGGTCTTTACTACTGAGCTATAATAACATTTTAGCTTGTAAATTATTCTAGACTTTTTAAGAGAAGGCAGCATCTTCCTATTAATAGTTAAAAACTGGATTTGACCTATATGGCTTTTCCCACTGAACTGATTTTGGGTACTTCAGTGAGCTTTTAAAGCAACACAAAGTAATAGACTGTGGTTCCTTGGAAGGAATTAATAATACACTGTGAATATTTTTCCAATTTCCTTCAGCTCTGAGAGTTTGTGGTGTCAAATTTCTGCAATATGGGAAAACATCTGCCTCATGCAGGAGTTTGTGCTAAACTCAACTTTTAGTATACCAGGTCAAATTAGAGAAGTTGGCAAAATCAGTATGAAAAATTTTGTGAAACTCATTATACTGCTTTTACATTATGAAATACATTATTTGTGATAATGAAATGTGAATCAGTAGGATTCTATACATATCTATATTGATCCTAAAATGGTATAGCTTTATTTCCTTGATATTTCACTCACGAGCCGGCATTCCTAGGACTCTCATCTTCCTCACGTTCTTCTTCCTCTGCCTCACTACCCTGACTACTGCATGTGATGGACTTCAGAACTGGTATATCCTCTAAACAGGTGTGACCTGCCTCGTCCTCTTCTTCGCTGTCTCTAGCACTCCAGAGATTCTCCCAGCGACTGCAAATACCAATTGTTTGTTCACATGAACTACTGCCACATAATTCAACTTTCAAAATATGTTAGTTCAAAGGTCAGTGCCCTGGAATTAAATAATTTTTCCCAGACAAGACTTTGCAGTCTCCCTTAAATATTCTAGAATCTAGAATATACAGAATGTATTGTTCCAGAAAAACTTTTTTAAAAAAATATTATTATTTATTTTATTAGTCATATTTCTATGCCGCCCACTCTCCGAGGACTCTGGGCGGCTTACACCAAAGACAGTATACTAAATAGCATATTGCCCCCAACAATCTCAGGCTGTAGAAAATACAGCATTTTAAAACAAAGACTTTAGGGAGAAAGGTAATGGAAATCGCTGATCTGGACCCACACACACATCATTTGAAATGATCGGGTGGATCGTAGCTTCTCAGTCACAATAGTAAAACCAATCAATTAATATAGAATTTCATTATTATCACTACAATACTTTCTCACAAAGTTTTTTTTATAGCATCCCATGTATTGGGCCACTGAAATCAATGCACAAAATAAGTGTATTGCATAGGATACAGTGAAAAGAATGGGGGAAAAGTTCAAATAAACATCCTACCTCCTAGCCTCTTAAGACTCTTAAGCAGCTTTTCTCTAAAAATATTATTCTTTGCAATAGTACCAAATACCTGTAGCTCGGGTGTAGGATGAGGATGAAGGTTCGTTCTTGAAAAGAATATTCTTTTTAAGAAGCTCAATCAGATATTCATTTAAATGTTTTTAGACATTGTTAGCATGTAGATATAGAACCCATATATAATTAGATGAATTTGCTACCATATACTATGCAAAACCGATCTAGCTGCTTAAATATTTATCATATCCTCCTTGGGGTATGAGGAATGGGAAAACAGGATACAGCTTTCTCTGCAAAAGTTTCTCATGTTTATGTAATACCCATCCCGGCAGTCAAATTCTTTTATCAAGGACCCCACAATTCTTTTATGCTTGTTTTTAATGGTTTTACTATACAGTGATAAGGAGTTTATAGTTAATTATAAACACTTTTGGAGGACATTCATACAGTACATAAATGATGAAAAAGTAGAAATTAATAATTAATTAATATTAATTATTGTGATTCCCCTTACATTTCTCTGTTTTTATTAAGCAAAATGAGAAAATGCCAGAGTGAAATCTGGAGCAAATATGAGCAACTTAACCATTCAGCTCTTAGGAACAGAAAATTTGTATGTTAAGCAAACCAAGTGAAAGAGAATATCTTTCCTATGGCCAAATATAATATGGAACTTTCTTGTTTCTTACATTAGAAAAACTTCAGGATTTATTCCCAAAATTAATCACAGATCGGTAGTAATATGCCAACTCCTGAAATCTACAGGCTAGGTTGCAATGATATTTATTAAAGATACCAAGAACACACTGAATATATGAAGCTTTATCTTTTCACTCAAGACACAAACATGTTACCTTGATGGATTCCAAGAAATAGACCAAACTGGAGATAAAGATCCTCCTGGTCGTTCAATTTTGACTTTCTCTTCACCATTTTTATTCCTAATGCTGACAATACCATTGTACAACCCCAAAGCGAGATACTGTCCATCATTCGTCCAACTGGGAAAAAAAACACAATATAGTAGGCTAAATGTTTCTCAGAGTTAGAGGGAATCAGCAGTATGAAATGGAGGATATTTGGGGAGTGGAGAGTTTGCTGAGGGAGAAAGGCCACTCTGCCACTGATACGATCAGGCCACTTAGTCAGGAAGGAATGCTTTCGGCTCTAAGACCAAAAGCAATGGCCCACTCCTACTTTAACTGCATCATGTTTTGTGTGGAGCAGCAACTCATAAACATAACTATGTATCATTTGAAAGCCCAAATTATAATATTTGAGCCAAATAGTTACATACCTACAACAAGTGATCTTATTGCTAACTTTATGTTTGTTGACTGACTTCTGTTCAGGAGACCACAATCCTTAAAAACAACAAAATCAAAATACAGGAATTAAAAAACTGTTATAATTGTAAGAGCATTTAAAAGCAGTTACACAACAACTGCTAAAAATAATGACATTAATGTTCATCATATGTGTTATTCATCTTAATAAGATTTCTTTCAATCTGACTGTCCTCTTCAATATGCTTGCATTGTAGCATTTCATAATGTTACCCATTGTCCATCATCTATAAAGAAAGGACTACAATGGTCTGGGAAGACTGTAGCTCAACGATAGTGCCTCAAGTGCATTAAATTTAGGTTCAACCTCTGGCATTACCAATTAAGTGAGAACCTAAAAGCTGATGCTAAACAACAAAACTGGACCAAGTGGACAGGTAATTTGGCATGCTGGAAACCAAGCTCCCACATTTCTAATAAAATATTATAATATCTTGGGATTTTATACAATCTGCCCTTCACACTAATGAACAATTCCTGTCATAAAAAACAAGGAGGAGAATAGCTTCCACCTTTTGTTTTCAAAATCTGCCCTGGGGTTTGGGAAATATCCAAGCAGATTCACATGTGTAGAGGGCAAACAAGAGAAAGGAGGTGGGAAGCTTTACTCACATATTACATTTCAACTTTGGGCTACCTAAACCAATATTACAGTAATGTCTGCAACTCTTGCTGGGTTTCTTCCTTTGCTACATGAAGCATTAGAATTTGAACTTAAGAATTCGGCAATGGGGAATCCATACCAAAATCACTTGAAGAGCAGGATGCAAGTTGATGTGTAACAGGATTGTAAGACACACATTGTATAGAATCATTGTGCCTAAAACAAATTAACAAACAACAGTGAAAGAGAAGCACTGGAAGAATAGCAAACTAAATCAATATGGAAAATCTATGCCAGCTTTTTATAAAAGCTATCAAATATGGACTGTAGTAGTCTGGATAACCTCTGAATTATAACAGTAAGGGTTTTCTATTTCTCTTAACTGCCATAGATCTAGATTTTGATTCATGTTGTAGATTGAAGAAAGAAAGGGGGGGCATAATATCCCTTATCTAATTCATAAAAAAAAGATTATATTACTGTAAGGATTCACCTGGCTTCTATTTAAACTTTTAAGTGACTATTAGCCTTGATGGCAATGTAATTGCCTATGGAGACCAGTGGACTTCCTTGTACAGTTGGTTGACCTTTTGGAAAACAAACTGCTGGACTAGGTGGGTCAGGGATCCAATCCAGCATGAAACTACTCATATGCTTATAAAGGATTTGGCAAGTGTTTTAAATATTTTGTACATTTTGACCCTCTATGCTGGGGGGGTCCCTCATCCCTGGGCTGCACACCACTACCAGGTCATGGCCCATTGGGAACCAGGGTGCTGAAGAGGCAGGCAAGAGTGCAAAGCTTCATTTGTGCATGCACAGGATGCACACAAAACCATCCCCCCCACCACTGCAGAAACCACTGAAGCCACAGCCACCGGTCCACAGAACCAAAAAGGTTGGGGACCCCTGCTCTACACTGTATTAGTGAACAGACAGTGAAATCTCAATTTAACAGACCAACCAAGCTTATCTTAAATTGCTTAAACTATGTACTTCTCAGCAATGTACACCATTTGTATAATTGCGGCAAATAATAAAACATTTATGTAAATTTAACTGCCTCATCCAACTAGTTTGGACTTGTCTGTTACTTGAAGTAATGGGGTATTTGCCCTAAATTTGGTCTGTTGGATCCAGAAGTCGTTAAATAGATGCTTGTTAATTTGAAGTTTTACTGTACTTGTAAAAAGGCTATAGCTAGCTCTGTTCATAAATGTCATGCTGAGAACCTGTTTCAGGCATTCACAACACAGATGTCTTCCAGATATAATGAAACATGGCTTTGTTGACTGAGTATTATGAATACTGATATTCAGGCTAAATGGAGGGTAATAGTACGGGATAATAAATATGTTCAACTCATTTACAAGTAATAGGAAGATATTCCTTTTTTCTGAAAAGTAATGGGATACTTCTGAAACAATTAAGTTGTTAATCAACAAAACTTCAAAACTTCCATTAGTAGCAATGTTTATGATCTGTTTATGATCTGTTTATTTTGTGGAATCCCATGGCCCTTCATGTGATCTTAATATGTGTAATGTTATATACACTCAAGTTTTAGTCAGGACAGAAATTCACAAAGTTTTCCAAGAGATCTATTTGCACAGTCACTGTATCCATAGCCTCAGGGATCTTAGTCAGGGATCTTTGGGAGGAAGAAGGAAGTAACTCAACTTCTTCCCTCTTACAAAGAATTTAAGGAGTATATTATTTATTATTTGGACTTATATGCCGCCCTATCTCCGAAAGGACTCAGGGCGGCTCACAACAATAAAACCCATAAAATTCAATTTTTTTTTAAAAAAAAAAAACCCAATAAAACTATAAAAACCATTAAAATCCCCTCTAAAACCCCTTCAGTCCAAGCCAGCCAGGCGAAATAGCCATGTTTTAAGGCCACAGCAGGTCAGGGGCCATCCGGAGCCTCAGGGGGAGCTGATTCCACATGGTAGGTGCGCCCACAGAGAAGGCCCGCTCCTTAGAGGCCGCCAGCCGACATTGTCTGGCCGACGGCACCCCAAGGAGGCCCTCCCTGTGGGAACGCACCGGGCAATGGGGAGCTGTCGCTGGCCGCAGATGGTCCGCCAAATACCCCAGGCCTAAGCCATGTAGGGCTTTATAGGTGATTACCAGCACCTTGAATCTCACCCGGAGGGCAACTGGTAGCCAATGCAGGTCCTGCAGGAGGGATGTAACATGAGAGTGTCGGGACACTCCCATCTCTACCCACGCGGCCACATTCTGCACCAGCTGAAGCCTCTGAGTGGTCTTCAGGGGCAGCCCCATGTAGAGAGCATTGCAGTAGTCAATCCGGGAAGTGACGAGCGCATGAGTGACTGTGCGTAGGGCATCACAGTCCAGATAGGGGCACAACTGGCGCACCAGACGAATCTGGGCAAATGCCCCCCTGGTCACAGTCGTAATATGATCTTCCAGAGTCAGCCGTGAAGTACAAAGTATAGCTTTGTACTTCTTTGGAAGAAAGAAGTACAAAGCTTCCCTCTTTGTAAGAGGGAAGAAGTTGAGTTACTTCCTTCTTCCTCCCAAAATCCCTGACTAAAATCACTGAGGCGATGGATATTTTCTACTATTTTTGCTTGGGATCATCATTCTCTATCTGTACTTTCACCAGGAAATTAACTATCTATTTCTCTCATCAGTATGATTATTCGGTTGATTAGCTAGTGGTAAAGCAAGTAAGCCAGGTGCTGTTCCTGTCAGTCAACTGGCAAGGAGGGAGTCCCTTGCTACTAATGGAGGCAGAAAAAAAGAGAGGCAGCTATCAAGCAAAAAAGAAAATGTGTTGGAGTTACATCCTTACGTTCAAGCTTGTGCTGTGTACACTAACCAAGCTCAGGAGCTTATTGTTTTAAAAATGAAATGGAAACATATAAAAATCCTTTCAACAGTTGAATCCTATATCATGGCACTACTGAGTTAACCAACTTCTGAAAAAAACTGCTTTACAAAGAAGCACAGAATCACAAATCCCATATTCAATGTTTAAACTTCTTCAGATATTTACTCAATCATGTGAACTGCGAACTTTTATGGGGCGAGGGCCAGGATTGCTGACCCATGTTCTATGTTGGCTACTGGTATACTACTGGTATACTATGTTGGCTACTGGTACTGGTATACTTATCCTCAGACCTTACTATACCAGGTGTCTTTTTCAAATAGATCTAGTTCCTGTAAAATTGTTTTCTTCTTTGTGTCAAGATTTCTTCTGTTTATATTAAAAGTAATTCTGAAACACTGATACATCAAAGTCATAATCACTTACGTGTACTTCAGGATACCTTCTAACTTTGAAGTCCAGATTATGACAGTTTTGTCTGCAGCTCCTGATGCAAAGCGTTTTCCTAGAAAAATTTGTAGAAGCCAATATAAATTATGAAGTAGCTTTAAAATGAATAATTAAATTAAAACACAGAAATGAAATAATATTAAGTCTATCATTTTCTTAATCTTGCTATAAATGGGGGAAAGGTATTATCAGTACATAACCATATTTTATGTACATATCTATGGTATAAAACACAAAATGTTTTTTAATTAGATCAATTGAGAACTAATTGTATTTTTAATTAGATTTTTTTTTCATTGCAGTACAATTTGTACAAATGTATTAATAATAAGATCTCAAAGGCACTTTCAAATGTTGCCAAGAACCTGCTATCTGTTTAGCAGACTACCAGACCTAAAGACTTCTCAAAAAACGATTTATTAAATCAATCTTTTTCTCATTGAAAGAACTTTAAAATGTGCTGTTGATAACTATATTTTTGTTAGTGGATATACCCAACATCTTTCTAGTTGAGAAAGTAATATTTATATAATTATGAAAAGCATACAATAACTATTAATGCATACTTTGTTTCTTTTGTATTAGCAGAAAGCAACTTAGCTGTGAAAAATCTTGCTAAAAAAATAAATCTGAGAAGTTCTGAGTTCCTTGTACACAAATTCCCAACTGGCAAAAGTAGACACTGCACTGAAATATGCTAACAACAATAATTCAAAATTGTACTACTTGGAATTGAAATTATTAGCAATGTTTTGAACATCCCAAAAAACTTAACACTTCTTAAGAAAGTTTGTTTGTTTATTTTATTTTATTTTATTTTATTTTATTTTATTTTATTTTATTTTATTATTTTATTTTATTTTATTTTTTTATTTTATTTTATTTTATTTTATTTTATTTTATTTTATTTTATTATTATTTTATTTTTTTATTTTATTATTTTATTTTATTTTATTTTATTTTATTTTATTTTATTTTATTATTTTATTTTATTATTTTATTTTATTTTATTATTTTATTTTATTATTTTATTTTATTTTATTTTATTTTATTTTATTTTATTTTATTTTATTTTATTATTTTATTTTATTTTATTTTATTTTTTTATTTTATTTTATTATTATTTTATTTTATTTTATTTTATTTTATTTTATTTTATTTTATTTTATTTTATTTTATTATTTTATTTTATTTTATTTTATTTTATTTTATTTTATTTTATTTTATTATTTTATTTTATTTTATTTTATTTTATTTTATTTTATTTTATTTTATTTTATTTTATTATTTTATTTTATTTTATTTTATTTTATTTTATTTTATTATTATTTTATTTTATTTTATTTTATTTTATTTTATTATTTTATTTTATTTTATTTTATTTTATTTTATTTTATTTTATTATTTTATTATTTCTATACTGCCTTTCTCCCGTAGGACTCAAGGCGGTGTACAGTCAAGAAAAATATAGACACACAAACATCATAAAATTGCTAATTAAAATTATTACTTAGTTTGGTCAATTAAATAAAACCCAGAATTAGATAACATTTAAAAAATCATTCACATGTTCGTATGTTTAGCCCCGCCTGTTGGAACATCAGGGTCTTGAGGGCACGGCGGAAAGCACGGAGATCAGGGATATTCCGTATCTCCGGGGGCAGTTCATTCCAAAGGGTTGGAGCCCCCATACAGAAGGCCCTCCCCCTGGGAGTCGCCAGTCGACATAATTTGACTGACGGTACCCTGAGTAGTCCCTCCCTGTGAGAACGAACTGGTCGGTGGGAGGCTATTGGTGGCAAAAGACGGTCTCGTAGGTACCCAGGTCCTAAGCCATGGAGCGCTTTAAAGGTGATAACTAACACCTTGAATCGTACCCGGAAGACCACCGGGAGCCAGTGCAGCTCACGTAGGAGAGGTGTTACATGGGCGTAATGAGCTGCGCCCATAATCACCCACGCGGCTACGTTCTGGACCAGTTGGAGCCTCCGGGTGCTTTTCAAGGGGAGCCCCATGTAGAGAGCATTACAGTAGTCCATACGGGAGGTAACTAGGGCATGAGTGACCGTGCGCAAGGCATCCCGATCCAGAAAGGGATGCAACTTGCGGATCAGGCGAACCTGATAAAAGGCACCCCTGGCCACGGCCGTCAAATGATCTTCTAAAGATAACCATGAATCCAGGAGGACACCCAAGTTACGGGCCCTCTCTGTGGGGAGCAAGATCTCATCCCCTATTGTCAGTGATGGTACTAGCTGACTATACCGGGACGCCGGAAGCCACAGCCACTCGGTCTTGGAGGGGTTGAGTCTGAGCTTGTTTCTCCCCATCCAGATCCGCACGCCTCCAGGCAACGGGACATCACAGCAAGGGCATCATTGGGGTGGTCTGGGGTGGAGATGTATAGCTGTGTGTCATCAGCATACTGATGAACACTCACCCCAAAACCACGGATGATCTCGCCTAGCGGTTTTACATAAATGTTGAACAGAAGGGGTGAGAGGACTGACCCTTGCGGCACCCCACAAATAAGGTGCCTCGAGGTCGACCTCTGCCCCCCTGCCAACACAAACTGCGAACGGTCAGAGAGGAAGGAGGAGAACCACCGAAGCACGGTGCCCCCTATTCCTAACCCCTCCAGCCGGTGCAGTAAGATACCATGGTCGATGGTATCAAAAGCTGCTGAGAGATCTAATAGGACCAGGATAGAGGAGCAACCTCTGTCCCGAGCCCTCCAGAGATCATCCACCAATGCGACCAATGCCGTTTCCGTGCTGTATCGTGACCTGAAGCCTGACTGGAACGGATCCAGATAGACAACTTCATCCAGGTATCGGGGTAGTTGTCGCGCCACCACACTCTCAACAACCTTCGCAACAAAGCGAAGATTGGAGACTGGACGATAATTTGATAATATAGCTGGGTCCAGGGAAGGCTTCTTGAGGAGGGGCTTCACAACCGCCTCCTTCAAGGCGGCGGGAAAGACATCCTCACTCAGAGAAGCATTTATAATCCCCTGGAGCCAGCCTCGTGTAACCTCCCGGGAGGCCAGTACCAACCAGGAGGGACACGGGTCCAATAAACATGTGGCAGCGTTAAGCTTGTCCAGAATCCTGTCCACGTCCTCAGGAGCCACAGAGTCAAACTCTTCCCAGATAACGCTCTCAAGACCTGCTCCCGTCTCCTCCCCTGGATCTACCCAATCGGAGTCCAGGCCTTCCCGAATCTGAGCGACTTTATCATGCAGGAATTGTACAAAATCCTCAGCTCGACCCTTTAAGGGATCTTCCGGAACCCCCACCTGAAGTAGGGAGCGGATCACCCTAAACAGTGCAGCTGGGCGGTTCTCTGCAGATGCAATAAGAGCAGAGAAGTAGCTAGACTTCGCCGCTCTTAGGGCCACTAGGTAGGTCTTAATATAAGATCTCACCTGTGTTCGGTCAGATTCAGATCGGCTTGTCCTCCAATCGCTCTCCAGGCGTCTTTTCCAACGCTTCATCTCTCTCAGCTCCTCGGAAAACCAAGGAGCTAGACAAGATCGGCATCGGGTCAGAGGCCGCAAAGGCACAACGTGGTCCAAGGCCCCAGTAGCCGCCCTGTCCCTGGCGACCACCAGGTCCTCAGTCGAGTTGTGAGCCAGAGCCTCAGGAAATGGCCCAAGCTCCATCAGGAACCTTTCGGGGTCCATCAGGCGCCTGGGACGGAACCATTTGGTTGGTTCCGTCTCCCTGCGGTGGGTGGAAGTGACTTGAAAGTCCATGTGAAGGAGAGAATGATCAGACCATGACAAGGGCTTGATATCTATATCCCCTATTCTTAGATCATTCAGCCACTGATCAGAGACAAAAATCAAGTCCAGAGTGTGATTCCCCAAGTGGGTGGGGCCTTGAACTACCTGGGTCAGGTCCATGGCCGTCATGGAAGCCATGAACTCCCGAGCCATCTCCGACATCTCACCAGCGGATGGCAGGTTAAAATCCCCCATAACAATAAGTCTGGGGGTTTCCACTGCCACCCCGGCTATAATGTCAAGCAGCTCAGGCAGGACCGCTGTTACGTGGCAGGGAGCCAGGTACGCAATCAGTAGGCCCATCTGAATCCCCCGACCCCACTTCACAAGGAGGGACTCACATCCGGCTATCTGAGGAACAGTGGCCTCCCTCGGGCAAAGACTTTCTCTAATGATTGCTGCCACTCCCCCACCCCTTCCCTGAGTCCTTGGCTGATGAAATGCACGGAAACCTGGCGGGCACATTTCCACAAGGGGAACTTCTCCCTCCTGGCCTAACCAGGTCTCCGTAATCCCTGCCAGGTCAGCACCTCCCTCTGAAATAAGATCATGAATGAGGGGGGCTTTATTTACCACTGACCTGGCATTACATAACATCAGCCATAGACCCAGGGTCTGAGACTCTGAACAACCCGGGAAACGAGCAGTGCTTTGGGGGTCGGAGTGGGCAATCGCTCGTAAACAATGAGTGTGCACTCCCGAAACATAATATGGCCCCCTGCAGCCGTCATATCTGCCCCTCCCACTTACTATACTAATGCCCATCGCTTCATCCCCCTGCATCCTTGTCATATTTCTGTCCCCATCCTCCCCACCATGATTATCAGACCCATTACCCCTTTCAGTGGATTTATGGATCCCCCAGATCCATTCCCACAATCCCTCCCAGAACCCCTTAAAATAGAACTTAAAGATTTATCTAAAAAACCCCAAAGCCGTCCGTTTTTTACAAACCAATTGATCCAATTCTTTGCCTCAGTTAGCAAGAGATGCTACATAGATCTTATATTGATGACATAAAAAAGGCAAATGTAATTATAGAAAATGTAAACAAGTGGATTTCATATTACCATCTTTTGCATATGCTACACAGTATACTGTATCCTTATGGGCTTTCAAGGGCTGGATTAATGTTCCATCGGATGTATCATACACCTGTATAGATAAAATAACACAGAAAGTATAATAGTACAGATACATAAAAATAATACTTTAAGACAAACTATTTAAAAGATAATCTGCAGAAAAATGGTCTTAGATCTCCAATTCTATACTGCAAAATTCCAGATGATTCAACATGATAGCAAAGATACATAACTACATAATACACCAAAACATCCACCATGAATATTATAAACAATGGCACCTAAGATATACATTATGGAACAATAACACTCATAGTAAGAGTATTATTATTATTAGTTTGATTTATAAAGAACATATTAATCAATAATTCAGTCACTAATTAGAATAATCATACACTAAAATGGCACAATTCATAATTTCACATTCATCTGTTTTATTTTCCAGCATTTTGAATTGTACTTAAAACTCTATTGGATACCAATACAAAATTAAGCATTAAGTGGTAATGCTCTGGTGGTTAAGACCTCCCAGCAAACAGAATCAAAAAACCATTTCTAGTTTCCAGAAATCTTCAAAAACAGCCTCATGCAAAGCACATTGCAGACATCCATTTTCCCACCTAGCAGTTGCCATAAACCAGGAGACTTCCCAGTTTGCATGCTTACTTCTTGAGGGATAACATCTCCCATTTGAGACATGACACTGGAAACAATCAGAAACCTGAACAAACCAACAATATCTGGCCTGTCTTTTTCATCACTCTATTTTGTCTCATTCATATACTAATAGCCTTTAGACATCAGGACAAGACTTCCATATCGTGGCCCAGGGTAGCCCAGGATAGCAATGGAAAAGTCATCAGCATGTTGAGGACACTACATCCTGAATTGACTGATCACTTCTCTCAATGGCTGCACATAGATCAGGGGTGTCAAACTGCATTTTTTCAAGGGCTGGTTCAGCATTGTAGTTCTCCTCTGTGGGCTGACCAAAGGGGGGGGGGGCGGGAACAGGACGGACGCCTCTTGCAGCAGTCTGCTGGCCAAAACGTTTTGGCCGGCGAAGTGTTGCAGGAGGCCATCCAGGCTGAAAATGGGGGGGTGGGGCGGGGGGTTTGGCTGCCAGACACCGCAGGCCAGTCCTTTGCTATTTCCAGGCCAGCCCCACAGGCCATATTCAAGCACCCCACGGGCTGGATCCGGCCCGCAGACCTTGAATTTGACACTCCTGATATAGATGGTCAACAAACAGAAAGATAAGGAAGCCCTATAGCACTGGGCTGATCTCATCTATGACTACTAACTGAAACCACGTGTTAAAAAGGACTACTACTTTAGAACAATGGCTCCAATCTCCAACCATGGCAAACTGAGAAAGGGGCAAGTCCCTTACCAAATCACTTCAGAGGTAACCCACTAGCACAATCAATGACATCTTCATTGCATGCCTAGGCCTGAATTCTGACTGAATTCACGAGTCGTCTTTGGTGCTCTCTCAGCTTGGACTGGCACTGATGATGTTATCTAGTTTGGGTAATGAAACGTCTGCAAGAAAACAAGGAAGCTCAGAAAGCACCAAGGATCCCTCATGTCAACCCTTTATATACTCAAATATACTCCTTTATTGATGACTGAATTCAGCATCCAAATAATCCACCTTTTCTAAGGTATTTTCTAATGTCTTTCCACTACTCTCAAGTAAACTACCTCCCCATCCCCACCCCCACCTCCCAAGTAAATTTATAATCCTGGGATTTCTTGGTAATATTCTGTTTAAGTATTAACACCATTTCAAATATTTTTTCTAATTCAAATCTCTTTTAGGACACATATTGTATTTTTTAAAACCTCATACCAGTAATCTGTTTCCAGATGCAATTATTAGTTGTGTTCCATCAGGCTTAAAGGCAAGGTCGTAGATACTGTGAAAACAAAGAATGCTGCTAAAAGGCAAGTTCTCTTATCTATTTATTTGTTATTTTCATCCTAGGTTATAGATGTAGATAGGTTATCAATCTACAAAACAGTTGCATAATGTATCAATGTGGCATAATTGGTTTTAGTTTAGGATACTATGTGGACCCAACAATTGTCATGGCCAAATTATTATACATACTTTAGTGTTATGCAATTAAATTATTCTTTATTCATTTTGTTTTAAGAAAATCATGGATTAGTATACAGGTAGTCCTCAATTTATGACCCAAAACTGAGTCCAAAATTTGTTAAGTGAGACATTTGTTAAGTGAGTTTTGCCCCATTTTACGACCTTTCTTGCTACAGTTGTTAAGTGAATCACTGCAGTTGATAAGTTAGTAACCTGGTTAAGTGAATCTGGCTTCCCCATTGACTCTGCTCATCAGAAGGTCACAAAAGTTGATCGCACAACCTTGGGACAGAGCAATGGCCATAAGTATGAACCGGTTGCCAAAGCATCTGAGTTTTGATCTCATGATCATGGGAATGCTTCAAAGGTCATAACTGTGAAAAAACGGTCATAAGTCTTTTTTTCAGTGCTGTTGTAACTTTGAACGGTCGCTAAATGAACTGTTGTAACTGAAGGACTACCTGAACTTTTTCATTTATTTAGGTATTTATTCCATTTTTACCCCCACAAAGATCTTGCAATTCCCATCCATTTATTATGTAACGTATTTGGGGTTACATAAGAGAAAAGCCGGAGAGGCATACCTTATTATTTATGGTACTGTATATAAACAGGGAGCAAGCCCCCCACATTCACCTACACTGATGAAGTTATCTAGTTGGGTCAGGAAACATCCTCAAGCAAACAACTAAGCTCAGAGAGCACCAAGGACTCCACAGTTCAACAACCCCGATATTCTCTTATTTCATTCACTTATATCCCATGTAAATTTAATAAATGCATTTATATTGGAGTTGTTTAAAATAATCCATAGCTTATAGAGAAAGATGAAAAAAGCACATCGTGGTAGCGGTTCCTTCTCAAGAGTCCTCCTCCTGCTAAATGCAACTCTCTTCCCCGTTATTCTCCCCAGCCCCGTGTCGGAGAGAGGACCGCCTCTTACCACTGCTCGACCTTATCCCTCCAAGTCAACGCAGCTCGCATGTCGTCCCCTTCAGGTGCATCGCCCTCGCCGGCACCCAACTCTCTCACTCTTTTGGGGTAGCTTTTTTGTTTGTTTGTTTGTATTTATTGACGCAGGACGCCAGCCGGCCTCCCAAGGCAACACGCATGCGCACTCCTCTTTAAACGCCCGCGAAGGTCCAAGAAATGCCCCGTGCGCAAGCGCGATCAGCTCCCGGCAGCATCGTCCGCGCATGTCTTCAATTCTTTCGCCGAGCCTTTTCAGATTATTACTGTTTCCAATTGCCCGCGGAAGAGAGGGGAAAGTTAATGTCGCGAAAAGTGCGCTTGCGTCACCCAGGGGGGCGTGGTCAATCGAAGCTGTGGTGTGTGGTTTTTTTTTTTTCTTTTCCTCCTAACTATCCCTTTCTTAGGAAAAGATCGTTAGATTCTTCTATTTTCCGGGACGAGATTGTAAGAGTTTAAAGTGCGCATGCGTTCAATGAAGATATGTTCTATATAGTAAGAATTGGCGCCTTTTGCGGGAAGTCAGTCGTGGTGTGAAAATAGGAAGAGAAGGAACTCTATGAGACCAGGTAAGGATTTTTTTTTTTCATTGGAGGACACAGAGGAGAGATGGAAAATATTATTATAGCCATTAGATTGTGCCAATCGGATTATTCTATTGGTTTGGTCTCAGTGATGATGTCAGAATAGAAGTGGAACCACGTTTGTGTTCTGTCGATTGAGTTTGACAATGATGCGTGTTAAATTTCCCAGCGTACAATGCATGGTAGGAATAGGATGGTGGTGTCCGTTTTCTCAAATCGGGATTTTGGGATTAAAAGCTCTTATTTAATAGATTACCTGCTGATCAGCGGTGCTCAGTCTTGCATTGATAACAGGCAGCACCTAGAAAAAGACTGCCTGTTTGTTCTGCAACGTATCCCTCTCGATTTCCAGAAGGGTGAGAAGATAACTGAAGCTGTAGCAAGGGAAAAGTGCTCCGGTATGGCAGGAAGTGTAAAGTTAGCAATTATTTTTGTACAAGACCCATTCAACAAAATACTTTTTTTTCTGCCAGCAGAAATGCAAAGAATTGAGCTGCATTTCTATATTTGCATTTGAAGATGCAATTTTCTAGAAGATAGAAGCAAAGTTGCTTGCCTTATGAAAGTAGAAATTGCATTACTGTAATTAGATGGATCTGACCAAAACTCATAATGCCTAGGAATCAATTAGCACTAGGTAGAAAGTCAATAAGGTAGTTAGTTAAAATACTGTACAGAAGTAGAGAACATAAATTCAAGTGTCTGCTTGGCCATGAAGCTCATGATGCAAGCTTTAAGCTATTAATTTGCTCTCAGTCCAACCTTAGCAGGATTGTTATAAGGTCATTTTAACAATGACCTTATAACAAGACCTTGAATTAATTAGAACAATGTTTCTTCACCCTGGCAACTTCCATATCTGAATTTCAACTCCTAGAATTTTCAGCAAAGGTCACATTGACAGAGGAATTTTGGGAGCTGAAGTCCACCCAATATTGAGCCATCCAGGATGGGAAACACTGTCACAGCGTGAGTGCATGAAACTAAATCAGAATCTCTTTATTAGAGCTTGTATTAATTTTTTTATGGCTCCCATACCAATACCAAAACACTGACAAATTTGGAACTAAAGATACGTATAAGTGACAATGCAGGAGCTTACCTTACATCAGTGAGGTAATGGGGGGAAAAAGTAAGGTAGAGGATGATGGTTGAAAGAAATGCAGAAAAAAACATTTTAAATTATGAAAAGGTTAAAAAAAAGATTCCATACAAAAGAGTGGCTTACAAAAATTGGTCCTGTTGTATTTATTGACAGTGCTATAAGTGATACACACAGGACCAAAGATACAAGCAAAGAGAAAGAATTACTTATAACGGTAGTAAAGAAACCTTTGGTCCCAGGAAAGAAGAGCCTGAAGCCAACACTGAAAGTCCAGTGAAGTGTAATGGGAAGTAAGGAGCAGTATCTTTAGAATTTCCAGTCTGTCATCAAACACTTCTAGAAGAATGGGAAAATACAATAAAGCAAAGACAAACTGGTAGAACAGCAGGAAAATATATTGTTTGTTCAATCAGGTAATCCCAGTTGTCTCTCTTGCATTTCTACTTCTGATACAACCTGTTGCAGTATAGGGAACGCATTCAATGATATGATACTTTTTGCCAAAAACTCTGTACTTTATATATAAAAAATCTAATGCGGCTTAAAGTGCTTGAGTTTCAGGAATATTAAGATGTTCCACTCTGTGCTCATAATATACTCACAAATATAACATTCTCAAATACACCATTTCCTGTGATTGTTTACAAAATATGGTTACTACTTCTGCACCATACTGTGTTCATTTGGTGAAGTTCAGTCTATTTCATAAACTCTGTATATCATCATCATTAGAGTTGGAAGGGGCCTTGAAGATCTTCTAGTCCAGGGGTGTCAAACTCACAGCCTGCGGGCTGGATGCATCATGTGCTGGCCATCCCCATTTTAGCGAAGGAAAAAGTTGTGATATATCACGTGACGACAGTGTGTCATCACGAGTTTGACACCCCTGTTCTAGTCCAACCCTTGCTCAAGCAAGAGACCCTTGCAATACTATGTAGTAGTATTATAAATAATTATAATTATAAAATGTATAATTATACATTGCACATTTTTAGTTGTGGTTCTCAAGGATACTTCCCTGGCATCTCTACTATTTGGCAAATATGTTTATAAATTGTTCTAGTATTATTGTTTTAATTTATCTTTCCAAAATGGTAGTTTATTGTTATATTATTTTTCCATAACGACTATGATTATTAATAATAATTTATTAAACTTATATGTCTCCTGACTCACCAACTCTTATAACAATCAAAGAAATTGCAATAAAATCAATACAAGATAAGATAAAAGATGGCAAATGCAATGACACTTAGATTGCTTATATTGTTTTTGTTTACATACATGGTTTTTCCCCCAATGATTATGAACTTTACTGATTGCATTGTTTTTCTCTCAATGCTCCAGGACTCATGTTCAGATCTAAACGTGCTCTTTTGAATTACTTTAAAGAGGACAAAGATATCATTCTTACAACAGTGGATTTTGATTTTACTATGGCTGTTCAGAGGAATACACGGTTAAGAACCAAAAGATCTTCTACCAGAAATGCAGGCACAGAAATTGAGAGTTGCATTTCTAGGAATCCAGTTTCACTCCCTGGATTAGGAAACAGTGAAGGAGATTGTAAATCTTCTCTAGAAAGTAACTTGGAACTTCGATCCGATACTAGAGAACCAGAAATTCCTGCTATTTATTTGCAGGATGGGCCTAATATGGGAGATATTTCTAAGGATTGTTTTTTCAAAAGTGATAAAAATGGTGCTATTCGAAGGAAGATTCAAGTTAGAAAATCTAAAAAGTCTTCTCAAATAAGGAATATCACTGATGGCCAAAACAAAATACAGAGTCTATCAGCATGTATAAAACAGGCACAAAGCAGTAAACGTGCCATATGTAAGAACAAAATGTGTGTACTTAATAGTGATTCCAGTGAAAACAAAGTATGCCGAAGAAGTTCAAGGAAAAGAAAAATATGTTTTAAGGATGAACTGTTGTTTGAACCAAAAACAGAGCAGAATGATAAACAGATTGAACCTTTCTTAGAACACCAAACAAGCACAGAAATATTAAAATGTACTGAGAGTTCTTGCAGCAGAATCACTGCAGCTGCTGATAAAAACCTTTCAGTAGCAGAAATGCAAAGAAATGTGATGACTTCAGAGAGTGCAAGTGAACAGAGGGCTTCCACTATGGATGTTACTGTTTCCCAGATGTGCGAAGAGAAACCTTTTACATCAACCAAAGGTATGTGTTTATGTATTTATTTTCCAGAATGTTTATATTACCTACCCTGTAAGACAGGGGTGTCAAACTCAATGCCCGGGGATCGGATCTGGCCCGCAGGGTGCTTAGATCTAGTCCGCAGGGCTGCCCTGGAAACAGCCTGTGACCTACAGTGCTTAAATCTGCCCCACAAGTGGCCCTCCCGAGCTCTGTTTTCGTTGGCAGAGGGTTGCAGGAGGCCGTCGCAGCCAAAAATGGAGCTTGCGAGGGCCGCAGATGGCCCTACTGAGCTCTGTTTTCGCTGGCAGAGGGTTGTAGGAAGCTGCCGCAGGCAAAAATGGAGCTTGGGAGCCCATTTTCACTGGGAGAGCACTCGGGTCACCACAGGTGCCCCCGACACAGGTGATGTTGAGCTGGCCACACCCACCCTGGCCACACCCACCCTGGGTCCCAGAGGTTAAATACAGCCCTGATGCGACCCTCAATGAAATCAAGTTTGACACCTCTGCTCTAAGAGGATTGATTTACAGATTTTTAAAAAGCCAGTAAAGGTACTGCCTGCTGTATTTCTGGGAAAAAAGCAGAAGTTGTTCCAAAGGTTGGAGGGTTCAGAAAAGGATTAAATTTAGGTCCATGTCCCTTTGATCCCTAGCGAGAATGGGGCCCTAAACAACCACTCATCCTTAAGAACGTATAGACCGAGCAGATTCCATCTTAGGAGATGATCTGTAAGGTAACCTAAGGACCAACCATGTTGAGTTTTATTAGTATTTTATAGTCAGGCTCTTTTGTAATAATACAAGTTATTTATTGTAAAGAATAAATAACTTTATTTTTTGTTTATTGTAAAGAAAGAAAAAGGATCATCTTAGTTCTTGGCTTTTATACATGTAAGTCCTCCACTTACAACTGGTCACTTAGTTATAATGGACCCAAAGAATATTTATGATCCAGATTTTGAAGCCCCCCCCCTCGTGGTCACATGATCACATTTCAGGTGCTCGGCAACCACTCGTATTTAAAATACTTTTTGCCAGAAACAGTTGTTCACTTCCATTTTCTGGCACAAAATGGCCATTGCAGACACTGAGTTCACTTAACGGTGTTCATTTAATAACTAAGGATATTTGCTTAATGACCATCACAAAAAGATACTGTAAAATCAAGTTAGCAGGATTAGTAACTGGGGGCTCAATTACGGTTGTATGTTAAGGACTAGAGGTTGGTTATACTTGCATGGAGTGAAGAAAAGGAAAACAATCTCTCTCTCTCTCTCTCTCTCTCTCTCTCCCCCCCCCCCTCTCTCTATCCCTCCCTCTCTCTCTCTCTCTCTCTCACACACACCACACACGCATGCGCACACACACACACACACACACCCCTTCACGTAACCTATCTTCTTGAAAACCAGATCTGGATATCAAAGAGGCAATGCTAGTACAGGTAGTCCTCGACTTACAACAGTTTGTTTAGTGACGGTTCAAAGTTACAACAGCACTGAAAAAAATAACGTATCACTGTTTTTCACACTTACGACCTTTGCAGCATCCCTATGATCATGTCATCAAACTTCAGATGCTTGACAATTGGTTCATATTTATGACTGTTGCTGTGTCCCAAGATCATGCGATCACATTTTTGCAATCTTCTGACAAGCAAAGTCAATGGGGAAGTCAGATTCACTTAAGAACCAGGTTACTAACTTATCAATTGCAGTGATTCCCTTAACAACTGTGGCAAGAAAGGTCGTAAAATGGGGCAAAACTCACTTAACAAATGTCACACTTAACAACACAAAAGTTTGGCTCAATTGTGGTCGTAAATTGAGGACTATCTGTATTGTAGAAAGAAGGGATTATTGTTCTGTGTGTATCTTCTGTCCATAAAGAGCATAATTAAAAATTTTACATTATTGCTTTTGTTTTTTATTTTGCTTTTCTACAATTAGAGAGCCGTACTCAAAGAACCCAAGTGGAAAGACGGAAAACCAGTCCATATTTTTCCAGAAAATTAATCAAAGAAGGTAAAAATGTTTTTATATGAAAATGCTTTGTGGAAAATTAGCAAGCTTATTTTTAAAAAAATAATTCTAATAGGATTTGCAGTCTTGGTCATATTTATGTGGAAGCAAATTAAAATGTTTTTATACCTGCATAATAAAATGTAAGCAGAGATGTTCTGAAATAAGTATAAATACTTATAGTTGTCTGAGTAAATTAATATGGGTAATATTTGGATGGGTGATTTATAAACAACAGAATAATTTCAAATGTATTACAGTATATGAATAGCTGTTTGGTTTCCAATGAATCACTCCTTCTAAAGAGATTTGGTCAGGGTTACATTAATTGAATTAAGATGTAATGGAAAACCATTGTTTCCATTATGAGCAATCCACTGGCACACGGGCTTTTATTCATGAATCGTGAAAACAGAAGGTTTTATTTAGATTTTAAACAAACAATCATTCTCTACTAATAAAAAAAAATTGGAAAGTGATTTATGTAAAATTCTAATTACTTCTAGAATTTGATTGAGGATTAGAACATAGCTTCTGATTGTTCTCATTAAGACAAACTTAACCATAGTTCTTAATAATTTCAGCCTTTACAAGAGAAAAGGGAAGTTTTAACACTGTTGGCATAGTTTGCTTCATTTATTGCCAGTCTAACAGAAGCATCTAAACACTGTCAGAAGGAAGCAAATTTTTGATGCATCTGATCTCTCTGTTTAGAACTTGAAAAAGCAACCCAGACTGTCTTTGTATCTATAGGAGTAATTATACACAATAAAAGTAAATTATGGGCACTTTTTTTTGTATTAGCTCCAAGTCCACCAAGAAGGAAAGCTTTTAGGAAATGGACTCCACCTCGTTCTCCTTTTAATCTGGTTCAGGAAACACTGTTTCATGATCCATGGAAACTTCTGATTGCAACTATATTTCTGAACAAAACCTCAGGTAAATAAGAGAGCAATCATGGCCACTTCTCGAATTCCCATGCATGGAATTGCTTTCCTGTGGTTCAGTCCAGTGCTGTTGGGACATGTGCAATTCATTTTGCAGACAAGTTAAAACATAAATTTCCCACAGAGTCCTAATCAGGCTGTAAAGTGCTATGTAAGAGGCTCTATCCAAATTATGATTTGATGTATTGCTAATGAATCTGGATTTTCTCCCTAAGAAAATGGCTGTCATCCAGCTGGTAAGAACCAGAAAGAGGACAGTATTGAACTTAAATTATGCAAAAGGGAATTAAGTATTGAATTTAAATTATGCAAAGGGAACTAAAATGATAGAGATTCAATAGTGACATTTGCTCAATGTATCACGTGAGTTTGGTTGGATCATATACATATATAGTTTAAAAATCAGATGATGAAGTTATAATCATACTGACAATATAAACCATAGGGCTGCTTCACACCACAATGATTTTCTGTCACTGAAATTACTTACATGTAATTGTGAATCCTGTATGTAAGTTGTAAGATATCAGTATGGCTAAAAACTGTCAACAGGTTTGTGCCAAGTTACTTCTGTGCAGAAAAATCTGTCTCTCGAGAAATTGCAGCCAGCTTTGCAAATTCAGTGCACACGTTGTTGTTCACAGTTTCTTATTTTTGCCTAGGAAAGATGGCTATCCCTGTGCTGTGGGAATTTTTTAAGAAATATCCTTCACCAAATGTAGCAAGAACTACCAACTGGAAAGAAATGTCAGAATTGCTTAAACCTCTTGGCCTATATGAACTCAGAGCAAAGACCATTGTCAAATTTTCAGGTAATATCTATAATATTCCATATGTTTAATGTATATTCTCTCATAAAACCTTGGTACAGTTATATATCAGTATTTGTATTTCTTATTGTGGTTGGAAGACCAAAACTGAGGAATGATAGTTTGCCAAAGACCTCTTAATACATTCATGATTGAGACATGAAGTGGAAATTTGTTTCCTATATTTGAAGTCATTACCATTTAGTACTTCTTGTAAATTGTGATCCAAAAGAACATTTATATACAATCTCTATATTCATGAACTTTTTCATGTTTTTTGTTTAATTTATGTACTGATACTTTTAACATTGATTCTTTTGCCATTCTTAAAACAGTTTGGAGAGTTTGGCATTGGAATATTTTACTAATATATCCTTTTTGGATTTAGTAAGAAATTATTTGAACATAGAAGTGAAGTGCCATCTGTGTTATTTATGAGTATTCTATTTTTGTTTAGCTATTGATAGTAGAACGAGCTCCTGACTTTAATTTATCAAGGTTTTGATTTCTTGTAGTTCACATTTTTATAAATGAGCAATTACTCTTAAAGTCTTATAAGTTATTTTTCATAAACTTAAAATCAATAGAATTTAGTCCAGTTTTTTATAACTTTTTCTTTTGTTCCTTAGATGAATATTTGGTTAAGCAGTGGAAATATCCAATTGAATTACATGGAATTGGAAAATATGGAAATGATTCTTACAGAATTTTCTGTGTGAATGAATGGAAAGAGGTAATAGATACTTGTGTGTTCTTAATTTAATCAAAATCATAGAAAGTCTAATATTAATTTCATATTATTATTTTAATATTACTAATATTAATTACAGCAATCTGTAACCTAGAAATAATACAAGAGTTACAGCTACATAAATGGTTCATATGAATTAGAACTGCAGAAAACAACAGAATGTTATGCTCTTCTAGATAGAATTTTTTAAACTATTATAAGACTTGAATATCCTTTTTGCATTTTGTTGTTATTGTATCTTAAAAAACAACAATCATTTGCTCTGCAAAGTATTTTTAATATCACAACCTAAGAAATAAAACTAGACCCTCCATACTTTTCTCATATTTATCTGAGAGGTCTTATGCTAATAATCACTTTTGTTCTATGATAGAGAAATTTTTATACTTCAGCAAATAAATATGAAATTACAATAAAATGTGCAAAATGGCTTATGGATGACATTAGGTTAGATCACTGATCTAATAATGAGGTAAAAACATGTTCATTTCTCTTTCAGGTACAGCCACAAGACCACAAATTGAACATTTATCATTCCTGGCTGCGGGAAAACCATGACAAATTAAATCTTAATTATTAGCTCTCTATAATCTCTTGGCCCTTTCTCACTTTTTAAACTGCTTTTTCTGCTATCCCACTTTATTAACTATAAGTATAAATGTTCCTTTTATATGCTTGTAAAGAATTTATTAAATTCCATTTTTCTATATAATTTTGCTCAAAAGTGACATTTCTCATTTTCACTCCTTTGATCATGGACATTTTAAATACTGAAGTTTGTTTAGTGTAATATATCAGAACACAATAAACCAGGACTCTGTACAATTTACAATTTAGCAAGCATCTTGAGATTCCAATTCAGGTTAGCTAACCACCCCTCTGAAAGAGGCTGCTTCTACTGATTTTCTGATTGCTGTTTCTCATTCAGACTGGATCAGGAAGAAGGTGATGAAACCAATGAAAATCAAGAAACCAATGAGAAGGTGTGAATCTAACTATTGTGACAGCCCCCATCCAACTCTGTCATTCTTTAGGATAGAACTATATCTCATGGGCTTTCTGATAGCAAATCATGTTAAAGATAGGAAGCCATACCCATGAATTTAAAAGAGTTTTTATTACAGTTAGAATCTGTGGCTTGTGAAAGAAAGCATCACAATTCAAATACTGTATGTTTTTGAAGAGGTGGAAGGACTGATGAAATGCCAAATTAGCTTTGTCCTCATTTTAGTCTCCTAGGTGGTATCAAATCAATATTTACTACCATTTTGAACCGCAAAGTAATTTAAATCTCATGCTGTATCGGGGGTTTTTTTTAGGTGTGATTTACCATTTCAGCGGTTTTAGTTTAAATGGTTTGGCAGTAACCAGGAAAAGGCTTATTTTGTTCATGATAAATCTTGATTCAGTCACTAGTTCACACAATGGGTCAAATTAGGTATACAATATTGTACCCGGCTATTTTGGCCTTGCAAACCATGATTTTAGACAGCATGGAAAGCTATTCCCCCGCCACTGGAACTTGTTTTAGTAGACGAACCTTGATTAGCGCCATAGACACATTAGCCACCCCATAAATGGCTTTTCTCCCTCAAGATCCAGTACGTATGTCATGAATGGAGGGGGTCGTCAACGCGTGACGCCAGCTAGGATTTACTCCCTGTCCCTCTTGTGCTGCTATTAATTGCCCGTCCCAGCCCTTAAAAAAAAAAAACCAAAGGGATGAAAGGGGCGGGAGCGCCGAGGCGGGAAAGGCCGGCACGAAATTGACAAGGGCGTCCCCGCGGCTTTGCGACACAACATTCGATCTTCTCCCGCTGCGCCAATCAACTACAAGCCAAACCCGTCCGCCCGTTGCCTTGGTGGCCGCCAAAACTCATTTTTGCCTTATGCTTTAATGGTGGTGCGTTAAGGGAGGTGGGGGGGGGGGCACCGTTGTCAGGTCATTTTACCCCGCAGCTGATAGAGAAAAAGCTTGGGAACGAGGATTCTTCCCTCCTGCTTCTCTTTTTTTCCTCGACTCCAGAATTGTAGAGAACGGCGGGCTTTTCCTGTCTTTTGCACAGCTCAGTAAAACGGCGGATATTTTGTTTGTTTGTTTGTTTGTTTTTCCCCCCGGGTCCGAAGACGCCAACGGTGAAGTTTCTGCTCTAGAAGAACGTCGCAATGTCGGGCAAAATGGAGCAGTTTAGCTGGCTTTCACAAAGCACGAGAAACCGGAGTAACATTTCAGGGAGCAGTTACATATCGCAATCTCTCTACGACTCCATTTCTTCGTTTCTCCGGTTGGTAGAATTGCAGCAAGGGGCCTCCCGATTTATAAAAGCTCTCTTTTGATAGAAAAAGAGGCAACGGGGAGATTTTTCTATTTATTTTCTCATGGGTGATCAGTAGGCGATGTGATTGCAGAAATCGGGACGGCCGCTAGATGGTAACAAAGAGTTTAGAATGGCTAGGGAGATTTCTCAATCATCCCAGGACCTGATTGTCCCAAAGGGGCTTTTTCAAAAGGCAACTGGACTTTTCTGGTTTTTTTATTGTCCTTGAAAACGTTTCGCTTCTGGTCCAAGTTCTGAAGAAGTTTTTTGGATGAGAAGCAAAACGTTTTTAAGGACAAAACCAAGGAAGTCCAATTGCCTTTTGGAAAAATCCCATTGGGACAATGTTCTGCCTCTTATTTCTTGGCATTGAATGGTAGAATGAATAGTTTTAAGAGTCAGGGAATTTTTTTAGGGAACCAGTGTGGTCTAGTGGTTAAGGCACTGGGCTAGAAAGTTGAGACAGTGAGTTCTAGTCCTGCCTTAGCCATGAAACTCAGCTGGGTGACTTTTGGGTCAGTCACTCTCAGCCCAGTTCAACCCACAAAGTGATGGTTGTGGGGAAAGTAGGTGAAGGAAGGAGTGTTTTAGATATGTTTAGCTACTTTATTTGTGTATCCCACAATAAAGGTGGGATACAAATAAATAAAGCTACTTTATCTCCAATCTGCTATTAATTTTTTACAAAGCAGTGTCCCTAACCAGATGCCCTCCAAATGTGGGAGATTGTAATTTTCAGATCCTGCCAATCAAGATTAGAAGCATTCTGTTAGCCACAGTTCATATATTTGGACCCATCAAGTTCAATGCAAGAGCAGGAACTTTCAGAGAATTCTGTCCCAGCCCTGCCTGGAGAGACACTGGATTCTACCTGGGCAATTTTTAATGCAATTTTGTTGACATACTTAAGCTTTGTCCTTTCTCATTTGAACTTTGGGAGGAATATGCGGAAAATCACTTTTGCATTGTGGCCTCACTTTCCCCTAAGAAATGAAAACTCATAAATAGATTTTATCCCATCTCTATAATTTCTGAAAAAATCCATATCTGTAAATATCTGTTGAAATCTTAGGCTGATTATGTTATTTCTGTCCCCAAGAAAACAATATTTACAGAAATTAATATTGTCAGATGTACCATTAGGTATTTTAATTTTATTGTATTTTTTTTAAAGGGTGGATGCGTGGTATTAATGATTTTGACTCTACCCAAATTCCTTCTTTTCAGTGAAACTGAAAGTGACTCCATTGAAGAATCTCCTAAAGACTCTGCCACAGACAGGATTTTAAACCATTGCTTTAAACAGTATAAACTCAGAAATGAATATCCCTATTATTCCCTTAAATTGAGATCAAATAGATTTGGCCCGCCTAAATCAAGACGGCGTATTCATATTGCACCACCGATGGACAGTGTGGCTCCTAGTATTCACAAGCCTCGGCCATCTGTCCCCAGTGAATCAGAGAAAGTTCAGGAGTTGAGAGCACCTCCAGAGGCCCAGGAGAGCATCTCCACTGAGGAAAATGACCTGCTAAACATGGAAGCTTGGATTAAGGAGAGAAAACAACTGCGTAATCTGTTGGAGAACAGTGTAAATCTGGAGGAATGGTTGACTGAAAAGAAGCCTCTCACTCAACAAGAAGAAAGCACCCTGAGGAAATTAAAAGAAGAAAGACAAGCGGAGGAGGCTAAAATTCAAGCCGAGTTGCTGGCTCTCCAAAGTGTTAAGGTAAGCGTAGTAGGAAGTCAGCATGGTGTCAAGGTTCAGAACTGATGACTTGACCATCCAGATGTTTTCGAACTACATTTGCAAGCTAGCCCATCCAGCAAGAAGAATGGCGTAAATTGTTCCTCATCCACATCTGGAAGGCTCCACTTGTGGATTAGAGTTTGGGACTATAATGGGGGAGCATCATTTAAAAGTCCTTGTTATCCATGATGTTTATGAGGATGACTATAAGCCAGCTGTACAACCAGTCTCCTTTCTCAGTCCAGCCTATGTCTGAGAGCTGTATTGAGGATAAGGCAAGAAGAACATGGAGTGTCTCAAGCTTTTTAGTGGAAGGGCAGCATAAAAAAATCTTAATATGTAGATAATTACAATGTCCAAGGAACTGTCAAAATTATACCTCATGTTTCAGGCTTCATACCAAGCCCACCAATAAATCTTTAGCGCTATGGGCACTGAATTTTGTATTCAGGAACTTGCTTATAGCAGTAGGCGCAAAGGCATGGCTATATGAATTATTGGGAGACAAGAAAGAAGCCACGTGTGCAGAGAATATCTGCCTATCGCAGAATCCAGAGATGAAGTCCTGTGTATCTATGCCTTTTCCAGATTTAAAGCCTTTTCCTCCTCCTTTTTTGAGTCAGAAGACTTTGGAACATTTCATTCCTAGTCTTGAAAGAGACTATTATGTATTTGTATTGATTTGGTGTTTATATACAGGTAGTCCTCGAGTTAATGACTGTAAAACAGTGTTTCTCAACCTTGGAAGCTTGAAGATGGGTGGACTTCAACTCCCAGAATCCCCCACCCAGCAGTGCTGGCTGGGGGATTCTGGGAGTTGAAGTCCACCCATCTTCAAGCTTCCAAGGTTGAAAAACACTGCTGTAAAGGAACTTAGAATTTCTAAATCATGACAATCATAAATTGAAGGGCCCACATCACCAACCTGATTTTAGGATCCCCCCCTTTTTTTTGCAGCGGTTGTAAAATGAATGTCGCAGTATTAAAATGAGTCTATTCATTCCTTTTGGCATTTTTTTTTGCCAGAAACCAGCAAAAAAAAAAATTAATTGTTGTTATGTGACTGAGAAATACTGCAACTGGCTGTTGACAAGTGCCCAAAATGCAGTCATGGAACTGTGGGGAGAGGGGGTGCTGCATCAAAACTCTGGAACTTGGTAGTAAGTACCATTTGGGGAAGGAGGGCATCATAATTTTAAACTATTGCTAAGCGAACACCATTAAGTGAGGACTATCATATTGTAGTATATTGGAGCCCATCTTGTTTCTGATTTTCTTTCTAGCAAAAACAAATACAATGATAAAATTACTTTTTACTTTTTATTATTACCAAAGCCCTTGGATTAATAAATTTGACCAGTGAATGCAAACAGTGAAGCCACTAAATGAGATAAAAATAGGACATATGTCAGACCAGTTGTCTGTTTTTTGCCTTCCGTAATACGTCCACCAATCTGCTTGTATTTTGCAATACAGCTGATGGTTGCTTGATTGACTGAAGAACTAACCAAGTATTTGCATTTCTGCTTCATCAAAACAGTGGCGTGTAATCTTTTTAAAATGTTTGGATGTCTCTCCCGCAGACCGCACCGAAGAGTGAACCAGTGAAAACTACACCTCTTATTCGGGCTCCATATCCACCATCTATTATTACACTACAAAACCTCCTGCATAAGCAAAAACTCAAGCTTGTGGATCTCTTCAAAAAAGCTGACAGGAGCAGGACAATGAAATTCAAAAGAGTGGATTTCCTTAGAATTATCCAGGAGGTAGGTGGGAAAACCCTTATACTCCTTAGTTGTTGACTTTGGTGACTTTGAGTCACTGTTGACTCCTGAAGACTGCCTGGACACAAGTCCCTGAATTTTTCTTGGCAAGATTTTAGAGATGGTTTGCCACTGCTGCAGTGGTGGGTTGCCCCTGGTTCGGACCGGTTCGCAAGAATCAATAGTAAATCCGGCACGAGGTTCGCCCTCTGACCCGGACGTCATCAGGAAGCTTCTGTGCATGTGCAGAAGTTTCTGTGCATGTGCAGAAGTGCGAGCAAAGCGCGTTGGCATGGCCCCGTTGCAAACCAGTAGTAAAGGTAAGTAGAACCCACCCCTGGGGTTGCTCCCTTCTGGGGTTGAGAGAGAGAATGACTGGCCAAGCTAACCTACCTTGATATCAGGAATATCAAGACAGGAGTAGAGTTCACAGTCTCACATTTCTAGCCTACGGTAATGCCTTAACCACTGCATCACAGTGGCCATCACGATCACATAGTTAGATAAGTATAAATGTAGGGATTCTTTCTTGATGCTTTAATAGGGGAAAATTGCGCATGGGGTCAATGAGTGCTTTGATTTGCTCATTCGCTTTCATGACAATATATTTTTTCTCCATAGATACGGTAGTGAGGGGAAGGGTAAGAGAAGAGAAGAAACATATTGAATACCACCCATTATGATTTATTAAAATGTGTTAAGCTAGTTGTGGGAAGCCTATGGGAAACATGCAACCCGCAGCCCCCTTATTTTGCAGTCCCGAGTGCAATTCCACATCATATTGCCAAAATGCAACAGTAAAACTACCGATTTTCAGTTATGTGATTCTTTTTTTTATCCATTTTAGATGGTTAAAAGTTTCATAATGGGTATTGTTGTTGTTCAATTGCTAAGTCTTGTCCAACTCTCCATGACCACATGGACCATAGCACAACAGGCTCCCCCATCCTCCACTCTCTCTTGGAGCTTGCCCTAATTCTGTTTATTGCATCAATAACACTATCTAACCATCTCATCCTCTGCTATCCTCTTCTCCTTTTGCCTTCCATCTTACCCAACATCAGGGTCTTTTCCAATAAGTCCTCTCTTCTCATTAGGTGCCCAAAGTATTTGAGCATTAGTGTCAGTATCTGTCCTTCCAAATCAACCCCAAATCACGTTGATTTCCTGTAGGATTGACATAATGAGTATATTAAGACTTAAAACTTAAGTCTTAATTTCAGAAAACAATTTAATTTGATAAATTGGAGTAATTGAATAGCATTGAACAGAGATAAATATAAATGAATATAAATCAGTAGATAAGTACAATGAATACTATTATTCGTGTTAATATATAAGTTGATGTAACATTATTATACTACTATTGAGAAGTAAATGGATATGACAGAATAGAGATCTACAAAAGCAAAATACATATGCCGATCCAGAAAGTTGTAAAATGACCTTCGAGGGTATGTACTGTTTGTTATGTTTTGTATTGTTTTTATGTATCTATGGTTGTTTTTTATGTTGTTTTTAGAGACAAAACTGTTTAATAAAAATTATTTTAAAAAAGAAAGAAAGTGGAAAGTTTGTTTGTATCTTGCTATACTGAGAAGATATCATGTAAGAAATTGTTCTCTTTGAAATAGCTGTTTCCCCTTGGATTTTTATATCATATCAAGTCCCAGACCTATCTGCTATTTTTATTCTCTATTTATTTCCAGACCAAGGTGCCTATCAGTAAAACTGACTTAGAAGAAATCATTGTCTTTCTCACCATTTCAAAGAAAGGACATATTATAACTGGTGCTGACTTAGCTGAATGTCAAAGATTATGGATGGACAATATAAAGGATAACTGGAAACAGCCAAAGCAAGGTAACAAAGAACTAAATCAATACAGATGATTGAATAGTTTTTGGTCCCTGATAACTTATGCCCTGTAGTTCTAACTTACAGATTTAGTTGCTGATGGCATCATAAACAAATGTCGAAGGTGTTTTTTAAGGTACTGTATTTGAAAATTCTAGACTGTAATTCCAACATATTTGAAGAATAGCAAGTTGGGAAATATATAAATAACTTAAGAAAAATTGACATTCCAGTTAGTGACATATGGGTATTGGCTATAGGTTGGGTGTAGTTTGGGAATTTAATATATGTAAGGAAATAAGCAACAGTCATATATATCCATACAGTATGTATTAGTTGTTTTGGTTATTTTAATAGATGTTTAAAACAGTTCAGATTAGTTATTAATTATTGTGAATGCTGTTGAAAATCAAAGTGAGACAGGACATTTTTCTAATTTCTGAGAAAGTATTTCCTGAACTAAGTAGAAGCCAGCATGATAAATCAGCTCAATAATTGCTGGGGGGCGGGGGAGGGGGGTAGAGGAGAAAGAAATATTGATGTTTTTCTAATCTATTTTCTGTTTTCTTTCCTTTGTTTTAATAACAATGCTAAAGAGCCATTGACTGTGGCAAAATCTGCATCCATCACTGCAAAAGAAGATATATTTTCTCATGCCAAGTCCAGTATATCTTCTCAGGTAACTGGTCAACCTAAGTTAAACTATTTGCAAGTTCCTCCCATCAACACTGAACCAGATCGCAGGCACTTAACTTATAACCAAATGGAAATAGTTGGGAAGAGATACAAGGAAACCAGACGGCGGCTAAAGGTACTGTATTTTTGTGGCCTGACTCTACCCTCAAATCATTTGCTTTGCATAATGGGAACTGACTACTAGCTGGTTGCATAAAGTAAGGATGAATTATAGGCAGAAGGCCATTTCATTCTATAGCACTTTGGATAAACCACTAAATGTTTCAACAAAAGAAATAGCACTTAGACTTATATACCGTTTCATAGTGTTTTGCAGCCTCAGCATATTGCCCCCCCCCCCCCCCCTCAAACAATCTGGGTCCTCATTTTTCCAACCTTGGAAGGATGGAAGGCTGAATCAACTTTGAGCCAGCCAGGATCAAACTAGCAGTGGGCAGAGTTAGCCTACAATGTTCCATTCTGACCACTGCGCCACCAGGGCTTTTTGAAATGTAGGGGAAAGAAACAGCAACAGAGAAGAGTTAAAAAGTAAAAAAGCCCAATGAGGGCAGCATTCACGAAGATGTCTGCCAAAGTAGTTCCCTATTAGTGTTCACTTAAATGTAGGCAACAGAAGTAGCTCTATCACTCTGGAAGAGCCCAGCATGTATAATTGCTGACTAATCCTATCATCTTTCTATTAAGGGAGTAGCAACTTCCCTGGATCTTTAACAGCAGTTTTCCTATTTTCAATCAGGTTAGATGATGTAATGGGTTTCCCCATTGCTGAGTTAAAGCTGGTTGAGTTGGTTAAATACACTTATGAACTTACTCTCCCTATTGTCCATCTCTATACTGTCTATTGCCACTTTTCCCTGATGCTAACAGGCACCCTGACTTACCTCCTGAATAATGGGTGATATTTTATTTATTTTTACTTATTTAATCATTTTTACAAATAACTCAGGGCGGCAAACATATCTAACACACCTTCTTCCTCCCACCCGATAATGGTAAGAATACAGCTTTAGCACTCGATGCCTGTTCAGTATAAAATGCAGAAATGGCAGAAATGCAAATGGGAAGACCCCATGGAGTACCGATTTCCCCTGAGCTAAAATATTTGTTTGTAATAGTGGGTATGCCCTCTAAAGCACGGGTGTCAAACTCGATTGCATCAAGGGCCGGATCATGACGTATCATGACGTTTTTTGCCTTTAGGGAGCTGGGTTGGGCATGGCCCCGGGGGGTGCCAGTTTGACAGGCCTGCTCTAAAGTTTCCCTTAGCAGTAAGGAAGAAATTTTATAAGCTGGACTTTGACTTTGACATTAAGAATTGGTTGTTTAGAGCAGTTGCTGCAAAGTCGTTATTATTGCTATGTAGCAAGGGTCCCCGGTTCACATCTTGCAAAAACATTTTTCAATCTATTTCAGTAAAGGTCTGCATAGAGAGCTGAGGTTTTTTTTCTTGCAGTAGGACAAAAAAAAAAGTCGGTCCTTTTAATTCATTCCTCACTATGTTACAAGTTTAGCAGTATAATAAAATTTATTGCCTAACACTATTATTTTATAACAGAGACACCGTCTTATTTTTACAGAGGAAGACGAGTCCATTAGACTTTGCGGAAAAGTGCAGACTAGTGAGGTCTGGAGACCCAATTGTCGATAGTCATTGCTTGCCAAGCTCCCTAGAGGGTGAAATGGGAGAATTGGTGGACCAGCATCGACTGGCATGCCACTATGTCTACTTTCAGTGTGTCAAGCTTTGCGAAGCTTATGGAATTCCAATTTCAGAAAGAGCGCTAAAAAGAGGTATGAAAAAGAGGTATTTTTCTTTTTCTTTCTCCCTTCTCAAAACATTCTTCAAAGCTTTAACAAGTCTCTTTTGTAAATTCAATATGGGAAAATTATTCAGATGCACATTCCACAGCTTATCCCATATGACCTGATATTATGCCCCTGTGGGCAAGGAGCCACTGAAATGACAGCTCATGTTTTCTTACATTGTACCCTCTATGAGGATTCACAGACTCATAACTCAGCACCTGATAAAATACTGGGGAATTCTGATCTCTCTTGCAAATAGGTGTTACTATTGGATCAGTATGATACAGTCACCTTGAACATAGCTAAATTCTGCTACACTTTCTGTAAAATTAGGCAGACTTTGGCCACCCGTTGATGATCTCACTGCTAACTGTAATATAGTATTATATCTTGTTCTGTTCTGTTTTATTTTAATCTTTTGATTTTTAATTCTGCTCTGTGACTGTCATAAAAGATTGAGTCTTTTACAAACTACTAGTCTGTAGTATGTTACATTTGTTCTTTAAAAAAAAACATTGTGTGCCATAGGTCTGCTGTACCCAGGAGACAGGCTCCTGAGACTCGGAAAGGAAACCCGGAAGTTGAGGCAACCAGGAGGATATATTGACAATGCTGTTTACCTGGGAGAATCTGAGGGAGAACCTTTCAAGGTTGAGGAAAGGTTTGTTTAATTTATCATGCACACACACAGATGAATTAACCAGCATACACGTTCACACAATTTCTTGGCCTAGCATATCACTGTTAAAACCAGAGTTTGTTTGTTTTTTTATCTGCTATTTTGAAGAGCAGAAATATACTCTGGATTATTCTCCTATTGCAGTAATTATCTTCCAGTTGGGTATATATACATAGACAAACAAATATGCTTATTGTGGACTAGTCAATAACTAATTTTTGCATTATCTAAAACTAAGGTATCACAAGTATATTTGGTATACATATTACCACTGAGAACATTCTACACTGGCATAAATTAGCAGGCTACAGAGCTGAAAGCATGAGCTGCAAATTTATTCTGTAACAGTAAACCCCAACAGCATTTTGTTCTCTAGCTTTTCCTCTTCGTGTTACTGCTTTTTTTATTTTAAAAACTCCAAATCCTCATGTATTTAAGTTTCATATGAACCTAACATAGAGCAAATGTCTTTGAAGATAGGTACACAGAATCTGGGGTGTTATGGGGCTCCTCAAAAGCTTTGAATAGGTTTCCCAGAAGCTTTGGATATGATCCTCGGAAGGCAGAATTTGTCATGAAATTATAACTTCAATAGGACAGAAGAAGAACACACACTTTTTAAAAACCAAATGCAGCTCTCGGGCCAAATAAAAAAAGATATGCACTCTCATTGGCAGAGAGAACAAATTCTCTCCTGGTTTTAACTATAACCCCCAGTAATTTTTCCCAGTTTTGACAATGGTAAAAGATGGTGGGGATTATGGTCCAGCAATATCTTGAGGACTTCAGCTACCTCACCTATGTAAAATAATTGCTGCTCTTTTCTGACACTGCAATTAATAAAAACTGAACAGAAGGGATGCTAATTTATGTAACCATCACTATCTGCTGAACTGTAGACAATTCATAGCAAACATATTCATGCCACAAAAAATCCACTATAAAAATAGAGCATAAATCAACACCGCTATAAAATAACACTAAGGACCTCCAATCTCACATTGGCATAATCTGTCACCATAGACCCTCTGAAACAATGGATCGTTAACAATTTTCAGAAGGCCAATCTGATGTCAGTTGGGAAGCACTTCCCACAACATAGGCACAGCCATAAAAAAAACCCAGCATCTGCAATTCTTGGTCCTCCCCATGTGGCAATTGTAGGGACCTTATGTAGTTTCTCCCAAGATGCCTGAATTGGGTGCGTACAATTCTGTGTAGGCAAAGCAGGCCCGCTAATACATCAATGCCAATTCTCAAGTTGCCAACACATTAATGCTTAATTGGTTGCTCCCTCAACTTCCATTAATCAACCTTTGATCAGCTAGGTTCATGTTCTCTCAGTGCTCTAGCTGTGACACGAGAAAACTTTGATAGATGAAGGTAGATAATTGAATAAACCACAATGTTCAGAGGCAGATTTCTTCTGGAAACAATATAGTGGGAACAAATCAGGACTGGCTGCCACATGTTATACCTTGCATATATGTTTCCCTAGAGACATCTGGCTGGTCTCTATAAAAACATAACCTGTGGCTAGATCTGCTTAAGAGAATATGCAGAGCATTCATCTTTACAGGTTTTATCCTTGCATCTGGTGATAAATTTTCATAACACAGAATATTCTGTGCGGGTTTTTTTTAAGGGCTGTGTTGTTGTAGAGATGTTTTGTGGAGATGAGGAATTAAGAAAACATCCCAATTAGGGCAGACAGAGTCAGCTTAATTATTTTATTGCAATAAAAGGATCAGATAGGTATTGATACCTCAAGATCTGAACAAAGTTATGGTCCTGAGACTCCAGTTTTATACAGTTTCAAACAAAGGACCCTTTGAAGTTAGCAGTTCATATGGTCCTATACATTTATCAATTTTAATTGACATTACAGAGTTTCTTTGCAAAACAGTCATAATTCTTTTTGTAGATTTATTGAAGCATATCTGTTATCCTTTGTTGAAATATCAAAGTGGACATCCCTGTCGCTTTAACCTCAAGGTGTAAATCACGTAGACTGTTCTTATCTGTGACAACTGAGCGGCCTTGAAATAAGCATCCTTGCAAGGGGATGTCTTTTCCTGTGTTCTGAATATAATTACAAGCAATTTCTCTCTTACAATATTAAGAACAAAGAGGGCCCTTCAGTGACTATCTAACTGGACCCATGTTTTTATTTTATTTTATTTTATTTGTTACCTGTCCCAGCATACTCCCCCCTCTGAGAGTTTGTCTTAAGCATAAACTCTCACAACTTACTTATAAGTATAACTATTGAGTATAAAAAAAGTTCCAATAAACAATTCTATGATATAAAAATGCTAACAAAATATAAGAATCAAAGGCATATAAAAGATTATATGTGATTGTTTCCAATCTTCTAAGTCTTAGGAAGATTCTCTCCATCTTTCCACTGGTCCCATTTCCACATATGGATCTACAGCAAGATCTGTAGGTCCTTCCATAGGGTAGGAACCAAGTTGATTAAGAAATTGCTCTGTCAGAGCTAGTTCCCTTTCAACTTTAAGTTCCTTTACTGCTTTTATGGACAATTGTCTGAGGAGTGGTATTACACATGGAATGAATGCTAAGCCAGCAATGGCACATATGAACAAAAATATCATTTGCTTAATCCAACCGAACCCAGGCATCCAAGAAAACCACATGTCAGAAGCTTGTAACCTCTGACTTATCTTGGAAGCCCTATCCTGTAATTCCCGAGCACCTTCTCTGACCACACCTGATTTGTTCATGTAGAAACAACAATCTTCACCTAAAAATATACATGTTCCTCCTTTTTCTGCTGTCAGGAGGTCTAAGGCAGGTCGGTTTTGTAACACCACTGCTGCCAAGGAGTCTATTTGATTTTGGACTTCTATCAAAGTGCCAGCGATTCGATTTAAACTTCCTTGTAGCTCTTCTGAGATTTGTCTAAATTGAATTACTGAGTGTGTGATTCCGGCTATACCTGTTCCAACAGCTGTACCCATGCCTATAAGCACTAACAGTGGGATAAGTATAGGGACCCTCTTCTGGACATGTCCCAAAAGGGGAACAGGAATAGCATGATAAGATGTAGGGTCAGCAGATAGACATAACCAGCATTTCTGACCTAGGGTAGGGTTATATTGATTAACAAGATCTTGACTTAATTCCAGAATCCGTGATATATAATCTCCTCTATGTAATTGTTGCAAAGGCCCATTTTCCTTATCTACTTCCCCCTCAGCTGGGTATGTCAAGATAGGAACCTTAGGTGGTGGAGTTGTCTTAGGCCTAAAGTAACGACCTCGTGCATATACAATGCGTTTTTGGCGTGAGTGAACTTGACCTAAAGTGTAGTCTTTAAGGGAATCAATGTTCCCTACATGGTCACTTGAGAATGCAAGAGCAAATAATGTACAAAGCCATAAGCAAAACATAATCACTGTGGTGTGTAGCTCACAACGTCAGGGTCAGGGAGAGAGTTGATGGTGCGTGTGGTTTGGGATATAGCAGTAGCAAGAAAAATCCTAGGTCTACCACAAAAACGTTCCTTATATATGTAAAACAAAATTACTAGTAAGATTAGAAAAACAAATACCACAAAACGTATTCCCAAACTTCTAATGACATTAGCATATGTATGAAAGAGTTATATGAAAGCTAAGAAAACGTATATGTGCACTGTGAAGGTCGTTGTCCTCCTGATGAATCTTCCGCCGTGCGTAGAGAATCAGCTTCCGGAGTGATTCAGCAGGGCTGGCGGTCACCACCGTGCGTAGAGAGCTTGTTGCCAGTAGGGTTCAGCAGGGCGTGTTCTTCCTCTTAAATCTCAGCACTAGGGGTTTCTCCGTCTGTATCACCTCGTACGTCACTGGATCAGCCTGGTTTGCCGGTTTCAGCCTCGTCCAATGGATCCAGGATTTGCCTTCTATCGTTTTAACTGCAAGAGGTGAACACATCACAACAGTATACGGTCCTTTCCATCTAGGCTTTAAAGGTTCATCTTTCCAATGTTTCACCCACACTCTATCACCTGGCTTGTAATTATGACCTGCTGTTGTAATAGGGGGTGGTCTGCACTCCTGCATATAATGCCTTAATTGATTAACATGATTGTTATGTTGTTGTAACTGCAAAAGTAATTTCTTGGCTTCCACTCCCCCTTTCTGAGCTAAGTCAGGCCAACCTTGAAAATGGTGTTTGAACAAAGCCGGGGGTCTTCCATATAAAAGTTCAAAAGGAGACAACTGGTATTTGGTTCGTGGGGTAGTTCTAAAAATGTATAAAGCCATAGGAAAGACTTGAAGCCATGGCAAATGTGTTTCTAGACACAACTTGGTAATGATTGCTTTCAATGAGCGATGAGCTCTCTCAATTTTCGCAGCTGATTGAGGACGAAAAGAACAATGATATCTCCACTTAACACCTGCTGCTTCAGCTAAGTGGCGGTTTATACGTTGTACAAATTCAGGACCATTATCAGAACTGATGTGGGATGGGCAGCCAAATCTTGGAATTATTTCCTTTAAAAGAAAGCGTGCAACTTGTATAGCTAGCTTGTTTCGAGTAGGGAAGGCTTCCAGCCAACCAGAATACGTGTCAATAAAAGTGAGCAAAGCTTTATAACCATTGCATCTGGGCATATCAGTGAAATCCACTACTAAATAGTCCATTGGCAAGTAAGAGATGGGCTGTTGTCCTTCAGGTAAACGTGGTCCTTGCCTGGCATTTACTTGAGCACAAGTGGAACACTGAGAAGTGACCTTGGCCACCAGGCTCTGCAAATTAGGAATGTAAAAAGCAGCCTGTAATTGCTGGGCCAAAGCTGTTTTGCCGATGTGTGATATTTGATGTGCTTCCATTACTAGGGGCCACGCAAGGGAAACTGGTGTCACTGGGCGATTGTCGGGAAGTGTGTACCATCCCCTCACAAGAGTGGCTTTGAGATCCCCAATAGCTTTTTCCCTTTCCACAGGTGTATAGGTTGGATGGGATTTCTCAATGTATGATTCAATTTCATGTGCCAAATAGAGATGAGAATTTGTTTTATCTATAGGCTGATGTGCTGCGAGTTTAACTTCCTTATCAGCAAATCGATTGCCTTGGGCAATGAGGGTGTCTGTTTTCTGATGACCTGGGCAATGGATAACAGCTAAAGACTTGGGAAACTTTGCAGCTTTGATCAATCTTTCGATTAAAGAGGCACGTTGTATTAATTTGCCTGAAGAATCAGTGAAGCCCCTTTCTTTATAAATAGCAGCATGTGCTTGAATAGTCAAAAAGGCATATTTACTGTCAGTGTAGACGTTAAGAGTTTTGCCTGAGGCTAATTCCAATGCACGGATAAGAGCCCATAATTCTGCTGCTTGTGCGCTGGTGCCCACAGGAAGGGACGAACTTTCAATGACCCCTTGTATACTAACAATTGCATAGCCCGCATATCTAGTCCCGTGTTCTACAAAACTGGATCCATCCGTAAACCAAGTGAGCTGAGCATGTAAAAGAGGGGTGTCAGTTAAATCTGGTCTGCAGGAATATTGATGATCCAAAACATATAAACAGTCATGCAGCGGGAGAGATGCGTCTGGTATTGGCATGAGGGTAGCCGGGTTAATGGTCGCACATTGATGAAGAGTAATTTGAGGATTGTCTAGCAAGAGTGCTTGATATGTATGCAGCCGTTGGTTACTCAACCACAAATGTCCTTTATGTTCTAAGATAGTTTGCAGAGCATGTGATGTATAAACTGCTACGTCTGAAGTAAAAGTCAGTTTGTTTGTATCTTTCACAAGTTCTGAGACAGCAGCTAGCATTTTAAGACAGTGCGGCCATCCCTGGGCCGGGGCATCAAGTTGTTTAGATAAGTAAGCTACAGGCCGTTGCCATGACCCGTGCTGTTGTGTCAACACCCCTAAAGCCACATTATGACGGACGTCTACATAGAGACGAAAGGGCTTAGTGAGATCTGGCAAGCCAAGAGCAGGGCAGGAGGTGAGAAGTGTCTTTAATTGCTCAAAGGAATTTATTTGCTCTTTGCCCCATTCAAAAGGATCGTTTTCAGCGCCTCGAGTCGATGAATACAAAGGCTTGGCCAGGAGAGCAAAATTAGGGACCCATAAACGGCAAAAGCCCATGACTCCCAAAATGCCTCTCAATTCCTTTCGGTTTTTAGGTGGGGGCAGCTGTAAAATTGCCTGTTTTCTAGGTAAGCCCAAGTTTCTTTGGCCTTGAGACAAATTATATCCCAAATATGTAACTTCCTTTTTAACTAATTGTGCTTTCTTTCTGGACGCCCTGTAACCACAGTCTCTCAGTAATTCCAGAAGCATTTGGGTATTTTTGAAACAATTCTCCTGTGTGGTTCCTGTCACTAAGACATCATCTACATATTGAAGGAGACAATCACCTTCCTGAATTGGCTGAAAGTGTTGTAAGTCCAAAGCAAGGGCTTGACCAAAAAGAGTTGGAGAATTTTTAAAACCTTGAGGCAACCTAGTCCATGTATATTGAGAATGGCGACGTGAGTTAGGGTCTTTCCACTCAAAGGCAAATAGATCCTGGCTATCAGGATGTAAGGGAATTGTGAAAAAAGCATCCTTCAAATCTATGACTGAAAACCATGTTGCTGAAGGAGGGATAGTTCCAAGCAAAATATATGGATTAGACATAATTGTATGAAGCGTTACAGTCCGATTATTGATGGGTCTTAAATCTTGTGCAGGTCTAAACCCTCCATCTGGTTTTTTTATGGGTAATATTGCAGTGTTCCATGGGGATTTAGCTTCCCTTAATATGCCTGCAGCTAAGAATTTGTCAATTAAGACTTGGATGGCTGTAGCCGCATCCTGTGGAATGTAATACTGGGGTATTCTAATGGGCTGGCATCCTGGTTTCAGCTTGACTTCAACTGGAGATGCAAAAATAGCAAGCCCAGGGGGATTGTCTTCTGCCCACAAGGTAGGAACATTGAATTTCTCCCAGTTGCTTTCAATGAGTGTGTCTTGCATTAGCATTAATCGCCACGTTTCTTCCACTGGGTGTGTTACTGTTAAGTACTGTCCATTATCATTGAAAGAGATAGTGGCTTGTAGTTTAGAAAGCAAATCTCTGCCTATCAGTAGAACTGGGCAATTAGGCATGTACAAAAATTGATGCTCTACTAAGCCGTTTCCAACTTTGCATTTAACTGGTTTCAGGAGACTGTGTGTAACTGCATCGCCAGAAACGCCTTGGACTCTAATCTTCTTAGCTGACAAAGGAGCCACTTGTGTGTTAATTACTGATCGACTGGCTCCGGTATCAACCAGCATGCGTACGTGATGTTTTCCCACCCATAAATCCATCAAGGGCTCCGGGGGGTGGGGTGAAGCCATGGAGCAGAGGCAGCCTCAATCGTCCCAGTCCATATCAGCTAAGCCGATAACTTCTGGATTCTGGGTTGACTGGTTGGGTGAAATAAATTGCCTCTCATTTCCTCTTCTTCCTCTAAAAACTCCTCTCATATTCCCTCTCACAGACCTTCCGTTAAATCCTCCTCTATAACTTCCTCTCACCATCTGAAATCCACGCCCGTAAGATACTTCTCTGGGTTCCATTCTTCTACGGGGACATTCTTTCTTCCAATGACCATTTTCTCCACAAAATGCACACTGAGTTGGTCCTAAAACGACCCCACCCAGCGCCAAAGCTAACATCTCCGTCTGCTTTCTGTCCTTAGCAACTTGCCGTTTCTCTTCCTCTTTTTCTCTGTTCAAATACACCTTTTTAGCAACCTCTAGCAATTCAGAAGTATTCTTGCCAAGAGTGCCTTCTAGTTTTTGAAGTTTGCGTCTGATATCAGGAGCGCTCTGGCTGATGAACCTTTCATTTAACATAAATCTATTTGCAGGATCCTCAACATTTATGCCTGTATGAGTTTTATAAGATTCAATCAAACGAGTTAAAAATGCTTCAGGGGATTCATCTTTGTCCTGCAAAACAGTGGCGGTCTTTGCATAATTAACAGGACCTTTTGCAGCCTCTCTCAAACTTTCTACACATAAGAGGCGGTAGTTATTTAGCAGCGTTTGATGTGGGGGATGGTTATTATCCCAGTTGGGGTCTATTTCTGCTGCAGCGGCTGTCCTCGCAGCCGCTTGATTTGCATCAGGAAACATGCGGTTTAATACTTTTCCTTTAGCAAGTTTGAATTTCTCTCTGTCTTCCATAGAAAGCAATGTATTTAACAGCAATTGGATATCTCCCCACGTGGGTCGGTGAGTTTGCATGGAGTTCCTCCGTAAGTTTCAGAAAAAAAAGTTTCAAAGTGGGCTAGCATGCCTTGTAACGGTGTCCTTTGGACACTGTTTCCCACCCCCATCCTAATAAACACTTCCGATGACCTGAGGCCCTGGAATGTCACAGCCACCTGCAGGAAATGCACCGGATTAACCACCCACACAACTTAATCTAGAGGGTTGGAAAACACCGTATCCCCCTCTCAGGAGATTGATCAGATCCCCTTTTCTGTCTCAAAAATAGACAGACCTATCTTTCCCCTTTAAATGATTTACTTGCCTGGCAGATGCTGTCTTCTTTCGGCCGTCCGCGGAGTTACTGAGTCTTGTCTGCCCTCTTGTGGGTCCTTGGCTGAAGCTGCTTCGCCAGCGAGCATACGGCCGTCTCCCAACGAAGAATTCTAGAGATTTTCAAAGGAGTCTTGTGCCGGCTGTTGATTTCTTCGATGCGAAAAGGCCGGTCCCGCTGGGGCAGGTCGCCTAGGAAGGAAAAAATCTCTGCTTCTCAAAGTCCCATCTGGGGTGCCAATTTTGTTGTAGAGGTGTTTTGTGGAGATGAGGAATTAAGAAAACATCCCAATTAGGGCAGACAGAGTCAGTTTAATTATTTTATTGCAATAAAAGGATCAGATAGGTATTGATATCTCAAGATCTGAACAAAGTTATGGTCCTGAGACTCCAGTTTTATACAGTTTCAAACAAAGGACCCTTTGAAGTTAGCAGTTCATATGGTCCTATACATTTATCAATTTTAATTGACATTACAGAGTTTCTTTGCAAAACAGTCATAATTCTTTTTGTAGATTTATTGAAGCATATCTGTTATCCTTTGTTGAAATATCAAAGTGGACATCCCTGTCGCTTTAACCTCAAGGTGTAAATCACGTAGACTGTTCTTATCTGTGACAACTGAGCGGCCTTGAAATAAGCATCCTTGCAAGGGGATGTCTTTTCCTGTGTTCTGAATATAATTACAAGCAATTTCTCTCTTACAATATTAAGAACAAAGAGGGCCCTTCAGTGACTATCTAACTGGACCCATGTTTTTATTTTATTTTATTTGTTACCTGTCCCAGCATAGTGTATGTATATCTTTTTGCTTTTTCTTACCTGATCTACTTTGGTATAAGTGATAGAGACACATGAATAAGTGATCCCCATCCCGTTTTCCTGAACATACTATAACCACCTTCTTTCCCATTAATATCTAAAAATTTGGAAATGTCAATGGAGAGTCTCAGTCATCCATGACATGGTTGTCCTAAAAGTGCTTTTTCAAGAGACAACTGGATTTTCTTGTTTTTTCTTTGAAGATGTTTTGCTTCTCATCCAAGAAGCTTCTTCAGCTCCTTGGATTCTTGGATGAGAAGCGAAACGTCTTCAAAGAAAAACAAAGAAAGGAAGTCCAATTGCCTCTTGAAAAAGCACCTTTGGGATAAAAAAAATTGTGAATTATACTCATTAACACATCTTTAAAACATCAGCTTGGGGAGGACTGGTCTGATCCTAATCTCTCAATTTCTGATCACCTTTTCTGTTTACTTCTAGAAAGCCAAAACCAATAAAGAAACCAGTCAAAAAGCAAGTTCGGGCCTGCCGCTGGAAGTCATTTAAGGAATTTAAGAAACTGATGTGGTATGTATTCAGTAGAAGGGAGTTATTATCTAAAAAGCTCTTGGAATAATGGCGCTTCAGTATCCACAAGCACTCTCATTTCCCTTCCATTCAGGTAGGCCACGATTTACAACTATTCTCTTAATGTCCATTTGAAATTACAAGAAATTTCCCCTACAAATATCTACAACTCATTTTTGGAATTACAATGGCAACATACACACCCTCTGGTCACACAATCAGATTTTGGGCACCCGGCAACTGATTTACCATTACGGCTAGATGCAGCGTCCCACAGTCACATGAATGTAATTTGCAACATATTTTTTTGCCAGTTTCCAATGCTCTGGTTTCCAGCAAAAAACACTCTTTGGAGAAAATGGATTTGCTTAACAACTACTGCGTTCACTTAACAACTGTGGTAAAAATGGTTGTAACTTCAAATCTGGTCACATGATGCCTAGATTTACAACTGCAACAATTTATAACCATAATTCTGGGCTCAATTACAGTCGTAAATCAAAGACGATTCAATTTGACTTAGCCATTCTGCAAAACTGATTTTTTTTTTGTTCTTGTTTGTAGAAATGACTATTTTTTATTTTTTATTTTTATTTTTTATTTACTTTTTATTTTTTTCTTGGACTTCTGCTCACCTGTCACATAACATTGATTTTTGTTGTAAATCAATATTATTCTATATAATCCTGCATGCTATTGGTAAAAATATTTTGCCATAGAAATAATAGATGCAAACATCTTATCATGGACTATTCCTTTGCTGTGAGATCAACAAAATTTCTGCAATAGGATTGAACTGAGTATTTTTTTCAGTGGACAAGACATGTAGTTAGGAATGTACTCTGGTATTACTGAATTATCCTAAAATTTTCTTTTCAGTTTCCAGAGGTTTTCGTGCTAACTGAGTTGGGTAGTTTGCTAAGAGACTTGCAATGTTGGCAAGCTTTTAGGAATATTATACTGGGAATTTCATAAACTTCCAATAGAATTACTTGAAATGTATATTGGATTAATAATTTCAAATTGGCCAAAAAAAAAATAAAATGCAATTAATTTGTAGATTAGGCAAAGTTATCATAGCAAAGATATAACTGATTCTTTGGGGTGTAGCTATTTAGATTGCTATGTACTAGCAATCTGAATGAATGTGAATATAAATGTGCAGATCTCTCCTCTTTTCTCTAGCTTTAATTTACAAAGGAAATTTGGATTATTTCAGCATTGGGCTGTCCAGCCATTTGTGATCATGGCTGTAACAGTAAAAGAAGGAAAACGGTATAAAGCTAAAGGGAGTCTTGTTTTGATGCTGTCCTACCTTGACAGCTGGCCATACAAAGGTACCCTTCTTTATCTCTTCTCTTACAGATGGAGAGAAAATTAGGGGTAGTTTTTGCTGGAGGACAGCAAATAATTGACCATAATGGTATCTTAGCAGAGACTTTATGTTGAGAGCAGAGGCTATGATTCTAGCCCAGTGTTCTTTGACCTTAGCAATTTTAATGTTGGACTTCAACCAGTGGTGAAATCCTCTGAAGTCTGCTACCGGTTCTGAGTCTGCTACTGAGCAAGCGCTTTGCACGTGCATGCATGCCTGAAGTCCACCCGCACAGCGCTAAAAAAGAAACATTTTGAAGCCTTCTGAGTCTGCAAAGGTAAGTAGAACAGTGAGAAGGGTGGGAATCCGCTGTGCCACGTGATTTAGATTAGCTAGAAAGCAGGAAATCTGACGATTCTAGCTAATATAAATTGTGCAACACAGCTGATCGTCACCCAGCTGATCATCGGAAATACCAGTTCACCCAAACCGGTAGCATTTTTTACTATTGGTTCAGGAGAACCGGTCAGAACCGGTAGCATTTCACCCCTGATTTCAACTACCGAATTCCCCAGGCAGCTTGGAATTGAAGTCCACATATCTTAAAGTTGCTGAGCACTGGGCTAGCCTGTTAATTTCATCCACCAATATACACTCCACAGTACGGCATTATTGTTATTATTATTTTGTCATCCAGCTGCCCAACTTTTTTTATATAATACTGATTGATTCTAAACTGAAATTCTTTATGCTTTGCAGTAAACACTCCAAAAGAATACTACCCCCATCGGATATTTGGAATGAGAAAATCCTTGGTGAGAATTTGCCTGAGAGTCCAGATGGGTTTGCCAAAAAATACATGGAAAGGTATGACATTACATTTCTTTTGTTGAACTCGGCATTAAAGATCTACATCTGCCTAGAAGTGGGCATAGGGATTGTTAGAAATTCTTGGTTCTCCTTGTTCACCTGATAATTCGCTTTCTTCCCATTTTTCATTCATAACTTTTTAAAATTCCTTCCTCCTCCCCCCCCACCCCCAGTTTCTGTTTCTAATCTCCTTTCTTTCAACATCCTTCCCTTTTTAAATAATATTTTAAACAAAAGATTACCAGTCTGAGGACTTCAGCATTATGTTTTGTTTTTTAATATCACATAAATCATAGTGGGCAATGCTCAAAGTCAAGTATACAATGACTGCTTGCACACCCTGAAATCCTTTGATAGTTGCAGTGGGAATCCTAGACTTGTTTCCTCCCTCCCTGCATTGTGGCATTTGGGTTGGATTTTAAGGGGCAGAATAGCTGACTTAGTGTCACAGGGCACTTATAGTGCCATTTCAAAACAAGAACATCCGAAAATGCCAATTTCCCTTCCCTTTTAAGGTAAGTTGTTTTGCCTTAAACCACCCCAAATACACAGAAAAGGCCCTATTCAATTTTTCAGAACTACTGGCTATTGATAAATTTATCTTCGTCTAATATCTTCATAAGCTCACAAACTTGATTAGTTTCATCTCATCTTTAACACTGTACCTATAAATCAGCTCCAGAGAAGTCAGATTCAACTGACAATCATTTCTGAGTTGTAGAGCATGAAATGGAGAAAGAGATAAAAGGGTTTTTTCAATGTATTTTAATGGCATGCGGACAATAATTAAATCTAATGTATTTAACCTACATTTTCTCAACCTAGATGCCTTTGAATTCCCAGAATTTTCAGCAATGGTCACACCAGCAGGAAATTTCTGGAAAATGATGTGTATACCTCTAGATAACACCCCGATTTGAGGAAATTTATTTAAATCTAATTATTAAGAATCACGCAAATCAAAAATAATTTTAAAATATTCAAATGCAGCACCCAAATAGAAGTATGATAGTAAAAGCAAATGTAAATCTGTTTATTTTATTAGAAGTTGAGTCCCTGTCCCAATCAATCCATACATGCAAAGAATTGCCTACTGTTACAGTTCATAAAAGGAAAATATTTTTGTTAGTTTTATTAATTTATATTTTTTAAATTAAAATGTAGCTGGCTTTAAAATATACTTATTTTTTCAAGTCATTTTCAAGTAGTTTCTGCTTTAGAAATCAAATTTCTCAGGACACATATTAAATGCAGATGCAAGTAAGTTCCAGCAGGAGGCAGTGTTGCAGATCAGCTGGGCCCAAGCCTTTTAGTTTGCACCTAGGATTTAAGTTACAGTACTTTATTTTTATTTGACTTAGGATTCATTTTCATTAAGGTGGCAACAGTAAAATGTCAGTTCCCCTTTAATTTTTTTATTTGTGCTTGTACAGGAATTTTATATTAATTAGAATAGAATAACAGAGTTGGAAGGGACCTTGGAGGTCTTCTAGTCCAAACCCCTGCTTAGGCAGGAAACCCTACACCACTTCAGACAAATGGTTATCCAACATCATCTTAAAAACTTAAAAACAGTGTTGGAGCATTCACAACTTCTGGAGGCAAGTTGTTCCACTGATTTAATTGTTCTAACTGTCAGGAAATTTCTCCTTGGTTCTAGGTTGCTTCTCTCCTTGATTAGTTTCCACCCATTGCTTCTTGTCCTACCCTCATGTGTTTTGGAGAATAGCTTGACTCCCTCTTCTTTGTGGCAGCCCCTGAGATATTGGAACACTGCTATCATGTCACCCCTAGTCCTTCTTTTCATGGACATTTGCATTTGTATTCATTGACAATTGCATTTCAGTGTAAATTGCATTGACACAGCATATTAAACCTAAACCATTGCTTGCACTGCATAGTGGCATTCTGACAAATTTGGAATCAAAGGAGCCACAGCGCAGCTTACATTCAAACCCTAAATTTTTCTTTCTTTTTTTGGCAAAATGACAAATCTTCATTTTATTAAATCTCCATCTTATTTTTTCTGTATATTGTTTCATGATCATATTATTTGCTTGCAGAGAACTGAGGAGAATGTATCACTACCTGAATCCCTTGACCAACCCTAATAATTTCTGGCCAGGGCATCTTCTTGATAAGATGCACTTGTATCTACCTGAATCAAGACAAGATAGAAGTGAAGTTCTGTTCAGTCGTGTTTCTAACACTCGCCCGGTCAATCCTGGTATTAACGTTCCACGCCGCAACTGGCCGGTCAACAAGAAGGGATACACGACCTTAGGGGATCCGGAATCTCGCAAACATAACTATTACATTTGATGGCTTTTTTGAAGAACTTGACCAAGAAATCGGCTCCACTGGATTAATAGAGGGTCATAGTCCCATATATATATACAATATGACAAAATTATGGCCTGGTGAAAGGGGCTTTCAATCAATTTGTATGTACTTTAAGCATGTTGCGTAAATGAAATGTAGCAATTGAAAATGCTACAGATTTTCAATGAAGTGTTCCAAAACCTGGGTTTTTTGGAAACAGCTTTGCTTCTATTCCCTCCTTAGAAATAGAGAGAAGTACACAAAACAGGAAATACAATATACAAATTTTTCAATGGGTGGAATATTGGTAGCGTTCTAAAATGGGAATACGGTTCCCATTAGCTTTGACAGTCAAACAGACTCTTCTGGTTTGGTTGCACATTCCCCACTGTTATTTCAGGAGGTGTATAAACACTGTTATAATAATGGTACTGCAGAGAAGGTCGAAGGAGATGCAAGGGTTGTGTGGAAGAAGACATTTTGTTGGCAGAAAGTCCCAATTTTGTGTCCTGGCATCTTCAGGCAAAAGGACTATGTTGGATCAAGCCACAAGACTCTGGCTAAGCATTCCGTTTCCAGTGTGACCAACAAATCACATCTGGAAAGCCCCTAAGCTGCCCTGGTCTCTCCCTTCACGAGCAGGAAATTCCCTTGTTTATAATCTTCCTACACTGCAGATAGTTTTATCAACCTATCAGTGATGGGATTCAAAAATTTTTACTACCGGTTCTGTGAGCGTGGTTTGGTGGGCGTAGCAGGGAAAGGATACCATAAAATCCCCATTCCCTCCCCACTCCAGGGGAAGGATGCCGTAAAATCCCCATTCCCTCCCCACTCCAGGGGAAGGATACTGTAAAATCCCCATTCCCTCCCCACTCCAGGGGAAGGATACTGTAAAATCCCCATTCCCTCCCCACTCCAGGGGAAAGATACTGTAAAATCCCCATTCCTTTCCCACTCCAGGGGAAGGATACTGTAAAATCCCCATTTCTTCACGATTACCTGGGATTCTGGAGGCAGAGAATAGATGAGGGCGGGGCCAGTCGGAGGTGGTATTTACCGGTTCTCCAAACTACTCAAAATTTCCACTACCGGTTCTCCAGAACTGGTCAGAACCTGCTGAATACCACCTCTGCAACCTATGTCCTCCCTTTATTTTTTTCCTAAAATGGACACCTTCCGTCATAACCTTTCCCAATGGAGATGGAAGGTGGTCAGCTTTTGTCTCATCCTGTAGTATCTACATAAATACACTGCACTGTAGAAATGGAAATCCTGTACAGTGTACAGGGCTTTCTCGATCCAAATGGCTGAAGAGTTTTTGCATATTGTTATACACAAAATTTAACACATAACTCTGTACTCCTCAAATAGGATAAAGATTAGTCTTGCATTGCTAGAATCATTCAAGCATAAGATCAAGATTAAACTTTAAAAGCCCAACATTTTATTACAGAGATCAGTTGTGTTTCCTGTTGATATTTGTGAGCCTGTTATCACAGCACACTTAATGAAATCAAACAAATTTCACACAATTTCACATACTGATTAAAAGCTTCCATTTGGAGGATTACAAAATTCCATTTAGGAAGTGTCTGATATTCTTTGAGCCCTTATACTAGGAGACCACTAGCAAGGCTATATTACTTCAACGGCCCCATTCTTGCTGGATAGATAAACTTCAGTAAGCCTGGCTTGACTTCTGCAGCCAAACTTGGAAAATTTAATGTAACAGAAGGGCTTTTCAGCCACTCTTTCCCTCTAGTTTTTTTTTTCTTGGAAGACAGGTAGACAAAGTGAAGTGATTGAAGTTTGGTTTTCTTACAATCAGATTCAACCCTATGCAATATTAAGGTCACTTACATTAACTGGTGAACAAGCCCTGACTGTCTTCTGCCACAATTTTTTCCCCTCTTCCAGATGAAAACAATCTAGGTGCAACTGTTGGTGCCATTTGACACACTCATGTCATCACGTGACGTATCAGGACTTTTTCCCCCTTCACTAAACTGGGTGCGGCCAGCGCGTGACGCATCCGGTCCACAAGCCACAGGTTTGACAGCCCTAGCCTAACAGCTCCCTACAATACACTGCCCAGAGGTGGAGATTTGAGAGCATAATAAACCAGTTCTCAAAACCAGCCTCATACAGCCGATCAGGCTGAATGAACTGCCCAATAAAGCAGAGAAAGCTCAAAATCCAGCAACTTGCCTTTGACAGCTGCTATAATGTTCAAAGTGCTAAAACAAATTTCAAAACAAGCTGGCTAAAGAGATGATCATAAGGCTGAGGAAGCTGTAAAATGAGAGGACTGGTATGAAGGCTGAGGAGATGGGAACAGCAGTAGTTCCCAGGCTAAAGAGGACCACTGCATAAATTTCAAAGCTGGCCAAGAATCTGTTAAAGAAAAACAGAAGGGCAAAACCTTTGGGAATATAGAAAAAATAATTTTGCATTGCAGATAGCTATCAACTGTTATGTGTGTAGCTTCAGTCTTGTCTGCAATAAACATCCTAATGTAATCTAAGTTGGGATGTGATGTGAGTCTTCTGTCAAGCCATGCTGAGAATGTTGGCTTAAGGTTAAACTGCTGGGAGCTTATTGAAATGCTGCTAAGCCTAGCAGTCAACCTGCACAGCTCCCTGAAATGCACGTGACACCCCCCCCATGTGCCCCACACAGGTGTGTGTAACCCCCGCATGTGCCCTGTGCATGCGTGTAACCCCCGCACTCCCCGTCCCCCCGCACATGCACGTGTGACCCCCCCCTTATGCACCCCCGCCAGCCCCTTTTGGCTTCCAGGTTGGTGCAGGCCCTCCAGGCCCAAAATGAGGCACAGGGACCTCCCCACACTCCTTTTTGGGCCTGGAAAACCTCCTGCACCAACCTGGAAGCCAAAACAGGGCATGAAGCCCAAAAATGCAATGTGAGAGCCCCCCCCTGCCCCCTGTGCATGCACCGTGTCCCCCACACATGCATGGCAAAGATCCGAAGACCAGCTGGCCAGCGGGAGACGTGCACACATGCATGGTGAAGCTTGGCTGGGGTGACGGATGGTGTGCGCGCAGAGAGGGCTCTGGTGCCACCTGTGGCATGTGTGCCATAGGTTCGCCATCACGGTTATAGACGGATCCACCTCTATAGTTGAAGTTCTATAGTTTTTTCCTCTTTCCATTAGAAATTAGAGATGACTTTTGAAAAATGGGGAGGCAGATTGCAGAATTTTAATCACATTCTTGGCTGCTGGAAATTGCTCAAGCAAGCATGATTTTGACAAATTATTTGACAAATTACTAGTAATAATTTGTTCTATGAACATTTCAGTCATCTCTTGGAAGGTCCGACCTTATTGGCTGCCTTTCATCTTCCCTCAAGCCTGTTTGCCACCAATTGTAGTCATTCAGCGTGCAGACTGACAAATTTGTCTCCTTGATATTTAATCTTGGTCCATATTTTCACTTAAATCCCTTTTACTTTCATAATGGGGGTCTCCTAAATCTTTTCTACTTTCAACGAAAGAAGTGATGTTATTCACAGATCTCAACCTGTTCGTGTTCTAGGGTACCCAATAGTTGAACAGGCAAAGGAGGACGTGGATAATTGGAACATCAGGAAAGATTTTCTACCGTGGAATTCATACTAAAATCATCCATTCATTTTTTCCCGCCCCATAGATATTAAGATCAGAGGACAGATATTTTTTTTAAAAAAATTATATATTACATTCAATTAAAATGCAATAAATGTAAAGGCAAAAATCTGTAAAAGCATTGAGAAATTGCGAGCCACAAGAGTTTGTGGGTGCGCACGCTTTGTTTCCAAACGACTGTGCCGCTGCCTGTCCGGGGTCCTCTATTTAAATCCTATAAGGAACTCTCAATTGAACTGCAAGCGTGGCTCCCTCTCTACACTTTCTTACTTCCGTAGGCTACTTTCCTCGTCTACAATTTGCCCCTGCTGGCGGAAGTGACGTACGCAGGTCCTTGCTCATTGTCAGCCGACGTCGCAGCTGTAATTGCGTTGAAATGAGGATTTTATCTAAACAGAATTCAATGAAATTCAATAGAATTTAAATAATGGCGTCCGTTAACGACATTGATAGGCTAGGTGGCACAGCTTTCTCTTGGCACTTCATCCGTCTCGAAAGGCTCTCACCCGACCTTCTAGGACTTCCCCCCCCACTCTCCCGAGCGTCCCATCAACCCTTGCGGCTTCCGGTTCCTCTCTCTCTTTCCTTCCGTGCCGCCAAGGTATCCTTACTGCGGCACTTAAGATAGTCGGTAAGTGGGGAATCCGTTGCCATCCTGGCCGTAGAGACTTTGCAGCGAAGTTTTCTTCCTTCTCGGGGCTGCCCGGAGATGGTTTCCATCAGCTCCCGCCGTTCTTTTCCGAGGCGGGGAGAAACGGCCGGTTTTCTCGCACGTTGTAACGGGAGGGCGGTTGCAGGCTTCGGTTTCTTCGGGTGGGCTGGATCTGCAGCAGGCGGACAAGCGCCAGAGCTGGCAGGCCCAGATCCTTCCTCGCTCAGAAGGCGATATATTGGATCTGCTGGTTTCAGAGGCGGCAGGAGAGTTTTGTGGCAGCCCCTGGTCTGCATGTGGGTTGGGAATTATGGAAGTCCAGGAAGTCCTCGATCGCTTAGTGACCGTTCTAAATTTAACAACGGCACTGAAAGAAAAGTGACTTATGACCGTTTTTCACACTTAACGACCGTTGGCAGCATCCCCACGGCCATAGGATCAGGATTCGGACCAGCTTGGCAACTGGTTCGTGTTTATGACGGTTGCAGTTCCCATGCGATCCGCTTTTGCGACCTTCTGACCAGCAAAATCAAGGGGGGGGGGAATCCAGATTCGCTTAACAACCGTGTTATTAACTTAGCAAATGCAGTGATTCCCTTAGCAGCGGTGGCAAGAAAATTCTCAAAATGGGGCAAAACGCAATTAACAAGCGTTTCACTTAGCAACATAAATTTTGGGCTCAGTTGTGATCGTAATTCGAGGACTACCTGTACTGTAATGAAGACCATTGTTTTTTACTTGACCTAAATCAGTTGACAGCTACCCCAGCGCATTGATCCCCTCATTTAGCCAGTTGTGGGTGTTGTGGGAATGATACATACACCTGCTCTTTCATCTGATAAAACTTAATTGATGATGAAGCGTGTTTGATACTTTTATTAAATTACCAAGACTCAGTTGTTTCATGGCAGTAGCAATCATTTTATGCATAGCCTTAGCTTATAAAAGCCATTTGGCCCTATCTATGAAATACAAACTTTATAGGGCTTGTTCCTTTTATATATGCATGCACTATATATAAAATATATATATTCACATACCAGCCTTTCATTTAGCAATGAAAAAAGGTACATTTTGCTAATCTTCCCAGTGTCTGCATTCTTGCCATGATTTGAAAATGAACTATAGGGACATTATATGTTTTGTACAATTGAAAACTTCACAATTCCCAAGGGCAAGTCTCTTTTTTCATATGAAAATTTAAAGTTGTAAGACAATTGGAAGAATAGTGGCCGGGCACAGAAAAGCAACTATTACCTTGCTCATCCATCATCCTGCGATGTATTTTTAGAATGGTATATATAGATTACTTTGCAGTCTTATTCAATATTTACAAATTTAAAAAATCTAAATAACAATTGGGAATAGTTAATCTGATTTCCGACAAAGCTTCCACTTTCCATGAGTCCATTTGTAATAGATGACCCATTGGTTTTGCTGTTAGTTGCTTTAATTAATATAGAATTTGTATCATTTTTAAGAATGAAGTATACTAAAGAAATATTGGAAAACGAGAGATCAGAAACTCACATTTTAAACCAATAACCTCCCAGGATCGCATCTGGAGAGTTTTTGTACTCTTCCAGCTTTGGACAACGGAGGGATATAAGTTGCAGAAAGCACCCATTCTGTTTCTGGCTCTGAAACGTGCAAGCAAACGGAAGATATTCTGCAACAAGTTTATACGTTATTTACAACTTACAGGCCATAATTCCTTACATATGGTTTTTTTTTTTTTTTTTTTGTAGTTACAATGCCAGCTCTGAGGCCTCTCATCAAACCTAATATTGTCAAAAAGAGGACCAAGAAGTTCATCCGTCATCAGTCTGATCGCTATGTCAAAATCAAGGTAGATATTCTTCTTGTGAATGTTAAATCCTAAATTAACGTTAAAATACTATGGTTGATGGTTTATTGTGGGTCTTCAAGACTTTAAAATGACGGTCTCTGAAAGCATGTTGAAGTTCTTCCAATTGCTTTTGAATTCTTGTAGCGTAACTGGCGCAAGCCAAGAGGTATCGACAACAGAGTTCGCAGAAGATTTAAGGGTCAGATCTTGATGCCCAACATTGGCTATGGGAGCAATAAGAAAACAAAACACATGCTGCCCTCAGGATTCCGGAAATTTCTTGTTCATAATGTGAAAGAGCTAGAGGTGCTAATGATGAGCAACAAGTAAGTTGGAAAAAGTGTTTTGTAATTATTCTTTAGGATCTGCCATGTTCCGTTGCTATATGTAAAAATTAAGTTGTTCTGAAATGATGATAGAATCCATTAAACTGGTCTTTTTGGTTTAGGCATCTTTTCTTGGTATCTTTTTTGTTATTCTCTTCCTGAGAATGTCTTGTTCTTCCTGCCTAAGACAAGTTCTGTTACTTCATTGCATTTATAAAATTCTTTAGTGTTGCTGAAAGATTACAACGTAAAAATAGATGGCTGATAAAATGAAAACAATTTTTATATTGCCATTATTGATGGAAAGTATTTAAAGATTGGAAAAAATACTAATAAGAACTAGAAATCCTGGACTGTGACTGCATTTTACTCTCACTTTTTTTCTTCAGCTCCCATCCAATCCCAGGGCAGTGGGGACATATTTATCCCAAACAGATCCAATAAGGCATAACATAGGATTGACTCCAGCAGTCAGTTGTGTTGTGGGCATCAGGTAGTTCTTGACTTAACAACCACAATTGATACCCAAAATTGTTGCTAAGCAACACAGTTAAGTGAATTTTGTCTATTTTATGACATTTCTTGCCACAGTTGTTAAATGAATCACTGCAGTTGTTAAATTAGTAACATGGTTATTTAAATGAATCTGGCTTCTCCATTGATTATGTTAGACAGAAGGTCGCAAATCCTGATCACACTGCATCCATCATGAGTCAATTGCCAAGTGTCTTGATTTTTGCTCACTTAACCATGAGGATACTGCAGCAGTCATAAGTGTGAAAAATAGTCATAAGTCACTTTTTTCAGTGCTGTTGTAACTTCAAATGGTCATGAACTGTTGTAAATTGAGGACTATCTATTGAATCCAGGCTTTTGACTCTAATGCTCCAAGTAAAACTATGAAGAAAAAAGAGTAAAAAGGGAGCCTTCCCAGAGTTTGCAGCCAAGCCTGGAGAACATAAAGCTATAGTACCAAAACTTTACCCACTGCTGCCTGCCTTCCTAACAGAAGCAGAGGCAGGAGAATAATTAGAGCCAGTTTGGTCTAGTGCAGGGCTCGGCAACTTGAAACACTCAAGAGTCACAAAGGTTCCTCCATCATAGTCTCCTCCTAGCGTGGCATCCTTTTTCCTCTGCTGACTGGAAGTCTGGTTCCCCCACCATAGAGTCTCCTCCTAGCATGGCATCCTTTTTCCTCTACCTGTCCTAACTGAAAACCCTATCAATTGTGGAGCCGACCAGCAACAGGGAGCCACAGCAAAGGGAAGAAAGAGCCACATGTGGCTCCAGAGCTGTGGGTTGCTGACCCCTGGTCTAGTGAATTAAGGCACCCTGCTAGAAAGCCAGAGATAGTCAAGAAAGCTTTGGATCAATCACTTACTCTCCCCAACTCATTTCATAGGAAGGTGGTTGTGGGGAAAATACGGGGAGGAAGGAATGTTGCATATCTAGATTAGTTGTATTTTCTGTTCAGAGTAGATGTTTTTTCACTGTCTGGAATTTAATAATCGTTTTGAAGAAAATTTCTTAGAAACATTCAATACGTTAACAAAGAGCTTGTAACATTCTTCTGTGGTTGCTTTTAGGTCATTTTGCGCAGAAATTGCTCATAACGTTTCATCCAAGAACCGGAAGATAATTGTGGAGAGAGCAGCTCAGCTTGCTATCAAAGTTACCAATCCAAATGCCAGACTGCGCAGTGAAGAAAATGAATAGTTTGTCTTGAACAACTATATTTAATAAAATATAAAATTTGGAAAATGTGTGTTCTTGGCATGAATTGAATTAGGTGGTGCACCCATGAAAGAAATCCTAATTTCTGAAATGAAGCAGCTCTAAAATTAGTGAGATTGCTAATAAATATTTGCAGAAATATAATTTGTTCTAGTGCAAAAGAATATATTGTCAAGCATGCAGTTGGAAATCAGTAATTGTCAGATGAACCTCAGCAGAAAACCCTCCCAGACTAACAACCTACATTTTTCATTGAACAAGTTCCAAAAGATCGTGGGGAATGCTGTACATAATATATCTTGATTTCCAGATATAATGACATACTATGTTTGATTAGCAAGCTAATTCAGTGTGGGCTGAATTTAATTACAATTAAATGGATATACCACATAGCTGGCTTGAAAACTACTGCAAGCAATGTAGAATTATTGAGAGGAGTACCATAGGAGTTCAGATCTGGGTCCTGTTCAACATTGTACTTATATGGATAAAGATTTGAAAGAAATTTTGATTCAATTTGCAAGTGAGACAAATGGGAGTGTAGCTGAAACCCTAGAAGGCAGAAATATAATTTAGTAAGTTCCTTATACTTTAGATCAGGGTTGTCAAACTCAATTTCATTATGTTGACTTGGGGGAGGGAGGGCTGGCCAGCTCAATGTCACTTGCTCCATTTTCAGCTGCGACAGCCTCCTGCAACCCTCTGCCAGCAAAAACGGAGCCTGAGGGGCCCGAATGCGGCCCTCCTGAGCTCTGTTTTCACTGGTAGAGGCACTTGGCTGGTCGTCTGATTTCAGGGTGGCCCCATGGGTTAGATGTAAGCACCAGCCAGTAGGCCTTGAGTTTGACAATCATGCTTTAGATAGTTGTCCAGAGAATTTTAGTAAATAAATAAAAAGAATACATATGAATGAAAAAACCTTAATTTGGGGAAGAAAAATGAAATGCATATACAGTGTAGCATAGGGGATAGCTGGCTTGACAATGGTACTTTGAAGATGGAGCTGTACTTCAAACCCGATTACTTAAATGTCATCTGATTAAGATTGTCTTCTCAAAATGGCTTCACAATTTTGTTTCATTAACATTTAAGTGTGCTTAAAATCACAGATTTTAAGAGGGACATGGTGCCTCAGTGGTTAAGACGCTGAGCTTGTCAATTGAAAGGTTGGCAGTTCAGTGGTTCGAATCCCTAGTGCCGCGTAACAGGGTGAGCTCCCGTTACTTGTTCCAGCTTTTGCCAACCTAGCAGTTCGAAAGCACATAAAAAAATGCAAGTAAAAAAATAGGGACCACCTTTGGTGGGAAGGTAACAGCGTTCCATGTGCCTTTGGCATTTAGTCATGCCGGCCACATGACCACGGAGACTTCTTCGGACAGCGCTGCTTCTTCAGCTTTGAAACAGAGATGAGCACCGCCCCCTAGAGCCAGGAACGACTAGCACATATGTGTGAGGGGAATCTTTACCTAAAATCATAGATTTTAAAATTATTTTGTGTAGAGTAGCAAGTTCAAATTCATATAAAGCATATAAAATGTCCCTATACCTGGAGGTTTTGTGAATTGTGCCACTTGCATTTTGTTGTAAATTGAATTTCAGCGTTGGAAACAACTAAGCTTCATGATGATTCTTTGGCTCCAGTATGTTAATTTTGCTTGTCTGTATCATAACAATTATCTAGCGTTTTCAAAATTGTTATTTTTCTTAAGTGTCCATACAAAAGTTAATTGGGTAGAAAACCAATAATTAACCAAATTTCGTCATTTATATATTTGACTTTATTTTCTTCTGATGCATGTACAGCAAAAGGTGACACCCTGTTTTATAAATAGAGCACTTAAGTGATTCACATATTAAGTGGTATATGACTCCCCTCCCCCAATGAAATGTAATCAGAAGCTGCAAGGCACAATATGATCCTTGCTGAATGAAAAAAAAAATGAGAATACTACAGTTGTATTTTCATTTTGACAAATGAATGGTACCAATTCATAACTTGCATAATTTATACCAGATGAATGTCTCTTGATAATAACATGCTAATTTTATATACTTTGAAATAATAATTGCTTTGGTATTAGCTCCTTTTAAAAAACAAGAATTGTAGCAAGAGGGTCCATACAAGAAAAAAAAATTACAGTGGCAGACAAACTACATTAATGAAGCATAAGGCATTCAATCTTGGAAGACAGTTGAGATACTTCTGTAATTTAATATTAATTTCAAAGGAGGGACGCAGGGCAATGGGTATAAAATCTTGTAACACTATGAAAAATCACTTAATTATCACGTAATATCTGCAAACATGGAATACCAGTATTTAACTGATGTAATTGCCACATATGTTGATTCATTTGGGGGTACAGCATAATAGTCTGTCATCACTTTTAAGAATTCATTGTGATGTTTTCACTTTAATAATAGGGGCGGTAAATTTGTCAATGCTGTAATTAGGTTGACTTATTTTGGCATGATTGCATTTCGGAATAAGTGGTAACTGAAAAATAAGGTTGCTGTTCCTTTTATCATGTCTGAAATCTTACTTTGTTTCAATAGAAATAATTGTCATTTTTAAAATGACGCCTGTCTCTAAAATCATTTCTAGCTCCTGCGCTGGAAACTGGATTGTAAGAAGCAGACAAAATAGTCCAAAAATTCTAACTCAGTTCCATTGATTCTGATGCTGATAATGAAGTGGGATCCTTCTGAATGCTTTCAAAGAGGGAAGACATTTCTGGATTGGCTCGGATTTGGGAAGAAAATTCAGCCATTACAGGGCTTTTATCGGCATCTGGGATGGTCAGTAGAGCAGCTACTGCCCTCATTGCTGAACGTTTCAGTTCATCTTGCTTCTCAAATTCCTGTTTTACAGAACCAGCCTTTACCTAGAAAAAAATATATGATTAGAATACCTTTAAAAGATCCTCGGGCAAAATTAAAATATTATCAGTTTTAATCACATTGATATGTGTATGCAGTGACCTTTTGTGTTGTCAAGAAAAGGAAATCTGACTACATACCTGCCCATGTGTAGAACACTTAGGAGATGTTAAATAAGTCTAAAATACAATAGCCACATTCATTAATCTCTGCATATTCCAGACCAGCTGAAATCTCGGAGTTCTTCAAGAACAACCCAATATACAACACATTGTAGGAACCCAGTTATAGGAATCCAATAAAGGCAAGAGGGATAGCAGAGACTCCTGGTCCATAAGTAGTGCACAAGACAAATCTGCAAAGACCATTCCTAACCATGTTACCACCTACTCTCCGGGTAGAAGCTGAAATCAGGAAGACCTGAGATCAAGCCCAAAACTGGAGAAATGCAATCCCATCAAGAATTGTAGACGAAAAACCATTAGATCAAGGGAGAGGGCAAAAATCCAGAGTCACCTGGTCTTGTCAGGGTTGAGTTGAGTCCCTCACAGTCACTAGGCCTGGGTAAAAGCCTCAAGCACATCATTCATATAGCTAGGGATGAAGATATACCAGTATAGTATCACCACCATATTGATGGTTTTTCTACCCAGTGCTGATAAAACTGCTTAGGTAAGGACATTTAAATATTAAATGGGAACAGAGATAATTAAGTCCTGAGATGTCCCACATTATGAGAGGTCCAAGTTTGGAGTTGTTCCTTCTATATCCAACACCTAATGGAATCAGCCTTGGGGGAAGGAGAACCACTACAAAACAAAGCCCAAGACAGCAGAGTTCAGAGTTTTTGGGGATTTGGTCCACTTCTTCTGTGTCAATCGGGGGAAACTCATCCCAGATAATCAGCTAAGATTGCTTCAGTCAATTCCACTTTCACAATTATAATTGGCACCCAAATTTCCATTGGTAAGCAAGGCAGCTGTTAAGTACATCGTGCCTGATTTTGCAACATTTTTTTTGCACCGATGTTAAATCACTGCAGTTGTTAAACGAAGCATGCGGTCATTGAGTGAATGGGGCTTCCCCCATTAAATTTGCTTGTCAGAAGCCAACTGAGATGATCACAAATAGCAATCACATGGCCACAGGATGCTGCGATGGTTGTAAGTGTGAGGACTAGTTATAAGTCACTTTTTTCAGTACAGTAACTTTGAATGGTCATTAAATGAATGGTTGTAAGTGGAGGATTGCAATTGTGATTCCATTGCAACAGTAATCTCTTGTCTCTTAGGACATGAACAATTAGGTACCTCAGGAAAGAAAGAGAAGTAGGGCTATCAAGATATAAAAACCAGAAATATTTTTGTTGGGGATTTTACCTGAAATCTATAGTAAGGGGAATGCATATCTAATTATTCATGTATTAACTTCAGCTAGAATTGTATTCGCACAAAACTGGAAAAGTGAAGAGATCCCTACAATGAGAATGTGATTAGGAAAATATTAGAATGTGCAGAAATGAATAGATTAACACTTGCAATTAAGGAGAATGCACAAATTGAGTACTACACGACATGGGAACTATTTTATCGATAGTTAGAAAATAAAAACGGAAGTTAGAAATAGGGAAATAAAAGAAGATGGTTAATGAAATATAGAAAATATGTTAAGAGAGAAAACACGATTATAATTATTATTATGACAATTAGGATTATTATGTTTAATATTACTATTATATTCTTATTAGAAATATGTTAAGAAGGAGAAGTGAATATATTTATTATGTATGTAAGGAATATTGTTGTAAACTTTGATTATTACTGCACAAAGATATTTGTATCCAGATGACACACTGTTTAATGGAAGATAGAATTATTATACTAAAAAATATTTTTTTTATAAATATATATAAAAAAGATATAAATACATTCAAGCTTCCCAGGACATTACCTTAGTTGAACATGTTGCTCGCAGTGGTTCAACAAGCCGCTCTAATCTTTGCAGGACAGCATTAGGACACAGTGTTGACAGGCGAGCCAACATAATGAAAGTCAGCATCTTCATAATGAAGAAAGGAAAAAGCTTATATTAGCATCATTTTTTTCAAGCATGTATTTCAGTAATAATTTACCACAACTCGTGGTCACTTTTGCCTTTAAAACAGACTCTTTACAACAGGTATCCCTCATCCCTGATCTCTGGACCAACACAAACAAGTGAAGCCCCATCCGTGGGATGCAGGCAGCAGGTGAAACCATGCGCCCTCTGGTCCACGGAAAAAACCTTTCTCCGAACAACTGATCCCTGGTGTCCAAAAGGTTGGGGGCCACTGCTTTACAACACTGCAACAAAGCTTCCCTCCTACTTAAAAGTTGCTCTTCCTTCTAGGTTACAAGGCAGAAGAAAATAACATGGAAGTGGATTATTTAGCTCTTATAGGATCCCCCAGTTGAGGCATTGTCTTTGAGGAAGAAGACAAGTCAGGATTCATTGCACAGGGGTAACTGATTCATCCAAAATAGCCCTACAATTCAATGAAATAATGAAATTAGAAGCTCCAAAATTAATTTTTTAAAAAAAGAAACGTTACCCTGATATCATAATGATCTTTCAAGCCATCTTCCACATGATTTAAGTATTCATAGATGTCCAGTCGATCAAGGCAGCTTTCCAAAAGTGTGTACATGCATTCAAAAGCAGCTTTCCTCACATCGAGCCCATCATCTACTGTGTGTTTGAATGGCCCCATTTCTACCTAAAAGGGGAAATTCAAAGTAGCTGGAAGTTCTAAAAAAAGGAAAACTTTCACATGCCAACTTTATCTGGCCCAGCGTGAAGCCACAGAATTTCTTAGTTCATTTTCAATTGAAGTTCAGCTGAAGGTATTCCAATTTAAAGATTTAAATTACAGGTTCAGTAATCATTTCCATACACCTGTGGAATTAGTTTACTTTCAGGTGTCATAAGAACATTGGCTTAATTATATTCACACACATCTATATCTATGTTGCTTATCATTCCCATTTGATCTGATCGTGCAGATCCCTGGTCATCATTCATAACAACAGTAAGTTAGGAGTAATGGGGGAACCACCCAACTCAGGGATCAACAACTAGCCCCTTTATGACTTGTGGATGTCAACTCCCAGAATTCCTGAGCCAGCATGGGAGTTGACATTCACAGGTCGTAAAGGGGCCATAGCTGCCCACACCTGACCCAACGTCAGTACAGGATAATGCTGAAATGGAATATGGTCCATACCTCTCGAATGAGCTCCCTTCTAATTTTGGTTTCATTGTATAGGTGGGGCAGGACCGTACTGAGCTGATCTCGGATTAGGGAAGGTTTGTTGTGAGCAGCAGAATTAAACATAGCTAAAGCAACACGACGAACATTCAGGTCAGGATCCTGAAGAGTTTTCAAGAAGTCACCTGCACGATTATAGCATAACAAGAGTTTAAAAGGCAGCAACACTAGCTTTAAATACATTCTGGGATGCACATAATATTCAAAAAGCAGAAGGAAGATTTAAAAAATTCATATTTTCAAACCAGGCAGGAGAGATCAAACAGACAGCCTATTCTGTCATTTATTCCCTAGTATCTGCATCAATATTCAAGTTGCATTATCATCTAGACTCGATCATAGAATCGGGTACTTTAAAGATAGCAATGTAGAAACAATTCAGATGACCTAAGCATATTTAACAAAACTATTCTGTATTTTAGATAACAATTGTGTATTCAAGTTCATTGTGGAAATGTCATGTCAATACGCTTAATGAGAATGGAATCAGTTAAAAGATCTGCTTGGATTTTGTTTCTTGATTAAAAAAAAAAAGAAGAGTAACATCCTCCATAATATATTTCATGTTTTAACTGGTCAGAAGCACCTCTTTCTTTGGATTCAACTTCCACTTGTTTGCCCCCCACCTAATTCATTTTGACATCAGATAACATTTAGAATTTGAACAACTTTTCAGATTCAAACAGAAAAGGGTTGGGATATGGGCGCCAAGCACTTTCAGATAAAGTTAAAGATCACGTTCTTATAGCAATTAATTCTTTGGGTCATTTCTCTTTTCCATTAATTTTTTAATTTAACAAAGCCCGCTATTCTGACTTCCAAAGAAAGTCTTTGATCAAAACTCAAAATTACCTATGCATCCTTTAAGAAGTGGGTCAATGGGTTGTGGGTGATCCGAGATGGTGAATTTTATTGCAGTCACCACTGTACTCCGAGCATAGGGGGAGCCTACAATGAGAAGTGGGGGGGAAATTATTTATCTTGAAAAATACACAGATCATTTCTACCACCTTTTCTCCCCTTAAAATCACTTTTCTTCATCGTTCCCAGAACACTGATAATAACGAAGAAGCACAAACAAGCCCAGCATGCACTGTGTGAAAATTATTGTGAGCTCTCTTTTTTTTAGCGCTCATCCTCTTGAAGGAGCACAGTGGCTCACATGTTTAGGACGCTCGGTTGGAGGTTAGAAAGCCTGTGTTCGAGATCCGAGTGCTGCTGTGTGTGGCCGGGTGAGCTACCATCATTTGCTCCAACTCCTTGACAGAGACATGAAAGGAGGCTCTACAACCACCCCCTGGGCAATGGTGATGTTACCGGCTAATCCTTTCAACCAGGAAGTGCCTTAAAATGGTGCCTAAAACACGAACGAGACAGGATCTTCTTGAAAGGAACCCGAACAGAATACAATCAATCTCTCAAAAACAGCTTGTTAAGGATGGACACTACAAGGTAAACAGGCACTACAAGAATCCACAGATCTACAGCACTGATTCAAAGCGAAAAGTACAACCCTCCCCTCAGCTGAGCAATTGCTTCAGTCCTATCCTTTCCCTTCCCTTACCTGAAAACAGCTGTTTTTTCAGCCGGGGAAGCAACTGAGAAGGGTTTACTACAGTCAATTTCCCCAAGCATTCAGCGACAACATTGCGGGTTCCTTCCTCTGTATATTCACAGTGCTTGAAAAGCAGGGCCCATATGTCCTCCCCATAAGGTTTCAGGCTCTCTGCTGGGGAAGAGCTAATGACTTCTTTCAGGGAATGAAGCAGTAGGTACTGCCGCTTAGGCTGGCCACCAATCTCCTTCAGCATGAAGGGAAGGTACTCTTTCAGGTTGCCCACACTGATGTTGCCCAAAGCATAGGAAGCCGCTGATTTCACTTCTTCGCTGGGCGAGGCAAACGCTTCCAGGATCACGGCTTTGAGTTCCTTCTGAGCGCTCAGGTTGGTGGTGCGGCCTATTTCCGCGAGCGAGAGGAACGCCAACATTCTGACAGCAGTGGTCGACTTTGGGTTCTTCACATCCTGAATGAACAGGTTTACTAGGCCAGGGATTTCTTTTGGACACACGGAAGAAAGGGCCGCCACACATTTGGCAACAGAGTGAAAAGCCTGCTTGTGCAAAGTGGTGGAGACTCCGCTAGAGGTCGAAGAGTATATGGGACTAGTTAGCTGCTTCATCAGGTCAGCATAGTTCATGTTGACTGCCTTGATCACAACCAGTGCTTGGAAGAAGTCTACAATGGCATTCAGGGCCCCTCCTTGCATCAAAGGTGAGTAAACCAGCTGGAAAAGCTCTGACAGAACTGTACCACTGATCTTGGACAAGGATGAGGGATAAACCTTAGCTAAAGTGGTAAGGAACACAATGGCCACCTGAGAAACATGCATATCATTCTCGCTAATTAAATCCGGAAGCTCCATTAGAACACATTCAATCATGGCTGGCTTGAGGCTATCACTATAGTTTCTGATCAAGATGTCCAGAGCCGTCAAAGTACTCAGTTTCAAGGCACGCTGATTCTTACGCAAGAAGGAAGCCAAGATGGGGAAGCCTTCTGCTAGAATGGGCCTCAGGTCTATTTTGAGTGAGGAATTTGCAATCAGAGTCAGTGCTTTGACCGTGGTCAGTCTAGTTATTTCATTTTTCAGTCTCTCAAGGAAAATCTTCAGAGTTGGCTGGAGTTCGCTGCTTAAGTAGTCCCCCAGATTGGAAACAATTTGCCCCATGCAGGAGATAGCCCGTTCCTTCACCTCCTGGTCGATGTCAGCCGCTTTCAGCCTCTTCAACGTTGCAGAAAACAAGTCTGTCACGTAAGGTTTGGCGTCAAATGTACAAGGCGCATCCAAGGGACGAATTACTTTCACAAGCTGTAGAGTCACCAGCAAAGCTTCGGATGTTATCTTGTAAAAAGGATCCCCAATGCAAATTACCACAGGTGGCAGCAGGGCCTTAACATGGGGATGGAACACTTCTCGGGGGTGGTTGCAGAGAACAACATGAAGGAAAGTCAGAGTATCTATCTTCATATTGGAGGAGCTGGATTTATCCGTCAAGGAAAAGACAATTCCTGTGCCAAGAAAACATTGGTCAGCTTGCTTTATAGTTGCACCCCCATCCAACCCTCATCAAAATAGACTTTTTTCACAGTAGAAAATTTCCTATCTCCACACTCTGCACCTCCCATGTGACCCTCAAATTTTCTGCAGAGGATTTTCCCAAACTTCTGCAGCATGGTAGGCTGTCAAAAAACCTTTGTGGTCATCTTTTTTTAAAAAAAAAAAATCTAATAAATAAATAAAAGATTAGGGTACATGCATGAGGTTACACTGTAAATAGGGATCTATTACCCTGGTAGACAGATACCACTGGATACAATGAGTGATTCAGATTTATTTTTAAAAATACTTTACAGCTCTTACACATGGCTGCTAGGCTTCAAAAGACTTCACTGACTTCAGAAAGCGGTTATTAATTACAAGGTCGGTTTGGAAAAGATACTATTAATAGTTTATGTTGTATAGTTGCATATAAGAGTTTACTCCTAGGTGAAGATAAAACCAGTTTGGTGGAGAACAACTGTAGTATTTTACAATTATTTTATATAACATACCAAGGAATAGAGAATTACAACAAAAGAAAAACTGCAAATAACCAGAGATCATATAGATTTCAAATACCAGTATAATTTTTTGTTCATATTTTGAGAAAATGCAAATGGAAGAATAAACTCCAGTTAATTACTTTCCCATTCATTTCAACAGAAGCCAATATGAGACCAAAACTTAAGAACAGATAATATTCTGCAGTAAAAGTTATGTATTCCAGTATTTTCCAAAGAAAAACAGTACCTCGATTAACAGAATTCTGTAGAATACTGGCTTTTTAAAAAAAAAAAAACAAGAAGCAAGAAGCAAGGTACGATGATATATGGAAATTAAACAGATATACAATTCAGCCAATCTTTGGCTGCTCACATGGATTTTTTTTAAAGAAGAAAAAGACCCAGTATCTGCAGCCACTAGCTTCAGTTAAACCAATGGCATAACATCCTCTGATGCGTATAGAGCAACAGGAAGATAGTCTTGACTATAAAGAAGAAAATAAAACTAGAAGAGAAGTTGCTTTATTATTTAATGTTTGGCTTTGTAGAATAGCACTAGCAGTAGAATTATATACCGTGTCATAGTGCTTTACAGTCCTCTCTAAGCGGTTTACAGAGTCAGCGTATCGCTGAAAAGTGACCCTTGCTGAAAACTGCCCTGTGATTGTTTAGTCAACAGACAAGCTTTACCCGGCACTAGTGCAGGTATGTGATCCGCAAGGCAACCGGGGAGGACGTTCGCCAGTTCCGTCAAAAGAGCAAAGCACCCTTGTCTTGATCTGACGCTCTTCTCTTTAAGTTGCTTGTGCAAAGCTTTGATAATGTTTGGAACCTATGTGATTAGAAAGAAACTCATCGGTAATCTGATTCAAAGCCAAAAGACCTCAAAATCCAAGCGAACGTTAATGTGCTAAGCAATAGCCTTCATCCTTTTGTATATTTATACAAAGTCAGCTTATTGTCCCCACAACTGGGTCCTCAGGCTGGGGCCGGATCTGGCCCACAGGCCTTGAGTTTTACATCCCTGCCTTACAGAATAACTGAATTTTGAGCAGTTGAAACTGTTTTGAAACAGCAGCTAGTTGCATCTATATCATGCCAAACAGCAACATGTGATTAAGGTCAACTCACCTGGTTCTGAAGCATGGTAAGAGGTATGTCCTCTTTGCCTGCTTCATCCGAAGCTTGCAGCCAACTCTGAATGGGCAGAGTTTGCTTCAGTAAAGATATATAGGCTGAGAAGATGTCCGCCTTAACGTTCTCTTCCCTTTCCTTGAATCTGCTTATTAAAGCCGGAGAGAGAGTTTTGTAGAAATCCTGCAGAAGGTCATGTCTGGTGCTGACAATGGCCTCAAGGCACTTTGCAGCAGACCTACGAACTTTCCAGCTGATGTCATCATCATCGCTATACTCATCATCACTTTCTGAAGAGGAATGAAGGAGAGTTGTTATTGACAGACACTGTAGATCAGGGGTGTCAAACTCGTGGCCCGCGGGCTGGATGCGTCATGCACTGGCCATGCCCACCCCCATTTTAGCGAAGGGGGAAAAAGTTGCGATACATCACGTGACCACATGACGATGTGAGTTTGACACCCCTGCTGTAGATAGAACTTGGGTTTTTTTTCTTTCAGAAGAAAATTCAGCAGTCACTATTTTACAAGTTGTCTGTGGGTCAAATTCTCACATAACATTGTCACGGACCTTATTCATCTCACCTCCAAAGCTTTGAGTATGATGTAAAGCCATATTAATATGATCTATGAATTCATAACCCGCCCAAATTATGAAGGACTCTTGACAGTATTAAATGAGCAAAAGAAAGAGAACTCGCATTCCACTAAATCATTATTGAAACTCAAGATAGGTACTTCATAGCCAGCCAAAGGTTCATATAGAAATAGAAATACTGTGTTTCTGAAACATTAACAAGGTGAGAACCTGTAAGTACTTCTGGGGGGAAAGATCTGAGAGAGTGGAGCTACCATGATGGTTTCAAATAAATGGTAAATTAATCCCATCTTGATTTTGTCCTGGATTTTTTCAATTTTGGAAGTGTAGTTCAAATCTACTCCCAGCATGCCAGTCCAACATTAAATGCAACCCTTGGCTCATGTGAGAGCTGCATTTTCACCTTAGAATGACAAGAGCAAAGAACCATGCTGAATTATTTAATTTTACAAATTTAGACTGGTAAGAGGAAATTGCTCAAGTCTTCCTTAGGTTGCACAGACCAATTGCTAGTAACATCAAGTACAGAAGGGGCAAGATAACCGATAGTTGATCTACTGTATACCAGAACAGGCCTTCTTGCTCTTTCTTTTTTCACATGCAAGCAACAACAGCCATGAAAACCTCAGGTCAGGGAGAGGAGAAATGGGCAGTAGCAATGATCCTAGTCAAGTCAGGTCACAGTGCTTTTCCAATTTAAAGAGATTCATAGCAGAGAATGATAATAGGACAGCCATGAACAGTACCTTCAGAAACCTTTATCAACAAATAGAACATATAGAACATATAGAAACCTGAGGTCCCACCTACTCTTACCTACTCATTTAAACCCTTTCTTTAGATGCACCAGAGTTCTATCTGACCACATTTTTGAGATTTTTCACTAATCAATTTAGAACAGGGATGGTTATATAATTTACATGCTCTTCTGAGCCCTAAAATATTGATTCAGGAAAGAAGCAGAATGGTTTGAAAGAACTTCCTGAACTGGTGGCGGAGGCAATCCGTCTTTATCAATGACCATCATAATCCTAATTGTGCAGCACCTTGCTCCTCCTCCTCTCCATTTTCAGTTTCCATCATTTCGTCTTCATCCTCCTCTTCGTTATCATAGTTGTAATTTGGATCGTATGTGATGTACTTGAGGCACAGTCCTGTCACATTAGGAAGGTGAGGGCCAATTTCTTTTGGACATCTTTAGAAACAGCAAGATAATCATAGATTAGCGTAGAATATAATGTTTAATTCTGTTGGTCATGTTTTTCAAACAGTTAACTGGCATTTCATCTCTAAAGATAATCCTTGGGTTCAGCACACAGCAATACATTATTTTTAGTAATCGGCGTTCCCAATGCTTTGTGTTGTAGTAAGCGTTTACAAGTATGGAATCATACACATATAACCATCGCCAGGTAATCTTTCCCTTATTTTTGTTTAATAACTCTTATCAAAGTTATTTTAAAAAATTATGCAAGCAAACAGGATAATGATAATGAAATATATCTGAAGCCTGGGGCTCCCATAAAATCATGATTCAGGGAAGATTCAGGACAAGAGCCCACAAGCAGCTAATCTAATCATATTGCTTTTCCTGGCAACAGTCATGTTTCATCCCTCATTATCCATTTTACACTTATTCATCCTAAGAGACATATCCCCTTTGTTTATTGATTATCAGCCTTTTAGAAAAGTTTAAATCTTATTTTAAAAAAGTAACAATCTCAAAAATCCCACTTGCAGAAAATTATAATTTCAATTCTCCAGAACCACTAGATGAGACCATTTTATCAGGAGTATACAGCAATTTAGATTCGGAAGAAAAGAGAGATATGGAGCACGCTGGGCTACTCCATAAACCTATTGCAAATTTTCCTGGATTTATCCAGTTGATCCCATATGACCCTATGAAAAGTTGCTGTTAGTTCAAGAAAGTGATACGAGATGCTACAGACTTGCTCAAACTCCCTATGAATCATCCTAATCCTGACAGGCCCTCGCTTAGAGATAGGTCATTCTTCTAGCACAGTGATGGCTAACCTTTTTTTTTCTCAGATGCGAAAAACATGTGTGCACACACGATAATGCGCGCACGCATGCCCACATCCATAATGTAATGCCCCCCTGCATACCCTGCCCCCTGCGCATGCAACCCCCACGCTGCCCCACCCCCTGCACATGCACATGTGACCCCCCCCATGCTCCCCACCCCCCCAGCATGTCTGTGCAACCCCCCCGTGCCCCTTTTTGGGCCCACCAGGCCTCCTTGAAGCCTCTGGACGCCGGAAACGGCCTGTTTCTGGACTTCCGATACTTCCGGGAGGCCCACTTTTCACTCTCCCAGAGCCTTCGCACAAGCCCTGTACTTACCTGGCATCCAAAACGGGCCGCGTGGAGACTCCTGGAAGGGGAGGGGTGGCATGGGCATTCACGCGCATCTCCCGCATGTGTGGCAGAGACCTGAAAATCAGCTGGCCGGCAGAAGGTGCACACACATGCATGGTGGAGCTGACCTAGGGTGACGGCTTGTGTGCCCGCAGATAAGGCTCCACATGCCACCTGTGGCACATGTGCCATAGGTCCACCATCACGGTTCTAGCAGATACAGGTCCATCACCCATGGAAACCATGACACTTGCAGTTAAAACTGCACTTTTCTGGTAACTAATCAGGCACAGATAGTTGGAGCAGATAGCCCTGATTTCTGTTGCAAACAACAGGTGACCAAAAAAAAAAAAAAGGGATTTCCTTCTAAAAGTTAGAACAAAAGAACATGGGAGCCAAGTCAGCTGCATATAACACTTGAATAAAAGGTACAAACCTTCTTACAAAAGACTCAAAGGCTTGGAAACAGTATTCCCTCAGCTCATCATCCTCTACATTGCAGTACTGAATTATCAATGGGATCATCTTCTCTAGGTAGTCCCCTAAAAGACAGAGAGAGAGTAAGCGATCCACAAAATACTTTCCCAGATCCACTGAACAATTGGGACCCATTGAGAACGTAGCCTTTTGCAGCAAAGGTGGACACGGGCCCGTCCATCTCACAAGAAAAGTATCACAAGGAGTATCACATAAGGAAAAGATGTCTGTTCAGGTTCTGTTTTGTTAAAGAGATGTCCTTCTCACTTAGAGCTGCTTGATGAACTCAATATATTTGTGTTTCAATCAAAATGTGGAAGTTGTGGTGGCACAGCAAATCCACCACCGTGTTCTTCTATTCCTTTACAAAACAGCACTGTAAGGGACATCTGGTGTATCAAAAAATATGATTTAATTTCTCTGACATAAAAGCCCATATCCAAGTGTGCAGTCTGAATTTGTATCTTGGACAGTAAAAGCACGAGACCCAAGGCACCCAAGAAAACAGTGTCAATAGCAGAGAAAGAAAACGACTTTTAGTCCCCCTTGTGAAATCACCCATTAATGTTCTTAAACCCTACCATTTTCCAAATGGCGATTTCCCCTATCACCCCTGGTTGGGCTCAAAGCCATGAACCATCTGGCTGGATCTATTCTGGAGATGCCTTTGATAGGGAATACCTTCTTCGCTTCTACTCTTAGCTGGTAGCCTATTAGAATAAGCATGTATATTAATTATGTAGGAGGTCCATCTATGGAGAGTTATTTAGGCCACAATTCCAAACTAAACTGGCCCTCTAAGGAACTCCAAACATTTTTCTACCACAGTAGATATTCAGAGCAAAATAGGCTCTAAGGAAAGAATAAGGTGAGCATCTCACTAAAAATGCAAGGCAGGTCGGGGGGGGGAGTTTCTTGCGATAAGCAATGGGCATGAAACAACAATGTTGGTAACAGCCATCGCAGGTCAGAAATAAGATAAAAATCCAAATCACAAGCTTTACCTATGCGGTGTCCAGCCTGCTTGCTGATACCAGCAATACACTGGATATATGTTCTTGTAGTAGAAGTGGAATTATTCCTCTTCAGCTCTGACAAGAGATGTTCCATGAGCTCTGCAAAGATGTTCCCATTGCATGTCAAGACCAGGTGGCCTAGGGCAATGATGGCTCTCTTCCGAACAGCCAACCTGGGACTGATGAGCTGAGGAAGGAGGCAATTCAGGATGGACGAATGGAAGGAGTATAGCGTTCCCCCTAGCCTGAAACCACAGATAAAACTCACATCAACCAAATGTTCTCCAAACAGAGATGGACTTAACTGTTAATTTCCTGAAGAAGACAGTCATTTCAATACATTTTTTCACTTTTCTTCCATGATTTATGTTTTAGATTAGATGTAACTGTAAGCCACCCAGAGTTACCCTACGGTAAAATGGGTGGCCAATAATTATAAATAAATAATGATGAAAACATGTTCTGTTGTTTGCAAGAATAAGCTTTGCAGTTGTAGACCATGATGGGTGTATATGAGAGAGAGGATGCTGCAAGAAATAATATATTTGTACAGCAAAGTATAATCCAAATTAACAAAAGCAACAGTTTATACTAATGCTGTTTTCCCAACAGTCCCTTTAAGGGCTCAGGAAGGTACCGTAATAAAAACACATTATTTAGTGCATATGAACTCTGCCATCTGATATATCCAACTAAAAGAAAATAGTCATTTCAATACATTTTTTCACTTTTCTTCCATGATTTTTGTTTTAGATTAAATGTAACTGTCAATCAGCATCTTCAACTATAATCTAGTGTTTCAATATGGACATCAGTAAAGCTGACTGAATGATGCTCATTTTTTAGAAGCTGAATTGTCAAGAGTTCGTTAACACAATCTTCTCCAATTTAATGATTTCCAGTTGTATTGCATTTTCACTTTAGCGATTATGGCTTTGGGCCATGTGGACAAGGCCAGTTCTATTCAACCAGAATAGCCTAGTGACATTCAGAAACTATTGTCTATAAGTGGCATCTACTATTATTTCTTTTCCTTTCTTCTTTTCTTTCATGTCTCCATTCAGGGATATATAAGCAAGACTATAAGAAGGAAAACATGTTTCTTTTCCTCTTCACTGAAAGGGCCCCAGGGTCATTTAAGACCCCTAACTGGTAGTGACCATATGTCCTTTCTTAAAAAAGAGAGTTCTTTATTTCAGAAAACTATCCTTTAGATTTATTTTTTTATTTTCTTGGTTTTGCTTCTGAATTCTCCTTTATAAAACAAAGTCATAAACATAAACATTTTTTTTTATTTTTGGGAACCTCTTTCAGATTTGTCCCTTTTTTGGGTTTGTCCTTTATTTTTTTCCAAGAAAATATGTTCACTGTTCTAATAATTCATATTTATAGGCCTAAATCTTTTGAGGTATGTTACCAGACTCCTAAACATAAGCTGGCACTGAGAGGCCTATTTAAAAAGAGTATTTAGTTTATTATAGACATGAAGCAGCAAAGAGAACCATGGATAGATATTAAGTTTAGCAGGGGGAGGGGGAGGGGATAGAGAGCTTAAAGAAAAAGAAATTACAATTTAAGATCAAGTGCAAGTAAAGGCACGGTAGATAGGCTCATCAAAAATGGAAACAAATCCTCAATATTTAAAGAAAAGGGCAAGATTGTGTGCATATCTAAAATAAAGTTAAAATCTCTAACATACTTTCTCTGATTACTTATTGACTCTTAAATTTTACCTTGTTTCCCCGAAAATAAGACATCCCCTGATAATAAGCCCGATCAGGCTTTTGAGCACATGTGCTTATTTTCCCCCAAAAAATAAGCCCTCCCCGAAAATATTTAAATGTAGAGCTGGATATCAGGTAAGACAGCAAGAGGAGCCCCATCTTGTTCCACGTGCCCCAAAATAATAAGACCTCCACGAAAATAAGGCCAAGCGTTTCTTTCAGAGTTCAAAAAAATATAACAGGGTCTTATTTTTGGGGAAACATGGTACCTCCTGAATCCTGGAAAGATTGATCCACTTGATAAGGCTGAGCAGCTCAAATTCTCTCCTTCCCTCCTCCTCCTGTTAAGATGCTGCCTTCTCAGGATGAATCTAAGAACAGAAACTCTAACAAACTCCTGGCTATTTAGTCTCAAAGGACCAGTGATGGGGAAAGCTACCTTGACTCAAAGATTTAGCTACTTGGCTCTCTTGGGTTCTTTGACTTAGAAACAAAAGGGATAAATTTGTCATTTGTGTGTGCTACTTTCCACTAGTTCAGGGATCATTGTTAGTTTGCTTGCTGTTAGAGCCCATTTTATCTAAAGCAGCGGTTCTCCACCTTAGCGCCTTTAAGATGTGTGGACTTCAATTCTCAGAATTGCTGGTTGGAGAATTCTGGTTCTAAAACACTACGAGGGAAGAACATTTTAAAGCTTTTTGAAACAACACTGTTGAAAAATAACTGTACCTGCTCAAAATGTCTGACAAAATGTCAAGGGCCTCAAGTTGTACCGACACATCTTCTTGCTTTCCAATAGCTCCAGTCAGCTGAGCTGTGATTTTTTTGCAAACGTTGGCTGTCATGGTAGAACCTGTGAAAGTGGGAATTTGAAGAGAAAAAGAATGATGGTTTCAACAAAATTGTTCCTGTTTTGCGATGCTTTTATCATCGCAAACTATCAGATCAGATCAAGCAAATTTAACTTGCAAGGGTTCAAGTCATAAACTGTTTGCAGGCAATGGGGATCATCATATCAGTCTTCTGCAAAATGACACCCTCCAGGTGGACGAGGATTACATTCCCAAAATCCTCAGTAAATACAACCAAGAACTATGCTATTTAAGATCTGTGGAAGTTCCGTTCTAAAGTATTCTAAACCTGGAATACTGCAACAATTTTGGTCACCATACTTCAAAAAAGATGTTGAGATTTTGGAAAAAGTTCAGAGAAGAGCAACTAAGATGATCAAAGGCCTGGAGGCTAAAACATATGAATAATGCTGCAGGATTTGGGTTTGGCTAGCTAGTCTAAAGAAAAGAAGAATTAGGGGCAACATGATAGTAGTTCCAGTATTTGAGGGGCTGCTAACAAAGAAGAGGGGGCCAAATTATTTTCCAAAGCATCGGAGGGCAGGACAAGAAACAATGGTTGGAAACTAATCAAAGAGAGAAACAACCTGGAATTAAGTAGAAACTTTCTAACAGTGAGGAGAATTAACCACTGGATCAGCTTGCCTCCAGAAATCGTGGGCACACCATCACTGGAGGTTTTTAAGAAGAGACTAAACAGTCACTTATCTGAAATAGTATAGGTTCTCCTGCTTGACCAGGGGGCTGGAGTAGAAGACCTCCAAGGTCCCTTCCAGCTCTATTCTATTCTAAAGTACATAGGAATTGAAGAAGGGAGCATAACATGCAATTATTACAATTTTATTTTTTATAATTATAGAGAAAAATTTGCCAGACGTTTTGCACAAGATTTAAGTGATCCAAACATTATTGTGAGTGTATATTGCATACATTTTACTCCGGGGCCACTAACGTTTTAGGGCTGATGGGCATATTTGGAGTTTGGAATACCTTCTGCCAGTATTCTCAAAAAAGATCTGGTTATATCCCAGTGGTATCTGCTTCATGAATTTTTACTCACAAAACAAGATACCACTGGGACATGATCAGTTACAAAATGCGGATGGACCAAATGTTCCTGTGCTACCTATTACTGCTTCGTGCTTCAAACTATTCCACTTCCCTCCCAGGAAGCTTCTTTCTATTCTATGCTCAGGAGAAGTGGGCACTGTTCTAAACCACCCTGAACTGCAGCCAATCATCATTTTCGTCTGTTGAGAAAGATTATAAGATCCATATGGCTCACAGGAATTGATTGGAACTGATGATGCTATCTGAGGCCAAGGCATTTCTTTTTTTGCAGCATCACAGCTTCCCGTTTTCTGAACACACAGAAAGCCAGCTGCAGTGACGAGGAAGGTGTCTGTAGGCACAATGGCAGTCAGGGTACCATATTGGGGGACCCAGGTTCTGATTCTTCTTCCTCTCTGCAACCATAACCCTATCTAAACTTTCTGCCATTATGTCCTTTTTATGATTTATGTAGTACTTAAAATAAAGTACTTCCTTAGACTTCAGCTTGATAATGTGTGTTTTTAGGAAACATCCATCTCACTATCACAGCAACAATAAAGAACTACCTATTTAGGGTTTGTTTGTTTTTTTGAGATCATCCAAGGTTAGCTACAACTTGTTACCTGCTGTGACGTCGCAGGTAGTCCTTGACTTACGACCCCAATTGAGCCCAGAATTTATGTTGCTAAGTGAGAAATTTGTTAAGTGAGTTTTTCCCCCTTTTTATGACTTTTCTTGCCACATTTGTTAAGTGAATCACTGCAGTTGTTACATGAGTAACACGGTTGTTAAATGAATCTGGCTTCCCCATTGACTTTGCTCGTCAGAAGGTTCCAAAAGGTGATCCCATGACCCTGGGAGACGCCAACCATCATAAATACGAACCAGTTGTCAAGCATTTGTATGTAAATTACGTGACTCTGAGGATGCTGGAAAGGTTGTGTGAAAAATAGTCATAAGTCACCATTTTTTTCAGTGCTGTTGTAACTTTGAACGGTCACTAAATGAACTGTTGTAAGTCGAGGATTACCTGTATATTAATTATATAAACATTAGTTTAATTGGCCTGATAAAGTAATACAGCCAGCAAATTTTGATAATTGTCACCTTATCTCCAACTTTTCAGTTTTGGGAAAGATGGTAGGACAAGAGTTTAAAAAGGCCTGGAAAAGTAGATTATCTGGATTCTTGGGAATTAGGATTTGGGCCTGGGTACAGACAGAAACTGCATTGGTCACAATCATGGCTGATTTACAATGGAATTTGAAGAAGAAAAATATGATGCGTCTTTTACTAGCCGGATTGTTCAGCAACCTCTAATACTATCAATCATAGTAATCTGAGTCACCTGCAAGATTTGAGAGAGCACTATGCTACCGTGGTACTTCCTGAGTGGGGAGTTCCAATTATTGGTTATAGCAGAAAAGAATAACGGAGTAACAGAACAACAGAATTGAAAGGGACTTTGGAGGACCTCTAGTCCAGGGGTCTCCAACCTTGGCAACTTTAAGAGTTGTGGACTTCAACTCCCAGAATTCCTCAGCCAGCAAAGCAGGATGAGGAACTCTGGGAGTTGAAGTCACAAGTCTTAAAGTTGCCATGGTTGGAGACCCCTGCTCTAGTCCAACCCCCTGCTCAAGCAGGAAACCCTATACCATTTCAGACAAATGGTTGTCCAATCTCTTCTTAAAAACCTCCAGTGTTGAAGCATCCACAATTTCTAGAGCAAGTCGTTCCACTGATTAATTATTCTAACTAGTCTAAGACAGGGGTCTCCAACCTTGGCAACTTTAAGACTTGTAGACTTCTGGGAGTTGAAGTCCACAAGTCTTAAAGTTGCCAAGGTTGTAGACCCCTGGTCTAAGAGACTGAACCATCAAGCAATCTAGTCTAGGGTTCAATTCCTTCCCCAGTTGTCTTTAGTATCTATATAACACTGCTGGAGGAGATCATCTGTTGGCATAGGTTGAGGTAGCATCAATATGCAAGTAATGTTTAGCTATATATGTCTACATGGAGCTGAGTTGGAAATGTAGCTAAAATCCTGACTCAATATTTTGAGATAGTCCAGCTATGGGTTGGAAAAAAACAGCCTCCGACTCAATCCAAGAAGCCAGCTAATTCCAGCAATTTTAACTCTGTGTTGTTCTTTCCTAGAAAGAGCAAGTTCACAATCTTGACATTTTCCTGAATTCATGACTACAGCTCAAAGAACAGGTAGCTGTCATGCCCAGGAAGGTCTATGCCCAAGTGTAGCTGGTAGACCAGTTGCAAACTTTCTGGGAACACTATACTACAGTGGGCACCGTAGTATAGCCTCTCATGCCCTTTTCACCTGTTAAGTAGATTATTACAATTCACTTTATGTAAGGGCTGCCCTTAAAGATCAACTGGAAACTTCTACTGGTTCAGATAGCAGCTGTCAAAACAGATTAGAGCCATTATTGCTGTATTATCTTGTAGTGGCCAAAATTGTGTAAACCTTTTGGGAAAAGTGTATTTTCTAAAATTAGCTAAACACCTTTTTTGGGGAGTAGTGCCCTAAAATTATATGTCAATGGAAAGATAATTTAGTCAAGAATGTAATGCAATAACTTTTATGAAGGATTTGCTATTAGAATAGCAGTTACAGTATAAAGAAAAAAAGTGAAACACGTACTGTAGAAAAAATGAGATATACAAAAATTATCACCATGTCAGTTAATACTTAGTTGGGTAACCTTTAGCATGAATTACGGCCTTACAATGTCTTCCCATGGAGTGAACCAAGTCTTTTAGTTCTGCAGCTGTTATAATGTGAAACCAAGATTGAGTGATTGCTTCTATTAACTGGGTTTTATTGCTGAGTCATTTCTGACTAACAAGTTTCTTTAGTCGGCTCCATAGATTTTCAATTGGGTTAAGGTCTGGGCTATTCCCAGGCCATTCCAGCAGTGGAATATGATTATCTTGAAACTCCAAAAAAAGGTGGTGTTATTAGCCATCAAACCTCAAAAATACACTTTTCCCAAAAGGTTTCCACAATTTTGGCCACTACTGTAACACTTCCTTGGGCATTGCACTTGTTACTGATTTGTTTCCAAACCAATTCAAGGTCCTTGATAACACATACAGAGCCCTATATGAATTGGAATCTGGATAACTTTGAAATTGCCTGTTTTAGATAAAGTGCACCTACACAAACAGAAGGCATCTAATGAAGTTTCCTCCTACTGGGAAGTCCAGCTGGAGATGCCTGAAAATTGGCATTCTCTATAGGGTGCTCCTCCCCTATGGAACAATTTCTCCTTGAGACAAGGGTGACCTTTTTCTTCATTATCCTCCAAAATGTTGTCAAGATATGGTTATTTCAGAAGGCGTCAAAAACTACTTACATGATTTACTGTCCGAATGAGATAATAAGCAGAAATGCTATATTGGAGGTTGATATTTAACATATTACTCTAAGCTGTAATTACTATTATTGCACATATTGTTAGCTCTATGCCACTTAAGAGTTGGTCAGACTGTTTATGCAGACCTTTTTGCCACTTCAGATAAATACATTATTGTTGTGGCCCACTGCTGGCCAGTGGAGCTGGCAGCAGAGACGGACAGTGAGGAGGTTGGAAAGGAACATGGGCCAGTCCTGGGGGCTGGGAAAGCTCAGACTAGGGTTCTGCATCGGAGGCAGAGAGGGAACCAGACAGCAGTGAGGCAGAGAAACAGCTGGAGCCCATTCCCAGTGTGCACATGCGCAGATATGCCAGAAGATAAGAACAACTCAGAAAGCAGGGTCGACTTGGAAGTAAAGCCACACCTTGGAGGTAATTGGCCCCTCCCATAGGAAACAAAAGAGGAGCGAATGGGGAGGGGCCTTTTTGTTCACTCGTTCATTTCAAGAGTGGAAAGTTCTGTTTGTGACTCTAAGAGACTGTGTGCCAAATTTTGCTTTACACTGCGTTTGGAAACAAGTTACGTGGCAGCTTGCCAAGTGAGATAAGGTGTGTTGATAAATATTCCTCTGAAAGACTGTTTGGACAAGCTGACTGTGAATGAAAGTAATTCACAGTCGTGTAAATAAAAGAGGTTTTGCCGGGCCCAAAACTCTGCTTCCTGCTTTTTAAGGAAGCCTAGTCAGAACAATTATTACCTTTGTGAATTTGCAATTTTAGATTTCGTACTCATGATTACCAGAGTTAGTTACTGTCTTAGCATTGCTCATGTCAAATTTAAGCAACAACACAAATAAAATAAAATAAATCCCTTCAAAATAATAATAATAGTAAATGAAAGAAAAAGTTCTGGTGTGATGACCTTATTTGATGAATTTGGTAGAATGTGGTTCTAATGTTCATCAAATGAAAAACCAACTCAACATGAAGTCCATTTGTGGAAGAACTACCTAAGAAGAATGACTACGGGAAGGGGGCACTGAAACAAACATCTATGCTTGTTTGTTTAGAAAATAGATTGGTTTCCAGAATCCTACCATTTTACTACATTGCTTACTACAGAATCCTACTGTAGTAAAACAACTGTTTTGATGAGAAAGGAAAGGCCTTCCGTCAGGAATGCACATGTAGCATTCTTTCACTCACAATGGCAAACAACAGATTATTTGTATTATCAAGACCACTGCTTTCATGTATATATTGAAAGGCCATTGTTCTGATGAAAGGGACTTCAACCAGACAGTGACTATCTCATTAAATCTACATTTGCATCTGCCTAGATAAATCACCGGAGCATCATTTGCATCTTTTATAAATAATTTCACCTTGGCATTTTCTTCAGACCAAGGTCAGTATTAATTTGCAAACTGTGAATTTTATTTCATTTACGCTTCCTCTCTTACGTGTCTAATGATATTTGCTGTCATTTTCAGCAGGTGTTTTTTTAAAAAAAAACTCTCTACAGTCCAGATGTGCACATTTTTCTCTTTAATAATCATAGCATTTGGAAAATAAATCCCACAAAACAAACTCCACCCAGTATAGCTTCCCAATCGCATTTGGAGGCCAGCAGGCTGATTCATTTTTCTTATACACTACAGAGTGACTGCAAAGGAAGAACCAGCCTCATTGTTCGAACAGAAGGGTCAAGGCTTTTACCTGTAGATGGGGGAGGCAGCTCAGAAATGACGGTCTTCAATCCAATACTAGAAATATCCCGAAGCTGTTCCTTATCTGACAGCATGTTTGTGCACAGTGTATCAACAATCGTTTCCACCTGATATTCTTTCACTTTGCTCACCAAAGGACCCAAACTGGGGAGAAAGAAATCCCATATTAAAAAAAGACCTTCCTCAGAGGAGATAGAAGTTGTAACGCAATACAAACCAACCTGCCCCTTCCTGTCTTGCACTGTTAGTCTCTCACCCAACAGATATCTTTCACAATACAAGTAATGATCAAGGGACAAGAATACAGAAACATGTCCTTATCCTTTGCTATGGAAGCCTATACCACTGGAAAGGTTTTAACATCAAAGCTGATCTATTGAAAATATATCCTCCTCTCTTGGCACTTTAACCGGGTCTCTGCTGCCTTTTGAGACAATATGAAAGAAACCCTGCTATGCCAATCTTGCAGAACCATATTTCCAGGGGTGGGCTTCAAACATTTTAGCAAGGAGTTCTCTGCCCAGCTGCTGGGTGGGTGTGGCCATGGTGGGCATGGCCTAGTTGGCCTCCTGCACTGGGGGGAGGGCGCCTTTTTGTCCTCCCCGGGCTCCTGAGATTTTCCTCAAGCCTCTGGGAGGGCGAAAACAGCCCCCCCAGGCTCCGGAGGCCCTCTTTCCAAACTTCCGTTAGGTCCGTTTTTCACCCTCCCCAAGCCTCCGTGTGCGCCCTGCACTTACCTGCATCCAAACCGGGCCACGTGGGGACTCCTGGGAGGAGAGGGGAGGGGTGGGGTGGGCAGTGCCAGGGACACCATTTTTAGAAGTCCTTTCAAAACAACTTCATATCTTAGCCTTTCTCAGATCCTAATCCTGGGCCCTTAACCTTTATCCAATAGCTTGTATCAACACTTTACTAAGGACCTTTCCCATTGTTCAGTTTTAGGGGTTAAGCACCCATCTGTAAGTAAGCAGAAAATTATAGCAGCATAACACTCATTGTTCAATGTCTAGTCAATATTTCTGCACCTAGCACTGAGTTTTGCTTTCTCCTAAATGATGGGCATGTGGATTTTTCATGTGCAAATTGTGCTATACAAAGTGACTGATCAGTCACACTGGCTTTGTCTTCCTCCCCTTTCCAAGGTCTTCTCCTCAATTTCAAAAAGTCTGCTGAATAACCGTCTATCATTCCTAGGGAGGTGACAAGTTTTGAAAAAAGCTAGGAAAGCATTTGTAGTTTTGTACTCTTTCAAAATTCCACCCTTGTGTAAGATCACCAAATAGCAATAGCACTTAAACTTATATACCGCTTCACAATGCTTTACAGACCTCTCTAAGTAGTTTATAGAGTCAGTATATTACCCCCAACAATCTGGATCCTCATTTTACCCACCTCAGGATAGAAGGCTGAGTCTACCTTGAGCCGGTGAGAATCGAACTGCTGGCAATCACCAGCAAATACTGAACAAACTAGTAGAGATACAGTAAGATATGTCTGTTGGATCCACTGCTTTTTCCAAAATAATTGTTCCTCACAAAGCTTGGATTCCAAGCCCTTGATCATCTCTGTAGTCCTCCTCTGGATTTACTCCAAGCAAATTATTATTTAAACTTTACTGCAGCCACCCCACTGCAATAAATTCTGGATGGCTTACAAATACAAAAACAATACAAATATAAACCACCACAGATAGTGTAGACTAAAACAATTACAATGATAATAAATTAGACCAGAGGCTTCACAAATACATTCACCGCAGGCCTGGACTCAAGGCCCGATCTGAAATCAGAGAAAGGGTGTTGTATCTCAGAGGGAACATTTTTCAGAAAGTAGGGAGCCATGGTAGAGATTTATCACTATCTTTTTTTTTAACTGCCCAGAACTTGACAAGAGTATTTCAATTGGGTCCAACCAGAGTAATGTAATGTTTTCTTATAGCTAATGCAAAAAAAACTCTTACCATTTGACAGCCAGGTTTTGCACTTCTCCATTTTTATCCTCAAGCAATTTTAGGAGCATTTTCACAACCTTTTTCTCACTGTCTTCATCTAGTTTTATGGAATCTTTCTGCAGTTCCATCATCAAATCATTGGTAGCCATAAATCTGGAAGAAAGAGTATCAGTGATAGGTTGGTCAGTGGGGAATCATAAATCCATATTCCATGATAGAAAGAAAGATCAACATCTATTGAGCCAAAACAAATAAACAAATAAACAAGTTCATTAGTAATAATGAATTCATTAAATGTGGAACAATAACCCTCTTAATTAAAAGTAATACAATACAGAAATATTAAAATGTCTGAAGAGAATCACTCGATTTTTGCTTGCTCCAGGAACACCTTGCTTTTGAAAGGCCCTGAAAATCATTTGATTTGAAAGTGAAGAATATATTTCACTCTCAGCAATGCTTTGCCAGAAAACTGTTAGCTCTGATCCAAAGAAGGGTTTCATGCATTATATAGGTGCGGATGAGGAAAGTTTTTACCATCCTAAGCAGGTATGGCCCACATTCCCTCAAACTTATCTTTATGCTTAGATTTTCATAACCATCTTTAGCATGCTATATTTTTGTCTTAACCATGTACAACAGCAAACACCAATGGAACAACTGGCATTCTCAGGTTGTGGCATCCAAGCCAGAACATTTTTATTATTCTGTTTCTAAGGCCTTCTAATCTTCTGCGCATAACATCAAAGCAGAAACTTGCTTGAATACATTCTCAGAATTTAAAATTGACATCCTTCTAAGTAATCCTTCTACAGCTTGCTGTCCTTACAGATAAATTGGATCCAAACTCACAAACTTTGCCAGCCCCTGCTTGGTTATTAAATATATTAACTGGGCACAAGAGACATTACAGTTCAACAATTCTAGGAAGGTGGGGATTATTACCCAAGACTTAGCCCTACTGAATCCAAAATATTATTTTCCTAAAAACATATTTCAAACACAGCTGCAGATTTCAACATCCCACAATTGCTACCCTAAAATGTTTAGTATAATTGTTGTGCAGCTAAAAGGCAAATTTGAATGCAGCTCTATCTTGTCTTGGATCTCACTAGGATAAAGTTGGGGCAAACATAGATATATAGCAGCAGGGTTAAGTACACCCAACTTTTATAACTGCATCGTTGCCTGCTACATTTCCTTGGTTCAACATATCACTAAGCCAGAATGTGATTTCCTTTGTTTTAACTCAGTGATACATGAAACCAATCATGATTTGTAAATCATGATTTATAGTTTAATATAAATTATATGTGTGAATGAGGTAACTATGACCTGTTCAGTAATCTATGGTTAAAAAGATAGCATTAACTATGAAGACAGACACTACTTAAGACTTATAATGAAGTAGATCATGCTCAGACTAGTAATCATAAGATACATCTGGCTTGTTTATTCCTAATATTTGATTTATGCCACTATGATTCATGCTGATCCCTATATAATACCAGACACTTTGCTTTAGTTTAGTGTGGTCTATAAGCATACCTTAATCAAGGTTTACTTTATCTTACCTTTATGGGTTCACCAATATAATATGGTTAAAAACCTTTCTTACTATAAACTACTTATTACTTAAATTTTTTTCTATTTGCCTTCTGTTATAGCATATAATTAAAACAATATTCAGAAAATATAGAGTAGTTACTAAGCATCTGACTAGGGACAAGATTTTATAAAGACTGATCTATAAAATAAGAACATGATTTCTGTCATGAGGTCTATTCTGTTTTTAAATAGGCTGTACACCGCCCTGAGTCCTTCGGGAGAAGGGCGGTATAGAAATAAAATTATTATTATTATTATTATTATTATTATTATTATTATTATTATTATTATTTTAAAAATGTGAAACATTTTTTTTTTAAATATAGATGCTTCTGAGCTTTTGTCACAGACAATACGCAGTATATTAGGTCATGATAGATAATAACTTACTTCAATTGCATTTGCTGCCTATTCAAAGCAATTATTTCTGATTTGGGATTCAAAAAAGTTCTGAGTTCAACAAACATAAGAAATATCAGACACATCTTTTAACTAAATTAGTAATATCTGCCTAATCTCATAATATTTTGACTCCGGTTGAGCTTTATATTCTCTGATAAGAATTTGACTGTTTTTCTGCTTCTGGATTTTGTGCTAGAGATGGGAAAAAATGAAACTTTGACTTTGCTTTTTTGCTAGTTAGATAAGGTTTGTTGTTACAGAAATGGCTAGCAATATTAGCATGTAAAAGTAAAAAAGTTAAAGCTGTAATGTTATTATCCTATTCTACTGCACAAAAAAGAGTTGAAAAGCAATGCTTTTCTTGTTCCCCCTTTACCCTACATTTTTCCCTTTCCCTTTTCCCACTATTTTCATTCTTTTGTATTTTATATTTTGATAAACTTAATTAAAACATTTGCAAAAAAAGAAAAGAAAAAGAATTTGACTATCTTTCCAGTGACATATTCATACTTCAGATAAGGAACAACCTTCCTCCCCTCCAACTGTGCCTATCAAGTCAATGATCTTGTTACACTTCAGTCTACGAGCAGAGTAATATAAACTAAATGTACTATGGTATATATTTAAGCCAGTATAAACCCATTTATGCTGTGAAATCAAAAAGGAATTTCTTTTAACATCTTGAAACAATGAACTATCAGTTTCTGTACTATGATTTACCAGTAATTCAACCTTCTTCGCTTGCTGCTGTCCAGATGTGTTGGGACTGCAATTCCCAGGATTCCTAGCTGCCAATTCTAGGATTTACTCTCCTGCCCCCAACATCTGGAAGATAGTAGCTTGAGGAACATTCAATTGTTCTGAGTTTATCCCCTTTAATATATTTGATAGCATTCCTTTATCTTCTTTGCTTTTATCACCATTTCTTTCAAAACCTTCCAAATGTGCAATATATGCCAGTATATCTAATATATAGCATACAGTTACTTATTTAGGAATAAATATTTCCAATTAAATGAAGCATCTTTTAAAATGGATTAAACTCCAACAGAAATTCTTTCAGCAATGCAGCAAAACAGTGCCTGGTGACAAATACTCTCACTAGCTTTCCAGTTTACTAGCCAAGATTACTTTTGTTTTTCTTTAATCCAACTAGTGAAGATAACTAGCCAATAACAGCTAGTTATGTGTTTCCTGATGAAATGTGTTTCCACTCCATCTCGGAGGAAGGATATAAAAGGTTACCATAATATTAGCTGCATGAGAAATTGGAGAATGTAATCTTTCCCTTTCTCCCTATGAGGAAACCTGCAGTAAATTTCCTATCTGCCTTATCTATAAACACAGCCTACAGCATTGCCCTGCCTCCTATACGCTATCAATTCTAGCTAAGCATAAGTATCTCTTTCATGATAAAGGTTTCCTTTTTTAGCTGCTGTTATTAAAAATATCACCCCTTCCTCCACAACTGCCTCCCTTCCCACCTCTCCTTTGCAAATAGAGACACATGTGGGCAATTCACCAAACAGTTCACAAAAGCAACACACACCTCCAAACAGAGCACTGCAGCTCTCTCTCTCTCTCTCTCTCTCTCTCTCTCTCATACACACACACACACACAGCCCACCCCCTCCTCCAAGAAACCCTAAATCCTACCTAAAATCTTTATCAGTCGATGTCATCTTCTCCAAGAGGTTGGAGATATGATAGGATATGTTGGTCATCTTGAACAGCTGGTCTGGGAAGACGATCCCTTCTACACGGCTTGCTTTAATATAGAGATTTCGAGCAAAAGTACAAGTTTCTTGCTGTCCTAATCAGGGAGCCCTGCCGGCGTGAAATCTGCATGGAGAATATGGCGACAGAAGGGGCACAGTGAGACTGGGGTAGTGTTTTTCCTCTCTCTCCCACCCTCCCACCCCTTGGTTAGAAGTCACTGGAAAAGCTAAGCCCCTGGACTGTTATCATAGGATATATATAGCCTGTAGTTGGAGCTGTAGCTGTAGCTGAGCTAATGGCACCCTCTCCCGGCAGACATCTGCAGCCTCTCAAATTCTCCAGGAGAGAAAAGTGGAGGAAAGGCGGGGGCAGCTGCTTCTCTTCTCACCCCATCTCAGCGGCTATTTGGCCAGTGCTGCAGCACAACTGCAGGTGTTTGCTGACACACTGCAATCAAATAGCAAATCATCCTGAAATGAGAGAGAGAGAGAGAGAGAGAGAGGGAGGGAGAGGGAGAGGGTGAGGGAGGGAGAGAGAAAGAGAGAGAAGCGATGAATCACCTGGCTAGGGACAGCTGACGTTGACACTCAACGCAGAAGAAGGTCAATTAGTTTGCCTTAAGTAGGAAGTTCTCTACATTCATCAATCTACCCACCCTTCCAGTATAAAAGCAGCTGTTCCTACTTTGCCAAGTATTTTTTAAATTCTGAATAATGGCATACAAATTAATTTGAGGTCTGCAAGCACCATAAATCTAAAATAGATGCTGGATAACCATGCATTCGTTTTGGGGGGAAATGGCTCATTACAAAAGCTATAATTTTTCAATCTCAGGATCTCGAATTGATACAGTAAATTTGTTCTGGCTACTGAATGCTAGCTACAGTTAGGTCAGTTTGCTTTTATTTGTAACTTTACAGTATTTCCAGTTAACAAGGAAATTAACAATTTCTTTTAACAAATTTAAATTAACAATTAAAATAATTCCCATTACTGCATAATTGTGTAACATTTACTTCTGGTTAGTTGAACTACTTGCACAATACTTTGAACAAGCCAGGCTGGATTCACCCAACCTACTAGATTGAAATGTGGTTTATGCTTTCATGTGTTACATGTGAATATAAGCAATGAGTCTAGGGCAGATACAAAACTACAGGGCAAATCAATGGATATCTACTGAAAATGTTAATTTGCTTGAGTTCTGTTTAAAATTCTGTTAGATAATGTCACAAAATTGCAAGTAGTTTGGTGGGTTTTTTTTTAGCAAAGATGCACCCAGCTCTCTGACATGAATTTTAGATATATCTAGATTTTTCTTTACTGGTGTCAGGTATTGTATATAATTCCTGTACAAGAATGTTCTTTGCCAGCACTTTCAGAATGTTTTCTCCCAGTGCAATTTATTGTTACTGAAATAGAAAACCTTTAATGATTGACAACATCAACACATTGAATGCAACAAGCATAAAGTAACAGCTCCAGATAACTCATCTATAACTTGATTCTTCCACATGACAGTCAATCATTAAAAAAAAGTATTTAAAAATTCGGGTTTCAATACTCATTCTACCAAGCTGTGGAAAAGAAAAAAGCAACAGCATCATCGATATGAGAATTGGATCTATAATGATTGTGTTCAAATCTTCATTCTCCACTCCAGACATGTTTTTGCCATGCACTCATGGAATGAAATTGTTTTTCAGCTTTTGTCCCGTTTCCAAATTCTTATCTAAAAGTTGACAGCACTGAAGGAAACTGGTAGTCAATGTTGATACATATTATGAACATTATAACACACTCTAACCACAATACATTTTACTTACAAATGTATAAACATTTTTAATATTGGGGGTAGAAAGCATTTTACTTGCAGTGAAAATTCAGCCTGCTCAGGTTTTCAACAGCCCTGTGAAACTCTTTAATTTTTCCATATTACTAAGTATGCAGAAATGCATCTTTATCCACCTTGCGAACCTACCAAATGTGTCAGACTATAATCTCACCATTCCCAGCCAGCGGAGCAACTGATGATCCAAATATCATGGCATCAAATTCGGGAACTCCTGATACCCAGGGCAGGAAAACGAATTGTTTTCTGGCTGGGATTACACACTTGCACCGAGCCCTAAACTGGCTGAATATTTGTGTTCACATCACCCATAAACCGCGATTCACACCCGCTTCAGCTCAATCCAAACTGGGCTATAAGATTCAACCCCGTAAAAAAGAAACAATAATCAGTCTGCCCCCCCCTCCCCCGCATTCCCAAAACTGCGAGGGATAAAGGCGGCAAAGGTTACAAAAGGGGAAAAGAAGTCCCGAAACACGCAGAGCCTCTCGCCTGGCAGAAGGAAGGTAAAGGAGGCGGCCTGGGCAGCAGGAGGAGGAACTTTCGTACGGATCTCAGGAAGAGGGTTTTTTTTCCCAGCCGGAAGGTTTTGTTTGTCGTACGCACAGCCGGCCTGAGCTTGCTTTGCCACGTCTGAGAGCGGCCGGCCGGGCTGGTCCCGTGGAAATTCCTCTCTCGTCGCCGCCGCCGCCGCCACCGCCACCATGGTGAGATTGAGGGGGGGAGGGGGGGGAGGACTGAAGTTTGGGCCCCCTTCGCTTAGGGTAGTCAGGTTGGCGGCCCGTCGTGCTCCCCCTCCGGGTCTTGGGAGTGGGGGGTAGCCGGTGGCGGTGGTCATTTTGCCAAAGGGCTGAGCTGGTCGCCGAGCTTCTCCCGGGAAACGGCGAAGGCCGAGCGACGCGAGGGTCAAGGATCGAGGCCCATTGCCCGACTCCAGCTCTTCTATGATCCCGGCCACGTCTAAGACTCTTTCCCAAGCCATTCCTTTGGGATCCTGAAAGCGCCCGCCCGGTAACTGCTGGACGCTGTGCAAGAGATGGATCTATTTTTAAAATACACACACACACACACATATATTGTCAAGCATATGTAAGATTACAGATAAAAGTATAAACATGATTGTGAATACATGAAAATATATAAGAATAAAAGGGGACGTTAGGACAGGGACGGTAGGCACGTTGGTGCGCTTATGCACGACCCTTGCAGATCTACTCCATTCTACAATCTACTCCATTCATCCTAGCGCCTGTTTTTGATTCATTTTGTTTTTAATTCTGGGGTTGGGGGGGGGTTTGTCTTGCACTGAGCTGAAAACGGAAGCAAGGTATTTTGTCAAAAGGCAGCTACATCAAAGTTCTACTGGTTTTAAATGTTTCTGATCCAGACCAAACGTCTATGTCAGTGTTTCTCAACCCCGGCCTCAATCAGGGCATATTTATGCTGAACGCTGTACAGGTAGTCCTTGACTTATTGCTACAGTTGGGCTCAAAATTTCCATTGCTAAGTCATTAAGCCAGTGGTGCCCCATTTTGCAAACTTTTTGCCAGATTTGTTAAACAAATCACGGCAGTTGTTAAGTGTGTCATGAGGTTGTTAAGCGAATCTGGCTTCTCCCATTGAATTGGCTTGTTGGAAACTGGCTGGGAAGGTTGCAAATGGTATTCACACAACCTTGGGACAGTGCAACCGTCATAAATATGTGCCAGTTGCCAAGAGCGTGAATGTTGATCACGTGACTACGAGGATGCTGCAATGGTCAGAAATGTGAAAATTGGTGATAAGTCACATTTTTCAGTGCTGTGATAACTTTCAATGATTACTAAAATAATGGTTGTAAATTGAGTGCTATCTGTACTAGCTTTCTGGACAGTTAACCATATTGACCTTGTTGGAGACCTGGAAGGATTGTAGTACTAGTAGATGTGCTTAAACAGTCCATAAAACTATTGAAATTAGGCTTACCTGTTCACAAATGCCTTTGTCCTGGGTCTAAGATATTTTTACATCCTAGGATAAGCATAGTTTTCTGGGCAGGGTAGTCACAGTGGTGGGATTCAGCCAGTTTGCACCACTTTGGGAGAACCGGTTGTTAACTTTCTGAGCAGTTTGGTGAACTGGTTGTTGGAAGAAATCATTAAGGCAGAGACCGGTTGTTAAATTATTTGTATACCACCACTTGGTAGTCAGTATGAGAATGAGAATCAAGTTTTCAAAACTAGATGTTCTGCCACCACTTTTTTTCCTGTCCTGTCAGCTAAAGCAGGCCCAAAGATTAGCTTCTTGTACTAGCACCATGTATAATATGTCATGGACGTTCTGAGGATTAACTAAGGACAAAGAAGTCAAAATGCTTATGGGATGCTCTAAAATTATCTGAAGATTAATCATGTTAATGTAGATAAACTACTGTAAACAGTACGGCCAAATCCTACATATTTTAATTCTTGACTATAAATATAAGGTCAGGATCTATTAGTGTCATTACAACTTCTTTGTATTTTCCTATTAGGTGTCTGTAATTAATACAGTGGATACTTCCCATGAAGATATGATAGTAAGTATTTTGTCTCTTTCTTTTTTAGAATACATTTCTATCCCAAAATAAATACAGCAAGATTCGTTTTAGTAGGATAATGCAAGGAATGAATATTTTTTCTGATGTACTATAGAAAACTTTAAAGGAACACCTATATGCTAAAGCCACTTTTTACATGGAAGGGAGAAGAAAATTATGGTAAGGCTAAGAATTCTCCCCTTTCTTTGGAAAGATAGAATGGGATACAGTAGTTGAATCCAGAAAATATGGCATTAGAATGATGAACACGCTCAAAGTAAGGTAGCTGTTCATTTTTAATATATTTACATGTTAATATACCATATCATAGCATGTACTGTATGTAAGGGTGAGTGGAGTAAGAGACACATTATCTGTTATATTTTCTGAGTGTAACAGTGAGTATTTGCTACTTTGAAATATGATAAAAATAGTAGATGCCAGTCTTAATAATATGGTGACAATATATAGTCATAGTTGAGCACATTCTGCTTGAGATTAAATACTTGCCTCAGTCCAGACTGAGCTATCTCCATGATTGTGCTTTATTATACTATTGGCTTTTCATATTTTTATTTTTTTCAAAATTGAGGTATGCTGTCTATAGCCATAAATTATGAGTTGAGTGGCTTTATAAATATCTGGGAATTTGCACTGAAACAAAATTATTTTTCAAAAATCATCCCCTGTAACATTTTTATTGGACTATTATTAGCTTTTGAAAAACGTTGCAGCAGTTGTGATACTAAGCATTTATCTAGGGCAGGTGTGTCAAACTCGCATCATCACGTCATCGTGAAGTGACATATTGCAACTTTTTCCCCCTTCACTAAACCGGGTATGGGCGTGGCCAGCCCATGACGCATCCAGCCCGCAGACCACAAATTTGACACCACTTATCTAGGGCAAATAAAATGCTTTCTCAGTGAAAAATTAGTACTGTACATGGAGCTGTTCCTATGACAGAAAGGTTATTATTTAGAAAGAAGAGAATGGTACATGGGAGAAGACATATGAATACACAGGACATGATTCCTCAGGTAGGGATATTCTTCTCCAAACTGTTTGGGTATAGAAACAGATTGCTTTAATCTTTCAGTAGGAATTTACCTATTTTGATTATGCTCATTTCTTGCTTTCCCATCTTTTTTTGGGTGCTGTGACAGTATCTAGCACATTTTTCTGGTTCCCTACTTATAATTTTAGCTGCTAAAATGAAGCGTTGACTATATTTTTTTTTCAATAAACTATTTTGTAAACCTGCATTCTGCCACTCATTGATGCCAAATAGCTAACATATAATTCCTGATTGTGCTAACAACTATTGATTGTGACATCTTCTTATGCTGTATATTTTATATTTTTGTATTTATTTTAAGAATTTTGCTGTTCTTAGTCACTTCTGAGACAACTGGCTATACAAATTATAATGAATAAATAAATATTACATTTTCAAAGATTTAAAAATCGTTGTTACAGAAACAGAACTGTGAGGTTTTTAAAAGCTGATTATATTACTTCCTAGCATGATGCTCAAATGGATTACTATGGCACACGATTGGCAACCTGCTCTTCAGACAGATCTGTAAAAATATTTGATGTCCGGAACGGAGGACAAATTCTCATAGCTGACTTAAGAGGGTGAGCTGAAGACAAGATAATTCTTTGTTGCATGACCGATTTTTCTGTTTTAGTTATAGACAAAATTGCTGGCTTTTGGCCAGAATATATTTTTTGCATATCTAATATTCGACTTGACAGCTTTTGTAAGTCAATCTTTATCTGGTCTGTCTTACATCCTATATACTATACTGTATATCCAATTTCTTAGGCCTCATCTCATTTAAAAAGTGATTTAACTAAACATCATTGATTGGACTCACAAACACTAAGAAATAAACTTTGAGTTCTGTACAATTAGGCAACAATTTATTTGATTTATGTCCTGTTGTTCTTTAAAAGGACTCTCCAGTAGGATGTTTTTAACTTTAGAAGTAAATCTTCTTTACAAATGGAAATGTTAAAACTTTTTTGTTATTTTTAAAAAAATATGCTGAAGCCTGCTTTGAACCTTTGTTAAGAAGGATGATATGTGTGAATAAAGATCGGAGTGGCTTTTTGTGTGTTATTTCAGGATATAACTCACTTGACACGATGCATGATTTTAAAATGGTTTTAAAATGCTTTCCATATGTCATAACTAAAGGGAAGACCTTGATGCAGTAATTATTTCTTTTTTCCGATAGGCATGAAGGTCCTGTGTGGCAGGTTGCCTGGGCTCACCCGATGTATGGAAACATTCTGGCTTCGTGTTCTTATGACAGAAAGGTTATTATTTGGAAAGAAGAGAATGGTACATGGGAGAAGACATATGAATACACAGGACATGATTCCTCGGGTAGGGATATTCTTCTCCAAACTGTTTGGGTATAGAAACAGATTGCTTTAATCTTTCAGTAGGAATTTACGTATTTTGATTATGCTCATTTCTTGCTTTCCCATCTTTTTTTGGGTGCAGGCACTTCCAACTTTTAAGTGTACCCTGTTGAAGCCAATTTTGTTGCTGCCACCAGTATCTGCAGATGTAACACTTGTATAATAATACCTTATTGCTTGTGGGATAAAGTAGCCTAGTGATCTGCAAACTAAATACCAGTTTGGAGGCATTTGTGTTGTTGTTGCCATTATAATGTTTTAATACTTAGTAGCTGCAGATTTTTTTTAAAAAAAGAGGCTGTTGCCATAGCATATTAGGCTTTCATCCCATTTAAGTAGTGTAGACTAAAAAGTCAAGATTTCTATATTTTCCTCTTGTAGTTGAGTGATTCATATAACAATATAATCTCTTTCCTTGTTTTCTAACAGTCAATTCTGTATGTTGGGCACCACAAGACTATGGGTTGATCCTGGCTTGTGGCAGCTCTGATGGAGCTATCTCTTTGTTGAGCTATACTGGTGATGGACAGTGGGAAGTGAAAAAAATCAGCAATGCACATACAGTGAGTATAGAATCATTTTGTTAAACATTTTATGTGGCAAACAAGGTGGAATATTTAAAGCATGTAGATCGAATCTTTTTATTCTTTTACTAGAATCTCAAGTTCAAATAACCTGAGTCAAAATAAACTTTTATGGGGGTAAGGAAGGAAAGGCAATGTTTCTTTAATTGGATAAATATCCGTGCACTATTAAACAGAGGGAATATATTTATTGTTTAACACATAATAATAGAAAGATTATTTTAAAATGTTTTCTTAGGAAGGGTTTATAAATGAAACAAATAGGTGTTAAAATTTGTCTTTAGTTTTACTATAAATTAGATGAAACTACATTGATTTACTTTTACATAGATTGGTTGCAATGCTGTTAGCTGGGCACCTGCTGTTGTACCAGGAAGCCTCATAGATCAGCCTTCAAACCAAAAACCAAACTACATCAAACGATTTGCATCAGGTGGCTGTGATAATCTTATCAAAATTTGGAGGTAAGTTAGCCTCAAAAATTATCTAACAGTTTTTTGTAAAAGAGAGAGAGAGAGAAGTTTGTTTTTTGCTTGTCCTTGCCGCAAAGCTACCTTTGCTTCTGGCATCTGCCAAATGATTAAATAGTTTAAAACCTTTCCTAGTTTCTCTGCAAGTTATTTTATATTTTTGCTTAGTTTATCTGCATTCATTTGTTGGGCTAGGGTGGTTATGATTCAGTGCCTCAATGAAGAAAACCATGAGTATAAAACAGAAGTGATTTTCCTTTGGGGATTCAGATGCAAGTTCTTCTGGATCTTTTTTCAAGGACACTTAACAAAAACTCTCTTGATAGTCACAAGTAGCTTCAAATTGAATTGGACATTTTTGGCTTCAGAAAAAAAGAATGAGGTGTGATATGATAGTTGTTTTCAAATATCTGAAAGTGTGACAGTACACTTTCTGGATCTGGAGGCAGATTCCAACCGAATTTTAGAAAAACTTCCAACAATACAAATTTTGAAATAGTGGGGTCAATTATCCAGAGTGGTGATAAGTTTGCTTTCCCTGGATATGTTAAAATACAGGGTTGACTGCCTTCTATTGAGAGAATTTCTATTTCCCATATTTTGCTGGAAATTAAAGTTAATTGCCTAAAGGACATCTTGTAACTGTTAAGAATCTGTGAATTGTTATTCAAAGCAGACATAAAATAACTACATTGCAAAGGGTGTAAAACTTATCTGTTAGATTTTAGAGCAGAGCTTTTTGAAACTCTTCTCCATTCCATACTTTGATCAGAAAGTAAACAGGCCAATCCTATGACTGCAACACTTATCTGTACTAATATTGCTTTTTGTTCAGATAGCCATTTCTTTTATCACAATATATTTATCTTGGTTTTTGCCACTTTTTCTGAATCTTTATCTTCCCCCCTCCCAATATTTCCAGAGAAGAAGATGGCCAGTGGAAAGAAGAACAAAAATTGGAAGCTCACAGTGATTGGGTCAGAGATGTAGCCTGGGCTCCTTCCATAGGTTTGCCAACAAGTACTATTGCCAGCTGCTCCCAGGTAATTTTACTTTAATGTTTACCCAGTGAAGATAAAAGAGATCTGTTATTGCCTTCTATGAGATGGGTGGCATATAAGTTTAATAAATAAAATAAATCTAATATGTTATGAAAAAACTTATTGAGAAAGTTTTAACCTTAAGCTTTTTTGGCATATTGATTTTTAGCAAAATTATTTTTAGTCAGCCTTTAGTAAAACAAGCAGGGGGTACTATTTATTTGAGTGGATAGAGTCATGTAGAATTCCAGTTCTCTGTTTGTAATCTGAAGCAGTACATCCAGTTAAGACCTATATCAATGTGTTTTTAACTACTAGCATTAGAAATATGATACCCTTATGGATTGACAATTGCCAACTTGAAGCACAATTTGAATCAACTCCATGGTCATAGAGTTGTAGCTGTGGCTCTGGTGAAAGGATTTCCTTGTTAAAATGTCAGCGTCATTTAGCCATAGGAGATACATGCCTTGACAGCTCTGTTTGCCTTCTTCTAGGATGGCAGAGTGTTTATCTGGATGTGTGATGATGCCTCTGGAAACTCATGGTCACCAAAATTACTCCATAAGTTCAGTGATGTAGTCTGGCATGTTAGCTGGTCCATTACTGCAAATATCCTAGCTGTGTCTGGAGGAGATAATAAAGTAAGTATTAAAGCAGCTTGTACCTAAACCCTTTCATCAGTCCCAAGTGGCCTTTTGCTATTACCTGTTTCCTAGATTCACTTACTTATTTCTTCCAGAGGTATTAGCTGAAGCAAGGGGCTCAGTTACAACCTGTTTGATATTTGAAGTAAATCAACTTCTGTCAAACCTTCTGAAGAGACTGTGAGAAAATAGGACCTTCTGTAAAGTATGTTCCTGGTTTATTACACTGGGATAATTAAATCTGACCTAATTCACCTTTCTTTAATAAAGAGATTGTTACCTACTCTTTCCATATCATTCAAAAATTTTATAACTTCTGTTACATGCCTATTAGTCATCCCCTTTAGTTAAATCCTTTTTCTCACAAGGATTTATTGTCAGACAATAAATATAGTACTGTAATCTCTGCCATCAGCATTATCTAGTATACAGCTCTTTTCTTCTTCTCCCTCTTCCCAGTGCAGCTTTTATAGTTGTATACTAAGAGATCACATGTAAATTGATGCAGATAAATATAACTAAGTACATATATTAACAAATCCAGCTGTTTTAAAATATTTAATATTGATCAGTCTAGCAACAGCTTTTCTTCCTTCCTGCACTATTCTCTCAAAATGGATTCTACTAATTTTGGAAAGCCTCCAAAGCAGAATTTGAGAGTGCTGGGGGAGTAAGGGAGAAGCTGCAGGATTCCTTGCCTGCGTACTGCTAACAAGAATAGCTTGCCTTGACCAAATAATACCTAATTAAATTTAAAAGCAAATACGTGAAGGCAGATTGTTAGCTATCAAATCTAGGACCCTTAATGAAAAAAAAATTTCAGAGCAAGGTTCATGTTGTTTGTAGACTTGAGTTCTAAAATAAACATGGTCTTTTCTAGGTAACTCTATGGAAAGAATCAGTAGATGGACAGTGGGCATGCATTAGTGATGTCAATAAGGGCCAAGGAGCAGTATCTGCCATTACAGAAGGACAACAGAATGAACAGTGATGTCTATGATGAAGATTTCCAGTTTAAAGAAACAGTTTTTTTTTCTACTTTTCTTAGTAATCCAGGTTTATTGAATATGGGCCATGTAAAATTTAATTTGTTATATTATCTTGATAAAAAAAATAAACTGTGGAATGCCTTCACCAATCTGGTATTTAATAGTTTGATGGATTATAACTTTCCTAATTCCTTGCAGTGTCTAGGAATTAGGAAGAGGATGAACTAACACATTTAGAAGGTATCAGGTTAGGGAAAGCCCCTGTAACAATTTGCTTTAATTGACACTTTTAAAATTCAAGGCAAAATCGACATGAAAAAATACTGTTCCTTTTAGTATGATTTTTTTTTAAAAAAAAATATACCAGTAGTTTTTCATCATTTTACTTGAAAATTTTGGCATGCTTTCAGCTAGTATTTCTCTGTTAAAAGAGTCTAAGAGTTTCCCAGAGTAGATGTTTTAGTAATTACACTTTTTAAAACTTAGTATTTTCTCTTCTGTCAAGAACTACATGGTAGATAATTTGAACATAAGAAGAAGAGATGGGAGCCGAAATTTATACACACTATGATCCAATACAGCGTTACCTTTGCTTTTTAGTTTGCCTTACATGAACTGAAAATGTAAATTTGATCTCTAAAATACTGCATAACTAATGTTTTGTTCTTTTGGTTTAAAAAGAGAAATAAAGTCCAATTAAAATTCACTGAATTGTTCAAAAAGAAAGTTGCTCTATGTTGTAATTATTTTGTACATTTTTCATAGTAAATTGTAATAAATTCAGAAAATTGTTTAAGTTGGACTCAGAATTATTTCACTCCTGTCTTAACATAGAACAGGAAGAAATTATTGAACTGCTTTGTTCATTATGCGTAAGTGATTTGCTTGCTGTTGGTTTATGACACAACATAATTATGTAATTAAAGTAATAAAAACAATAAGTGTAAGGAGGAATGGGACAGCTTTTAAGTAGTACCAGAATAATGAACAGAGGTGAAAAAGCATATTGTTTTTCTTAACTAATTATGTGAGCAGATGTTGTATCATTTTTATTTATATAAAAATTAAATTAGAGTTCATAGCAGCTGAGTCAAATATCTCCCTAATCCACTGAAGTATAAGTAGGGGATGTACAGCACAATGAAACTTGCAAAATTGTTAGGTAGACTATCCTGAAAAGTCAATTTCACAGGAAGATTAAAACTACTTATCTTAAGATCGGCTAAAATAACAAATCCTTACAAGCCATTTATGAACATTATCTGCCTGTTGTGGACTTGAAATACTGTATTTTTTATTATTTATTGCTATGTTAACAGAGCTTGCATTCCTCCATCAAGGCTGTCTTATTATTTACACAAACATCTCCAGTATGAAGCAACACAATCAATGACATGTTTAAACTTACAAATTTCAGAACTAGTATTTCGGAAATTATCAAGAGCTATGAGAACATAGCAAATCTTCATAAATTGATACAGAAGTCCTATTTTACTTACTACGAGTTATTCCCTGGGAAGTGTGATAGGTCTGCAGTTTTAAGAAAGCATAAGCTAGGATGAGTGAGTGAGGTTGGGCTTTTCTAAGATTTTTTTGTATAGTATCTATCTGTTTCACATATTTTTGTCCACAGCTTCGATGATTTGCTTAGAATTTGATTTAAATAGTCACATTTCTGTTATTTTTGGTCTACAGAGTAGAAAAGTCAGATGAGTCTCTGCATGGAAAGCACATCCCTCTGCAATAGTATCTCTCCAGAGATACCTAATGATGTTCTGAAAATCGCAAAAACTTGGCTTTGTTATGGGTTTTGGGAGTACAGTGGCTCCTTAGGCCTTAACAGTTTTTCTTTCTGGTTTTGTCCTTCCAGATGCTTAGGATTTTTCATGATTTTTTCTGGTTTTTTTATTAAACATTACAGTTAAAAAGATAAATACTAAAATAAATTTAAAAAGAGAAAAAATAGAGAAATAGAAAAGGAAAAGAAAAATATATAAAGACTTCCTTCTTCATCACAAGTATAAACAATTTTAGTAACTTAATCACTTTCTCTTAAAATATAACTAATTATATCTTCCTTCAATTTATCTATAAACAAATCCTTAAAGCCTTGCTCAGTCCTGGTCAGCAAAAGTCCATTGAAGATTACTAGAGATAACAACATACATATTTTAATCTTGATCAAATAAACCAACTTTAGATTCTTTGCTTTTAACAATCAAACTCCCTTTTTATGACCCTATAACCTTGATTTTTTAATCCTTTCAAATATTTTTATCCTACCTTGAGTATGAGTAATAATAAATAAGAAGGTGAATATATCCAACACACCTTCCTCCTTATTCCCTACAACAACCCTGAGGTGAGTTAGGCTGAGACAATACGACTGGTCCAATGTTTGCCTGTTACAGAAAAAATAATCTTAAGAATTAACTATCATTATTAATGGATAACCAAGAATACATCACAAATTTAATTCTTGTGGCTTCAATTGAGCTTTTCTCTTTAATAACACTACAGTAGTGGCCAAAATTGTGGAAACCTTTTGAGAAAAGTGTATTTTCTAAAACTAGCTGATAGCACCACTTTTTTTGTAGTACCCTAAAATTATATATCAATGGAAAGATAATCTAATCAAGATACAATGCAATAACTTTTATGAAGGATTTGCTAGAATAGCAATATTCTAGAATAGCAGTTACACTATAAAGAAGAAAAGTGAAACGCATAGAAAAAATGAGATATACAAAAATTATCACTTCAGTTAATACTTAGTTGAGTAATTTTTAGCATGAATTACGGCCTTAAAACATTTTCCCATGGAGTGAACCAAGTCTTTTAGTTCTACAGCTGTTATGTGAAACCAAGATTGAATGATTTCTTCTATTAACTGGCTTTTATTGCAGGTAGCTTCTGACTAACAAGTTTCTTTAGTCGGCTCCATAGATTTTCAATTGGGTTAGTCTGGGCTATTCCCTGGCCCTTCTAGCAGTGGAATATGATTATCTTGAAACTCCCCCCTCCCCCCCCCCCCCACAAAAAAAATAGTGGTGTTATTAGCCATCAAACCTCAAAGATATACTTTTCCGAAAAGGTTTCTACAATTTTGGCCTCTACTGTGATAATCAGCAATCTGAAAGATGTGGGCTCTAGGGCTAAAAAGTGGTTGCTCCCCAATTGCTGACATTGGTTAAGACTGATTAAGGCAGATGGTGTGGCAAAAGAGGTAATTAAAAGATCAGGTCATCTACCATTAGGTTAGTACAGTTGCTGGGCTAATATCCACTTGAGTTAGGGTCTGGAACCAATTCATTGCCCCATGTTCTCCTGCCCACCTGCCAAGGGTCTCTTTTTCAGTTGTTTCTTTGATCAAATCTCCAAGTTGCCTCCCCTCCACCAACTCTTTTTCCAGATCCAGATACTCCTCAAATTTCCTCCAGAATTTCACTTTGGAAATCCATGATTTTGTGATGGAAAAGGCAGGGTTGGATTCTAGGGCCACTTTGTTCTTTTGAGTAGGATAATGCTGGCAGCCTTTGTTCTCCTTTTTAAAATTATTTTATTTTAATCTTTCATCTCCAAACTCCGCTCGGGTTAATCACCACTGTAAGAGTGCTTGAATTACTGTCCAACAAGTTTGATCAATGGCTACTGCTAATACAAGGTAGTCCTCGGCTTAAAATCACTTGGTGATGGCAAAGATAAAAAATGCCCATTTGGGAGAATGGATTCAGACTCACAGTTGTGATATTCATTTCACTGCCATAAAAAAAGTTGGGTCTGGTCATGTGCCGCCTCAATGTATGATCACAATGAGTTACAACCAGGATTCTGGTCCCAATTGTGGTATTTAAGTCAAGGATTGTCTGTATAATGATCATTTTTTGCATTTATTTTTTTTTTTTTGCTTCAAACCTATTTCAAGATCTGATCCCTAAGACTAGATTATATCAGGGTTTTTTTTGTCTTTACCCCATTTATTAGGCTTCACACCAGGGATGAGCAGTAAGTTTCTCATCTCCAGATGTTGAACCCTTAATTCAACTCTCAAGAAATTCCAGACCCAATTCAAATTAGATTAATCTTTAGTGGAGACAACCTTTCATAAAGTAGTGCAAAGTTATCAAACATATTACTGGTATCTATTCTAGGCTTCTGCATCCTAAAAATTGTGAATTAATGGAAGATTTTTTAATGGCCTTTAGAAACAACATATTGATAAAACAGCTCCTCCAGGATGGTACAACAGGCACAAATATTCCGCAACAAATTAGAATGTTTTTTCCTCAACTCTATTACTTTTTGATTTAGACCTCCAGTTTTTTAATCAAATTTTATACATTCGACTTTAAAAAAAAACAAAAACATTTTGCCTAATTTTGTAATCTAAACTATGTTGAGTATATTATCTGTGGTTTGTCATCTCAATTTGGGAAGACCAAGACAAGTGGACACATTTGCTCCTTTTGCAATCCACAATCCCAATGAAATAAACTGCAATTTACTTAAACTGGATCCCACTCAATTTATGGAAATAATTTATTGCACATGTATTGATAATTGTTAACCTACACCATTTTTCTATTCTCTCTTTGTTTCTGAATGGCCCTTTTATTCAAGCATCATTATGAAGGCCACATAAAATTTCCAGCTTTGGAGGCAGCATTTGAAGAACACCAGTTTGAAGAAAGCAACAATCAGTTATTTCCCAATCCCAATGTCTTCTGATTGGCAATGAAAAGGAGAAAGATGCTTGAATAGAAGAGCCTTTAATCAAAACTTACAGTAATTTTAGGAGGGAAAAAATCTTGTGAACAAGGCTGTCTAATTTTACTGCTATATTGCTACAGTTTGATATCTTGCTCATACTAATAAAAACATAGCTTCCAATCTCTGTTTCTATGTTGCTGGCTCTTTTATGGCATATTTCTGTAAAATGTTTACAATAACATAGAACTAAGAACTCTGGTTACATGTGCAAAATATAGAAAAAATTAACTGCTGTTCTTTCACCTCTCAAACAAGCAACCTGAGAAATGAATCATTGGAGGCTTTTAAAAAGAGACTGGATACCCATTTGTCTGAGTGATATACAGCCTCCACCTTGAGCAGGGGGTTGGATTGGAAGACCTCCAAGGTCCCTTCCAACTATGTTATTTTGAATTTTGAAGCACAAGATTCTGCATAAAATAAATTGGCATTCTTTAAATTGTTCTAAATATTGCTCTATGGCGTTGTTTAAAATCTAATAATTCTTGATTCCAGAATGTGTAACTATATATTTGGTAACTAAGGTTTAGCATAAAAACGACCCTGAGCTGTTGAAATAAAAAGCAAATACTGAAGGAGATACTGAATGACAGAAAAGGAAAGGAATAACCCCCTAAATAGCTCTTAAAACAAAATTATAAAATGAATTTATCTATATACCACCAGCCTCATGCTTTGGAGCCAAAAAGGAAAACGTATTAGTTTATTCCAAAATTCCAAAATCAAAGGGGTAAGTATGACCTTGTAGGAAAATACATTTTTGTTCTTAATCTTGTTGCATTCCTTTAGCATATTTGCTAAATATGATAGTATCATAGCCATCCCTTCTTAATGTGTACACCTTGAACATACATGCAAAAGGAGAAAAAAAACTATTTAAAAATCTACTTTTACAAACACTGTGAAACATATTTAATAATATGACCAAAAGTATCTACAGAAATAAATTTTAAAGATAAAACACACAGCTGCTTTGAAGACGAAGGAATGTTTCTTTTCATTGTTATTGACTACAAGATTAATTTCTGCTTTGCGGAGATGATTAATTGTAAGAACACTGATACAAAAATAATTTATTGACAAATAAATTGTTTAAAATCAAAATAATGCATAAAATTATAGAATCATATAATCACTTCCCTAATTAAGAACTCTGAAGAAATTAAAAATGAACAAATTCAAATAGAAATTAAAAGTCAATTAGTCTTTCATGAATAATCTTGATACCCTATTTTACTCCCTTAACTTTGTTTCATTAACCTGCATGCATGCAGGTATTTTTCACTTCAGCATAATGCAGCTAGGGAATTTCTGTAACTTTCAGTAAACAATATTTGTGTCTCTTTAAAAAATGATTTATCATTTACTTTTTTTCTGTGAAGAGTGAATGGGTTAGTATGTTGAAAAAAATTGATCAGAAACAGGAAATACATTTCATTACATCTTTGAGATTTTTACATGTGTGTTAGATAAATGGGTAATGTTTTTATTGCAGCAGTTAGGTCGGGTGTTGACAACCCATGGCCCCAGAGCCGCATACGGCTCTTTGACCCCTCTCCTGCGGCTCCCTGCTGACCCGGTCGTGCGACATGCTCTCTCCTCCGAGAAGGCGCAAGCCTCTCCACAGAGCCATGTAGCTGAAGCACTCCTAGCATTTTCTCCACACTGCCCGCAACCAGCTGCTTATTGTGATTCCATGTCCTTCACGGGCAGCTCAGCACCAGCTGCGGTCCCCTTTGGGCCAGCTCAGGAAGGAGGGGAAGGGGAGGAGCAGCTGCCACTGCCAGATTCAAGGAGGTAAGAACTCTGGCTCCCCCGCTGCGTAGCGCGGGCTGCCCCCTGCGCTGCCCGCTACTCACCTCACTGAGCTGTGGCAGCAGCGGGAGGAGTCGCCATCCCCGCTACTGCCGTGATCCCAGCCCAGGAAGATATTCCACTTGGGCACACGCGTGAAAGAGGGAGAGATGAGAGAGAAAAAAGGGGAGAAAAAGAAAAGCAGGGCAGCCACAAGCGGAGGTGAGGGGCAAAGAGGATCACCTCTCTCTATGAATTCTGCCCATTGTTTGAGATCTGACAGAGTTGGTACTATCTGGTTCCTGTTGCTTCAGCAACACAACTAGTAGAACTCAGGAAGCAGTATTTATTTATTTAACAAAGAAAGGAAGGAAGGATGGAAGGGAAGGAGGGTGAAAGAAGGCAGGAAGGAAGGCAGGAGAGAAAGAGAAGGGAGGGAGGGAGGAAGAGAAAGAGAAAAAAGAGAAACAATTGAGAAAGAGAACGGGGAAAGAGAGAGGAAGAAAGAAATGAGAGAGCTGGAGGAAAAGAGAGAGGATAAGAGAGGGAGGAAGAATGAGGAGAGAGAGGGAGAAAGAGATGAGAGGGAGAAAGAGAGATGAGAGAGGGAGGGAGGGAGGAAGAGAGAGAGAGAGATGAGAGGGAGAAAAGAGAGAGAGATACTGGTTTCCCATAGAAAAGAAAACACCTGGCTGGGTAGTTGTGGCTGGGTGGTGGGTCATGTGACTGGGTGGGAGTGAGTGATGTCAAGTTGACCACACCCACCCAGGTTTTGTGGCTCCCGGTGTTTTATTTTCTGTGGGGAATTGGTCCAAATGGCTCTGAGTGTTTAGGATTGCAGACCCCTGAGTTAGGTGATTTGCTGCTCAGAAGAAATACTTAAATTTAGCTTGATAATTTTAAGAGCACTTTAGGTTTGTTTCTGTTTTCTTTTTGAAAAATTAAAATACTGACAGTTTGTGCCCCAAAGGATTAACAACTAAAAAAATCAAAACTCTTCAAATTAAAATCAACACCGAGGCACATTAAAGAGCAGGAACATGTAACAGAATTGAAGGAATTTAAAAAAGATGTTAAAGGATATTCTAAATCCAGATCTATATTTACATTACAAAATAAATTTAAAAGGATCAAATCAACTTTACAAAAGCATTTCCTCTTCAGTTCTTCCTTCTTCTCTTTGCACCTTCTTACAAGTTATAAATTTTGTTGGTGTTTCGTCTTAGAACAGCTAACATGACAGGTAATGACACCTCTTTGAGACAGGCAATCTCTTTCACTGTGTGCAGAGCTACACCAGGATGAGAAAACCGGCTAACACTTTTTGGCACCTAGGAAAAAAAGGAGCTTTAGACAAAGAACAGATTTCAACTCTATGCACAAGTACTGATCAGAAAGTAGGTTTAACAAGTAACAAATGATTACCGTATTTCTTGCACTATAAGACACTCCGGACCATAAGACGCACCTAGCTTTTGGGGAGAAAAAAAATCTGCCTCTGCCTCTGCCTCCCAGCATCCATCGGTATTCATCTGGCTAATGTCCTTGCAGCAAACAGCAAACAGCCTGGTCAGCTTCAGCACATTATCGCAGCCTGATTTACCATGAGCAGCTGATTGGTGGTTGGATTGGCCTCCCAGAATACCACCGATGAGCTGTTCCAGACTGCCAATCGCCAGTGGCGAATGGTGGGGAGTGACGACAATCTCCGCCGCTTGTAATGGGCTGAAAATGGGATGCATGGAAGCTGAAAACGGGGCGCACGGAAACCGAAAACAGGGCACGCAGAGGCTGAAAACGGCCAAAGGATGGGGGCCAGCAGGTGGGCGGGGCTTCAGCAACATTCGCTCTATAAGACACACAGACATTTCCACCCACTTTTTTTGAGGGGGGGGGTGTCTTATAATGCGAAAAACACGGTATATCTGGTGTTAGATGTAACCCTTTCTATAAGATATGTCTTTCTACTGTTGCAAACAAACAGGGTTTTTTTTTTTGATTAACACTGTGTATAGCAACATGTAAAAAACCATGCAATTGCTAACAGACCTATTTACTCATCTCCTTTTACTGGTAGAAAGATTGACATCTCTTCCAAAAATGTTTTGTTATCAATATATTAATGAGCAACTGATAGCAATTTCAGCCTCAAGTTTCACTTCTCTTACAGCAGGGGTCCCCAACCTCCAGGCCATGGCCCAGTAGTGGGCAGTGAAATGTTCATCACTGGGTTGTCTGAAGTGGCAGGTGAGACAGGGCGCATCCCCACTTGCGCGGAAAGTGAGCATGTGTGGGTACGCTCTATTTGCGCAAACAGTGGGCAAGTCCACCACTAGTGCAAATGAGCTGTGCCTGCACACATGCTTGCCCATTAGAACCATACCCGACCCCCACCCGCCGAGTCACAAAGCTGGGAAGGTTGGGGAACTCTGTCTTACAGCATTCAGTTACCCTCAAGTTCTCTGCCTATGAAATTTTTCAGTTTCTATCCTCCTATATACAGCACAGTATGGCTAAAACAATTATCATTCCTAAGACCACAAAACAACTTCTTGTCATCCCACGTGAACCACTATTATTTCCAAGATATTAACCTGAAATTTTGCCTTCATATGTGCTACTAAGGGTAGTGGCAATGTATTAAGTTAAAATAGTTTTAATGTCCAGCAACGTGCTTTGCAATCCTTTCTAGCAGTAGAATTTAACCTATTTCTACTAAGAAATCTACAATAACTTCATTATATAACAGTTCTAAGGGTTTTAGAACACATTAAATATTTAACAATATATTGCAAATAGAAACATGGAATAAGGAATTAAAATTTTTCATATGTTCTATTGTGTCATATGACTATATTATTACTAATAGATTGTTACTGTTATTTATAATTATCTATGTATCTTTTTTGGGGGGAAATGTTAAGAGATGTGGTGTTCAAAATGCAATATTGTTTCATATGATTTGGTATATACTCTATGGCTGTCTTTGACAGATGTTATTTCACAGAAGCCATGGTGGCCCAGTGGTTAGAATGCAGTATTGCAGGCTGACTCTGCCCACTGCCAGGATTTTGATCCTGACTGGCTCAAGGTTGACTCAGCCTTCCATCCTTCTGAGGTTGGTAAAATGAGGATCCACATTGTTGAATGCAATATGCTAACATTTGTAAACCGCTCAGAGTATGCTGTAAAGCACCATATAAGTCTAGGTGCTATTGCTGTAATACTTTCGTTCTTCAAGACTCATTAGTTTTAGAAAACATTTTCAGGCAGTCCTCAGTTAACAACCATTCATTCAGCAAAAGATGAACCAATGTAACTTGATTTGTCCCCTAAATTTATGGTTGTTGCAGAGCTTCCATGACTACATAGTCAAAATCTGGGTGCTAGGCAGCCTACTCAGACTTACAACCAGAGGGGCACTTCTCCCATATGCCTATCCCCCACCCCCCCAATCTCTGCCCTTTTAACTGTCCTGCACAGCATCATTCCTCAGCACTGATGGCATTGCTGGAGTTGAAATAGAGGAACAGGGATTTCAGCAGTCTCAACTGACTATTACCACCCCTGGGCCTCTACTTCAGCCCCAGTACTGCTATCCTAGTTGCTGAAGAGTGTCGCCTCAAGCCCCATGCCACAGCCAACCAGTGCTTAGTCCCAGCCATTCCATGCTCCACAGGCCCTGCGTGCCCACTTGAACTTTGCCACCTTCCTCCTGCTGGTGACAAGACACACCCAACCAGGTGCTATGTGAGGCAGCTGCTGGCCATGCCAGATCTTCTTCTCAAAGCCATGTGTTTGTTTCTCCAAACTGTGTGATGCCTCCTCATTATGCTTCAGAAAGACTCTGAGGCCTTTTGAAAAATAGTGAGGACATCGGCATTTGGGGGAAGTGTGGGCGCAACTTTCTCGTGAGCTTTTGGAAGGCCTCAAAATCTCTTAAAAGAATCTTGAGGCGGCATCATGCAGTTTGGAGAAATGTATTATGTAGCCTCGGAAAGAAGGTTTGACATGTCCAGAGCAACTTGCATACCTTGCTGGGAGCAGCAGGGCCTGTGAAGCACAGATTGGTGGGGACAGCTGGGGTTTGTGCTGTGGGGCTGGTTGTGGCGCAGGGCTTGAGATTTGGCACCCTCTGATGGTGCTAGCAGTGCTGCAGCATTGCTGATACCACCATCCCCACTGCCAAATGCTGTCCTGCAGGGGGGCAAAAAAGACAGAGATGGGGAGAAGATGGGTGAGGAATTAAGAGGAGACAGTCCCTGACTTTATCAAGGCTTCAGTCGGAGATGGACCAAACTGGGAATGGCTTGGATCAGGGTGGCTCCTCACATAACTACTCGTGGTATTTGGTTAATGACAGCAACAGAAACTGCTGGTATTGCTGTCTCTAAGCAATGCAGTCAGGTGACATTGCACTTTATGACATCAATTATTGACAGAAATTCCAGTAAATATTTCTGTTTAATTGAGGACTACCAGTATGTTCTTCCACCTATGATGCTTACATTTTATCTGTTAGAGTTCCATTTGGATTAACTGTTCAGAAATTTGAACTATCAATACTCGTTGAGGTATTGAATTATTTTTCCTACTAAGTAAATTGATTTAATAATTATGTAACATTAGCACAAATGAACAGGGCCTTGGTGGCGCAGCACACTAAAGTGCTGTTAAGTAGCACCAACTGCCTGCAATTACTGCAAGTTCAAATCTCACCAGGCTCAAGGTTGACTCAGCCTTCCATCCTTTCGAGGTAGGTAAAATGAGGACCCGGATTGTGGGGGCAATAAGATGACTTTGTATAAAAAAGAACACTGCTTGGGGGGGGGGGGGGGGGGGGCAAAAGCCCTACTAAGCAGGTATATACAAAAGTATGAAGGCTATTGCTTAACACATTGTAAGCCGCCGAGTCTCCGGAGAAGGGCGGCATATAAATTGAACCAATAAATAAATAAATAATATACCATGGATTCGGAATAATTTCATTTAATATATAAACTATGTAATCGTTAAGGGCCATTTTGCCTCTGCTTTATTTATTTGCATATCATAAAAATTCAGCAATGAAGGCAGAATTAAATTTAGATCTACTTTTAATTCTATTTAGTAGTGATACAAATACACTGATTTCAGTTTTTACTGGATATGGAAAGCTTTGAACTAATAGAATCTCTTGGTGCCTGTAATATTGTAATATATTTGTTATCAATCTTTTGTTACAGTTTTCCGAGATATCACATGCATCAACTACAAATCAAGAAAAAAAGTAATTGTCAGCTTTTTCACATTTCAAAATCTCATTTTCTATCCGAGGACTTTCCCTCTCAAAAACAAAAAATTCCACTTATGTTAATTCAGTATAAATAGTGAATGGATAATGGATGTATTTTTAAAAACAATCTTACCTGCCGAGGAAGGAAATAAGGTGCATCTGTTTCTACCACTATTCTATTTAATGGAATTTTTCGAACAGATTCTCTAGCCTCATTTGCTGATGGGTAAGACAGCAACGCGGTGAATCCAACAGTTAGATTTGGAAAGTAGTCTAAAAGTGGTTCAATGACACTATACCTGCCAGTGAAGCAATGCCTATGAAGGGATCAAAAATAATGGTCATCTCACTATTTCAGATGAATAACCAGTAACAAGAAAACGTTAATGAAGGTCATACTAATGACTTGACAAAATATTTATGTAGCATGGTAGCTGGCATTTCAGTAATTCTTTTTTGGTATGAAAACTTTTAGTCAAAATTATCTTGAATAGAAACAATTATTTATGGAATCTTATTTCAATGAAATTCTTTCATTCGGATTATGGTTTCATTTTCAGCTTTGATTTGTGAGTTAGAAGAATCACAAATCACATGGAAAAAAATATTTGATGCTTAGCTGTCCATAAAATGTAAGATCATGGCAACTGAAATCTCTTAGTTTCTAGAATTTTTCAAAGGTGTTGTCTACACCTCATGATAGTATTCTAATCAGGCAGTCTGTTATTCCCTTCAAGATTCAATTACTGGTTTTTTTTAATAACAGGAATGATACAATTTAAGAATACAGTACAATTACCTGTGTATTTTGTAGTCTTTTGGTACACATTTTTTCATGATTTCTAACAGATCACCATCAGCATCTCTGCAGTGTATAACCAATGGCTTCTTTAAGGAAACAGCTAGATTCAGTTGCCTCTCAAAAACCTGAAGCAAGTAAAAAGCAGCATACCTTCAAAGGCCATTACAACTGCCCTGAGAACAAAAGTAAGACATGGGGGAAATATGCTAGCATTAAGCACAGCCTTTTATAATGTAACCAAACCAAAGTATTTTATGAATACCTAAATACAAGAAATAGTGGACTGTTTTCAGTTATTTATCACGTTTACCATTTTAGGACAGCATTAAATATATGGTATTTCTTTGGAAATAGCCCTTCATGATGATTCAACAATCCATTCTGAAGTAAAAAAAAAGGCTCTGAATTTGTCACAACGATTCAACAATCCACTCCAAGAGTAAAAAAAGATTCTGAATTTGTAATGTTCTGACTTTAGGTTTGAAACTGATAGTTTGAGCTGTAATTGGGGCCATTTAAGCTCAGAATTTTGTTGGACATTGCCAGCAAGACCAAGAGTTGCTTTGAACTTGAAACAGAGCAACTTGATTTCAAAATTTGGCATTTGAGTTCAAAACTTTTTGGACACTTCTGCAATCCACCACTCATTGTTTATTAAAACCATTATTACTTTCAGTGGTCTGACAAGGTATTTTATCTACAGCCAGTTAATCAATGCAATTACTGTTTGGTACTACACAATTATAAAGTATCTTAACAGAGTTTAGTATAAAAAATTACCTTATGCTGCTTTGAAATGTCTGTACTACATTTATGAGAGTAATCCAGTCCTATTTCGCCAAAGGCAATCGCTTTGGGGTGTCTCATTGCCTGCAGGAGATTTCTTTCATGAAGTTCTGTGTAATAACGAGCAAAGTGCGGATGGCAGCCAAATGCCCCCCAGACCATGTCTTCTTTTAATAAATCTTCCCACAAGTTGTTTTTTAAAGTACGAGGATCACAAAAATCAGCTATACAGCCCTGAAATTCTTTAGGAAAAGTGCTACTATACATTTTCCTAAATTCAGAAAAAGTGCCTCTGAAACTTGTTTTTGAATATAACATGTCCAAATGACAGTGAGTGTCAATAAATCCTTCTTCTAAATATTTGGGCAAGCTCCTAGGAAAATTCTGGTTTACACAATTATTCGTGAAAGAGTCCGACTTGCGTGATGAGGAGAAGATGGGAACATATGCTCCTATTTCCATACTGTGGCGTCTTTTTTTCTCTTTATTGTCCAGTAACGAACCATATGACCACTCTCTCTCTTGCATACTCTCCACTGAAGGTTTTTTATCCTGCGTTGTATTCACTGATCTTTCTAAAGAAATATCACAGAGATTATTGGAATACGAGGTGTTTTCAGTGAGGCTTGAAAAAGAATGTGTTGGCTTTGGACTACTTGTCCAGTATTTTGCATAATCATTCATTTTCTGACTGTATAAATGAGGAGGATACATCACAAATTCTGTTGTTGACAATGACATTTCCTTCGGTTCTGAAAGACTGTGGTTAGGGATGGAATCTTCTTGTGAAAAAGTAACCAGTGGTTCTCCATCTTCTGTGTCAGACCAATTATTTTCAGCTGAAAGCTCTTTCTTGGGCTCCGTACACTGAAAAAAAGGGGGAGGATCCATTTAAGATGAGCATAAAAATAATGATGAAATATATTCAAAAATCTATTTTTTTCTATAACAATATTTAAAATGACAGCCATGTTATTTTTTCCCTCAGCAGCTTCCGGTACAGTATATCCAATTGACTTGACTGTACCTAACCTTTCCAAAATGTCCCAGTGCAAAACAATTTTCCAGTAGGCCAATACAATCTTCCCATTGACCTCTCTTCCTTCTCTCACCTGAACTGCTGATAGACTTACTAAGCATCTAAAACCAGTTGTTCTAAGAGTTTACTTTGAACACTATTCTTATTGGGCATGCCACAGTTCTATAAGGAAGTTATGACTATTCTCATAGTAAAAAAAGGACAGTTAAAATTGCTGTAATAATTTTTAAAAATCCCATCTAATGTCAGATTATGTCATTAAGGCAAATAGTTGGAAGTAATATAATTCATTGAGTTTAACCCATTCTGAATAATTTAGGTCTACTAAGGACTTCAGACTAAAATATATATATTCTTAACAACTTTTTATCAGAAAGTCTTAAAAAATCATGCAACTTGAAAACCCCCTGGAAAACTAATATAGTCTCAAAATGAAGCTAATTTGTGAATGTATGTTTGTCAAATATAGAAATAACATTTCAGTAAAAATATAGATCTTCTGTGTATCTGGAATCACATTCCCATTTACTACTTAAATCTCCCACAATGGTGCCACTTCCTAAAGTCTACATAATTAGAATCCCTAAATATTTTATCAATTAAAGCGAGTCTCTTGTATACTTAAGTCTGCTATAATTCTTGCACTATCTATGTAAAGAATAATGAAAAGCTAAGGGCATTTTAGAACATTTCCAGACTAAATTGTAAATGTATTTTCATTCAATTTAGGTTTTTTAGATTTGGTTAAAATAGTGACATTAATACTATTTAATAATTATGTTTTTTTAAAAAAAATAACCTAATAGGTTAATGTTTTACCTTTTGATCTGTTTCTGAATCATCCATAAACACAGATTCTTGAGAGGATTCAACAGTAACAGTTGTCTGGAAATTCACAAATTTCTCTGTGGCATCACTTTGTGCATTAGATGAAGTGGAGGAAATACATTTGTCTTTTGTTATGTTTTTTTGTTTTGCAGAAGCACTAATGCCTTTTATAAGAGCTTTCTGATTGTCACTTTTCTGCTTGGTCTCTTCAGCTTCACATTTTGAATTTCCAACTATGCTTCTCAAGTGGGTTTCTGATTTCCATTTTTTTATTTTACTTTGGCTAGCAAAAATATTCCCATCAGAGATTTTGCTTAGCTGTTTAGGAGAGACTTGCTCATCTTTTTGCTCTCCAATTTGTGAACAGCTAGACTTGCTTTTAAATGTGTGCTCTGAGCGACTATTTTCTTTCTTCGTTTTATTCTGCCCAACATCTATTTTTTCTTTTACTGAAACCTGTGAATCATCTGATCCCTGATAAAGTTCTACTTCATCTTCATAACTTGATTGTATGTGAACGTACTTGGAAGAAACCACTGGTTTAGAAAATTCTCGTGTGTTACACTTAGTTTTATTTTCTCTTTTTGTAGCTTTTTCAACATTGGAATCTTCTTGCATATCAAGTTCATCCTCAAGTCTTGACAGTTGATGACTTTGCTTTGACCTAACCAAAGGTTTGGCAAGTTTTCTTATGCTATATTTAGAACATTTGTCTTCTGTTTCTTTAATAGTCTTCTTAAAGCTGGAAACCTGTTGAAGTTCCAATTCATATTCAGATTTTAATCGTTTATGTCTATGTTTTGAATCATGCCTTGGTTTGGAAACTTTAACACTATGCCCAGTTTTACTATCTGTTTTTGTAACAGCTTTCTCAATGTTGGGATCCTGTTGAAAATCAATTTCATGCTCTGATCTTGATACTGTAGAAATTTGTGTTAATCCAGTTCCTGGTTTAGAAATCTCTTTTGTACTGTACTTCAAAGTTTTATTTTCTTTTTTTGTAATATCTTTTTTGAAGTTGGAGTCCTGCTGAAGTTCTGGGTTTTTTTCAAATAGCAAGTCAATTTTTTTTTCAAATCGCAATTCTGCAGAGCTTTCCGATTTCAAAAAAACCTTCTGAATGTTGGATTCTTGTTCTTTTTCTTCTGAACTTGACATTAGAGATACATGTCTTGAAGTGCCATCTGACCAACATGATTCTTTATTGCCTTGCTTTACAGAAATATTAATACGTTCCTTTGGTGCAGTTTTCAAGCAATGTGATTTGTTTCCAGTTTGTTGCTCTTTAATTTCTGATACTACCGAAAATTGTCTCAGGTTGTTAATTGAGCCAAGTTCCTCTTCTTTAGAAGGGCTTTCCTTATGAATTCCATTTAGAGATGGAGGTTTTCTTCGGGCTTGCAATTGTCCCCCAAATATACTCAGCAGAGCTTTACGATATATTAGTCGAGGTCCCTCATCCTGATCTTGGCCTTTTATTCTTTTCCGGCCACATTCAGCCGACTTTTCTTTTAAAGCACTTTTTCTTTCAGGGACTGCTGCAATATTTATTCTTGCATCACTGCAATCTTCTTGCTTGATCTAAATAGTAGAGAGTAAGGTAAACTTCATAAATTGTAAGTAAAAGCCAACTCACAAAACTATTTAGCTCACACTAGGTTAGGCATCAATGGCCATGTTCATCAGCAATAATAATAATACTGAGATTTGAAGGAATTACTGTTTACAGGACATACATTATATGGTGCTACAGAAATGCTTTTTCCTCTTACTTGGTTCCTCACACCATCAAGACTAATCCTGCCAGAATTCGAAACTTGCCATGTCACCAGGGCTCCTGGCAATCTATTCTTAAAAATGAAACTGCAAGTAAACATTTATTCTTATGTTTACAATTACTTACTACAAGGGCTGTAACCAGACAAAATAATTTAGATTATAACATAAACTATCAAATTGATCTTAAATGGACTCCACAGGATGGTAGAGGACAGGAAGGCCTGGAGGAATGTTGTCCATTGGGTCACGATGGGTTGGACACAACTTTGCAACTAGATAAGTTAAATGTTTCTGCTGGTGGGAACAAAATTGCTAGAGGAGTGAACTCATTAAAAAAATCTAATATTTATTAAAGACTGTCAGAAAAATATATATATATCCAGGATATATAATTTAAAAATATTTTTGAAGGCTAAATGAGAAAGCTAAATACTTAAAAAAAAAATACAAAATGAAAGCCTAATGACTGGATAAAAATGGAATTATCCGCCAAAGGAAACGAAGGTTATCAAAATACAGCATAATGTATTTTAGTCAACTATGGGATTTTTGAGGCCATTCATCACTAAACCCTTACAAAGCAGCACTGTATAACAAATAACTGCAGGGTTATAAAAAAAACATCTAATAATCAACAGCAATATCTATATTCTAATTTCCTCTCCAACTACTTTTACTCAGCAATTTCGGTTGCTACTTGACATACCTTCAGTTTCAGGGATTCCCGAGGGGAAAACGCCACATTTTTCGTCGTCATATCCGAAGCAGCGGGCTTTGTGAGGAAGGTTTTGCTGAGGACAGGAGGCTCTTGCCCACCACCGCTGATGTCATCGTCTACTTCAAATTCATCCGAGGAAGAATCCTCGGCAGCGAACGAAGTTCGGGAGAACTCCCTGCACGAAAACGCCGGGGAGAAGACTCGAGTCTTCCCAAACTCGGCCGTCCCGCTGCCGCAGGGGCTCCCGCGGGGAGGCTGGGCCGGTGCTTCGAGGAACTTGCCGAATTTCGCAGGTGAGCTCCCAGCGAAGCCGTCCCACTCGATTTTGCGTCTCCTGCTCGGCTGCATCGGAGCTAAATTATCTGGATATTAAAACGGGGAAGGGGTGGTTAGAAAAGGCCGTTTTTAAACACATTTCCGCTTGGCTGGTGCAGTCGCTTTATTTAAAAAATATGCTGCGGGTATTCTTTTTTAAAAAAAAAAACAAAAAAACCTCGCATCAGCCGAAAATGCAAATAAAAGGACCATTAGAGAATACTCCACCACACCAAGGTTCTCCCACCTTTATATGCGCGCCCTCGGATAAAACGACCGTCAACAAAAGCCATCTTTAACGCCAAAATATGGGCGAGGGGGCGCGGATCCGCTCAGCAGCAGAGCGCCACGGCTCTTCCCCGGGCCCCATCTCAGGGGCGCCAGGCGAACCCACCCTCCAGCCTCCTCCTGCGAGAGCCGCAACCCCCGGGGTGGGTGGGGGGGAAAGACAGGCGGAGGACCACCCTAGCAATGGCCAGAAGGGTACTTCGCGGCGAGCCCGAAAGGAGGAACGGCAGGTCACACACAACCTTCTTCCAGGCCTTCGGGACGGCCACCTCCGCCGCTAAGCCGTGCCCGCTCATTGGTCGATTCCAGCCGCCTCCGCTTGCGAGGCCCGCCTTTTGACGACTCGGCCGCCTGGATCCCGCTTTCCGATACCTTCTCGCGGCCTCCCTCTCGCCGCGCGCCACCTCCCCCCCCCCACGCCACCCGCCGGGAAGCGCCTCCCTCAAAAAAAGCGTTGGGGTTTGCGAAGCGGGGCTCGGAAGCCGCGAAGCTGAAAAAGCTGGCTTGACTTGGGAGGCCTGAGCCTGGAAGGGCGGGGCTTTAGTTTCAGGTCACGTAGTGCTCGAATGGCAATAGGTGTGAGGCGAACGGCCGCTCCGGAAGCGGCTTCTTGGAAAGTGAAAGTAAATGGTCGTTTTTGTCCCAAAGGTGCTTTTTCAAGAGGCAACTGGACTTTCTTTGAGGACGTTTCGCTTCTCATCCAAGAGCTCTCCTTCAGAGCTGAAGAAGCTTCTTGGATGAGAAGCGAAACGTCCTCAAAGAAAGTCCAGTTGCCTCTTGAAAAAGTATCTTTGGGTCAACCATGACCTGGATGACTGAGAATCTCCATAGACATGGTAGTTTAAACCAGGGGTCTCCATCAACCTTGGCAACTTTAAGACTTGTGGACTTCAACTCCCAGAAGCTGGCTGAGGAATTCTGGGAGGTGAAGTCCACAAGTCTTAAAAAGTTGCCAAGGTTGAGAGCCTTGGTTTAAAAGCCGAACAGGCGTAAAACTTAACCTGTGACGTCGCTTTGAGAAGTCCACCTGCTTTTGCTGTCCTCCCCTCAAGGAACCGTGCGTGACTTAAAGGGACAAATGAGAAACCCCTAAGAATGCAGTTGCGATTAACTTACTATGAGAAAGGTTGCACTTGCACAATGTGCTAAGATAAAATCAGTAAGAAACCAGCCCTCAAAAAATCGTAAGATGTTTAGTACTTAGCCTTTAAACGTTTGCTCAGGATGTTTCACATAAAAAAAGGATGGAGGGGGGTTCCCATCCTCCTCCATAAATCATAAATATCCTGCCCAACAGACTTTGCTCTAATTACTTGCTGTGAGTACAGATAATAAAGCAGGGGTCTTCTTTCTGCTTTAAGAATTTCCATGTAATATTACATCATTGTGCAGTATTGTACAGAGTACAGTATTGAGGCTACAGTGTTAGAACAACAGAAGAAAAAGATTTAGGTGTTGCTCACAGCAGATGGTTGCAAGTGAGTAAACAGGGTGACCAGGCAGCTGTGAAGGCAAACAAAAGTCACTAAGGGGATGACCACCATGAAAAGGAGGTCCTAATCCCGCTATATAGGACTTTAAATCATACCCCATTTGGAATACTGTGTCCAGTTCTGGAGACCTTGCTTAAAAAATGTATTGATAAAATTGAGCAAGTCCAGAGATGGGCAACAAAAATGGTGCAAGGTCTGAGGGACAAAACATCAGGAAAGATTGGAGGAATTGAATATGTGTAATCTGGAAGACAGAAGGGAAGGGGGAGGATGATTAAAATCTTTAAATATATTAAGGGTGTTATAAATGCTCAGTTTGGATACTCGTGCTGTAGGCCAATGGACAGAACAACACTGTTGCCAAATTTGGAGAAAAAGAATTATTCTTCCTTCTCTTCTTCCAAGCACTATTTCTCTATTTCTGCAATGTCCTCCTCTACAGAAAGCTCCTCTGCCTCCCTCGGTGAAATAGGACTAATGATGCCTCCAGCTGGCATTCAGATAAGAGGAATTTCCACACTGTTTATTTCAGGTCTCTGATAAAGGGGGACAGAAGAAGTAGTGGCAGATTACCTTACAAGAAACAGCTAGGAATACCAACAGCTAGGAATACTATATATTTGAGTGTAGTCATTTAGAGTAAGTGGAAGCCATATAGTCATATATATATATATAGAATAGTTTTTGAGCCGTTTTGCTCTCAGAATCACTTCCCATTTTAAAAAATTTGGAGGACTCCAAAAGAGCTTTTGTTTATATGGGTCATATTTATCACCATTTGCTGTATTAAAAATTAAAACTGGACAAGTTTATAGAATATTTATTTATTGAATCATGTAAAAATAATATTAATGCCATTAGATAGTAACAAATACTTTTAGGAAAATATTTTTAACAAAAATAAGTAAAACATGACATTGCTTTTCCAAATATTTTTAATATCTGGCAAATTTTGATTTCATGGACCCCCAAGATGGTCTTAGGGGGGATTCCCCAGTGTCCTCAGATCACGCTTCAAGAAACTCTGATATAGAAGAATAATAGTACATTAGTAGTATGTTCTTCATGCTTCTTGCAACTAGTTTTAAAAACCTCTGAATCATTATTACATCAATTTAATAAATATAACATGTTATTAAATGTATATACTGCCCATCTCACTGTGAAGCAACTCTTTAAAAATTTCTTAAATAAAAACAAGAGATACAATAAATAATCCTAAGTAAATACCAGTTCCAGATTACATGCCACAGTCCTTCAGAAGGGTTAGCATTAGACTATCACCTTCCCTATTTTTGAGAAGGCCACCATCCAAAGGATCACCCTACCTTGTAGAGGGAAATGTTTCAGAGTATCAGTGTTTAACAGAAACATGTTCTGCTTTCAGCTTCCTTTGCCTCACAAAACTGGGATGACCTTGTCCTTTAAGGACCTCCAACTGTCAATTCCAGCTAGAATACACACCATCTTGAAGATACCTTGTGCCAATCTTTATAACTGCATTCAGAAATTTATTGATAACCAGTGTAGGACTGATTATATTAAACCTATCATATCTTACAAGATAAAAGTTATATAAAAACCATTACCACTCAATATTTGTGCTGCTGCATTTTGCCTCAACTATACTTTTCAGAGTGCATCACATTGCAAAAGTCCAAGTATAACAAGGGTCTGAGTTATTCCAGCCAGGTCTTCCTCCAGAAGGCGCCACAGCTAGTGACACAGCATGGCTGGGCACAAACAATAGGACCTCTTCTTGTTTTGCATTTGCAAATGAATGAGAGAGATAAATTATGTACTGAAGGACCTGAGACTAGATCCAAAAAGTGATGGGACTAGATGTCGCTATTATTCATTCCCATCCCCATCCCACCAAGAGCTCCAGTATTCATAGAATTTGTGAATTTATTCATGACACAAAACTATTCAAGTCAATGTCAGGAGAGTCCATTTTACTATTCAGTCATCCCCAAATTTTCATAATATGGAAGTGAAGTTGTAGTATTTATATTCTGCAAAAACCTCAAAAGTGTGTGAAACAGCCATCCGGTTTTGTCTAAAACAAAATTGGTCTGCTTAAGATCAAAGTAAGGCCTGTTTAATTTTCAAGATGTGCTAGGACAGAGGTCCCCAACCTCTGGGCCATGACCCACTAGTTTGCAACCAGGCCATAGAAACATTGGGTAAGTGTGCAAGCCCATCCCCATTTGTGTAAACAGTGGGTAAGCAAGTGCATGCACGCTCCATTTGCATGAGCAGCAGGCACACATTCACGGCGCTGGTGCAAATGGAGCTGCATGTACATACACATACTTGCCAGCCACTCACACAGAACCATCCTCCCACCCACCCCTCCCCCAGCAGTCTGGAAAACCAGAAAGATTGGGAAACTCTATGCTAGGATATTAACCAGGGTACAGAATAGGAGCTGAATTCTGAAATTACCAGAGCTAGACTATATGAAATCATGGTAGTATGGTTGGTGGTGGTGTGCTTGATTATTCTAAATTATATCTTTTCATTTAGAAAAGAATGTTATGATACAAAAAATATTGTTGTTGTTTATATTACTCAGAAAACGAGTAAGTTTCTAGAATTTTGTCAGGGACTTTTTGAAAGCTATATAAGAGAATCTACATGGAAAGGAAAAAATGGTATATCCTGACTTTGGGAAGAATTTCAACAGCCATAGAATCTAAGATGACTAAGAGCCTTGATAGTATAGTGGTCTACGCACCCTGTTATTAACACAGCTGCCTGTAATTTACTGCTGGTTCGAATCTCTCCAAGGCTCAAGTTTGACTCAGCCTTCCATCCTTTCTAAGGTAGGTGAAATGAGGACCCAGTTTGTGGAGGCAATAAGCTGACTTTGTATAAATATAAAAAAGTATGAAGGCTATTGCTTAACGCATTGTAAGCCGCCCTGAGTCTCCGGAGAAGGGCGGCATATAAATCAAATTTAAAAAAAAAATCATCTACATAGCAGAAAAAAACACTTGTTTTTTTCTCTCATTTGTTATACAGATGTATATTACTGTTCAACTGTGGAATTGCTTTTATTATGATTAAATGTTCTACAGTGCTTATCAGTGCATTGAGCACTATCTAATGAACTCCTATATTAAGGATGCCAGATAAAACTTATCATTGTTCCTTCACTTAATACCTTTTAGTGCAATCTGCTCGCAATGTTTTTCTTCAAGCAATAAGTCCTTAAGGAGCAAAAAATATGCATACATATATATACCCCAGGTTTTGAGTTGTTATCTTACAAATAATAGACAAATTGTAAGAAGGCCTAGTGATTATCTAATTCAATACCATGTACAAAATAAGAACAATACATTTGTTTTCAGAGAATATACCAACCGGCAATCAGTTACAACTGAAGAATGCTGCTCTTTTATATCTGGGGTGGGAGAGGGGGTTGCTTCAGATAATATTTTGGCTAGATCCAACAAAATAATTTCAATCAGAACAGGAAAACAAGAGAAATCCATATATAAATGGATTTGAAAGGGAATGCTTTCTCATTATGTAACATCAGTGGAGCTTTCTTGTATATGTAAGTATAACAGTACTTTAAAAAATGCATTTTGCTGGCGAGGAAATGTTCCATCTTCTGAAGTCACAACTGATAGGAATCTGTTTATATTGAAGATTCAAAGAGGTCATAACTGTTTATCTTATTTTCATTATATAATGTTATTTTTTCCATTAGCTGCTTCTTTTTATCATTGATTTTTATTTCTTTCATTAAAGCTGAAATAAAAGACAAAGTAATATCACCGAAGTTTAGTCTCCATTTCATTGACAACTTTTATGGAATGCATTTTAACACATCTATATAAAGAACCATGTAAAGAAAAATATTTTTAAAATGCAAACGTAACAATCAAAAGAATCCAATAGTTGTCATAAAAGATCAGTCCAAGACTTCTGGAAAAAGTGTGGCCTTAGTTTGCTTTTGAAAGCCAAATTGTGCAAAAAGCAAAGGGAACCCTCTTTGTAAAGAATTCCAGTGCTTGAGTACTACCAAGGAAGCAAACCACCAGGTCAAGGATTCCACAAAAATCTTATGGTCTATGACATAAGTGCAAATGCCAAGCATTTGGGAGTCATACTACTTAGAATAGTAAAATCAAAATTAGGAGTGGTGAGACCTAAGTTAAAGTCTACTTTAAGTTATGGAAATTGACTTGAGTGACTTGACTCCAGTCCCTTTCTCTTAATTCAACCTGACCTGTAGGGTTACTGTTGTAGAGATAAAATGAGTTAAAATCTCTCAATTTATAGGAAAGAGAGAATATAATCCCAATGAATAGACCTGGAAACCAACCAATTAGCTAAACAATTATAAAATTAGCAGTATATGTTCTGTACAGACAGCGCTGATCAAAATTCTATCAGGCATACTCCAGTATTTCCAACAACTTCCAAAATTTAATCTAGAGGGCACCGGTGCAAGCTTCATCATTAATGCAGCTGACAAACTAGCCAAAGTGGTAAAATACATTCTTTACTATATCTGACATATGAGCGTCCAGCACCATGTAGGTTTTTAAATACGAGTGCTATCCAATCAGCACAAGAATAAATATATATTGGAGTGAATATTTTCCGAGTAAACAGTGCTGTACTTTGATTTACTTCACCTTATTTACCCTTTCTGATTTACTGCTGACTTCAGGCATTGTTTCAGTCTCTCCTCACTTGGACCTGAGGAGTAACTGTTGTATGTCATTGTTATTTCTGTGATGCTATATGAAACTTTCCACACAATCTTTGACATTATTGATTTCTACCAATCTCAAAAGAATATTTAATTATTACCTTTTACCTTGTGAGGAACAAGCAGTGCCATCATTTTTTCTCTGCTGTTGATTTGTTTTCCTGTCAGAGTCTGTATTTTTTGCTGTGAACATCACCGGCTTAGGGAAAGAAACATTTTCTGGCTCCAGACTGTGTTTGGTTGATGCACAGAAGGAAGCATGTTCTGCAGCATCCCATGAAAAGTTACAGGATTCATCTGACTCACAAGGTTCCCTTAAAATCTGCTCAGAGTATGTTTCAGGAGGCAAAACTTTTATGCAAGGTGGTAATGTAGTGGTACAGTTTAGAGATCCAGAATTGGCAGAGGCTTTGTGGTTATGACCGTAGAAATCAACATTGAAGGGACTAGCTGGTTCATCATTGGTTTCTTCTGGAATATTGGTGAAGAGTTCAAGATTTCTGCTTCTTTCTGACATGTTCTGAGATCTTGTTTGACGATCTGCAATTTCTATCATTTCGTTCACCTATTTTTGACAAGAATGTTAAATAGATTGTTTCTACTTTCCTCACTGAAATAAAACAATTTCCCTATTTTCTACATTTACTTACTTATTCTTAAATCCAATAAAATAAAGAAAATAAAAAGACTACATAGCAAGGGTATCGCCACTAACAAGCTGATTATGTTTACCTCTGTTGTGTTTGCATTCTTTTTCCGCAGGCAAATGCAGACAGAAGTGGCCAAGCATAAAGAAACTGTTTCTGTCAAACAAACAGTTTGCTTATCTTGGTATTTGTGACATATTTGTATGGCAGCAAGATTTTCAAAGTTTTTCTCCTTAGAACAAGACAATTCTTTTGCCATTCTGACTTCTTCAAGCAAGGCATCTTTCTGTTGAAGAAAAGGTTGGAACAGTGCAGATGATGTTATTTCTCTATCCTTTAAAAAAATGTTCTTTAAAGTTGTTTGGTTCACTTACATAATGAAGCTGAAAGTAATTATTCTGTTTTCTACATATTACTAAATAGTTCCTCAAATTTTAACAGGGTAAAACGGTGTATCATAGGGCAACAATTTTTGAGCAAAGGAGCTAAATTACAGAATGTGCCCCAAATCTATGACACTGAGGGAATGAAATTTTGGGAAGTTGTGGTTGCTTCAATGTTGCCAGGCTGCTGCTATGGTGATTTTTGAACATTCCATGACAGTTGCTCAGCTGCTCTTGAAATCCTGTGTTTTCTCCTTCCCCCAGCAACATCTGCTTGCTGAAGGAAGGGGGGATGGGGTGGGGTGAGGAAGGGAAGGGAACAGGAAGGAACCTCATGCACCCTTCTCATGTATATGTGGAACAAGTGAACTGCATAAAATAACCACAATGGTTCAAAACCTACGTTCTCCAGTCTGAGGACTTCTCACTCTTAGGGCCTTTCTTCAAACATTTAAATCTTCCAAAATATATTTTCTACATACCAGAAAAATAGGATTTCTTCTTTCATCCACTGCTTTCATGCCAGTCAGTATTTCTGCTAAAACCTAGAAAAATTATTACAATTAGATTTTTTTTTAAAAAAAAAATTATAATGGACATTTTATAATCCTGACCTTCAGACTATTATATTATATTTATCTGGCGCTATCTACCATGTTTCCCCATAAATAACACTCTGTCTTATATTTTTTTTGGCCTTATTTTCAGGGAGGTCTTATTATTTTGGGGTGCGTGGAGGAAACCAGAGGAAATGGCAGGGACCGGCTGCGCTTGCATCTAAATATTTTCGGGGAGGGCTTACTATCAGGGGATGTCTTATTTTAGGGGAAACAGGGTAGGTGCAATCCAGTCCTATCAGAAGAAAATCTTTCTATCAGATATAAGCCAGTTTTTAACCAAATCTATAGAGATCAATATTGCCTATGCTGACAGGCAGCTTCTCTGTTCAATCTTAGGCAGAAGCCTTCCCTAATTTTATAATCCAAAACCCTTTTTCCTTAAGACACCAAGACATAACATAGCACAAATGGTTCCTGCCGTGCAAAGAATGTGCTCCAGCATGGAAAAATGAGCTTATTCATAATTTTTCAACCTCCAAGCATAATTTTATGAAACAACATCTTGACATTTTACTAATTAACCACTGGAAGTAACTTATCAAACTTAATTAAATGAATTAATTCTTGGCATGAGAGTTGTGTAAGATTACACATAAAGAACAACAACTTACAATTCCACAAGCAAATACGTCCACTTTTTCAGTTAGCTGCCCATGCCTGACAAAATCTTCTGGGAAATAAGCTAGTGAAGCTTGCAAGACCTTGGTTTTTATCACAGTATATTCCGATTTCTTTTCCACAGGATGCAGTCTAAGACCAGAATGTCCAAGTTGTGGTACAAAGTTTGCATCCAGCAAAACATTGGAACTGTTTGTATAGGAGACAAAAATACAAATAAAAGATCAGTTACAACATTGATCTTTGTGAATTAGAATTTAACCCTAAACAGATCAAAAAAAGCATTTTCAACTGATAAGCATTCGTTAAACAAATGTGTGACCAAAACCTGGTTTGAAAGCTATAAGAAATGGCAGTTAATTCAGATTGTTAATACTGTACATACATTTGAATTCTAACAAAGCGTAATGTGAAGAAGGTACTGTAAAATATAAATTATGCCAATATTATCAGCCAACAATATTTTATTTACATGACAATTTCTTTTTTTTATTGAAAAAGTTTTTCAAATACAGATTTTTCCCCCTTTTTCCCCCCCTCCTCCCTAACCCCCCTTCCCCTCCCCTCCCCCCATGGCTTCTTCAAAATAAAATCATTAATATCAAATTAAATAATACTTTACCATCCTTTTACACCCCCCCCACATGCTAACCATTTCTTTCTAACATTGTTATTATATCCCCCTTATAAATTTCAAAGCAACCTTCAGCTATAAAACTATATACTAAATCCTAATTTGGCATTTATTCAACTCATAATCTACCCATTTCCTCCACCCCCATACATATATCTCTTAATTCAAATCTTTTACGTATATTAATATCTGAACCTAACATCCCTTTTCCTAAACTAAACAATCAGTAACCTAACCTATCTCCACCCCTTTTCTTACAGGTCTACCATACATAATATTTTAATATCTTTGTTCTTCTGCCCACACCGCACCATTAAAAGATATTTCCATATATAAACAAAATCCTCAAATGACTTTAAGTTTGTAATCCATATGATATCTTCTGTAATGTCTTTCAGCTAGATTATTAGTTCCATCACCCATGTAAGGGTAACATCAAGTTCTAATTCCAACAGTATGTTCAGTATCTTCAATTACCATCTGCCTCCATCAATAATAAATGTTTTCGTATATAAAAAATCACCCGAGTGACTTTATATTTATATTCCATTAGTTATCTTCTGTAGTGTCTTTCATCTAGATTATTAATTCCAACCACCATGTTAGGGTAACAACCAGATCTTCTGCATGCCCCAATCCCATAGTTCTTGTGCCTTATAGCTCAGCATATATGCAATCCATTTTTCAAAGAGTCCAAAATAGAAAGTTCCAATCCACTCAGTTAGAGGCCATCTTCCACATCCCAAAAGCACAGCACTGCAGAGATCTGTTATTCTTCTCAAAATAGTATAAATCAATAATTTGCCTCAGCTCTATTTTCATATTAATCGTCTCTTAAGTAACTGGCAATAGACTGTTATTTAGTCTAAAATATTTTAGCTTTGTAGAACCTGCTTCTTCTTTTCTTAACTTTTTGTGGTTTAGATCTTCATCCTGATTGCCTTTCTAGGACTTGTATATCAACTGATTGATTTCCATGCTGGTCTGTAAATTGATAAGACATCACATTAAAATCCAAAGCCGCCTCTCTTGTATTTATAGGTAATCCAGCTATAACCTCTGAAGGAGAATCCAAAAGCGACTCGTCCGAAAGGGCCTCTGTGACTTGTTGTTTTTCCATTACCTCCATCTCCATCTGCTTAGCCTGGGTTTCAATCTCTTGTTCATTTTGCATTTCTTTATTCCCCTCCTATCCTAACACTGATGGCATACATGGAGATGTTGAATCCTTTTTAAGAACCTTGTAGTAAAATTCTTCCGCTTTTCCAACAGTATTTAATTGATATCTTTCTCCTTGGTATCTCAATATTATACCAACTGGAACATCCCACCTAAATGGGATGTTTTGTTTCTTTAGCTCAGTCACCAAAAATCCAAATTCCTTTCTGTCTTTTAACATCTTAGACGGCAGCTCTTTATATATCCAAATCTTCCTTCCGTTCATTTCTAGAGTGGAATTAAAAGACTTTTGCACAATATCATTTCTTATTCCTTTATCAGTAAAGTAAATCACCACATCTCTAGGCAACTGCTTTTGCTTTGCCACCCAAGAATTTACTCTGTAGGCCTTATCAATCTTACAGGATACCTCTTCAGGACTAACCTTTAAAATCACAGCCAGAACTTCAGCAGACATCTTTCTCAAGTCTCTATTATTTTTCTGTAATCCCCTCATTCTGACCGCAAATTCCATGGACCTGTATTGCATCATTGTAATTTCTTTTTCAAAACTTTGTTTTATATTATCTGCATTATAAGTCTCGTGATTAGCTTCCTTTTTAGACTTTACTTCTGAGCTCATGTCTTGAATATTTATCAAGTCATTTTAAATTCTTTGTATTTTATTGTCCAGATTATAAATTTTATGATCAACTTCTTCATTTTAGACTCTAGTTCTAAGTTAATATCTTTATCCATCTTTTTAACTATTTCTGAAAAAGTTTTCAAAGCTGTTACAAACTGTTGTTTGAGATTGGCATATTTTTGTTGTACCAACTCTTTAATTTCCTGCCTGAATTTTTCAAGATTCTGGTTCACAATATCATCATGTCTTGCCATCTCCTCCAAAACAAATTCCTTTAGGTCTATAAAACCATTCTTCTGATTCTGCAAGTTCAAAACTTGTTCATATGGTTTGTAAATGGGGGAAACCCCCCCCCACTGCTTGTTTGTCTGGCTTTGTCAGTTTTAACGCCATCCTGCCACACAGACAAACTCTTCTTAAAGAAAAAGACTTCTCTCCAAACAGTATCAATATCAAGTCTCCAAGAAGGAAGAAACATAAAGTAGAAATTTTTCTTTTCAATTCTAGCCACCGCTGTTATTTCTGCTACTTTGTAACGTGTTAAACTATTCAGGCGGAAGGACTTTCGCTTTCGGCTTTCTTCTTCTCAAGCCTCAGCCAGTCGCCATTTTAAACTTTTTTTCCTTCGCTTTTAAGATCGCTTATAAAATTGTTAGAAATACTTGCGATTTAGGGTCCAAAATCCGGATTTCATCCTGTTGGTTTTTTTTAAACAATCTGTTGATTTTCTTTAAATGGGTTGGTCCCGTCGCCTGGCTCTACAAGAAGCAGAGTTCCCTCGAAGCCCAGAGCAGCGGCAAGCTGTATAGGGAGCCACATTCTGCTTCCTCCCCAGGAGTAATAAAAAACTCTGGGGAGTTCACAGAGGGCTCTACCTGTCCTCGCCGGCTCTATCTCACGTCTCCTTAAGGAGACAGAGTTTTTCGAGCCGTCTCTCAGCTGTAGAGACAGCTCTTTACAGGCAACGAGGCTGGCGGTCCCGAAAGACCGTCTGGCGGCGACGGAAGTCAAACCAGAAGCCTACATGACAATTTCTTAATTAGGGCAAACAAATGACTTTCTTAAGAAAATATGTATTCATAAATATTTTTTATTTAATTTATCAAACTTGTATGTTTCCCCTGTCCCTGAAGGCAACTCTATACATCTGGAGATAAAATAATTAGGCAGTGTATTAGGCAGAATAAATAAATAAAAGAACAGAGGGTGCACTCTATTTTTTCCCTTCAAATAACTCTTCTAGTTATTCTGCCCTACTTATGACAAGGGAAAGAAAGCCAAAACCAGCTGAGGGGGCAGCAGCAGATGTGCACTGTAGATTCAGCAGGTAAGAAATTATTACAGTTCATTTTTTTTACTAATTTCGTGACTCTTGAGGATTTGTCTTGACACATTGGATTTCTTCTAAACTTAAGTTTGCCTTGAACTAATGAAGGCATGTTTTGCTTTCCCTTTTTTTAGCCATGAAAGCAAAGCCAGCTCCGTGTCTGTGTGTCTCTGTGTGTGTGTGTCCATGTGCATGTGCGTGAGTGTGAGCTTGCATCAGAGGTGGGTTTCAGCAGGTTCTGACCAGTTCTGGAGAACCGGTAGCGAAAATTTTGAGTAGTTCGGAGAACCGGTAGTAAAAATTCTGACTGGCCCCGCCTTCAACTATTCTCTGCATCCCAAGTCCCAGCTGATCAGGAGGAAATGGAGATTTTGCAATAACCTTCCCCTAGATTGGGAAAGGAATGGAGATTTTACAGTATCCTTCCCCTGCCATGCCCACCAAGCCATGCCATGCCTACCAAGCCACAGAACCGGTAGTAAAAAAAAATTGAAACCCACCACTGGCGTGCATCTATGTAGGAGGAAGTACTTTATGAGTCAGTTACATCCTGTGTTACTTAATATTTATTGAAGACAAAGTTGCTAGGAAGGATCATGAATAAAATTGCCCGGTAATTGCCCGCACTGTGCTGATGTTGTTTAGCTACACTCCTTTCTTATGAAAACGCAACATTTTTAATCAGATAGAAGTTTAAGTAGTTCATTAAGTAATATATAATAGGATGCATAAAGAAGTAAATGTTATTTTAAATGCACATCCCCACCTTTTTACATTTCCATGAATAATTCCAAACTGATGTAAATGTTGAATGGCTTTAATTAATCCCATAGATATTCTGGTGCGTTTCTCCCATGTTAATGCTTCAGAACTATCCTGCAACAGAAAGAACAATGGATCTTTAAAAAGATGACTGTTTAGCAATGAATGACAAAACACTCCTATTGCAAAAAAACAAATAACACATTAGGAATAGTTCTCACGTACTGCTCTGCTGCCATGTATTTCAGCCTCTTGAGCCTGATACTGTATTGGATTGCAAATACCATCGTCTCCATGCTGATTGGAGATAGAAATTGTAGTTCAGTCTATTTGGGGGACACCAAGCTCTGGAAAAGCCTCTATACTTTCTTCCAAAATAGAATTACAGAATATGGAAATAGTATTGTTGTGCTCCTAGGAGTCACCCCTCCAAAAAAAAAAAACCTAACTGTATAGCAGGGGTGTCAAACTTGATTTCATTAAGGGCTGCTTCAGGGTTGTGTTTGACCTCGGGAGGGGGGGCAGGGTGTATGTGTGGCCAGCTCGATGTCCTGCAGCCTTCTGCCAGCAAAAATGGAGCTCCATTTTCACTGGCAGAAAGCTGCAGGAGGCTATCACAGCCAAAAACAGAGCTGGGGAGGGCCACACGCAGCTGTCCCAAGCTCCATTTTTGCTGACAGAGGCACAGTGGGCCTATCCTTTGCTGTTTCCAGGGCAGCCCCACGGGCCAGATCTAAGTGCTCCGGATTTGGCCCGCAGCCTTGAGTTTGACACCCCTGCTGTATAGCAACAGCTAAATATACTGCAACAGAAGCTAGTATTAAAGATCAGAAAAAGTAATCACATGGTTGTGGGGTCATTGCAATAGCCAAAACTTTTGAGGACCAGTCATAGGTACCACTCATTCAGCACCGTCTTAAGTTCAGTCACTGAAAGAGTGGTTGTTAAGCAAGGACCACCTGTTATTAACAGTCATTCTGAAGTCAGATAACTAAGTAAGCCAAAGAACAATACTCAACAGGATCATATGGTCAACTGTTTCAAACTGGAGCTGGTTGATTAAGTAAGAGCTAAACTCACCTCCCCATTCCCCGTGAATCGGGCTGCCTCCTTCTTCATCATAGGTCAATGATTTTATTCTGCTTGTATTCTGATTTTATTGGCTATATTTACATTTGATTATTTTAATGTTTTTTTATCTTGAATGCTGCCCAGAGTTGCTTTGAGACAAGACGGCTGGCAAATAAATTTGATAATAAATAAAAAAATAAAAATAAAATAAATAATCAAGCACAGCCTACTGCCTAAACACAACCAGATTTTCAGTGCTACAGTATCCACTGGGTTATCATTGCAACCAAGATCTTTTTGAAAGGGTTAGGGAAGCAAATTCTCAAGGCTAAACAAGAGTCAAATTGATGCTTCTGTACTTGGGAGTGGCTGATTCCTCATTAGCCCTTTGCCTTCCTGCTAGTGATACAACCAAGGCATCTTTCCCCCTATCTCTGCAACCTCACATCAACCTCAATGAGCAATCTCATGTCTTGGAAATGTTGTTGGTTAGAATGTAACTCCCATAATCCCTCTCATGCTGGTTGATCTGACAGAAGTGCTTCCTTTTAATAAATGTGGTACACAAAAACGCATGCTTGCTGCTTACCTGACATTGTAACCTGTCCAGTAACGATCCATTTTCCATGTAGGGATAAATCAAGGAATGAAGTCCACTTTCTACACAGAAACCCAACAACTGTAGAATATTAGGATGGCAACATCTGAAAGGCATTTGAAGAAATTGTATTTGTTCATTTATTGCAATTATATCCCATCACAATCCCATACAACATTTTCCAAGAATTCAAACATTGCAACATACACAATACAACGAGATCTAAGAAACATAAAACACACAAATCTGAAATCCCACAAGACCTTGTTTGAGGTAAAGATTCTTCCAGCCCTCTCCTTCAGAAGGAGCTGAGGGTCAAAAGAGGAAAAGAGCTACAAAGCCAGGAGCAAACAGGCAGAAAAGGCAAAGAATAAGCAATTATTTTGATAGAACAAGAATAGAAAATTGAAACAAAAAAGATAACACAGAGATCGAACCCTATTGTTGTGGCCTAGTGGCCTCCAGCCCCTCCAGCAGGCAAATCAGATGAAGAGGAGGCGTGAGAGTCAGGGTCAGCATCAAGACAACCTGAGAGCTTCAAGGGGCAAGAGGGAATGGAGCTGGCAGAGAGAGCGAGACAGAGGCGGAGCCTGGACCAGCTGTCAGCCCTCAGATGGAGAGTCAATAACACCCAGATCTGAAGGTGGCTGATGCGGAAGAGGAGGAACAGCTAGGTCCAGGCTGATGCACGAATGCGCAGAAGGCAGAGGAGAGGAGAGCAGTGGAAATCCATGGGCTGATCCTTGGGAAGGAAGAGTCACTACTGCTAGCAAAGCCCCATCCTAGCTCTGGGGATAAAAGGCAGGGGTCAGAGATGAATAGATGTGGCAGACAACTATTCATCTCCCTGCCAGACAGACTTGTTAGCCTACAGTGAGAGAGAAACTGGCTGCTGGCGCTCCTAATAAATAAATCATTGCTTCAACTACGGAGGGTTTGTCGTGTTTGGGGAGCTGGGTCAGAACACCTATACAAAAGGAGTATAGGTCTATAAAGAGTAACAATACAGTTATATATAGGCTTTAAGACAAAAGAAATATAGAGGTCAGCAATAAATATATTACAGATATAAAAATGATACAAAGACATGACACTGAACTTTAAACAATATGGTGTAAAGTAAAAGCCTATAGATAATAGTTAAAATAGTATATACTATAGTTTTAGCAATAAGTTACTAATTTCTGAAATAGCTGAAAGTATTTAATATTTACAATGGGGGTGGAGAATAATTTTTCCTTGTTTGTAAAGCAAAGTCTCCCCCAGCCACTAAAGGAAGATGTAAAACCAAAATAAAGCAGCTCTTCATTTCTAACACTTTGTTTTTATTGAGTCAATCTAATGTATGTGTGTTTCACACCATGACAAATAAGATATAGAATTATAGCCCTTAAGTATGGAACTGTCACCTTATGAAAAACTTTGGCTATCAGACGGGGCACCATAAAGAGGATAATCCTATGTTACCGGGTGGAGGGGAGTAATTCCTCTCATTTTAAGGAATGTATCCCTAATATGAGTTTATTGGTTTTTAAAAGTCTTTGTGCTCTAAAACATTAGAGGATGCATTATGTTCCTATGTGCCCCCCTTTATTAATAAATTCAATAACTAAATTAATTCTATAGATATTCATAGTTTTCATAGAGATTTTTATTGTTGCTTTTTTGGTTAGGTTAAATGTACTTCTAATATGTTTAGCTTTTTTCACTCTATTATCACTATTTAATGAGAACTTTTTTATTTTGCATTTTACTGTTTTAACCAAGCGATTCGTTCTCTCTCTCTCTCTCTCTCTCTCTCTCTCTCTCTCTCTCTCTGTGTGTGTGTGTGTGTGTGTGTTTGTGTGAGATGGTTAAAAAAGTCAAGATGATAGCCTGATCATATCCCTTCTTTCATGTATTATACATGTTACACATATAAACAAGAAGTATGGCTTCAACTCAGGGATGAAATCCATCAGGTTCTGACAGGTTCTGGAGAACCGTTAGCAGAAATTTTGAGTTGTTCAGCGAACCGGCAAATACCACCTCGGGCTGGCCCCAAAGTGGGGTGGGAATGGAGATTTTGCAGTATCCTTCTCCTGGAGTGGGATGGGAATGGAGATTTTGCAGTATCCTTCCTCTGCCACGTCCACCAAGCCACCCCACGCCCACCAAGCCACACCCACAGAACCAGTAGTAAAAAAATTTGGATTTCACCACTGCTTTAACTGCAGTGAAGGCTGCCATCTTGATTTTTGTACTCAGTCTTGGTGATACCTCTGATTTAAACAATAAATAATGTTAAAGATAATAATAAAGACAATAACAGCCTGCCACAGCAGTTATCCAGATCAACTTAAAACTTAAATTGGTTTAAAGCAGAATTATTTTGAGTCTCTTGAGTTCCCCCACTTCCTAGACTCAAAAATCTCTTCTTTAATAGTTCTCCTTTCTTCTATAACAGTCTTTGTTCCCTCCTGTATGATCTCAGAGTCTGTTAGACATTCCATTACAAATCCACAACTAAATTAAGAAATCTTCCCTGGATTAAACATTCACTTTCTTATTCTTCAGAGTGAAGTAATTTTCATTAGGAAGTGCTTCTGTTGTGGAAATTATTTATATCTTTTATTGACTACATTTTGTTACTGTAGCTTTAAGAAAGAAAATACATTTCTTATTCCCCTTGTTTTCCTTTCATTGCTTTACTACTTATATTAATTTATTTACTGAGGTTTGCCTGTTGTATAAACAAGAAGTTTTATTGTTTCTAGCAAATTTCTACTCCTATATGGCCAGTTAATTAAATGGAGACCTATTTTCCCTTTCCATTGACGGAGCTGCATTTCACAAGGATTCCAGGCAATTTTCCCTGATAAATTTGTAAGGTAATTATTACCCTGTTTCCCCCAAAATAAGCCATCCCCTGATAATAAGCCCAATCGGGCTTTTGAGCACATGGCAATAAGGCCAAGCGCTTATTTCAGGGTTCAAAAAAATATAAGACAGAATCTTATTTTTGGGGAAAGATGGGAATTATTATTTTTTGCAGTATAAATACTTAACAAGATTAGTAGCAGGAACCAGAAAATTTAAGGTTTAAAGACCCCAGGCTACTGTGAAACCAAAGACTGTTAGCAGTTTTTGGTCAGGTGAAAAAGCAGATCGGGAAAATTCCATGAGCTTGAATTTTGGAATCGAGAAATTCCTGGTGGTTGAGCTTGACTCTGGAAAAAGGTAAAATGTAACTAAAGGAATATTGGCATTTCTGTTTGTGCAAGCCTATGTGTTTATCTCTCTGTGTCTAAAACTATTTTGAGGTCATTTATAATGCAAGCTGAAATGTATTGGCTGGATCAATGACGATTGACAATGCGAAGATCATGTAATTAACCGTTTATTAACAACAGCTGGGCTAACTACCACAGCTATAACTGAACTGCTTGGAATTCTGCCTGACAGCTCTTATAAAGCCAGCTGTCAGGCAGCTTAACCAATCAACGAACAGAATGTTACTTCTTACTTCAGCAGACTTAATACATTGCACAAGCTCTCCCCTCAACCCACCCATATTCTGGGCCTCTCCAATACAAACCCTAAGTTAATACTTTTTGAAGATAAAAGGTTTATTTCACTAGACTGAACTGGAAAAGAAAAAATGAATTAGATTGTTACAACTCCCTACACACAGTCACTCATGCCCTCGTTACCTCCCGCCTGGACTATTGTAACGCTCTCTACATGGGGCTCCCCTTGAGGAGCACCTGGAGGCTCCAACTGGCGCAGAGGGCGGCTGCGCGGGTGGTTATGGGAGCAACATGGCGCTCCCATGTGATACCTCTCCTGCGCGAGCTGCACTGGCTCCCGGTGGTCTTCCGGGTGTGCTTCAAGGTTTTGGTTACCACCTTTAGAGCGCTCCACGGCTTAGGACCTGACTACTTACGGGACCGCCTACTACCACAAACAGCCTCCCACCGGCCGGTACGCTCTCATAGAGAGGGGCTCCTTCAGGTGCCGTCAGCCAAACAATGTCGACTGGCGGCCCCTAGGGGGAGGGCCTTCTCTGTGGGGGCACCTACTATCTGGAACGAGCTCCCCCCGGAGATATGGAGGATCCCGGGTCTGTGCACTTTCCACCGTGCTTTGAAGACACTCCTATTCCAGCAGGCCGGCCTGGCCTAATTTTTTCCCCTTCTTCTAAATTTTTAAACTCAAATTTTAATTCGTTTTAAATTATTGGGGGTTTTAAATTGTCTCAGGCAAAAATTATTTAATTGGGTTTTAATCATGTCTTAACTTTTGTATTTATGTGTTTTATTTCGTGCCTGTTCACCGCCCTGAGTCCTTCGGGAGTAGGGCGGTATACAAATTTAATAAAATGAAAAAAAAATGAAAAAATGCCCACCCGAGCTCAGACGTTTCTCAAAGAGAACAATTTTCTTATTAAAGCCAAAATAGCAAAAATAAAATGTAAAATCATTAACAGACTAAAAGACACACACATACAGGTAGCCCTCACATAACACCCATTTATTCGGCAATTGTTCAAAGTTGTCATGGTGCTGAAGAAATGGACTTATAACTGACCTTTGAAATGTATGTGTGTATGTATTCATTTATTTATTAAATTTTTATACCATCTATCTTGCTATCCTGAGCAAGTCTGGCTCACAAGATAAACTAACATTGTCATCTGCTGCTTTTCCCCACTAAAAGTGTTGTCCAGCTACTTACCGAAAGCAAATTTGCACTTCTGTACGAAAAAATACTTGTGCCTCATTCTGGAATAAAGAGAATCCTATTATTTTTCTGAACAGCAAGTTCATACTTACACATATTAGTATTTACAGTATATACTAGCCATTTTCTTTAACTTATTTGAATCTACTAAACTCAAAATGACAATCGGAATTAGAGAAGGAGAGGCTAATACATTTATTCTGCTATACCCAATTTCATCAGTAGTTCAAGGTCCAAGAGTTCTCTGCCAACATGCTCATACATTGCATCTCACTAGCACTCTTTATTGGTATAGAATGAAATCATATTATATTATTATATCTACATTTTCAACAATATCATTTTAAAAGTGAAGTTCCTTTTTGCTTCTGTGTTTTTAATTCTACTATTTTAAACCTCCTGGCAAATAGATGGGGAAGAAATGGAGGTAGTGACAGATTTTATTTTCCTGGGCTCCAAGATCATCGCACATGGGGACTGCAGCCAAGAAATTAAAAGACGCTTGGCTTCTGGGAAGGAAAGCTATAGCAAAGTTAGACAGCATACTAAAAAACTGAGACATCACCCTGCCAACAAAAGTGTGTATAGTCAAAGCTACAGTTTTCCAAGTTACAATGTATGGTTGTGAAAGTTGGACCATAAGGAAGGCTGAGCGTCAAAGAATTGAGGTCTTTGAACTATGGTGCTGGAGAAGAGGGCAATGAGTCCCTTGGACTGCAAGGCAATCAAACCAGTCAGTCCTAGAGGAGATCAACCCTGACTACTCTTTAGAAGGCCAGATCCTGAAGATGAAACTCAAATACTTTGGCCACTTAATGAGAAGGAAGGACTCACTGGAGAAGAACCTAATGCTGGGAATGATTGAGGGGAAAAGAAGAAGGGGACTGCAGAGAATGAGGTGGCTGGATGGAGTCACTGAGCTTAAATGGTCTCCGGGGAATGGCAGAGGACAGGAAGGCCTGGAGAAAAGTTGTCCATGGGGTCACGATGGGTCGGACACGACTCTGCAACTAACAACAACAATTTTAAACCAGGCTGATTTACTGATTTAACTGAGAGGTTAATGGAAATCTATATTTATATTGTATTAAATTTGTATAAGTAATTTATATCACTTTGTAGAAAAGATGGCTAGAAAGTGATGATTTTCACATCTTTCTCTCATCAACATAAATAAGTTCAACATTTAATGCTATTTGGTTCTAGCTCAGTAAAATTAACCCGATTATAATAATCCAAGCCTATGTATCTCAACTCCTAACAATAACTGGGGATCCAGATTTTTGAATTTAAGACAGATAAACAAAAAATGCCCTGTGAAATTATTGCAGACCTTTTCTAAAGGAGTGGAGATAACCACCAAGAGTCTTCTTTCAAAAACACAAGCTAGGGATGGGAATGGAAGTGCCAGGAATCCAATATGATTATATAGACACACACACACCCTATTGTTAACCACCTTTGCACATGCCTTTCTAATTTTGTTCAATTCATAAGATAAATGAAGACAGACACTTACCTCTTTTAGTTTTTTAACAACATAGTGAGCATTATCTCTCTGACCTCTGTAAGTAGTAGCAAAGGCACCTTCACTAATTCGGTTTTTTTCACTAAAGCCACTGGTGGCAATATCCACTTCCCTTGGCATCCACAAAAGGCTTGCAGTGTCACAATTAGGAAAAGCTTTGTCCTGAGGAATTGAAGAATTATAGAGCTACACATTTAAGAGAAAAGATATGACTGATATTTTGGTAAACAACAGAAAAATTACTTTCAATCCCAAACCACACCACAGGCTGTCATTCCAAAATAACTATACCTAATTCTATACCACTAGAATTGCCTACCTAAAAGTGTACATTTCAATTTGATTTGATTAGTTCTTTACTATAATCCTCTATATTCACAATGTCTTCCAGGTGGTTTGGGGGAGCAGGTTTCATGGCCATTTTAACCACTTAAGTAACAAATATTGCAAAAGCTTAATATTTGACTGGGTATGTTTGTTGCCACCTGATTTTGAAAGTTGGGTGGTGGTTTTTGTGATATAAAATCTTAGAGGTTAGAAGATATGACAGGAAATGTTACTAAAAACTAATATAATACCTTCTTATTTATATTTTTTCTTTATTACTTTCTTGGGTCATTTTTCTATTTTAAGTGCCAGGTACTAATATGCATTGTTTCATAACTCTAAAGTTGTATATTGTCAGAATGCAGCATATTTGGATACTATTTCCTGGAATGGGATAAATATATTCAACCTTGAATATATGGATAGTTTTTCATAACATTAGACTGGGCAATTGGCTTAGTTTATGTATCTAATGAGTGTCAAATTGTATTTATTTATTTACTTTATTAAATAAATTATTTAATTTAATTTAAAGTACCAAATTTTTCAGACTATAAGATGGACCTTAGTTTTTGGGGAGGAAAATAAGAAAAAAGCTGATTGGCAGGTGGATCGGCCTCCCCAATCAGCTGTTCCAAGAGGTGAACTTTAGCAACAGGTTTGTTGGTTGTGAGCTCTGCGCCTTGCTTTTTCAGCCTCTGAAACCTCCAATTCAGAGGCTTTTTTTTCAGCCTCTGAAACCTCCATTTGAGAGGCTGGGTGGGGCTACGGTTGGTGTATAAGACGCATCCAAATTTTCACCCTCTTTTAGGGGGGAAAAAGGTGCGTCTTATACTCTGAAAAATACGGTATTTAATTTATTAATTGCATTTTAATACCAGATTCAGATGCAAGATGTTTGTAGGATTTATTGCCTCAAATAAAGGATAATTTAGCTGAACTGCAAGATTTTGGAAGGGGTGTTATATTGTTGCTTAGCTTCTCTTGAAAAAAGCTGGGATCCAGGATTTTGATTTGACAGCTGCCTTAAACCAACATCTTAGGCATTATGCTTTACTTTGCCTCTTGCATAATAACCCTATCAAAGAATTCATCTCTAATGAAACATTTATCTTACTTGAACAAAATATTTAACAGAGATAGTTGCTAACTATGCATATAATTATTTTTTACTGATAAAAATATAGCCGATAATACTGATAATAGTTTTTAAAACCCTTACTGTATATTTTGAATTAATATATTAGTATAATATGTTTTACTATCTATATGCCTAAGTAATATATTTTACTAACTGCAGAGTATTTTAGCTAAATGCAATAAATATGATCCACAGAAAGCAATTTAAAGTAGTGTAAGTTTTCCTGTTCTTTACCTTTCCATTTAAGAAATCTGAGAAATTGGAATGTAAAGAATGTGGAAGGTCCATAGAAGTTGACGGTAGAGATAAAGGAGGCATGTCTGAATCTACCTTTAAAAGAGGATCTGAAAGTAACAAAATGAAATACATTAGAGGCTACTTATGTAGTTTTGGAATTGCAGGAGAGGAAGATTTGTTTCGTTTCAAATCTTTGTACTCAGTGAAAATTAAGAGAGTTACTAATCTTCTAGCGTTTTAAAATTGGGTGGCAGACCAGGGGTGAAATCCAGCAGATTCTGACAGGTTCTGGAGAACCGGTAGTGGAAATTTTGAGCAGTTCGGAGAACTATTTGGCTGGCCCCTGAGTGGGGTGGGAATGGAGATTTTGCAGTATCCTTCCCTGCCCACCAAGCCATACCACACCCACCAAGCCAGGCCCACAGAACCGGTAGTAAAAAAAATTTGGATTTCACCACTGTTGTAGACCCTAATCAACAGAACCGGTAGTAAAAAAAAATTGGATTTCACCACTGTTGTAGACCCTAATCAATTGTGGCTGATCTTGACAAAGCTATGCAAGACTGCATCTGGTTACTATTCTGACCTACAGGCTACACTGGGAACTTAATGAAACATCCTGGAAGAAAGAAATAGCAAAATCATTTTTAGACTATTGTAAAAGAAACTATGTGGATCTGTTTACGTAGTCCTCAGAGGCTGAGTCCAACTCAACATTGAGTTGTGCCAGAAAGCAGACCCACTCATCCTGGAGCTTTCCAGATGTCTGGAGTTCAAATTTCAATTATCCATTTAATGTTGTAAGCCACCTTAGCTTGTGACAAGATGGGCAGCAAACAAATTTAATAAATAAATAAATCCATAGACAGTATGTCATGCTGGAATTTATGGGAATTGAAATCCAATATATTTGGCATATACCAATATGAGGAAAATTGCCCTAAGTTTGACTTATTGTTTAGTATTATGAATGAGCCAGGCCATTATGAATAGTTCAACAAATTATGAGGAATTAGTCACAAGGTGATATGATGCATGAGTCTAATCACTCTCCTGCACCCCAGGAATCAGATGAATTTGTGTGATAATGGTTGTGCAAGATAAGCCCAACAACTATCAAACTCCAATGTGGAAAAGAGTTTAATTTGTTTAGATTGAATCAAGAAAACAAAGTATTGCATTTGATAGGACATTTAAGTAATAAGCTGTTGCATATACGCAATTAGTAGTGGCTGACAACTTCTTCCCTTTGTTAACTAAACAAGGATTTTTTTAAAGAAAAAATTCTAAATGCTTTTTGTACCATACCATTCTGTCTTCTATGCATCTGGGTCAAGTTGGGCAATGATGATGATATTTCCATCCCATTTTCTATTTTCTTTTTATTTTCTGTCCCATTTTGACGTGGCAAATCCTTGTCCTGTTCAGGGGACTTCAAAACAGTCCTGGTAGAATCATGATTGTGTGATTTCCCTGTAAATATAAAACACATTGGTAGAGTATTCCTAATTGTACATGTGTAGAGCCAGAGCGGTAGGATATTGAGAGTTGCAAATCCAATTCAGATGGGTTTTCTGCTCAAAGTACTTGTGCAGATAGGCCTTGATGAAGCCTTGACAATCTATAAAAATATATAGATTTCAAAATCTATTCCTTCTCTATAATAATTTTTTTAAAATTTCAGTTATATAGGTAGTCCTCAACTTACAACAGTTTGTTTATTGACCATTCAAGATACGGCACTGAAAAAAGTGACTTATGACTATTTTACACACTTATGACCACTGCAGCATTGTCATGTGATTTAAATTCGGATGTTTGACAACTGACTTACATTTATGATACTTGTAATGTCCCAGAGTCATGTGATCCCCTTTTGCAACTTTCTGACAAGCAAAATCAATAGGGAAACCAGATTCACTTAAGAACCGTGTTACTAATTTAACAACTGTTGTGAATCACTTAACAAATGTGGCAAAAAAGTCATAAAGTGTAGCAAAACTCATTTAACAAATTTCTCACTTAGCAAACATCAATTGTGGTCATAAGTTGAGGACTACCTGTATTTCATTTGTTTCTGGATTGGGCATTGGGTGCAAACAAACACCTATCTTCTACAATGAGTATAAGCTGCATTGGGATAAATATCTGAATTCTCTGAAGCAAATAACAGGAATTCGGTGACCTGAGGGAAACATTCCAAAATGCTGAAGATGCTATCATATTTCAGGAAATTCTCATCTTTTCTTCAACGTTTCTGTTCAATCTTTTATTGAAAACAATGTAGTAGAATGAAATTTCATACCACTAGAATCTGCCAGACTGTAATGCAGTGGAGTAATGAGAAGGTTAAAGAACAAAAGGCAAGGTATCAAGGTATATGGATGAGGCAGAAGCAACCAGAAACATGTTAGTATAAACCTCATCTCATGTCCTTATTTAGCGTAATACTTCTTACGACTTTTCTGCTCTTTGCATATTTTCACTTACCTAGCTCAAGAAAAGACAGAAGGTACTTACAATTTGAAATCACTTGTGCTGCTCTGTAGAACTCCAGTTCCTGCAGAAGTTCCAACAATTGTTGGACCGTCGCAAGCCGCACTCCCCACCACCACATCAGTTCTCTTGTTATACTAATCCCTGCTTTTTCCATGCATTTGATTTTTCTCAGCTCAGTCTGGTCAGTTATCACATGAGATGCTAAAAGCAAAACAAGACTATTTTTATTAACAGGTCACTTTCCTTTCACATGTATTTATCATCTTGTTGAACTTGTTGAATCTGAAAGACATGAAAACTCCCATGGTTTTACCTCAGAATTTAATCCACAACTTTTTATTGTTGAATGGTGAGTGGGGAACCTACTTCAGATGTTGCTGTACTACAAATCTCAATTAAAACCAGGATGGCAGATCATAAGGAAATCTGGGATTTGTAGTTTAGCAATATCTGACATGGATCAAGTTCCCCACTATGATCACAGGGAATAGTTTTGACTGGGATAATGTTCTACATTCTCAGGCCCTAAAATCTACTTTAGATTTAGTGATGCACCTTAAATTGAAGAGAAAAGTTTCATATAACATACCTTTATAAATTTATTTTATTTTTAGCAGCTCTCCAGATTTTATAGGACTTGAACATCCATCTTCCCTGAACTCTGGTAATTCTGGCTAAAATTGGTGGGAATTGAAGGATCATATAATCTGGAAAGGTATATGTTGTCCTACTTCTGCTTAACATTATTCTATATAATGTAAGGTTATAGGTAGTAGTGGCTATGGAGGTCTCACCACAGTTCCTTGTCTTTTTAGTAGATGACTGGCAACTATAACTGTTTGACCAAAGTTATCTGCAAGCTGCTTCATTGCCCATAAAACACCCTATTTTACTGTTCCATGAAAAAGTTATAAATTGATGATGCCCAACTTGGAAGAGAAAAACTGTTTCATTTTTTATAGTGGCATTTTGTGATCACAACAGCTTTGCCAAAAGGTTGGGAAGTATTTGCTATGTTTCCTCATTTTTTTCTGCTATCATTTATGAACATCAGTGGTGCATCAAATGACCAGCTATCCATCCATATGTCTTGCCCCACCAGTGAGTATTGAAAGAAATAGGTAACTATCAAATTCAGCTGTTCATCTAGAGGTAATTCTTCCCATAGGTGATCAGGAAAGTAACTGCTTACACATTGGGATTCAACATGCATAAGTGTGGGGGTGGGGGTGGGATACCTAGGAGGCATCTTTCCCCTGCAAAAGGCAATACCATACACAAAAGGGCTGCACCCCTCCTCACTGATGGGAAATCATTGCACAACAGACTACTAATCCCTCATTCTTCAGGAATGCAATCCAGCATTTCATAAATTGTGACTCATAATTGTGAATGAATTAAAAAACCAATGATAACACAGGCTTTCTTATGTATGATGTATCTCTTGAAATACCTCCATTAATGAAAAACCATGTGGGAAAATCGAAAGAATAATTTACACCCAAAGATTCTCTGAGGACCCTCATAGCTAGAACATACAGATGGAGACACAAAGATCACACTTTCATTAAGGTCTTTTTTATTTCAAAAGAGGGAAGAAGAGGTATAGCTCTAACAAAAAGCCTTTTATTAGAAGGGTTAAGCAATAAGGACAGATCACAATAAGTGAATAACTTTCAAGGGAAATGCCTTTTGCTAAAACTACCGAAGCCTCTTAAAGGAATCATAAATCATTTTACCGTCAAGGCACTTTCATTGACAGATGTGATTAACTTTCATCATCATCATTTTATTATCTCCATTTAAAAAAAAGAGATAGTTCTTTTCTTACAAAACAAAACAGAAGCAGAAATAAGAAAGGCAGCTCCAAAATGATTCCAATCTCTCACATACATGTCATATCTTCTTGAGAAATACCCAGGGACATTTATTTTAGTAGATTTCTAAATCTTTAAGAGATTCTATCATTATTTTACTAAGACACGTTAAATTCTTTCTGGCATGGGGTGGGGGGGAGCACACTGCCAGAATTTGCAAGACCTAACATTTCAGTTCATTAGAGCAAATATATATAGTATTGTATAATATAATTTTGTGAGGTTTTAAAGTGTGTGTGTGTGTGTGTGAGTGTGTGTGTGTATCTTTTGTGTATTCACCAGAACAACTAGACACAAGGATAGTTCCCCACCCCACCCCACCCCAATGCCATCACTCTGCTAAGTAACTAATCCCCACAACATTGTCAAACTATTTAGTAAGGCTGTATTACTGTTATTCTTCTCATATTTCCTATTATGGCACCTATCTCCTTTTCTACTTATGACTATAACTTTGTTGCTTGTATCTTTAAGATTTATATTGTTTTACTTAGTTTCCTAGTATAATTTCTGTTGATTGCTTATTTAGTATCCTATGACTATCACTAAGTGTTGTATCATGATTTAGGATGAATGTAGTTTTATGATGACTGTGATCATGATTTATCACCTATAGCTTTTATGTACACTGAGAGCTTATGCACCGAAGACAAATTCCTTGTGTGTCTAGGCACACTTAGCCAATAAAGAAGTTTAATTCTAATACTAATCATTCACCTTCGTTCTGTACAGCTGCCGAAGGAGAAGACCCAAAGAGCAACATCCTCTCCCCTCTCCCCCACCCACTCGGTTTGCTCACCAAAGCGCATCCAGTCGTACTCGTTGAGGCAATCCATCTTCTGGCAAAAGTCCTCCAGCACCCAGGAGGGCAAGTTATGGAGGTAAAGAGACGGGGGCTTGGACCTTTCCAAGGAACAGAACGGCGGCGGCTGAGCCATTTCGCTCTCCGCTTGCGTCACAGGCTTGGGAATTCCCGTCTCTTTACCTTTAGCCATTCACAAGAGCTGCCCGACCAGATGTCCAAATGAGAAAAGGAAGGTGAACTTGGGGCTTTCTTCCCGGAGAGCGAGGCCCCGCAATAGCGCCGGGCTCGCTTTCCCTTCAGGGCGGCAGGTTAAGAAAGCCGAGTCCGCGTCCCCCAACTTGCCCGCACCTCGACAGCTCCGTCCTAGGAAGAGGCGCGACTTCGACTCAGCTCACCGCGCGGACCGCAGCTTTCAGACCAGCTGCCTGAAAGGATTCGGTTCCACCCTTCCTGACGTCAGTTTCTAACACGTGACGCAAGTAGAGTTTTTCTCTCTCTCTCTCTCATTCTCCCCAGGGTTTGTACCTGATCACCTAGATTGCGGCGTCGGATTTCCTGTGATCTTGCCGGATCGTAAGAGCCTGTGACTTTTAGCAAAGTGGGGCATTGCAAAACGTTAAGGGAAGCCTCGATCGCCCCGTTTTCTAGGTCACTTCTGGGGAAAAGAAAACCAGGCCCTGAAAGGAAAAAGTGGCAGCGCGGCGGGCGGGGGTAAACACTTTCGGGCGGCCAGAATTTGAATGTGGGGGGTGGGGGGGGGGTGGGGGACGGGACGCTTCGCTTACAGGAAAGGACCGCACAACATTTTTTTAGTAGATGTGAGCAAAAGGCTATTTTTCGCCCCAAGAAAAAGGCCGACGCCTAACATTTCTAAATAAAATTCTCCGTGCCCTGAACATCACTTACATTCCACTTAGATAATGGAGAAACAAGGGCAGCAAGAATGAATCAGACTGCAAGGTGTTTTTTATTAATAGAAGCTCAAGTATCTAATTCTTTGAATTATGCAAATAGAAGTGTGAGAAGGTGAAAGCCTCTAGGTCATCGTTGTTAGCTAGACCACAGATTGATCCTAGCTATTCCTGGAGCTATCAGTAAAACTTAAAACAGTAAGACAAACATTAAACGTATTTCAGACCATATTGATACTTAGGCTGAAATTTATTAACAGCCTCTTACACAAGGAAATAAGCTGATGTCAACAAGACAAAAAGCCCCTTAAAATACCAAAATCCTCACTCACACAACAGATATGAAGATTATCTCACTCCACAGGGTGAGGAAATGGGACTTCCCACCAGACTCAGCTCAGCCCTCCATCCAAGCAAATTATATTTGGATGCTGTACTAACAAAGCCTAAACTTCTCTATCAATATTTCCAAACCTTGCTTTTCAAAACGTGGCCACCTTCAACTGCTGAGTGTTTGCATTGCTGTGGAATAAATTCTACCTCCACTTCAAGAAGACGGCCTGTACTTATTGACCCAGCTCAGAACAGACCAAGAATTTTCTTCTAACAGATGGAAAAAAAATATCACAGACAGATTTAGAGCTCACCAACGGGTATTTTAATGAGGTTTTGACTCTAATATCTTTTTTGTCAGATATTGCCTGCATATGATGCACCAGAGACTAGAAGGGGTTAAGTCTTTACAGACATCACATGTGACTATATCAGCCAATGAACTTTCTTATTGGACTCTTACCTAGAAACCATTTGGACATCTTCCCCTGTTTTTCCTCTCTCTCTCATCTATCTTGTGAACTTCTCTCTCCTCTCAACATCTGAGTCATACAGTTAGGGTAAAAATGTAACAGGACACCCTGTTCATTATCGTATGCATGTATATATTTGTAAGTAATAAAAACAACCTTTTGAACCTGAAGCTGTATTGACCAAATAACTTCCTCATAGAACCAAATGAGCACGACCATCAATATATATCTGATAAATGGTAGCAGACGATGAAAAATTATTGCTCAGGTCTATGAATTTTTTGTAAATTTTAAAATCATAGAACGATTTTTCCTAACATGGAATCCTTGAACCTGAACGAACTATCTTTACAAGAGATTGATCCTTAACAAAACAGCACCAATCATTATTCAAAAGACTAAAAAAACTTTCTATTAAAGCTACGCAGCAAGTACAAACCTCTTTATGAAAGGACCCAATTTTTTTTTTCTCCTCTTCACCCGAACACCGAAAGAACAGAACCACGCTTACAACAACCTTGCTTCAATCTCAATTCTACTCTACCTCATGACTATCATCAAGGACTTCAACCTTCTGAATCCCTTGTATGTTCCAACCCTATAACTTCAGACCAACTTTTATTTTCTCAAGCTTCTCCAAAACAGCATTTATATCAAGCTTTATATGCGACAGGCCTTCTAAATTCAGGCTGGACTCCTCAAAGAACTCTTGAACTGTTAAACACCCTTTCAACCTCACCAGACCTGGTAAGCGACAATTTTTTGCTTCAACCCATAGATTCCCAGACTGACTTTTTAAACACCCATTATATTAAAAATCTTCCCTCCCCACCTATCCACTTTATTGCTTCCAATATGGCTTCCACCTTCCCCGAAAGCATGGCTCCAAAAATGGCCAACAAAATGGCCGTCCCCATACTCCACCATGCGGTCCACAAAATGGCCGACAATTTATATTTTATTTATTATTATTATTATTAATTTATTATATTTTTATACCGCCTTTCTCCCGTAGGACTCAAGGTGGTGTACAGTCAAGAAAAATATAGATACACAAACATCATAAAATTGCTAATTAAAATTATTATTATAACATAGTTTGACCCAATTAAATAGAACCTAAAATTAGATAACATTTTAAAAACATTTACATGTTCATATGTTTAGCCTCGCCTGTTGGAACATCAGGGTTTTGAGGGCATGGCGGAAAGCACGGAGATCAGGGATATTTCGTATCTCAGGGGGCAGTTCATTCCAAAGGGTTGGAGCCCTCACAGAGAAGGCCTTCCCCCTGGGAGTCGCCAGTTGGCATAATTTGACTGACGGTACCCTGAGTAGTCCCTCCCTGTGAGAATGAACTGGTTGGTGGGAGGCTATTGGTGGCAAAAGATGGTCTCGTAGGTACCCAGGTCCTAAGCCATGGAGCGCTTTAAAGGTGATAACTAATACCTTGAATCACACCCGGAAGACCACTGGGAGCCAGTACAGCTCGCGTAGGAGAGGTGTTACATGGGCGCAACGAGCTGCGCCCATAATCACCCGTGCGGCTACATTCTGGACCAGTTGGAGCTTCCGGGTGCTTTTCAAGGGGAGCCCCATGTAGAGAGCATTACAGTAATCCATACGGGAGGTGACTAGGGCATGAGTGACCGTGAGCAAGGCGTCCCGATCCAGAAAGGGACGCAACTAGCGGATCAGGCGAACCTGATAAAAGGCACCCCTGGCCACAGCCGTCAAATGATCTTCTAAAGATAGCCGTGAATCCAGGAGGACACCCAAATTGTGGGCAGTTTATTTATATGACCATTTATATATTTATTTATATGACCACACTTTAAACAAAATGACGTCTACCACTTCAGACCACAAGGTCTCAACCAACCCCCTTACCCCCAGACATCCTACTACCCACCCCACAATTGGAGATATTCAGACTGATTCCCTACCTTCTTCATCCAGAGCACCGAGTTCGAATCCTCCCAATTTTTTTTTTCAATTTTCAGAACTTTTCTATTTTTGCCGCCGCTGCAGACCTCCCCATCTATACTGCTGCAGCTGCAGCAGCTGCAAATATTTCTACTGATACCAATATTGTCTCCAATGTAAAAAGATCCTTTTCAGTCTTTGCAGCCGCCACCTCGCTCCCCCCCTTATCGCCGCTGCTGCCGCTGCCGCCTCCAACACTACAGATGCCCTATCCAAACAACAAATTCACACGATTTTTGCAGCCTTTGCATCAAAAGCCAACCTACCTTCTACAGCAACCGACGCCGTCGCAGCAGCTCTTCCGAATCAAACTACAACCACCACCTCCATTATTCCTCCTATCATTGAATCACCTACAACATCTTCTCTCAGACCAAATGACTCCAATCAACAATCCGATGTTCAATTACCTATCTCTGCTGACAGTAACTCATTTCAGCCTTCTATTACTATAAACTGTAATGATTTAAATATTGAAACTAATAATCCTTTGTCTTTATCTACTAATATAAATTTATCTTTAGAAATTGAAACTGTTTTGCAACATTTTAAACAACATGGCCCATTACACCTTTATCACCAAACTTCAAAAAATTATAAACCTCAGGTAATAATTTCCCTACTTGGGAACAAGAAACTCATTTACATCTTTTAAGAGAAGGCACATTTCTTATAATTGAATCTCCCCCTAATAAGCCTTGGTCATCTGACTTAACTTTTCTTCACAATAGTGTTTATGCCACTCTTATGTCAACTTTAGAAAGTGATATTGTTCATTCTACACCTACAGGTTTTACTGCACATGAAGTACGGCAATACTTACAAAAACATTACAACAAACCCACGCCTGCAACTATTGCTACTCTTGCTGGTGACTTTTATAGCACCATATATAAACCTGGCACATCTATGGCCAAACATCTTTTCCACCTCGAATCCATGCAAAAACAACTGATTCAACGCAATCATCCTGTATCTGAAACTGCCATGATTGGCATCATTTTCAATTCTATTAAACACATCCCGGGTTGGTCAGGATTCATTAATAGTCTCTACTCCTTAACCCACACATATACACTGTCGCTGAAATCAAATCCAAATTAATAGATGAAGATAGAAGACTCTATCATACTGATAGATACCCTATTCTTTTGACCACCCTTTTTACCCTAAACATGATTCCCATCCTTCATATTCTTCACACAAACCCTTCTACCAAAACTGGCAGAAACACTCCTCTCAATATAAAAATAATTTTAATTATTGTAACTATAGAGGACATTATCATACCTACAACTCCCATCCTCCATATGGTGACAGCACCCCCCACACTCATGATACAAGGGGATACACCCCTACAGACAAGACTAACAAAAGAAATCATACTATCAAAGAACATACTGAACCTAAAAGATCCATGCCCACTGAATTTTACATTAGAAAGGGTCCCACACACAAAGATTATAAAGACAGAAGGGGACAACACACTGAACAACCTATATATTCTAACTCCGAATCCCAAACATTTGGCATCTTTCCCAACACCCAACAACACCTGCGTGACACCACGCACCTATGGGTCATCGATTCTGGAAGCATACATCATACCACCAATAACAAATCCATATTATATGATATTCACTCAACCAATATTTCTATTACAGCAGCAAATGGTACTTCCAATACAGTTGAATATGAAGGATCTATCTTTATACCCGGTATAGGGGACATTAGTCAAGTGCTCTATACACCTACCTTTGGCCACAATATTTTGAGTACTTCAAAATTAGGTAAAATCAGTTTTAAAGTATCTCTTGATGATCAACATGGTTTTATAAAATCCAAACATGATAACACTATTGTTGCTAATATTTCTGTCATTAATGATTTACCTTTTCTTATTCCAGATTCCTTTACATCATCCTCACCTACGACTCAACTACCTCAATCCTCATCGAGTCCTGACCCTGACAATTATCCTGACCGTACCCCTGACACCCACCAGGAAGGTACCACACCTCACCATACCAATACACATGACACTTCCGACTCACATAACAACCAACACACCACACCACACCTCTCTCCAACTTCACCCACATCACAAAACCTTCAAACCTTGAAAACAAAAATTCAAACTCCTATAGGTGAACCTTCACACAATAATTGTGCCCGTTTATTACACAGATGTTTAGCACATGCCAATACTGTTACTGTAGACAATACTCAAAATTTCTCCCAAGGCATATGCACTAAGGATTGCCCTATCCAACTTGACTGTGAGATTTGTAAAGCTGCAAAATCAAAGGCAGTCCCAATTCCCCACACCAGCACCAGACGATCAAAACACATATACGAATTGGTACACATTGACATTGTAGGCCTTTTTCCACTTTCTTTGGGCAAACACAAATATTTTTTGAACTTAGTCGATGATTTCAGTCGTTTCGGACATATCTATACCCTTACTGAAAAATCTTAAGCCTTTCAAAAAATAAAAAATTTTTACACTCTCATACAAAACCAACACAACATCAAATTAATGAAAATTCAAACAGATTGTGGAGCCGAATTCAAATCTGTACAATTTCAAAACTGGATTGACTCCAAAGGCATTATACACTACAAAACATCTCCTTTTACCCCCCAGCAGAATGGGATTTGTGAAAGAAAAAATGGAATATTACAGACCATGATGCACAGCGTCATGTTAGATGCTGATGTACCCCCTAGCTATTGGGCAGAAGCCCTTGCATATGTCAATTACACTTTTAACCGCACATGGAACAAGGTTATTAACCAAACACCCTATTTTCTTGTATATAGCACTTGACCACACCTCACACATCTTAACGTTTTTGACTGCTTTGCATACGTCAATATCCCCAAACCACTCAGACGGAAGGGGAATGAGGTGTCCAAAAAATTACGTTTCATAGGATATGCACCAGGTTCGAAAGCATATCGATTCATAAAAAACAACACAGTAATAAGCCACATTCATAGAAAACCACAACTGGACCAAAATACACTCAAATGACTCATACGTATTAACCCAAGAAACAAATCTGTACATCAGATACACCACAGAGAATTCAACATGTACAAACAACACCACCAAAAGTTACACCACGAACAAACAACACAGATATACAACTACCAATCAGAAAATCCAAACGAATTACTCAAGGCATCCCACCTAAAAGATTTGACGTGAACAATGTGACACAGACAAACCAAATACCCATCACTCCAAAAAATGTTAAACACATGCTCCAATTACCGGAATCAGAACAATTAAAATTGTGAGACGCTATGTCCAAAGAAATGGACTGTTTAATAAATTTAAAAGTATTCACAAAAACAACACCTCCACAACACAAACACCCAATTGGCACTCGAGGGGTTTACAAAATTAAAACACTCCCTGACAACAGATATCTATACAAAGCACGCCTCGTAGCCCAAGGTTTTGCCCAACACTTTCCCGAAGATTACGATGAAACTTACTCCCCCACAGTAAAACCAGAAAGTGTAAAAACGGCACTAACTTCAGCCATTGTCTCAAATCAAGAAGTCTACTAATTTGATGTCCAAACCGCATACCTCCATGCACCATTAGAGGAGGAAATTTATGTCAATGGGCACCAGGATTCCAAGTTGAATTTGGCAAAACATGGAGGCTACACAAAGGGTTATACGGCTTAAAACAATCGGGCAAACTCTGGTTTGACTGTCTTACCAAACCTTTAAAATCAATGGGGTATAATCAAATTCGATCTGACCAGTGCGTAATGACAGACCTGTTACAAAGATGTGGCATGGAAGACTGCAACCCCACAGATACACCCATGCACACTGACTATAATAAAATTGCTTATCTAGACTGTAACAAGCATTACGATAAAATTCAATATCAATCCATCATAGGATCGCTCCTTTATATCAGCAGATGGAGTAGACCCGATATATCATTAAGTACAAATCTTTTATCTAAACAAGTAGATGAGCCTAAAGAACAACATTGAGTTGCTATGAAAAGGTTACTCAGATATTTGCATAATACAAAAGATATGATATTATTAGAACCTGATGAAGGGGTCACCCCAGAACTTTTATTCAGATGCCGATTGGGCAGGGGATGAAAAATCAAGAAAAAGCACATCAGGCTTTATATACTTCCTAAATGGTTGTCCCATAGACTGGCGCATTTGTCGCCAAAACTTCATTGCTAATTCCATGACCAAAGCTGAATATGCCAGTGCTTCTGACGCTTGCACACTTCTCACATGGATATACGAATTAGTTTCAGATATTTGGACACAACCTTCACTACCTATCACTCTCCACGAGGACAATGAGTCCGTCATAGCCTCTTCGGTCAGGGATGATGTCAGCTTCAGATCTCGCCATATTGATATAAGTTATAAAAATGTGAGAGACCTAGTTAAAAAGGGTTTTGTTAAATTTGTTCATTGCAATACCAAGGACCAAATTGCCGATTTCTTAACTAATTAGACCTGTACCTTGTGAAATACATTGGAACCACTACAAATCAGTTGGACTGTACTTATAATTTATTTTTCTTATACCTGTGTTTATTATTATCTTTGAACACTGTTCCATCACACTTGGCAATAGAAGGGGTCTGTCAGATATTGCCTGCATATGATGCACCAGAGACTAGAAGAGGTTAAGTCTTTACAGACATCACATGTGATTATATCAGCCAATGAACTTTCTTATTGGACTCTTACCTAGGAACCACTTGGACATCTTCTCCTGTTTTTCCTCTCTCTCTCATCTATCTCTCAGCGAGACAACACGTGAACTTCTCTCTCCTCTCAACATCTGAGTCATACAGTTAGGGTAAAAATGTAACAGGACACCCTGTTAATTATCGTATGCATGTATATATTTGTAAATAATAAAAACAACCTTTTGAACCTGCAGCTGTATTGACCAAATAACTTCCTCATAGAACTAAATGAGCACGACCATCAATATATATCTGATACTTTTGGCCCCAGTGAGTTTTGCACATTAATCAACCACATTTGCTTATTATGTGTCATGCTTCCTTCCCCCTCCATGGATTAAAGTGAAGTTTATCCATTGATGGTTGACAACTACCTATGCAAATTTATGTAGCCCTGCTATGCTCACAGCAAGGATATTGCACCACTCGATTCAGTCTGTGGCTGGCAAAAACTTTTCAGATGTAAGATTTTAACGTTAGTGGTGGGCAAAAAAGGGAACAAGAGATGTTCTTTCCTCCAAGAGGAAATTATGTCAGCCTAAATCCTGCTGCCCTCATGCAGTGTCCTTACTTTCAACTGGAATTGGACTAGGCCTGTTGTTCTCCCATTCAGGACTACTGCTTCTTTTAGCATTCTGTAGGCAGCAACTGGTGACTTTCCAGGCTCCTGCCCATAAAGATTTTGCTCCTGCCCATAAAAACATCCACCAATTACTATTCAAAATTTTATTTGATTTCTGTAACTGCTGATTTCAACAAGTGACTCTGGGTGTATCATTGCTCGGTAGGTCGTTGCTTGGTGACTTGGTATTCTGCTCATTTTTTAAAATGGCGGGATTACTGACGATCTCCCCTGTGATAGCAGTAAGAAATCCAGCTACAAAATTCAGCAGAGTCAGGTGAAATTGCAGTGTGCAGGAGTGGGGACAGTGGGTTTTTTTTGGGACCGAGAAGAAATTCTTCCTGGATAGTCTAAATATATTTTCTTTGCTGCTGGATGTTGCTGTGCCTCTGGTTGCAGGGATGGCCCTGTTCTCGGGTAAATGAATTATCAATGAGCCTTGATCTCTGACATGGAATGATTTTATGCCCATAGTTTCTCATTATGCTCACATCCAAGCAAGCATGACTGCCCTTGTTAGGGTGAATCAAGATAAGGTGGAAGTTGTGCTAAGCCTGGTCTTAGCATTTAAGATGGTAGAGATGTTGATCAACATCACCTGCCTTACCTCAGCTACCTGTAACAGAAGATAGTATGGAAGCTACAGAGTAGAACTTTCCTGGGATGGATTACCATGACCAGGACAAGTTCAGGGACCTGAAGATTGTGTTCTGCAAACTGTTGGAGAAGCACAAACAACCAGTTGTTTACCCTGAAAACTATGGATGGTTGACAGTGACAGGTGAAGAGTATCAGCACTCTTAAGGAGAACTCAGTAGGTACGGTATTAGCAACCAATCCCCTAGATTGCAAACTCTTCCAGCTGTACATTTAAAAAAATATTTTTCAGCCCCAGGAATTGCTGGCAGCCTTTGCTCCTTGACTGGTATTGCAGGAACCAATGGCAAGTGTTTCATTGCAGTCAATGGTAAACAGAACATCTGGTGGTATCTTTGCCTCTTATTTTTTTTTAAAAAAAGTTTTTTATGTTTTAGACAAACATTTAATACATCAGTTTTCTCTTCCCTGTAACATCTCGGTGTTATCTTCCAAAGTTCTTTCTTTTTCTGTATAGTTGTCATTACTTCTATCTTGATCCTTATTCAGTCTGCAATATCAATTCATCACTAACATAATATTCAACTCAACACATATTTTTACATACTTATATAATTAATCATTTATATCTCTTCTCCAACCAATAATAAAAATCATTCCATATTTTAAAATATTCTGAATCTTCTTTATCTTTAATCATCAAAGTTAATCTATTCATTTCTGCACAATCTAAGATTTTTTTTATTACTTCTTCTTCCAAATGTATTTTCTCCGCTTTCCAATTTTGTGCATAGACAATCCTTGCAGCTGTTATTACATGTATTATCACATAAACTTTTTCCTTGCTAATTTTTTCAGGTAGGATACCCAGTAGGAACAACTCTGGTTTAAATTCTATACTTTGGTGTATCATTTCCTCCAACCAAGTCTTAAATTTAATCCAATAGTTTTTAGCTTCCGGACATGTCCACCACATATGATAATATGATCCTGGTAGTTGATGACACTTCCAACATTTAGCTAATTTTTCTTTAAACATTTTTGCTAATTTCTCAGGTGGCATATGCCATTTATAAAACATTTTATATTGATTTTCCTTATATGCACCATTAATTTATAATTCCTTTCCCATAGTTGTTGCCATTTTTCCAAATCAATTGAATATCCAAGTTTCTTCCCCAAGCTATGATTGTTTCTTTTACTTGCTCCTGCTCTAATTCAATACTAAGCAAAAAATTATAAATTTTTAAATTAAATTATCATCTGTTCCCATGAGTATCCTATCCAACTCAGACTTTTCCATATAAAACCATATAATTTAGCATCCTTCTCATATATGTTTGTATATACATATACATATACATATAGTCTATCTCAATCCCCTGTCCTTCTAGTTCGGATCTTTGCCACTTAGAAGGTTATAAAACACATCTCCATTCCCACTTCACCCTAAAAATACAAGCAATGGTCTATTGACAAATTCCAAAAGTTCCTTTTGGACAGTTCCTGCAAGGAGTTTTCACAGAACAGCACCCATCTTGCATATTCCATACTGGACTGCAAAAAATGTTTTGGCTTTCCAGAAATTCTTGAAAATCAAGTTCTTTTGGAAAGCCAATGGTGACTGATGACCACCATTTTATGGCTTAGAACTCCTGCTGTACATTTTTTATTTTAAATGCTTGGCAATAGAGGAGGTAAGACGAACAGGAATCAGTTGAGTATTCATGCTTGAGCAACATTTGCAAGAAGTATTAGACTACACCTCCCACAATTATTCTCAATTATCAAGTCACAAGGAGATAGGAGAGCCTGAATTGGTAATCCAAAATGTTTTGAAACCCAACAAGAAGATTGGGTGGAAATCCTGGGACTCCTAGGATCCTGAATTCTTTAGAGAATGCCAAAATTTCTGCATGCACCCTGGGACATAGAACATGGAAAATAGTATTCAGTTCCAACAACACTTCTATGGAAAAGAAAGAATCCATCATACCTTTTATACCAGCTTTAGAGAGCCATCCAGGGAACGGAACAGCCTGTTGTGGCTTGTTGGCCGCCAGCCCTTCCAGCACCCAAATCAGATGAGGAGGCATGGGAGTCAGGGTCAGCATCAACCTGAGAGTTCCGAGGGGGAAGAGGGAATGGAGCTGGCAGAGAGAGAGAAAGAGAGAGAAGTGGGGCCTGGACCAGCTGTCAGCCCTCAGATGGAGAGTCAATAACACCCAGGTCTGAAGGTGGCTGATGAGGAAGAGGAGGAACAGCTAGGTCCAGCCTGATGCACGAATGCGCAGAAGGCAGAGGAGAGGAGAGCAGTGAAAATTTGTGGGCTGATCCTTGGGAAGGAAGAGTCACTGCTGCTAGTGAAGCCCCATCCTAGCTCTGGGGATAAAAGGCAGGGGGCGGAGATGAATAGATGTGGCAGACAATTATTCATCTCCCCTGCCAGATGGACTTGTTAGCCTGAGGTGAAAGAGAAACTTTTTGCCAGGACTGCTGGTGCTCCTAATAAAGGAATCATTGCTTCAACTACAGAGGGTTTGTTGTGTTGTGGTGTTGGATCAGAACACAGTCTTAGGAAATTTATCTGTCAGCTGAGTTGTTCCTTTTTTGATGTTATTCACTAATATAGCAGAATGTTTATTCCCCCCACCTTCTCTCTCACCCAGCAAGAATCTGTAACAAACTCTAGGCAAAAGTTTATTATTGTAACAATTTCTCAAGGGCAGTGTCCAAAACTCATTTTTAGGAGCAATGGTAAAACAAGCACATACATAAAAAGCAAAAAAAAATATGTCCATTGGAATATAATATAATATTGTTCTCATTTGTGTAACTCATATAAGATTACAAATTATTGATTAATAACATTAAAGATTTTAAAACTTTAAAACCAGTGATAAAACTCTACACATTGCTTCTGCCTTTCATTTTCATACTTAAAACCAATACAATTAGTTCCAATCCAATGTATGTCCTAGGTGAAAAAACACTATGGAAGGCAGTGTGATTATTTTAGATGCATGCCTCTGGATATGTCATTACAAAGGATGGGTGTCAATCTACTCCCATGCCTGTCAGTACAAAGACTCCCTGCTCCCCTTGATTTTTACTTTTTAACACTCCTTTAATGACAAAGTGGAGAGAAAGTGGCTAGGGAGCATGAGCCAGAATAGATTTTCCTTTGGCTTCTAATAATTGGGTGGTTTATTTTACTGGTGGCCATGTTGGTCATGAGCATTTTAGGAGGATGCCCATAACATGCTCTCCGAGTTCCAAAATTGTTCACTGTTCCCACCTAAAAAAAAAATCCTGTATACTTCTGACATATCAGTGTAACTTTAGTATCTGATAGATGCAGGGCCTAAAAGCAGGGGTGTCCAATCTTGGCCAACTTTAAGACCTGAGGAATTCATGGCTGGCTGAGGAATTCTGACAGTTGAAGTCCACAAGCCTTAAATTTGCCATGCTTGGGACATCCCTGTCCTAAAACAAAGTGTTTTTGATAACTAGCTCCACATTTAAGGGATCCTTAAGATGATAACAGTGAACTCTGAGAGGACTTTTGGAGCCACTCTTTCAAACTAAGAGAGGAGCTGGACATCAAAGCAAAATGTGATCGCTTCAGCTTCATCACATATTGCTGATTCTTATTGTAAAGTATTACCAATTAAATATATATCTAAAAATTTATTTATTTCATGTAATTAGTGCTACTTAGAATAACCATTGTGACATCTGGGTCTATTCATCTGCATTGCTTCATAAGAGGAGTTTAAAAAGGAGAAGCAAATCCCATTTTAAAAATAGAGAACTGCATATGTGTATCAGATCGCTAGCCAAACACTGCTAAGAAATGTACTTTGTCAAGTAAAATAAGCATTGCCCTGAGACACCTGTAGGCATTAAAAGGAAAAAACTGCTAATTAGCTCCTTGTGCTTCCTAGTATGGGGGCATTGCTTTCTTGCATTGCTTAAGAATCTAGCAGGAAATTAGCCAAAGTAACATTATGTTTGGCTTCATATAACGTGACAAGACAAAACGTGACTTGTCTGTTTGTGGCTTACCATCTGATATGTATCCAGCTAATGGATTTTATAAACAATGGCTTAGTGTGCATGAACATAGTCTATATTTTACATTTTTATACAAACTGAAGGGGCAGGACAGAAAAGAAAAAAAGATATCCAATTAACAAGCTGCTTTAATATCTTCAAGGATTTTTTTCATTAAAAAAAAGATAAACTGCATTATATGGAATGCTGAGAAATAATCAAATATACATTAGAAGCAATTCTTAACAATTCAGAAATAGAAGTCAAATAGGCCAGCCTGGACAACTATTATCACTCTATATCAAATAAACATAGAATTACACAAAAGTAATGATGTGCCCAATTTCACATTAACAACATGTTTTCTTCTAAGAACTCAGATACAGAACTAAATATTTAAGTTACTAAAACTGAGCTGCTATAGACTTCCTTTTCATAAAGACCTCCTTCCTGTTTTATGTTGCTATTTTTACTGTCTGATTTAAAACAGTAGTATCTTATTTACACAAAATTCCAGCCCCCAACGATCATGTGTACACAAATTATACACATTAGAAACTATTTTGGACATGAAATTACTTAACAAACATGCCTTACTTGAAAAATGATATCTAAACATTGGCTCTCACTTCAATTATTCCATCTTGAAAGTTTAAGATTAAATAGTGAAAGCATTCTTCGCTGACACCAAATAACATAAAAAATAATTGTGAAAATTAGTTTTCAGTAGCTATATAGAAAAGAGATTGGAAAATTGGACAACAGTGATTTCATGTATCACCTGCTAAACCTCAAACTATTTTTTTAAATAAAGCAGCTGAATACTACCTCAGCATGCTGTAGAAAGTTATTAAAATGGAGAGTTTTAAGGATGTATGATATATAGTAGTCTTGACTTATGACCACATAAGTCATAATTTGGATAGGAATAATTGAGCAGTGATTGTTAAACAAGATGTTTTGTTCAGTCACCACAATCCTGACACACCCGACTGTAGTCGTTAAATAATTGTGTGAGTGGAGACCCAGGTAAGGAGCGCAGGGTGCCTCAGGAGAACGGAAGAAACCCAGAGAGGCTCCAGTCAGGAGCTGAAAATCATCCTTGCCAAAATCCAAGCAAGATTTACAGCCTGAGTAAAGACACTCATGCACAGCCTGCACTGGGTTTCCCCCATATGTCATCCCACACTTCTTTCCTTACTACTTTGACTCTCTATTCTCTGCTTGAATTTCGGCTCCCTCTCATCTCTGGAGGCTGGCTGAAAGGAGTTCAGCTCCTTCTGTACATGAAAGGACATTCTGTACATTTCCCAAATCTTCAGGATTTTTAGCTCCATTTCTGCATCCTGCTGAAGGGGCTCAGCTTCCCTTAGGAGGCACTCTTTCAGTCAGCTGCCAGAGATGAGAATGGCAGCAGCTTGCAAACCTTCCCTGCTGGCTTTCTTACTGATTTTCTAGAAAAGCTGGCAGAGCAGATTGCAAATGCCAATCATATGATCACAAGGCACTTGGCAATAACCTGGTCATGAATGTGAACAGGTTGCCAAGCACCCAGATCAGGATCACATGACTGCAGGTGGTGGTGCAGTGTTTTGCAAAGGCCAGAAGTGTTTTATGGGCTGCAAAGCACCTTTCCAAAGACATCATAATTCCGGACTGTTATTAAATGAAGTTATAAGGCAAGGGCAACCTGTAGTGCAATAAACTGAGGAAGCATAGGAAATTTAGGAAGTTTTCTTCCTATTGTTTAGGCCAGGGAATACCTGGTGATGATCTTCTGGCTAGAACATCAAAGAAGTGGAAGTTATTATTTTCATATTTATTTCATTCACTTTTACTGATATAGTGACACTTGAAAATTGTGATTTAGCATAAAACTATGTCTTTGTCATACAGCTGTCAGATTTTCAGGTTAGTGGCAATGGAAAGAATACTAGCTAAGAAAATGCTTACTCCCTGCTTTAACGGAAGTATCATTCATTACTTCAGTATGTTCATTCACAGAATTTCCATCTTTTTCTACTTATGTCAGATATCTGCAGCAATAACAATAATCTACAGGAAACATAAGAATAATAAAAGACAACCTAATGTTCTTGTCCCTCAAAATCAATTTGTAAGATAAATAGAGGGGTAAAACATTTAATAGTAATTTACTCTTAAATATGAGGATTATTTTGTTCACAGTTCAGTTTTTACAATAAAATAATAAAAATAAAACAGTAGTTGGAATATGTGAAGAGCCACCAGGAAACAGCTTTGGAAACACTTTATCTTCTCCTGTATGATATCTAAATAAAGTTCCATACCTTCTCTAATGTTTTGTTTTATTGAAGTGTTTTTAGCTATTGACTGGTGGCATTTTGACTCGTTGTCCTTTGCTTATAGCTGTCAACATATAACCTGCATAGGCTAAACCAAACAAGAGCTAAGTAACACACAATGGAAAGTCGATGTCATATTTTCCATTCATAAAATATAGTTAATATCTCTTGTACACAGTAGTTTATTAGCCCAAATAGCTTTCTCATTTAAGACTCCTCACGTCGATCAGAGAATCCATTCCTCAGCCGGTTATGTCTTTCCACAAAAAGCCGCTGAAGATCCTTCCTAATGTCTGGATAATCTTCTAGATCTTCATATAATGAACGAACAATGTCTAATTCCCTGTAGTTTCCTGGTTTCACTAATTTGCGGATAACTTGCAGACATCTTTCCTTCAGAGTGAATACTATTGAGAGAAGAATGGACTTTTAATGTTTGGTTTAAGATACTTAAAACTAATGTGAAACAAGCTTAAAGATCAAATAATCTTATTAGCTATCAAAACAAAAGTCATGGCCCTCCATGATAAATTAGTCTTTAAAAAAGGGAAACAGCAACAATGATAGAAACTGCTTGAGAAACAGTATTTATCTACTAGATTTGCAGTGAATTTTCAACAGACTGTAAAAAATATAAAGAGAGGATTAGTTCTGGAGATAATGAATTGCAAATCAAGGCACCTGTGAATGAGAGAGAAAACAGACAGAATAATTGCTAGTTATATATGAATGTTGAATAATTTGTGCAAGTTGATGAATTGTGTCAGTAGAATGTCTTATTAAAGCTGGAAATACAGATGGACAAATTTTAAGATGTGTAAGTGCTGACAGGCAGGTAATAGGCAGGTAATGAGTAAGGTAATGGGTGATATATTGAAAGGATGGATATTTGTTGAAAGAAATGAAAAGGCTATGTGTAAAAGGGTAGTTCTGGCCACTTTGTTATTTGGAAGTGAAAGCTGAGTATGTCAGGAGAAAACATAAAAATTGAAGGAATGAGATGCTTAAGAACTGTATCTGATAAAACAAGAAAATATGGAGTGAAAATAAATGCTGAGTGTTTACTGAATCCAAAGTAGCACACTGGGTGGTTTTGTCATACAGAGAGAATAAAGAAAGACTGAACAAGAAATACACAAAGGAAGAAGGAAAGAGATAAGAGGGAAAGGAATTCTAAAAAGGTTTGGTGCAGTTGATATGATCCTCAAAATGAGAGATATCAGAAATTCAGAGAATTTCAGTTATTGCTTATTTCAGACAAAAAGAAGAGAACCAAACTGCTATTTAGTAATTGTATTGTTTTTCATCAGACAATAGAATAAAACTATACTGTAATCTTATTTCAGATATTCAGTGCTAACTTTACCTGGCAATGTAATATTTGCGAATATGGGTTGTCCATTTGTATTGCGAGTAGCTACAAACAGCTCTGTCTGGTTAACAAGAAGACTATCATCTGACCTGGCATCTCTGAACAACCAAAGATGTTCTAGAAAAGAAAAAATAAAGTATCTACTAGCAAGTCATATACATATATTGAAAAGTCACATATTTTTTTAGATATAAAGATTGCTGGAAGGGAATGTAAGTTATCGGGTTTAGCAAAACCCAGAAAGATTAAGACTTTTACGGAATGGGAGACAATCACCAGTATAATGAGAGGATTGTCAGAACTAGAGTGATACACAAGTAACTGTGCAGATACAGTTAATATTTCTGAGTGTGTTCTGAGTCACCCTTGACTAGACAAATCCCTGCAGTTTTCTTGGCAGCATTTTCAGGAGTGGCTTGTGCTTGCCTTCTTCACAGGCTGTGATTTATTTGGCAGCTAATCTGACCATTATCCATTAGTACCTATTGGGGTTTGTTTTTTTAATTTCCTAGATCTTTTCATTTTTAATGAAATACTACATGCTATTTCTGTTTTTACTCCATTTTAGTTATTTTTACCGGTTTTGATGCTTCAAGTAATCCTGATAATGTTTATATTTACACTGAAATATAAGAACATACACACACATAACCCCTTTATAATAAAGATATTCTACGGAATCAGTCCCTTGAAAATGCATTCATAGGGCTTTCCTCCTTACCCAGTGCAGGAACAGCCACTATTTTTGGGGCTCAGAAATGTGCCCTGGCATTCTCACTTTGCCCTGGCAACTACAAATGAAGCTCTGCATTTGTAGTTTTCCTGACTTTTTTTTTTTTATGGGGAAAAATTGAGAGGAGCTCTGCTAGTTTCTCTCCTAAAAGGAGAAATATCTACTCAAAAACAGACCTAGGGTGGGAAAAAGTGGCATTTTCTTCACAACGCACTCGGGAAAGATGGTGGGGTGGGCTGGGGGGGGGGTAATCCACCAAGACAGTTGCTGTAGCAACCACTATCAAGACCTGTTCAGTATCAATCCAAAAGCCGCAGACCACCTTTTTCTAAGCTTTTCAGCAGAGAGAATAGGTTGGTTGTTTCCTCCCTCCCCCCGCGCTTTTATGTGCCGTCTGAAGTCACCGAAAGGCCAGCTTGTTTAACAAGACCTTCCCGTTCAAAGGCTAACCCTGCAGACCTCACGATTTCAGCATCACCCCATGGCTTCTTGCAAAACCCTGTGCAGAGAATCGGGCATCTTCTCTCTTTTTAGCTGCCTCTCGGCGGCTCCGGGAAGTGGAAGCATTTCCCTAATAAAACATTTTGCAACATTAGCCCCTTTTTGCAAAGGGATTACAACTCGACAGCGGAAAGGCGGCGATCCGCACGTCGCACCGCCTCCGTTAAGCCGACCGCAAAGCGCCCGAAGCGCCCCCTCCGTAAACTACCCACCCAGGTAGCTGTACATCCGGCGGCCGGTGCCCGGTTTCAAGATGGGATAGGGGCGCGGCTTCCCGTCGAAGTCCAACCAGACGGGTCTCACCAAGCGGGGGGTGCGGTTGCAGAAAATAACTTGGCAAGGCTCCCGCGTGTTTACCGAGCACAAACGCCGAGCAGCGTCTTTCCGTTCTCGCTCCTCCTCCTCCTCCTCCCCAGGTTTCTGCGGCATCCTGAGCGCCTCCGGTCCCGGTATCTCCCGCGACCCAAATGAGGGAAGACTTACGCGCGCGGATATCCGCGCACGCAAGCGGCCATTATATTGCGGAGAAACAACCCCCCCCCCGTTCTACGCATGCGCACCCCCGACAGCCATTGTTTTGCGGAAATCGCGTGCCTTAGACGTGAAGGGCCCGTAAGCGCTTGCGCAGTTCGGATGTTTTGGAGGGACGTGCGGTAGGCTGATGTTCGCTTTGAAGTGGGGGAAAAAATCATATGACCAGTATATGGCTGTTTTGCAACAATTGCTTGAAAGATACATTATAATCCTATAGTAAAATGGTTACTTCTAGCAGAATATCATTTGGCTGAGATTTGAATTAATAAACTGTGGGAAGCAATGATCAGAGACGTTTTTTTAAAAAAATCCCAGCATTTGTTATAGACCATCTGGTTAGTTCCAAAAAGTATTTTAATTCACATATTTTAGAATGCTCTGAAAATTTACTGACGGCTATTACTATATTCTCCTTTGATGGAACTACATTCATTATTATTACCTTGTTCATATCTTCATAATTTTTAAAATCCACCTCACAAGTAGTGTTTTCTAGGTGAGTTACAAAAGTGCATAAAACATTTAAAACAACATAATAAAATTAATCTTGCTTGCTGCCAGATAGAGATACATTTGACTGTGTCAAGTGACATATAATCCTAATATACAAAAATAAGAATATGAGCACAGGTCATAAAAGACAATGGAATTTTCATCTACCAGTATATCCCAACATCTGAATTGTTTGTACCTATTTACTTATATCACAATTGTCTATTTATCCACATATATTTTGGGAAAAAAACACCTCTTTCCACTCTGGGACCAAAATATCTTCCGATGACCACATAGTAGCCACTGTCTAGATTGTATGGCAGAGTAAAAATGGTACTGTATTCCCCCCCCCTTTTTTTTTTCAATAAAGCCCAAGCCATAATATAGGTAACTGAAGTGAGGGGCTTCAAAAGTAGCCTTCAGTACAGAATGGGCTTTTTCATGTAAAGAGTAATTGCAGAAGAGAGCCAGTGATAACTTCTCTGCTGTCACTGTTGCTACTTTATCCCATTCCCACATGAAAAATGTGTTGGTGTTCCAGGCCAGAAGTAAATTCAACCACTCCTCTTTCTCTTCAGCCATCTTTCCCCCTTCATTTATGCCATGCACTGTCAATGTCCTTGCTAATAATTAAACATATACATTTCTTAATACTGCATGGATTGTGTGATATAAAGTTATGATAGGGAATTGTGAATTGGCCAAACAATGATATAGTGTTTTAAAAATGGTTAATAGTTGATAGCAACAGGAATATTCAGCTTTAAATTATGATGGAGAAGGGAGTGCCATTTCTCCTGCCTTGAACTCCTGAAGGAAAGGTAGGAGATAAGTCCATTTCTTTTTCTTTTAAAACAACAACTCATTTCTTTCCAAAGAAAATTTATCATGGGGCTGAGGAGAGCTGAACAAAATAAGGCAGTTTTTAATGTCTTTTTCTCCCAACCTGTGAGTTCTTAAAACATTTTTATAATTCAATAAAGTTCTTAACTGAAAATTTAACATCAAGGAAGTGAGTTGGATTGGTTTACTTTCAGAAAAGTTTAAAACCACATCAAAAGAAAAATCTCATTCCTTTTACAATTTTGATAACCATTTACAAGGAAATTTTTTACCTTGCTTACGCAGATAGAAGCCTGTTTTACAACACCAAAAGTTGTATAATATTAAGAGCCATCTTTCCTTGTTGAGTATGAAGCATAATACTATACGAAAATGTATTCAAGGCAACTTTTTAGCATGTGCTTGTTACCAGGGTGGATTTGATTTAAATCGAGTTGATTTAAATCACAATTTAAATCACGATTTAAATCACTAGTAAAAAGGCTTGATTTAAATCAATTCGATTTAAATCGTAATTTTTAAAGAGCAACTGTCATCTCTGCTACTCCTTTGACCCACTGTTGACTCACCGATAGTCCCAGTGTTGCAGAATATACAGCCTCATTCTACATAACTAAGCTCCATTTCATGCTGAATAAACTAAATTATTTATGTATATTAAATAGAAAACTATCTTGCGATATTTTTACCCCAAAAGTTTTTTATTAAAATAAATTCAATAAAAATCAAAAAAATCTGATTTAAATAAAAAAAATCCGATTTAAATCAAAAAATCTGATTTTTTTGATTTTTTTTAAAAAAATCATTGATTTTTATTCACCCCGCTTGTGACATTGGAGTCCCAGATTCAAGTCACTTTTAGCTATGGACGCTCCCTGAGTGCAATGGAGCAGCTCCAGATGCCACTGACTGCCAGCCCAGCGTACCTTAAGGTTGTTCTTGAGGGGGAAAAACAAAAGGGATGTAAATCTAATAAAAATCTAAATATCCAGCAAAACACAAGATATAAGTACATATTAGCACTTGGACTTAGCTATTATGTGTGCAGTTAGATCCTAAAAGTATTTTCTTTGCTACCTGCCTCTAATAAAGTGATGACTCAACACTGCTTGAAAGACACGTTTCTTACTATCTTTTAATCTTTCTGGAAGAAATGAGATTGTTCAAAATTTCCTTGAAAGAGGCGGTGGTGAGGCCCCTCCTCAAGAAGCCTTCCCTGGACCCGGCTGTATTAGCGAACTACCATCCAGTCTCCAACCTTCGCTTTGTGGTGAAGGTTGTTGAGAGTGTGGTGGCGCGACAACTTCCCCAGTACCTGGATGAAGCTGTCTATCTAGACCTGTACCAGTCGGGCTTCAGGCTGGAGTACAGCACGGAAACGGCATTGGTCGCATTGGTTGATGATCTCTGAAGAGCTCGGGACAGGGGTTGTTCCTCTGTCCTCGTCCTATTAGACCTCTCAGTGGCTTTTGAACTATCGACCATGGTATCATGCTGCGCCAGTTGGAGGGGTTAGGAGTGGGGGGCACTGTGTTGCAGTGGTTCTCTTCCTTCCTCTCTGACCGCACGCAGTTTGTGTTGGCAGGGGGACAGAGGTCGATCTCGAGGCGCCTTGTTTGTGGAGTGCCACAAGGGTCGGTCCTCTCGCCCCTCCTGTTCAACATTTATGTGAAGCCGCTGGGTGAGATCATCCGTGGTTTTGGGGTGAAGTTCCATCAGTACGCTGATGATACTCAGCTGTACATCTCCACCCCGGACCACCCCAATGATGCCCTTGATGTGATGTCCCGGTGCCTGGAGGCCGTGTGGATCTGGATGGGGAGAAACAAGCTCAGACTCAACCCGTCCAAGACCGAGTGGCTATGGTTTCCGGCGTCCCGGTATAGCCAGCTAGTTCCATCGCTGACTATTGGGGGTGAGATCTTGGCCTCCTCAGAGAGGGCTCACAACTTCGGTGTCCTCCTGGATGCACGGCTGACTCTTGAAGATCACGTGGCGGCTGTGGCCAGGGGAGCTTTTTATCAGGTTCGCCTGATTCACCAGTTGCGTCCCTTTCTGGACCGGGACTCCTCGCGCAAGGTCACTCATGCCCTCGTCACCTCCCGTCTGGACTGTAATGCTCTCTACATGGGGCTCCCCTTGAAGAGCACTTGGAGGCTCCAATTGGTCCAGAATGCGGCAGCGCGGGTGATTATGGGAGCAACACGGCACACCCATGTAACACCTCTCCTGCGCGAGCTGCACTGGCTCCTGGTGGTCTTCCAGGTGCGATTCAAGGTGTTGGTTACCATCTTTAAAGCGCTCCATGGCTTAGGACCTGGGTACTTATGAAATCGCTTTCTGCCACTGATAGCCTCCCACCGGCCAATACAATCCCTCAGAGAGGGACTCCTCAAGGTACCGTCGGTCAATCAATGTCGACTGGCGACCCCCAGGAGGAGAGCCTTCTCTGTGGGGGCACCTGCCCTCTGGAATGAATTGCCCCCGGAGATATGGATGATCCCTGACCTATGCGTCTTTCGTCGTGCCCTCAAGATGTTATTGTTCCAACAAGCTGGGCTGGCCTAAACATGAATTTTAATGGTTGTTTTAGTTTCTTTTAAATAATATCGGGGCCAAATTATTTAATATATTTTTAAATTGCTTTTAAATTTTTTGTATATGTGTGTTTTAGTGTTGGCTGTGCACCGCCCTGAGTACTTCGGGAGAAGGGCGGCATAAAAATTTAAATAATAAATAAATAAATAAATAAATAAATAAATAAATAAATAAATAAATACTACCTCTACTTTCTATAGTAATTGCCAGATGTCTTTATCGTATTCAAAACTAAGAATATCCCTTAATGAATCAGGTCAAAGGATTAGATTTAAAGTTATATGTATTAAGCCAGTGATGGCTACCCTTTTTGCCATCGCGTGCCAGGAAGGGAGGGGCGGGGGAGGTTTGCACGTGCATGTGCCCACACCCATAATTCTATGTGCCCCACCACGCGCATGCGAGTGCAACCCCCCCTTCCCCCCCCGCTCCTGGCACGCGATGGCCCGATGGGCCCGTTTTTCTTTCTCTCCTGGCTCCAAATCCTCTCTATGCATCTGGGGAAGATGCTCTATGCAGCCTTCCCCACCCCCTCAGAGGGCGGAAGTTGGGAAACGGGCCATTTCGGGTCTCTGAGGGGGTGGGAAAGACTGTTTTTGCCCTCCCCAGATGCATAGAGAGGATCTGGAGCCAGGGAGAAAGAAAAACGGGCCTCCCCCTAGGCCCTCTTCTGGTGGGCCCAAAAGGGCCAAAAATCAGCTGATGGAGCTGAGCTGGCGTGCCAGGCTTCGCCATCGTTGTATTAAGCAATTGATATATCACTAATTAAAAAGTGCACAATCACATCTAGTTTCAAAATTCTTCACTTACAAAACAGCTGTTTAATTAGATACGTTCATTTATAAAAGATTGATTTATAGTGGGGCAGAGCAAGTATCAAAACTGATTCCACGTCTGCTTTTCTCAAAATTGCTTCATTAGAATATCAAATTTATTATTCAAGGATTTATTTAATATTTAAGAGACTGAATATACCGGCTTTAAACTGTTAGTTATAAATTAAAAGGAACAAATATAATTGTAAATATGAATAACAGTTTCTGATTTTCTCTGAATTATGTTGTTAAATATGAACAAGTATATCTATATAACCTGTCTTACAAGAAACTGCTTGGGTCATTTGATATGTATGAAAATAAACACCAGGAAAATGGATAGATAATCCTGGTAAAATTTTTATTATATACATGAAAAAAATATGTTAGAAGTCAATGAATATCAATAACTAATATGAGAAGCAAAGAAAGCTTTGCAAGACTTTGGAATAACAAGCTGATGGTAGGATCTACCGTATATTTATTGTATAATTCTTGTTAATTTGGACCATGTTTGAGAATCATTACAAGTTACTGTCATTTAGCTACTGAGCACATTCTTTAGCTATTATTTTCAGATTAAAATTAACTTATTATAAATATTCTTATGTATCCTGCAAGTTCCAATCAACAATACATATAAAGTTTACTAATGCATTTCTAGCCTGAACTCTGAATTAAAACGATGACAAAGGAAAAGTATAAAGACTCACACAACATCTTCTCAGTTAGAGCTATAACAAGCATATGACTATAAACAAAAGATTTAACTCTTACATTTAGACAGCAGTTAAGGAAACATTAGTGAGATCACAGTGTGTAATTCAGAGTTTATAAAAGTTAGTAAAACTGTACTAACATTATTGTCCCTATTTTAGACAATAAAGTTTGTAAAACTGTACTAACTTTGTTGCCCTTATTTTGGATGCCAAACAAATTAAAATGGAGGCAATTCTCCAGTGACAAAATATTATATACTCTTCTTAACTAAAGAAACTCTAAACTGAACAATATTGAAGAAAACAATCCTCTAACATTGTATTTTGAAGTGTCTCTTCTGAAACTCCTATTATTAACCTTTTCACCAAATTGGATAGCTTGCCTTGTGAATAAGAAAGCATTTGCACTTTTGCACAGTAACTGTCCTTTTCAGGCTGATAGTAAAACTGCAAGCTTTATCAACTTACTACATTTTCCTCTTTAAGTGCCTTCAAGAGCTTCAAGTTGGATTTGGCACAGTATGTTTACTCAGTAGTTCATTTTGTGGAACCACTTAATTTTGAAACACTGGCCAATTTGGAACTTCAAGTAAAGCTATTGGATTATGGAAGAGTGTTAGGCCTGTCTAAAATGTTACCAATATGATTTTCTCTGCTCAATTATTTCTGAGGTGCGTTTCAGGAGATATACAGCAGCACAGAGGCCTCCAACATTCACCCAGATTGTGTGAGACTTCTGCCACAGATGCCCCATTTTTGACAATGCCTGAAATACAAAACAATTCAAATTTTTTAATGAAGATTAGCAAATCAAATTCATTTGGTAAATAAATGCCTAACGGCAAAGATTTATTGCAATCCTGAACTGAAATTTCCATTATTTTCAATCACCAAATAGATATATAACAGGAGTTAAAAGGTTAAAAGCCTGCTTCTGTTTCTTTTAGGAATCTAATTTTGAGGAACATTTTCAAAATCTAGAATTATACAGATTACAATTTTCTAAGGAAAAAGGGAGTGGGGAATGGAGAAAGAATGGAATAAGCATTCTTTGAATGTGCCTCTTAGTATATAAGCAAAGATATTCATTAGAGGGTAACCAGCATAAAATTATGTTATTCTTTTCATCTGTACAGCCCATCAGTACTCTTCTGTTAACCACGTTATTAATACAAGATTTACAGTTATTAACTTATATCTTAACTTGGCTAATGCATACTGAAGAAAAAAATGGGAAGAATTATAATTAAACAAATATAATTGGAGGTGTTTTTTAAGTTCCTCTTGAACAATTTATCCATCTTACAGTTCGTCATATACAAGCTGCAATTTATCCTGGGCAAGATAAATGTGACCTCATATCTTTATATAAGTATATAAGTAAATATTTACTAATGTAGAATTGGCCTTTTTCCCAGAATGTGGGATGGACAGACATCAAAAATTACTGCTATACAGCAATAGCATTTAAGTTTATATACTTCCCCATAGCGCTTTACAGCATTCACTGGGCAGTTTATAATGTAAACATTTGCATATTGCCCCCTACAATTTGGATCTTCATTTTATCAATCTTGGAAAGATGGAAGGCTTGAGTCAACCCTCAGGGCTTGAGCCCTGGTGGCGTAGCAGACTAAAAGCACTGTTATTAACATCAGCTGCCTGCAATTACCGCAAGTTCAAATCTCACCAGGCTCAAGGTTGACTCAGCCTTCCATCCTTTCTAAGGCAGGTAAATTGAGGATCCAGATTGTGGGGGCAATAAGCTGACTTTGTATAAAATATACAAAAGTATGAAGGCTATTGCTTAACGCATTGTAAGCCGCCCTGAGTCTCCGGAGAAGGGCGGCATATAAATCAAATCAAAAAACAAACAAACCAAAAAAAAAAACCCTGAATCCCATCAGGATCTAATTCCAGACTGTGGGAAAGTTTGCCTGCAATACTGCATTTAACCACTGTGCCACCAGGATTAACCTATGTCCTTTGTATGCTCTACTGGCTTAACTACTCTCTTTTAAAATGTTTTTAAATTTTTAAAATTTTAAATTTGTCTTATAAATTTGGGGTGTTTTAAATTTTGTTTTCTGGGCCAAATTATTCAATTGTATTCTAATGGTTTTTTAACATTTGTATTATATGTATTTTATCTTTTGGCTGTTCACCGCCATGAGTCCTTTGGGAGTAGGGCGGTATACAAATTCAATAAATAATAATAATAATAATAATAATAATAATAATAATAATAATAATAATAATAATAATACGTCCTATGTAAGGTTTGCTTTGAAGATAACATACTATTACCATAGGCTAGCAAACCATGCCTACCTTGGCAAAGCATTTCCTATCTTCAGTCAACAGCACAGCTCTCCCAGTCTTTGGTCTACAAATTCGGGCCATCTCCATAAGGCTAGAGGGGTAGAGATTCCAATTCTTCTTTTTGGAACCCATCCTACAGTGAAATTGATTATCAGTAGAAAATGAGTAACTTTAGAAGTATTCACATCCTTAATTTTGACTCCATATTAATAGCTGTCCAGCAATGGTAAGTCATGAATATTATAACAATTTAAATTAGAATGAAAAACTGTGAGAAGCCAGGAAGTTGTACTATTTCTCCAGTTTTTATTCACTTAAGCTTGCGCCGTCCCCTAAGCCTGGCCTTCCTCCTCCCTCATCGGCGGGGCCAAGAGAAGGAAGTGGGTGGCGTGAGGAAGTGCTTCCCTCCCCCGGCTGAGCCCCACCCCTCAGGAAACCGGGTCTGGAGCAGCGCAAAGAGTTGCGGGTCAAGCACCAGAGGATCAGAAAGCACACTCCCACATCGCCCCAACATGCATTTCCAGCGCACACTCCTCTGTCCTGAAGTGGGATTGAGTGGGGGACAGGGGGAAGGGAGCAGGGGGCAGGGGGAAGAGTAGGGGGGCTTCTAGGAGGAGAAGCCCGGTTGGCTTTCCTTTTGGCATGGGGCGGGGGGAAGACCCAATAAAAATCCAATTTCCCCCAATAAATGGGGAAAATAAAGGCCCGATGCTCCAGAGTCCAAAAAGGGGGGTGGGGTCTGTTTGTCAAGAGGATCGGAGAGGAAATTAGTTGAAATCTGGGCAGGAGGTTATTCAGAGAGGGATTTGCCTGGGTCTCTTCTTCCCTCCCCCTTAGATTTTTCCCCTCCCGGTTTTCTTCCCTAGCATCATTTTAAGGGGAGGGGGAAGCAAGATGGGAAAATAGTCACTAAAAGGCTGCAAGAGGGGAGCGGATAGAGTACCCCCTCTGTGGTATTGACCAGCTTTTTGCCTCCCCACCCGCTTTGGAGCATCTTCTGTGGGGAAGCGAAGGGCCTTGGTTGGAGGCAACGGGTATAAAACACAGCAGCAGCTCCAGACCACACTAAATTCTCAGACTGGCAGCCCTCCGACCCTCTCTCCCTCCGCCCCCACAAGTCCAGAGGGGACTCCCCCCGGGTTTCCTGGTTCATGTTTCTGAATCCTATTTTTTTTTTCTGGGTGGGGGGAGGAAAGAAACTCTGCAAAATGCATGCTTAAATCTTGTGCTGGTGCAAAGTCCTGATTATTAAAGACAGGGATGGGGAAAAGATGCCATTCCTTTCCCAAGAACCCAGGGAAAGTAGAATAAAAATAGGTGTGTGTGTGTCTCTGTGTGTATGTAAATAACAGCCCGGGATAGCTTTAGCCACAAACAACAGCTGCTGTTATTTTTGCTGAGAGCTTCTAAGCTACACAGTATTCTTTAATAAATATTAACAATAACGAACCATAATATACAGGATTAAAGGAAGGAAAGTGAAATCAGAGGAGGTGGGAAGGAAGGAAGGAAGGAAGGAAGGAAGGAAGGAAGGAAGGAAGGAAGGAAGGAAGGAAGGAATAAGGAGGATGTGATGGCCCTCCAGAGGCTACTGCACTACACTCCTATCATTTCTGAGTTGTGCTGTTAAAGAAATCCAGCATCACCAGGGAGAAGTCAAGTTGTGAAAGAGTGATTGAAATTCCTCACAAAACCTCATTATTCAGGTTAAATTGCTACATTGGCACTTCGTAATAAATAAGTGGGTTTTGGGTAGCAGCTTGGGCACTCAGTCCCTAAAAGGTTCGCCATCACTGGATTAGTTGATGACATTCTGAAGTATTTCTGATAAACAAGTCCATACAATGGACAGTAATTTTTTGCTCCAAAAGCTATTTTTGAATCTCACATAATGATCAGAATCAACATATTTCTTATCAATAGGGCAGAGGAAGAAACTAAAGAACGATAAAATATATTTGGATAGTAATCCACTGACCAGTAATTCCCCACCCCCGAAGAAGGAACAGAATTATCCCCACATATGGATCTTTTTACCTTTTTCCAAATGGCAGATCTGTTACAATGACATCGACAGAGCCGGTCCTCAGGGGGAGATTGCAGCTATCCCATTGGATGCTATCTATGGGTATTCCTGTAGAAGTGCTTATAAATTAAAAATTCCCATCAGCTGTACATTATTTCAAGGAGAAAGAATTGCTTAAACCCACATATTCACAATTACGAACTGATAAATACTTTCTATTATTTGGATGTTTAAAAAAACAAATATGAGATTATGCTACTTTTTTATTCTTAATTCTTACCTTTCTTTATTTTCAGTTTGCTTCAGTAAAGAGGAGATATTATTTGCTGTTTTCTTCACAGCCTGTGAATGGTTATCCCCAGCAATATGATAACAATTTGGCCAGACAGTAACCCCCTGTGGATGAGAAATATAATGACACACTATAGAGATGCCCTGGAAAGGATGTGATTTGCTTGCAACAATCCATTTGTACTGTTGGGAGGCAGGGTTTCTAAAAACAGCCAATCGTTGAGCAGACTGCTTATCTGCCTACTCTAAACTGCCAAGAAGCATTCCTTTGCTGTGTACATAAGAATTTGCCCATAACTAAGTCATATATATTTAATATAAACTTAACTTGTTAGTTTTCTTGAGTTTTTGAGATCAAGATTAAAAGGTTTTTTGTACATTCCTGACCTTTTGGCTATACAGTATCATCCTGAAGCAATTTGGGCTGGAATTTCTATTGCTAAGCGATGCACTTGTAAAGTGTGATGTCATCTGACCGCATTGCTTAGCAATGGCAATTCTGGAAATCCTAGTTGCCATTATTAACTGAATCCCACTGGTGTTAGTCATGGACCCACTCTACTCCAAACCATTCTTGGCTTGGTCCCTTCCATTCCTGAGCCTTGGTAAGATAACAGACTGCCTTCTCTTCAACTCACCACACTGGCTTTGTCTCTCTATCTCTTCTCTATTGACTGCCTTATCAGCTGGCCTGATGTTCCTGTTGTCTTGTGCTTGCTAGCCTTGCCAGCTTTGCCATCCCCAGCTGAATCTTTGCCATCTTCTTCCTGTGCTTGCTGATGAGGTGTGCCCTGCCTGGCCTTTTGTGAGGCAGCTGCTGGCTGCAACAGGCCTTCTTCCCGAGGCAGCACTCACCCCTTGCCCAAATTGCATGCAGCCTTCTTGCAAGGTTTTAGAACCCTAGAAAGCCTTGCAGGGGCAGCAGGCTGGCTGAGCCAGCAGAATGCAGTGCAGCCAAAAGGGTAGAGATGGGGCAGGGAGGCAGACAGGTGAGGGAACTTGAAGCACTAGTGTGGCTGTCTGCCAAGTAACTGGATTTTTGATCACACGACTATGGGAGTAATTGCAACAGCTGTAATTTTGGTTTCTTATCATCTATCTGCTACCCCCTTCAGTCAGTCAGTCAGGCAGTGCAAAAGTCTTTCCAAATTCAACTGCAATGTGCTAGGAAGTACTGCAGTTCCTGAAGAGTTTAGGGAAGCCGTAGGCTCGACATCTCTGTAACTATTCTGTAATGATTCTAATAAGACATTAGAGAAACATGTACTGTTTCTTGTACACATAGCATAGAAGTGATTTAAGTTATATATCCAAAAGTCAGATAAAATCTAAGATATGCAGACTACCCCCTATCAGTAAGATTAAAATGGCTGTATACCCTTCCCCATTTTATAATAAGCCATATTTCAGAACAGTTACTGCTATGCCAACATACCAGAGTACCTTTGCATGCTGATAAGATTAATATGGTGTGGTAATCTCAACTTCAAGGCCAAAAACTGAAGTTGCCAATAGATATACATATCTACTCAGAAATGAGAAAGACCCAATATGCTTGAGGACAGGGAAGCAGAGAGAGAACAGTACCTCTATTGGTATAGCACCTGTCCCACACATGGGATCAATTATTACATCGGCTGTCTGAGGATCACACAATCTAAACAAAACCAGGATAAAAAGAAGCAGAGTATAGTATTAAGACACAAAGGAAACTAACTGATCACATAATGGAGTGTGTGAAGAGCAAAATAATAAAATAACAAGGAAGCAAACAAAACTGAAAGCCAAAAGCTAACATACATACAAATATAGTATTATTAGTTTTTTCATTCCTCTCTTCCCCCTCATCAATAGTTGACACCATCAAGAACATACAATGCCATCCTGCAAATGGACAATTTGGAAAAAGGGTCTTCCAAATCACCGTAAGTACAACTGCATTCAATAGCTTTCTAGCCTTTTAACTTAGCAAATGCAATCATTCTCGTGATTATTCAGTCATGATTTGAAGAAAACTTATTCTAAATGATCACAAGAATAGAGCCCCACTTGCAGGATGGTGTGCAGTGACCTTGTTGGGAAGGCCATACCTCACATTGGCTGAGCACACTTGACAGCAGCTTCAGAACACAAAGGTAAGTGAACCTGCAGGGGCTTGTGCCTCCCAGTCTGTGTCAGGTTTTCATTTGCTATTGGCAGGGGAGGCCTCCCAGTGCTTCCCCACTCCAAGGCACCTGGCACTCAAAGGGCCACTTGAGCACCTTACTTAAAAACCACCTTACTTAGCAACTGAAATTCTAGTCCCAATTGTGGTCATGTTGAGGACCACCCATATTCAGATTCAAAGTAGAAAAGGTGCAGCATCAGGAAAATATTTATTTGAGCTCAGAAGTGGATAAGAGAATGGTGATAGGTTGCAACCATCTTATTGCACTATGCTGGTAACTCTATTAACTCAAACATGTATTTTCTAGAACTATTCAGTTACTGTGTGAGCCAAGGAAAATATGCAGCTGCTTAAAGGAGGCATCAACAGGGGCAGCAGTGTGCTTTCAGTTTCTGAAACGCCTTTTCCACTTCACATCTGAATAGCTTCACATGCATAACAATTTGAACATTTGGACAGCTCACTATGTATTCCTATAAAATATTAACATATTCAAGATAAGTAAAAACTAAAGTTGGTAAAATGAGGACCCAGATTGTTGGGGGCAATACACTGACTCTGTAAACTGTTTAGATAGGGCTTTAAAGCACTATGAAGTGGTATAAAAGTCTAAGTGCTATTGCTATTGCTACTAATGTTCCATATATAAAATGATGCATGGCATGGAGAAAGTGGACCAGGAGTTTTCCTGCTCTCAAAATACTATGACTGCTAATCATTTAATGAACCTGATTGGAAATAAATTTAGAAAAGACAATAAAAAGCAACTCTTCTCATACAACACAATTAAACTGTGGAATTCAATTTGGATGGCTTTAACTGAATATTATGGAGAACACATGTGTCAGGGTCTATTAGTCTTGAGAGCCAAGTATTATCATTAGACTTGGGCAGAGATACCACTTGCAGGAAAACAGTGACGGAAGGGTGTGTGTTCACCTCCTGCTTTTGAGTCATAAAGACCCCTGGCTGGTCTGTAAGAAACAAAAAGCTGGACTAAGATAGAATTTGCCCTGATCTGGCAAGACTATCCTTATATTTTAAGATGTATATGATTTTATTTTAAAAAAAAAATCCAAACGTATTTCCACTAGTAGAAAAACAGCTTCCTGCATGCCAATTCCATTCACCCATGAAAATTATAATTTAGGAAAACATTTCTGCTAGGGAACAAGTGAAAAGCAATATTACTACTACACTCTTTACATATGTAGGTTCTCCCCTCTATAATGATGTACTCTAAAGAGAATTTCCCAGAACTGTGGGAAAGTGCTCCATGTGCTCCAGAGAAAGAGAATCAGTAAAGATCACCCATCTTTACCTCATCCACCAGCAAGAGCAATTCCCTGGGTAGAATAGTTCTATCAGTAGAAAAATATGTAGACTCAATCTATCAAAAATAGATGTTTTTATGTTATGGTACTGATGGACTGTAGTTCTTCATACAAAAATGCAATAAGCTTTTTTGTATGAAGCTTATTTTTTTAAATGAAGCAAAACAAAGTAAAAACAATGACAAAGGAGAACTACCATAAACATCTGATGGAATAGTTTTAAACATCAAGATGCATAGAATAGTAAAACCTATACATACCAGGTTAGAATGTATGGCATACTGCACAGTTTAGGGTAATTATACCTATGATTTTTAATTGACTGATTGATTGACCATTTGATTTTGGTCCAAATTTGAAATAAATTTTCATTCTTACCTCAACATTCCATACGCAAGAGTGGAACGAAGAGTTGTGGGCCCAAAATGTGTAATATTTCTTCTATGAAGACTCTCCTCTGTTAATGCAATTCCAACGATCACTTCATTATTGTGGATATTGAGAAGAACCTTGAATAAAGTAGATTAATATTTGGTAATTATTAATAGTAATAATAATAATATTAAGGACCGTAATTGAGCCTGGAATTAGAATTGTAATTCATGCCAGTAGTTAAGCAGGTCACGTGACTGTGCCCAATTGCATGACCTTTTCTGTAGAGATTGTTAAGTGAACATCATGGTTAAGTGAATCTATTGCCCATAAAGGGGTTTTTTTGGCTGGGAAAAGTAAATGCCAGTTTCCATGAAAAAACATTGTAAATCATGGTCATGTGACTGCAGGATGTTGCAAATGGCTGTACATGCGTTCCATTTGCTGGGCAACCAAAATGCAATTATGGGACGGGGAGGGGAGAGGACCGGCAGCCAGAACCTCAAATCTGTAAGTGACCAATCGTAAGGTGAGTACTATATGTATTGTGTTTTAAACCATTCTTCCCACTGAACATAAAAGAGGAGACTTTCAAAGAACGAATGTTACCTCTACATCGAAATTGGTCATATCTGCTTTCCATTGAAAGAAGTCTTGTACAGCTCCTCCAAAATCTCTTGCTGCTTCATCTGATTTAAAGTTGTGGTTATCACCAGCTCTATTGCAAGTTACACGGAACTTCAGTGTTTCAGCTTCCATTTCTTGTTTCTTATCATCACCTGATTCCTCTCTGTTGTCACCATTAGATATTATCTCTTCTCTGGGTTCAGACTGCTCGTCGTCATCTGTTGGTACTATTTCATCAGCATTTTCTGGATCTGGGACTTCAGCAGATTTAAAATCATTTTGCACAGGTTTTTGCAATTCTTCATTTCCTTCTTGATTCTTGTTCTTATCTAGCTTCTCCTTCTTTGCGTGACTCTGATGGTTGCCCTTATTTCTTCTAGTTTTTCTTTTCTTAAGACTTGTATTTAACTTCCATACTTCCAAAGAGTTGGTCCAAGGGAGATCCTTAACCAAATCTTCTAAATCCTTTAAAGCTTCTTCCTGTAACAATTTAATAAAAGTTTTGAGACAAACTCATTGTATACAGTTGCATATTTTCCATATTTCAGAAAATGAATTCATTTTTGGAAAGCAATGGATGGTCTGCTAATATCTTCCGGAATGTTCTCCAAATAACTCTTAGCTGTTACTTACAGGTAATCCCTCGGATCTGAGGGTTCCTTTAGCAAATTTTCACCAGAACGAATTTATTCAGAAAGGGTACTTGTGTTAGAAATTCAAAACTGCTATCAAAAACAGGCCTCTGTAGCCATGTGACTTGGATTCAGTCACTGCTGCAGTGGCCGCCATTTTCAACTCTGTGTCTTGCCTGGGCCGTTCAGGATCACAATGCAATTTCCTGAACCCAGCAGGTTTGTTTGTGGTTTTTTTGTCCCTGGTCACATGGCCAAACAAGATCCGGTGATTTTTGTAGCTATCCCAGCACTGAGTTTTTGGGTTTTTTGGTGCTGTGTGTAGGATCCGCCTGGGCTTGAGAACTGGAGTGCTGGAACTGCTTTGGTAAGTATTTTAAAATATTATTTTTTGTTACTCTATAATACTGTACGTAAGCACTTTGGGAACTGTTGTGCTTCTTTTTAAGTACCGTACTATACTTTGCAAACTACAGTATTGTGTTTGTAACTACAGTTCTTTGCAAAGATAAAGTTTGTTTGCATTTGTTTTGAAACTGCTTGTAGAAATGCTAGCCAGCATCTACACAAAGCATTCTATAATGTTGTGTGCTGTATCTCTTCTCTAAACTGCTGATTTTCAAATTTGAAAGCTATTTATATGAGTTTTTGGATTTTGACTGGAGAGGCTTGTGCTGATCAGGGCAGTGTTTTTTTAAAAAAAAAGTTTTAAATCTAAGTTGCCTCCAGAAGTTGTGGGTGCCCCATTACTGGAGGCTTTCAAGAAGAGACTAGAGGGGCATTTATCAGAAATACTCATGTGATAGCAGTGGGTTAGACTAGATGGCCTCAAGGTCCATTCCATCTCTGTTACTATTGCAAGCCAAGAGTTCTGTAAATCTCCATTGGTGCCTGGCTGGAAACTTTTAAGCAACTAGTAATTAGTGGCAGGTGTTTTTTTTTTTTTTTTAAAGAAGCAACTTCAATTGGAGAGTTCTGTAAATTACACCCCCCTCCCCAGCTGTCTGAAGACGCCTGAACTGATCAGCAGCAAGTTAAGTTTTTTTAAAGCTGCAAATGGAGCTGCTTGGAGGCAATTTAGTTCCTCCTTTGGCTGTACTGGAAACAGCTGATTGGCAGCTGGGCAGGAAGTAAGTCAGATCTTCCTTCATTTAATGAGCCATTTGATTCAATTAATGATTTTAAAAATTTGTAAAATTGAGTCTGATTCATTTGACGAATGTTTTGACTTACAAACCTAATTGGTGGGGTCCTCAAGGACTACCTGTATTAGGGGCAGAATCTTTTTAATTGGATGCAAAGAATACAGACTGCCTCTCTGAGGAAGACCATATGTTAAGTAGTTTCAAATGAGTCTTAAAATATGAATCAAATGGCATTGTTTGGAGTTTTTCTTTAGCTTTATGTTGCTCTTTTTTTTAGTTTGATGGTTATTCTTCCCATTTTTATGCTTTTTGTTTATATATTTTGATATTGTGCACTAAGCATCATTGATTTTTCTTAGAGAACGATGAGCTGTATTTCAAAGAAGAGGCTCTATTCTGCAATTCAGATCAATGCTCTTTTAAGTCTTCATTTTTATAAAATCAGCAGCTTTGAAAAACAACTGCCTAAATTGTTTATTTTTCTCTTCCCTCTCTACTTGCACAGTATTTATTAAACTGAAAGTTGAGAAATAGAAATGAGATTTGGTAAATTTCAGAAGCTTTGGAGAAAGGTAAAGAATCAATGCCACCCCCAAATAAAAGAATCAATAAATATTCTCAAGCCCCAATAATCATTGAACTATTTTTGTAATTTAAAATTTGAATTTACTTAGAATCATGGAATAAAAAATAACTTACCTTAGTTGCTTTGAACTGATAATCTTTGAATTCTTGAACGACGACAAATAAATTATCAACTGATCTTAACTGGTGAACCTGGATGAAATTACAGATTCTTATCTTACATGACAGGTATGTATAGTACACTGTACAATTTTAGGGTTTACAGTTTCAGAGGTATACAAACTAAAACTGCTGCATTTCATAGTACTTTTTTTTTTTAAATGAAAGGTTCTATTTAAAAAGTAGAAAATAAATCTACCAAATATATTTTAAAATACTAGCTGGAATAGATGCATTGCAACCTTATAAAATTTGGTATAATGTGCTGTACCATATCAATACCAGCTTGCCTAGCTTAAAAAATGTTTGGATCAGTTCAGGGAAGTCATGGGGATCAGTGCAGATTACTTTTGATAGGAGCATGACTGCCTCTGAAGGCCATTGGCTGAGAAATTAATGGGATTCCTTGTGCAGTTGGTTGGCTGCTATGAGGACAGATTGTTGGACTATATTGATTGGTGGTCTGATCCACTTTGTGTTTGTAGTCTATGTTCTTAATCCACTCACTGTGATTTACAGCTGTCCAACTCTAGCTTTTACCACAAATTATGATAAAACATATGGTTTAATAAAGAGTATGAATCAAGTCCCAGCATTTGGATTCAAGTATAATTCAGTATAATCAATGAATTATTATAGAATATCTTGCCAGAAGCTGGAATGAATGTTAGGCTATAAATCTGAAATTTATTACCATCAGGAATATGTACGTGTGGGTAACCTCAAGGAATACTGTAGCCTCAGACCAATATTCAAATAGCAAATTGCAAGAAATAATAAAATTTTCAAACCTTTGGAAGACTTATAACTGGAATTTCAAAGTAGATCTTCCCACGGCCCTTGCTAATCCTAGATTTTGATCCTAATTTTTCTTGTACTTCATCCGCCGCAGTCAGCTCAAATCCAGTTGGTATAGTAGCTCCAATAGTAATCACAATATCATCAGGATTCTTTAGTTCTTCTTTATTCTCATCTAATGGTGTTCTTGCGTCACTGAGGTTCATGTCAGATAACTCATCAGCAGCCTTTGCAACTTCAGACATTCTGGCAGTTTGGTAGCTTTTAAAGACCTTCCAGAAAGAAAATACAAATAAGGAAACATAAAATAACAATTAAAATAATTGCTACAGACTTTGAAACAGAATAGGAGTAAAATCCAAAGCAATAGAAGTGCTTATATTTCTACCCAAGTAAAATAATATGCTTATTAACACATAGCATATCCAGATGGCGAGGTGAACTTTCAGAAGGAGGAGAGCTTCTTCTGTAATAGCACTCAATTATGAAATTCCGTTCCCAGAATGGTGCCCACATTAGCATCATGTTGGTGTCAGGCTTTTCATTGCATATCTTAATTCATATTGTTTTAATTTTTGAAAGACCACTTTGTTTCTGCCTACTTTACATAATGCTTTTACTTTGTACAGGTAGTCCTCACTTAAGGACTCTCCTGTTTAATGACCATTCCAAGTTATAATAGTGCTGAAAAAATTACTTTCCAGTCTTTCCACTTAAGACAAACACAATGTCTCTGCAGTCATGTGATCAAGATTTAGAAGCTTTGCAAATCTTAAAGGTGCTTTTTCAAGAGGCAACTGGACTTTCTGGTTCTTCTTTGAAGACGTTTCGCTTCTCATCCAAGAAGCTTCTTCAGCTCTGACAGTGAAACGTCTTCAAAGAAAAACCGGAAAGTCCAGTTGCCTCTTGAAAAAGCACCTTTGGGACAACCATGACCTGGATGACTGAGAATCTTCATAGACATCCAACTGCAAAGCAGGCATATGAAAAAAAAAATAGGGATGGGTACAGATGAAAGATCAAGAAAGTCGAGATGGAGGAAACTGAGGAAAAAGTCCTCAGAGAGCCATTTTTATAAAAAGTGGGAAAGAAAGATGATTAGGGGATTGGAGACTAAAACATATGAAGAACGGTTACAGAAACTGGGCATTGCTAGTCTAGTGAAGAGAAGGACCAGGGGAGACATGATAGCAGTGTGCCAATATTTGAGAGGCTGCCACAGAGAGGAAGGGGTCAAGCTATTCTCCAAAGCACCTGAAGGCCAGACAAGGAATAATGGATGGAAACTGAACAATGAGAGATTCAACCTGGAAATAAGGAGAAATTTTATAACAGTGAGAACAATCAACCAATGGAACAGCTTGCCTTCAGAAGCTGTGGGAGCTTCATCACTGGAAGCTTTCAACAAGAGACGGGATTGCCATCTGTCAGAAATGGTGAACGGTCTCCTACCTGAGCAGGGGGTTGGACTAGATGACCTACAAGGTCCCTCCCAGCTCTGCTATCTATTCTATTCTATTCTATTCTATTCTATTCTATTCTATTCTATTCTATTCTATTCTATTCTATTCTCAGTCTGCAAAGGCAAGGAGAGGCAAGGATGAAATACGTCGTTCTGTAATATTCATTTTCTTAGCTATCCTTATTGCTTTGATTCGCCATTTTTTATCCCTATTCTGGACTTTGAATAAAGTGCTTACCCCAACGGGCAATTCCGTGATCGGGACGTACCTCGGTACGCTGATGGGGCTGCTTTGTGGTTCTTCAGCCAAATTTAAACACCACACACAAATATCAACACTACACGTGGGTTGCTTTGGAAAAGAAAAGGCTCTCCCTCCTCACCCAGTCTGCCCTCTGCCCTCGTCCCCTGTATAACGCGAGGAGCTGCGACTGGGCGGGAAGAATGTATCGCAGCCTCGCTGGGAGAAGCCGAGGCCTGTGCGCAGGTCCCGCTTTAGGCTTTCACGGGGCTCCTTCTTCTCTCGTACCTCAGGCACGAGGAATCTCCAAACTCTCTTCCGGAAGAAGGCGAGGGGGCGGTGCGCGGAGGCTTCCGGACGAAAGAGTCCACGAGACGAGCAGACGTTGACTGGCGGAGAGAGCGCCGCTTAGCGGCCGGTTGTACTCGAGGATTGGACTCTATGACTCCGTGCCCATGTTGCCATAGCAGCCCAGCGCGAGGATTTCATAAGGGAGGGGTATGGCGCCTTTTGTAGTTTGGGCTTGGTTCTTTGTTGCGGACCTAAAGGAGGACTGGGCTCTTTCCTTAAGGTTGCAGCTGCATCAGCATCCGGGCTATTTTTGATTACAGCGCTGGCCCCTTTAGCAAGGAAACCTAGTGGCGGTTTTAAAAGAAAATTAGAACGTTTTCTTAAATGGGAAGCAGGATTAGGTGAAATGGTCCAGGCTTAGTAGGTGGCAGCAAATACAGGTAGTCCTCGATTTACAACATTTCTTAGTGGCTGTAGGAGGTTAGCACCCACCCCTTTCCTGGAAGAATGAAATATTTTGGGAAATATTAAAAAGGCAGAATATTATATTTTTCTGGATGAGAAATGAATAAGCATGTTTTGAAGCAGCTCCCATCTTCCTGCCCCCACCCTTTGTCAATGGGCCATTAAGGCCTGGGCCAGTCTATTCTACAAAACAAAAATCTACCTCCTTCAGGCAGAGCCATAGTAGGAATTGCTAAAGATCCAACAAAGATAGGATTAGCCCTCTACACAATAGCAGCAGAAACTCACCACATGTGATCTGGGAAGCATGTGACCTGGGAAGCACATGTGACCATCAGCCAGCAAGGCTAGCTAAGACCCCACCCCCTGGGAGTCTGACAACCAATCAGGATACTGTTTCGGGGGCCCAGGAAGTTCAAAGCCAGAGAGAGCATAAAACCTGAAAACTCGCTGTATCTATCCCTTTTCTGTTCAGGAACTCAAGCCATGTGATCCTGTCCACTATTAAACCATCTTTCCAAGCAGTCACCATGTTTCCAGTATCTTTTCCCCACTTGGAGCAGAACCCAGAAGGATATTTCTTCCAACAGTGGCCATTCAAAGTTACATCAGCTCTGAAAAAAATGACCATTGTTCAAACTTATGAATGGTGCAGCATCCCCGTGGTCACATGATCAAAATTCCAGATGCTTGGAACAACTGGTTTATATTTAGGACAGCTACTGTGTCCCTGGGATCAGCTTTTGCAACCTTCTAACCAGCTAAGTCCAGATTCACTTAACAACCATGTTACTAACTTAACAAATGCAATGATTCACTTAACGACGGTGGCAAGAAAAGTTGTAAAATGGGGCAAACCCACTTAACAAATGTCTCGCTTAGCAATATAAATTTTGGGCTCAATTGTGGTCATAACTGGAGGACTACCTGTAGAATGAGTGGATTTTGTACCTCCCTGCTGCCATTTAAGGGCTGGATTCCCATAATACACTGGATCACAAGCAAGAAAGCCACTTTAAGCCAGCGTTACCTTAAAGTTGCTGAGGTATTTCTCAACCTCGACAACTTTTAAGATAACACCGAGGCACCAGATAAAATTTGGGTGTCTATACAAAATTTCTTTCTTTCTTTTTCTTGTTTAAATTATCTATACATTCTACTTGTCTATAATTGTTCCAACTATGTTGGCTGGAAACATGCGGAAGAGGCCTTTATCCTGCAGTGGATAGGCAATGGCTAAAATGATGAATTCTACTTTACACACAGATCTATTGGTTTAAGGCTGAAGTTTACATTGCAGTTACACCTACCCGGAGATGGAGAGGAGCATGTGAGATTCCTTTGGAATCTATTAAGCAGGACAATAAAATAATTAATGACACCTTGGATGGCTACCTCTACAAGTCTGCTGTTGAACCAGCTGCCTCTCCAGTGGATGGGTCTTTTTTGTACAGTATGTATAGAATGAGAAATGAATTCTACTTAAATATATAAACAGATTATTACATCGTAACTAGGTTTTTAAAAATATTGCATTTTACTAAAGTAGCTTTTTTATCTAGGGGGGCCAATTAATTTTCCAAAGGGACCATATGAGGGTCACCATCTCCCCCTCCAATGACACTCCCCACCCTGTGCTGACACCACCAATGCTGCAGGCTGGACAGGGACAGCTGAAAGGCTGAATGTGGCCCATAAGCCATAAAATGCCCAGGTCTGCTCTACAGAGTATTAGAAAATAACTCATTTCTGGGAAAGGTTTGGCACTTTGAGTAGTGCTGAACCTCACTACTCTTTAATAATGATACTTCCAGATATGGGTTGTTAATTTGTACCTGGTAAAAAATCGTAAATTTCTCCGTCACCCTTGCCTCTCTGGGCTATCTCCGTATTCCTCTACAAAAAAACAAAAACAAAAAACAACAACAAAACCTTAATATGAAGTGGATAATTTTAAAAATCCAGATCCAGAAAATATTGTGATGAAGAGAGAATGTCAAGGTCCATGAGAGACAATAGACTTTTCTCGGATAAGAAAGAGAGGCAAGAGTGAGAGCCGGGAACCAATTTTCACCAAAGCAACTTTGACTCTTCTAAAAAGGGTTTTAGAAGGATCCCTTCTACAGTAGTTGTGGTTGATGCATATATGTCATGTTCCTTCAGTAATGTTTTGGCTGTTTAACCCCCTGCATTTGTTCATATTTTTTCTTGCACGAGTTTAATTCTGGCTGTTTTCTTATACTTACCATATCATTGATTGTTTTAACAATGGTTTGTGTGAACAAGATATAGGGGCTGGTTCAGAATAATACTATAAATAATGTCTTAGAACTACAGGAACCAAAGTGGCTCAACTGAACAATTTACAACTTATTATTTGGAGTGAAGCCAAGCCAGCCGTGGACTTTGGTACACTTTTGTCTATCTGACTTTGGTTTTAGCACACTGGTAGCCATTTACTCAGTCTTTTTGGTTAACTCAAAAAATAGGTAAAGTAGAGTTTCCACATATTACATTTTTTTGTAGTTTTGATGAAATAGGTAGGACCAATGTGAGGGGAATTACAATCTGAACATACATCACAATTAGCAGAATAGCAATAGCACTTAGACTTATATACTGCTCCATAGTGCTTTACAACACTCTCTGAGGTTTTTGTAATGTCAGCATATTGCCCCCGATAATCTAGGTCCTCATTTTACCAACCTCAGAAGGATGAAAATCTTGAGCCGGTCAGGATTGAATTCCTGCCTGCGGGCAGAGAGAGTTAGCCTGCATTACTGCATTCTAACCACTGAACCACTGCATTTTAACCATAGCTCAATATAGGTTCAGTGTGTTCGGATCCACAAAAAATGTAAATTGTTGTTGTTGTTGTTGTTGTTGTTGTTGTTGTTATTATTATTATTATTATTATTATTATTATTATTATTATTATTATTTTGGTGCATTTAAGTTAGCCTTGAATCTTGGCAACTGCCTGGACCAGTCCCTGTAGTTTCCTTGGCAGTATTTTGAGAAGTGGTTTGATATTGCTTAGGGCTGAAAGAGAGTGACTGGCCCAAAGTCACCCATCTGCCTTCCATGCCTAAGGTAAAAATAGAACACTGTGTCTCCTGGTTTTTAGCCTGGTGCATAAAAGCTTTCATTCTTTTACTGGCTTCTGTTAAAAATATAATGTGAAATTCCTATAGAATTAATTATTTGCAATTTGGTTCTAAATCTGATATAGCCTTGAACCCTTTAATAAGGACTAACAACTATTTCAATTTGATACTCTTATTGATGGTGTTTATTTTATGGAAAACTTTGAACCATTCACTAGAGGGCAGTCTTGCATAGACATATTGTATAGCAGTGATAAACTCAATGAAAACAGCAGTTGCAATTCAAGAAAGCTTGACTTCTCAAAGTTGAATTGAGGTCTTTCTTTAGATTGCTTACAGTATTGTGTAGATCTACAGTATTCTGTAAGTATGTGAATTTAAGATAACAAACATAACTTCCTTCCCTCAGCCTTCCATCCTTCCGAGGTGGGTAAAATGAGGACCCAGATTGTTGGAGTTAATATGCTGACTCTGTAAACTGCTTAGAGAAGGCTGTAAAGCACTGTGAAGCGGTATATAAGTTTAAGTGCGCTATTGCTATAACTTATAGCAGGGGTCTCCAAACTTGGGAACTTTAAGACTTGTGGACTTCAACTCCCAGAATTCCATGCATGGAATTCTGGCTGGCTGGGGAATTTTGGGAACTGAAGTCCACAAGTCTTAAAGTTCCCAAGTTTGGAGACCCCTGACCTATAGCATGGAGTATTCCTGTTCATGGCTGTTCAATATTAGACATGCTTCAGGCTAGTTTGTATATTTTGTTGTGAGGAGGAGATTGCACTATAAATGTTTCATTTTCTTTGTTTTTTAAAAAATTAATTTTCCCTTTTTTATTTCCTCCTAATTATTCTGCTTTCTCCCCGCTTTCCTTCACCTTCTCCTCCTTCTTCCAGCCACCATATAAGCTTCCTCATATAGTTTAGAAGCAAACACACTGTACAATTTGAATCTGACTCATTCTTTAAGTTCATCTGATTGAACCCACATTTCCAGGCTTCTATTTTTGCCTTCATTTTTCCCTAATTGACCCTGTTAGAACATAATCCTTTCTTTCATTTATTTATTATTTTCTGTATTTTTTTTCACCTTCCTCCCAAACAGAAGGTTTGGAAGGAAGGTGATAAGACAACCTAAGTTGAAAACTGAAGAAAAAATTAAAAAAATAAAATTGTAGAGAATGAAATAAATCCTGGTATCATTTTCTCTTTTATATATGGTGCCTTCTTGAATACAGTATACTTGACAGCCAAACTTCAGTATTAATAGCAACAACTTGACCAGATAACCATTTTATTAAGGCAATTACCTAGGCATACCCTAATACTTTGAAATAGCTAATCAGTGTCATATTAGTATTGATAATAAGAGCTATGGTGGCACAGTGGTTAGAATGCAGTATTGCAGGCTAACAAATTGTCAGCAGTTTGATCCTGACTAGCTCAAGGTTGATTCACCCTTCCTTCCTTCCAAGATCGGTAAAATGAAGACCCAGATTGTTGGGGTTAATATGCTGACTCTGTAAACGCTACAGGTTAGAGAGGCTGTAAAGCATTATGAAGCGGTATATAAGTCTAAGTGCTATTGCTATAACGGCCTCTGCAACGCAAGTTTCCTCTGACTGTGGCAATTGTTCTGTGACATATATTTCTGTGTAGGAAAATGTGACTGTGATAAGTTATCTCATAGGCTAATCATTACATGAACTTGCCACATGAATCTTTCGTTGCAAACATCAGTGACTGATTATAAGTTATCTCTTTTCAACTCATTAAACACTTAATGAATGATGCATATGTTCATATGATATGCTTTGATACTCTTCTTCCATTATGATCAAAAAAGTTGTTCTCAGTATTTATTGTCATATTTCACATGTTTAACTGGAATTTTTTATTAGCAGGTTATTTGCTTACGACAAAAGACAGTTTGGTCTAGTGGTTAATGCATCAGGTTTAAAAACCAGGTGTGCTGTCCTGCTCACACACATAACTGTGGTTTTATTAATATTCCCCTGCAACTCCCTTCACCAAAAATCCAGAACTGTCCCAATTACATCAAGCCACAAGAAGACCAATGCTAATCCACAGAGCAATGGCCAATGAGTCCACAAGGCACTTGAAAGTTTCCCAATCAAAATAAATCCACCAGGCAAAATTAAATCCACAATACAAGAGGGTTCACCAGACAAGAAAAGTCCAGTGTTCACAAGGCACAATCCAAGTCAAAGCACAGTGTCAATCAATCCAAAGCAAGGCAAGAATCACAACAACCAGAAAACACACAGCTAGGAAATGAACACATTGTTTCCATCTGTCTGCTATGCTAAATAGCCAGCTTATGGTGCAGCCCATCTAGAAAGATGAGGCTGCCTCCTCACAAGTAATCTGTCTGACCTTCTCTGCTCCTGCCTTTTCTCTGCCCTACGTGTTTTTGGATCAGATGCAGAAGACAGTTCCTCTTCCTCATCAACAATTGGCCACAGCTGCATGCATGCTTTCCCCCACCTGAAGCCTCAGGGCTGTCCTTCTGCAGCTGTGCTTCAGCCAAATCCCTTTCAGATGGCTGCCTGAAGCCATTGGCCAACTCTCCTCCAAATGTGCCTGGAACTGGTTCATCCTCCTCCGGGCTGGCATCTGGAGAAGTATCTGGGAAAGCATTTGGGGGAGTCATCACACTAGGAAACCATAAATTCTAGTCCTGGCTTGGGCAGAAATCCAGCTGGGTGACCTTGGGTCAGTCACTTTCTCTCCTCCCTAGGAAGGAAGCAATGGCAAATCACTTCTGTAAAACCTTGTTAAGAAACCTACAGGGGTTGTGCAGTTTTGCCAAGCAGTGTGTCTCAAAAGTTGGGATATATGCAGTTTCATCTGGGGGATACTACTGGAAAGGTGCATACATTACCCTTAAAAAAAGCAGGACAAATCAATCTTGGGAGTTGGTAGCCTATATAGCTCTCCATATTATGAAAATATGATTCTGTGGCATATAAATTATTGTCATATAGATGATAATAATTTATGCGTCCTCCATGAAGATTCCAGCAATAAATATATTTAGATCATGAGTGAGATTTTCCACCAAAATATCTTGTTTCAAATTCTTTTTCTAGAAGTTAACTTTGCATAATTATCTATATTAGTCCTACAATATTTTGCTGCCTGAAGCAGAATATGAATTTCCTTCACCTCCGCAAGATATCTCCATCTCCTGTTGTGTCCTTTCCGTCAGATCAATATCATAAATTAAATAACAAAAACTGCAAAAAATAAAACCTCCAGCACAAGTAGATAATCTGTTTCTAATTACACTTTAGTGCAAGCAGCATGGTATTATTTTCAAATTTAATAGCATTTGGTCTTTTAACATCAGCTTGCCTTTCATATTGAATGCTGATTTTGTATTCCACTAACCTTAACCTTGGATAATTTTAAAATTAAAAACAAAGCTTGAGATTAGAGTCATTTCTCATCACTGCGAAAAGGGTCACATTGCAGATCTTACCTATGTAATGTCTCAGCAGAGAGCAGTACTGCTCTGAGCCTGGAACTAAGCAAGGTTGGTCTAGAGTAGCACTTAACTGGGAGATCATCAGATAGAGATAGTCCTCGACATACAATCACAACTGAACCCAAAATGTCTGTTGCTAAGCAAGACAGTTGTTAGGGGAGTTTTGCCCCATTTTATGACCTTGCTTGCCAAAGTTGCTAAGTGAATCACTGCAGTTGTTAAATTAGTAACACAGTTGTTGAGTGAATCTGGCTTCCCCATTGCTTGTCAGAAGGTCAGAAAAGGTGATTACATGATCCTGTGACACTGCGAATATCATAAATACATGCCAGTTGGTAAGCATCTGAATTTGGATGACGTGACCATGGGGATGCTGCAACAGTCGTTAAACTGTGAAAACTGGTCATAAATCACTTTATCAGTGTCATTGTAACTTTGAACAGTCACTAAACGAGATCTATCTGTAATTCCAGGGATGAAAGTTATACTGGAAAGACTTGGAAAAAGATAGTGACAAATACTGTATTGTGGCTAAGGAAACTCTAAAGTTATGTCCATGCAGTCGCCAGGAATTGAACTCCAAGACTGGACAATGTTTAATTTCAATCTGTTTAATATTTCTCCTTCCATGATCTTCTCAAACATTGTTGTCTCACTGCCCTGTTAAAAACTTTAAATCAGGAGTGTCAAACTTGTGGTGTCACAGCGTCATGTAACATATCGCGACTTCCCCCCTTCGCTAAAACGGAGGTGGGCATGGCTAGCACATGAAGAATCTGGCCTGCAGGCTACGAATTTGACACTCCTGCTTTAAATGCAAAGGTTTTTGATCCTAGAAATGTCTTACTGCTAATGTTAAGGTAGTATAGAGTATATTTCTCAAATATGACAACTTTCATATGGGTGGACTTCAGCTCCCAGAATTCCCCAGCTATGTACTGTGTTTCCCTGAAAATAAGACCCTGTCTTATATTTTTTGAACCCTGAAATAAGTGCTTGGCCTTATTGCCATGCGCTCAAAAGCCCAATTGGACTTATTATCAGGGGATGTCTTATTTTTGGGAAAACAAAGTACATCTTTAAGTTTGAGAAATAATAATATGGAAAAAGTGCTGCATCTTCTAGCTTTGAAATAGTGCAAATATCTATGTTGGGTCAGGAGGAACTATCTAAAGCCAAATATGAATGAAAATTATTCTCTAATGCAGTGGTTTTCAGATGGTTTGGGAGCATTGTTAATCAAACAGTTTGTGTGACAGCTTTCTCTGTGGGCCATGGATGAGGGGCTTGGCATTTACAACAAAATACCAATTTTGCTAGAAGGAGATCAGTAACAGATGTTATATCAGTAATGATATAGATTGCTGCAATTTGACTTCACACAGCACAACGTCCCATCATGCTTTACTACAAAGGATTCCTACTTCATAATTCTCAGACAGAATAGCCCACAGGATTATGGAAATTGAATGACACACCTGGGAGAATTGGGGATACTATCAAGTTCAGGAAGGCTGCTATAATACAATGCTACTTGTCAGATATTCTGCTTCAATCTGCCCATTTTTTTTTTTTATGATGAGGCAGCTTTGATTAATTCATCTCTCCCTAAATCTTTTAAGTGAGGAGCTCAGCTTGTCTTCCCTTATTTTGGAAATTGGGCACTTGATCATTTTGAATTATTCTCAGCTCAGCATAAAAAAATTTACTATTGTGAAATGGTATAAAGAATGAAGTGTTTGGTGGTTGAGAAAAAGGAAGGCCATCGTTAAGAAATAAAATAACAGCATTTGGAAACCAACTTAAAGAATCTCTGTTGGAGTTAAAGAACAAATGGGAATGAAAATTGCGAAACCACACAAGCTGTGTCATTAAACAGAAAGACAAATATCAAGCACCTTAAGGTGAAGGATTGTTTCCATGACAACAGATTGCGGCTAGAGCTATTTCTTAGAAAAATCTATGTGTTTTGTAAGTCCTGCCTTGAATAGTTAGAAATATGTTTACAACTTCCGTGAATAAGATTTCATAATTGTAAAGGCTTTCTCCCCACCAAATGTTTCATGTTTCAACACTTGAATGCCCTGATATGATTGCTGTCTGGCAAAATTGATGGGTCAAGAAATCAGCATTTCTTACATAGCAAGGGTCCCAAACAGTGGTGGGATTCAAATAATTTAACAACTGATTCTCTGCCCTAATGACTGGCTGGGTGGGCATGGCCATGGTGGGCATGGCCAGGGGTGTGACAGGCAGCACTTGGCATCCTGCACCCCCCTGGGAGCAATAACAGGCTAGGGGGCCACCCCGTGCCCCGTTTTGGGCCTAGTAGGCCTCCCCTCAGCCTCCAAGGAGCAAAAATGGGCAGTGGGGGGGGGTGGCCAGGCCGCACCCCTGGGCCCCATTTTGGGCCTACTAGGCCTCTCTGCAGCCTCCTGAACGCAAAAACAGACCAAGGGGGGGCCACGCTGCACTCCCCCCGCACCCCATTTTGGGCCTACTAGGCCTCTCTGCACTTACCTAGGAGCCAAAATGGGGCTCATGGGGACTCCTAGAAGGGGCAGGGAGGGGCGGGGCTAGGGTTGCCAGGTGTCACTATTTGAGCGGACAGTCCACTTTTTTCACATTATGTTCACCTTTTTTTCACAAAATAGTGGACATTTTTTTTATTCAAAAGCTTTATGATGAAATGGTACGTAATCTAAAGCTGTACAGTCTAAGAGAATAAGGATAGGAGAATCACGTTTTGTCTTTTTTTTCATAAGTTAGAATGAGACAAAGATCGAATGCTCATTGCAATAATCACATTTTATACAACAGCGCAAAAAATGCATTAAAGCAGTTATCTTTTGATATCGAAAATGTAGTTCTGAAGGTTTTTGCCAAATTTTCGAATTCTGCGAAGAAACAAGAAGAGTTGAAATCATTTTTTGAGTTTTGCGAGTCAGAATTCCATGAAGTTTTGCGCCATGTTCCAACACGTTGGTTAAGTTTGTTTAAAGCAGTCAAAAGACTTCTTTTAAACTGGATACCTCTGAAATCGTATTTTATTTCTCTTGGATCTGATGAGTGCCATAAGGTTATCTGGAACCTTGTTTCGGATCAGGAAAATGAACTCGCAAAGGACGATGAACGAACAATTTCAGAATTGTATTTATATTTCACGCACTTCTTCATGTCAATAATGCAAGACACCCTACTGAAGCTGGAAAGCAAGAAAATTCTTGCATGTGATCTTCACATTATCATGTGTAAGCTGCGTGATTCTTTGCAAAAAAAAATACAATGAGCAGTTTTTTGGAATGAAAGTTTTATTTGCCTTACGTAAAAAACATTTGCCTGAGAATGCCGTGCAAAAGTTCAAGAAAGAAGCCATCAACGTGTATCAAAGAGCCATTGCGTACCTAGAAAAGTGGTATAATTTCACCGATTCAGTATATGAGATGCTAAATTGTTTCAATCTAATTGATTGCAATAATCCTCCAACTTGAGAAGAAATGACGAACATCTGGTTATTATCACCATGGCGAGAAGAACTTCCACCCAACACTCTCTTCGATGAAATTTCTGCCTTAGAAGAAGTTTATGTTCATCTGCAGGGCGATTCATCCCTTGATAAGTGGACGTACTTTTTCAAGAAAGAGCCAGCTCCGAGTTTACTGAAACTGTTCCAGTATTGTGCATCAATTCTGGTATCAAATGCAAACGTTGAACGAATTTTCAGCGTCATGGGAAATTTGTGGACTGACGAACGTAACCGACTGCTTGTATCAGTTCGAAGTGAACTTTGTATATTTTTAAATATTTCTCAATGTTGAACTGAAATTAAAGAATTATTCGTTAAACACAAAGAATTGATCAAAGCTGCGCAATCAAATAAAAAATATACACGACAGCAAAGTAAAATGTAATTTAATATTTTACATATTATTATAATATATTTGATGTTTTGAATTTTAAGTAAAGTTTTGAAGTGATTATTTTAATACGTGTTAAAATGTTTGTAAGAAAATATATAATTTAATTGTAAAATTTTTTAAATTTTTTTTACTACTTAACCCCGCCCCCCGCTTGTCCGCTATTTTTTGGAAGCAGACCTGGCAACCCTAGGCGGGGCGAGCCAGCAATTTATCAACTGGTTCGTCCCAAACCAGCTGAATCCCACCACTGGTCCCAGATCAAAAGTTTCCTATGGAGTCTGAAGATTTATAAAGCATCTATACAGAACAATCTGGTGCCAAAAGGTCCAATTTTAAAATGGGTCCATTGATCAGCTTGTGTCTTCTGACTTTAGACAGTGACAAATGGGACCATTTAAAGGTTTTCACAAGTTACTCTTTGCCCCATATAATTAGAGAATGAACTTTCTTTTTATTTCCACTTCCATTAAAAAAAAAAACCCATACAAAACAATCAAGTGTGAAATGGCTCAAATTCTGAAAACATGATCAATTGCTATGAAGGTAGAGAAGCGCTTTGAAAGCTTTCCCATAATATCCTCTGTGTATCTCTTGATTGATCTGGACCATCCTTCCTCACCTGGTTGTCAGGCTTCACTTATATTGGAACTAGAAATCTCATTGGCAGTAATTCAAGGACAAACACATTGATAAGCACTGTTTATTGCAAGAAGTAACAAAAATCCATTAAGAAGAAGCTGGCAAGTGCCAAGAATGAAATGCAGGCTAAGCCATATTTATAATAGAAGAAAAAATACATTTTTGTGCCTCCTTCTCTGACCCATGTTATATTCCAAGCTGACAGCTTCTTGGTTTTGGACAGGAAGTGCAATTGGCACTATGGGCATCTATGGAAGCTGTACAGGGTAGCAAATATGCCCTGGGATATCATAATGCAAAAATTGCTCCTTATGCTCTTGCAGGGGTGTAGCATTCCACTGTAAGAACGAAAAGATGGAACTTGTGCCATGATGTACATTTTAGTGTGATAGCTTGGAATTGAGGCTTACTGGTATAAATGTCTCTTGTTATTATAATGCTGTAGTCTGATCTCAGGTAGTTTCCTTCTGATTTGGCAGACCTAGTCTTATACTAGTGGACCATAATTATTAACTAGCACAACACTTCAAATTGCTTTAAGTGAAGTAGAATTATGTGTTTATGTATATTTTCATATTGAATTCAGGCATTATGATAAAACATAAAGTAGTTTATTGGCTTTAGATATGCACAGTGGTAAGTGATCCTGGCTAATATTGTTCCAGGATTTTTACTTGATTTCTGGGAAAAATAAACAGTTCTATACAGGGCTTATATCGGGGTGAAATTTACTTACCTTTGCTACTGGTTCACAAATGTGCGCATGTGTGCCTCCATGCATGCGCAGAGCCTTCTACGCATGCGCAGAGGGTAAAAAACAGGACGTGATGAGGTTGGGTGGGTGGGCGGAGCCTCCCGCTGCCGGCGCTACCAGTTCGCCCGAGTTGGATAGAACTGGCTGAATTTCACCACTGGCTTATATTAAGGTGACCAATCGTCCTCCTTTAGGGAGGACAGTCCTTCTTTTGTAAGTTCTGTCCTCTCTCAAAAAGTGTCCTCCTACATGTCCTCCTTTTCGATATTTGAAGACTAATCTGTAAATCTCCGTATTTGATCGATGCCGATCCAATGCGTTGTGTGTGATGTGACGTATTTATATTTGACATGATGATTTGTCAAGGCTTGGTACAGTGCGGTGAGATGCGATTATGAGACGCATGCGCTCCGCACAGAATTGTTTTGAGAGAGTGCGCCGCGCGCAAGTGGCTTTTTTTACTTCTTACCGAAACATGACACAGCACACATTAGACTCATTTCTTTCTCAGTGAATATTTAATCATACATAGGTGAGCACAATAATTCATGTTTTATTAATTAATTATCTATATTCGTTCAATGGAAAAGTACTCATTTAAATAATAATTAATAGGCATGTAAGCATAATTACAATATAAAATGTTATTGTTACAAATGTTTTTTATTATGCATTTATCATATTATAGTGTATTCTGTATTATTGTTGCAATGAATAAAATGTTTATTTACGATATTTTTTTTCTTCAATTTATTTGTGTCTTCCTTCTCATTGTAAAAAAGTTGGTCACCTTAAAGACTTAAAGACTTTTGCCAAGTCTTTTTCAGGTCTTTTGTATGAAGATGGTTATATAGCTCTATTCATTTGCTGTCCAGAACTAGCCAAATATAAAATTTGGGCTAAGACTTTACAGTATATGTTTCACTGCCCTCCACCAAGGCAAAAAGGCTGAGTAAACATGATATTTTAAGGATTTATTCCACAAAAGAAGATTTAGTACAAATGTATTCCTGACAAACATTATAGCTGAATGCTTGTATGTATGTATGTATGTATGTATGTATGTATGTATGTATGTATGTATGTAGATTTCAGTCAGGATTATCAATTATTCTGGTTGGATCAATAGTTTTTGAACACTACTTATATCATTAATCATTATATATCCTAAATGTTCTGTCATCCTAAACTATTCCCATTACTACCAACAATTAGAACCTTATTTTTATTATTATGCGACAGACCAGTTGCATTTATTCTTCTTATTCCTTATTTTAAAGTGGTAATGGAAAAACTATATGTTGAATTTTCATCCTGAGATATGAAATAAAGACATAATTATTTAAGATGTGGTATTGTATGTTTCAAATGACCTGGACACAATAGTACCTAAATGGGGGGAAAAAAATCCTGCTAGGTTTTCTATTTCAAAGGATATATTAGTTTTCTATGCTACTAACCTGTTGTCCAAAGAGGGTATATGTTTATTTGACCCAATTAAATTTCTTAATTTATCTGCAACCAATCTGTGGTCTTTATGTACTTTTGGCTGCCTAGCACTTAGTCTTATCTAATTAAACAGAATTATGTTCTTCAGGTTAGACTCATCCTATACTCCTCAGGTATGTTCATTAAATTATTTTTCCTCCTTAATGCCCATGCTGACACAGTCAGTATTTCTTATCCTTGAGGCTTATTGGTGAGTAGCTTCCTCAGCTAATTCCACTCTTCTTCCTTCTCTCTCAGCAACTGCAGATCTTCTCTAGCACCACTCCACTGTTTCTCTCCAAGATTCCAAAACAGAGCCAAGAGGCCGGTTCTGCCTTTGAAAAATTGCCTCCAAAGCAATTGAGATGAACCAAAAATAGAAAGGAAGGTTGGCATGATATGAGGAGGATTTGGGAACCTTCTGAGATTGCATCTAAGGATGAAGGGTGTGTTTGGGCCATGACAATGTTGGTGATGAAGGTGAATAAGAGAGCTGAATTTAACCCTTAATGCACTGCCAGTTCTCCATTATCCCCAATATTTATTTGATTAATCCAGGAGTGTCAAACTCGATTTCATTGAAGGCCTCATCAGGGTTGTGTTTGACCTCGGGGAGCCAGGGTGGGTGTGGCCAACTTGACGTCACTCATGTTGGGGTGCCTGTGGTGGCCCAAGCATCCTGCCAGTGAAAACAGGCTCCTGAGCTCCGTTTTCAGCTAGGACGGCCTGCTGCAACTCTCTGCCACCAAAAACGGATCTTGGGAGGGTTGCGAGAGCTCTGTTTTCACGGGCCAGTCCTTCACTGTTTCCAAGGTGCCCCGTGGACCAGATCTAAGCACCCTGTGGGCTGGATCCGGCCCGTGGGCCTTGAGTTTGACACCCTGGATTAATCCAAGAGTTTGGTAGGTGACTGAAAACTAATTGTTAGAAAGCATTTTCAGGGAAGAGGAAAAGGATGCGACATGGCATGGTGAGATTTGAAAAATTTTACTACTGGTTCTGTGGGTGTGGCCAGGGACTGTGACAGGCAGCACTTGGCCTCCTGCACCCTGCTGGGAGCAAAAATGGGCCACAAGGGGGATGATGTGCCACCCCCCCCGTGCCCCGTTTTGGACCTAGGAAGCTTCCTGGGAGTGAAAATGGGCTGCAGGGGGGCCCTGCCCCCTGCCCCCCATTTGGGCCTAGGAGGCCTCCCTGCACTTACCTGGGAGCCAAAATGCGGCACAGGGGGACTCCTGGAAGGGGCGGGGCAGGAAGGGGCAGGGCCAGACAGCAATTTAACTACCAATTCGGCCAAATGGGCTGAATCCCACCACTGGTTATCTTCACTCCTTGCCCATGAACTTCACCACAAATGTCTCATCCATCTGTATTTATATTCACTGAGGTATAAAATTGTTTCTGATCTAGACGTGGAATCAGATTATATGAAGAGCTGCTTTTATCTGTGTAATTCTGTCTCTCCCTCTAGAGCTGTTTCACAACTCTTTGAGTGTCTACTGTTTAGAAAATTGGTTGGGAAATCTGTAGATAAATAAGCCAGTGAATAGTTTAAGCTGGAAATAATTGATGTGGAACCAAGAGAAATGGTACAGCGATTGAAAAGCCATGCCATATGAAAGGTTAGCTATCCGATTACAAATTTTGCACAAAATGAATTCAAACATTGATGTTGTAATATGAATAGTTCTTCTGTTCTTTTCATCTGCACTTGTGGGAACTTGGTTGGGGGGAGCACATTTATCCATACATCTATTGTGTTAGCAAGAACAGAGCTGCTCCAACTAACCCATTTTTCAGTTTGGATCATAAAACTCTAGCAGCTATGAAGTGCCTTAGGGTCTCTTTTTCAGAAGGATTTGATCAGCCAACATCACATCTCTGGCTTCATACTTGTTCATTTTGATAACCCAAAAGTAAGAATAGTCTCAGCCTCTGATCTAAAAACATGGATGTTTTACTCATTCTGTAAGTGATATGGGATTTTTTTTATAACTACAACTGTGTTCTGTAACTACAGGTAATCCTCAGTTTATGACCACAATTGATCCCAAAATTTATGTCGCTAAGGGAGAAATTTGTTAAATGAGTTTTGCCTCATTTTATGACTTTCCTTGGCACATTTGTTAAGTGAATCACTGTACTTAAATTAGTAACATGGTTGTTAAGTGAATCTGGTTTCCCCATTGACTTTGCTTGTCAGAAGGTCTCAAAAGAGGATCATAGGACTATGGGATACTGCAACCGTCATAAATATGAATCAGTTTCAAGCATCCAAATGTAAATCACATGACCCTGGGGATGCTGCAATGATCATAAGTGTGAAAAATGGTCATAAGTCATTATTTTCAGTGCCATTGTAATTTTGAATGGTCACTAAATGAACGGTCATAAATCAAGGATTATCTGTACATGTCTGATTGTGGACAGGACCATGCAAAGGACCATGCAAGTTGCCACAGCCAACTTGCCACAGCCAACACATCATGGCCAACACATCATGGCCAACTTGCCATGGCCAACTCTTTGCGGGACAATGTAACAATTCTATTTAATTATTTAAAATAAATAAAAAATACTTTACTTTTTGCCATTTGCATTTTATTCTGTCACTCCTTTTGCATCCTTTCTTTAATGATACTATTCCACTATTTCTTTGACATTAGTGTAACTCTTGTCCCACAGTGAGTTGTCCTGCAGCAAGTTGGTCATAGTGAGTTGGCTGCAGCACGTTAGCCATGGTGAGTTGGCTGCGGCAAGTTGGTCATGGCAAATTGGCTGTGGCGAATTGTCATAAAATTGTCATGCAAGAGTGTCCATAGGCATGGTAAATAAAAGGCAAAGTAACATCCTGATAGCACATTGAAACTTTGAATTGTTTGAATTTGAATTGAAATTGTGCTGTTGCACATCAAAAGAAGCAAAACTTCTATCAGACCATCATGGTCACGTTTTGAGGTTTTTTTTTAAACTTCTCCTGCAAACACCCCTAAGCCCTTGTGAAGACAGAAGTAAACATGCATTTGGAACTGGATAGATGGCAGAAAAGAAAGCAATCTGGAGCAAAGAAAACAGCACGTCTTCCACATTAAAAAGAATAAACAATGTTTGGAGGGGCTCTGGTTGTACCTGAGCAGGAAGGAAGAGGCTTGGGATAGTATAGCCAGAAAAAAAGGCAACCTGCCCTGGAACTCTGAACAGGAAACTTTATAGGGGACCGTTTCATTGCCAATTCCTCTTCCCAAGTTTGCAAAGCAGCTTGTATCATGGAGTAGTAATGACCCTTTCAATTTACAATCTCCTTCAATTAACCTTATCTTCTGATGATCACAACCCTGGACCTGTCCGGGTTGTTTTCTTGGCAACAGTGGTGAGTGGATTACTTCACTTCTATTTTCTTTAAGTGTTTGGCAGTGTCCCAAACTCATTCACAGTCTTAGGGTTTCCTGCAGGAGTGAAATCCAACAGGTTCTGACAAGTTCTGGAGAACCAGTAGCGGAAATTTTGAGCAGTTCGGAGAACCAGTAGCGGAAATTTTGAGTAGTTCGTAGAACAGGCAAATAGTCACTCTCTGGGCTGGCCCCAGAGTGGGGTGGGAATGGAGATTTTGCAATATCCTTCCCCCAGGAGTGGGGAGGGAATGGGGATTTTGCAGTAACCTTCCCCTGGAGTGGGGTGGGAATGGAGATTTTGCAATATCCTTCCCCTGCCACGCCTACCAAGCCACACCCACAGAACTGGTAGTAGAAAAATTTGGATTTCACCACTGCTTTCCTGGCTCACTTTCTTCCACGTACTAGGTTGGATCCGCCAAAGTTGTCTAGGTGCTGCCCCTTGGTTGTAATGTGGGGAAGTGCACCAAGACCATTTTGAAGGACCAGTTCTGAAGTTAGGAGGACCTTTATGGCTCAAGATAGCTTGGAGCTGCCAGACTAGTCTATCAGCTGTTCTAATTGATTCACATGGTCATATTGATTTCACAATATCTAAAAGCAGAGAATTGATCTCATTGCTTTCTCCTCTTTCTTGTCAGGTTTCCATCTCTATTTTTTTTCCCCTGGCTGTGCATTGATTTCCTAGCTCAGTGTTTGAGCCCTGGCATGAATCACAGATTTATAGTGCTGAGCTCTGCTGTGCAATTGAACACAGGGGAAGGAAGTCCAATCAGGGCCTAATCAGACAGCCACTTTCCCTAAGAACCTCCAGGCTGCATCACAATTAGGCTAATCACAGTTTGAGAATATTTTCTGACCTCTGAAGCAGAAATAGAGGCAACACACTGAGATTGTTTCTTGCTTTGAAGATGAGAACTACTGCATTTAAGGAATAAAAATGCTTCCCCCCCCCCCCCCCACAGTTTGGAGCATTATTATGATTGCTTCTTGATACTGGGAGGCAGAAGCAAATGTTAGAGGAGGGAGCCACAAACTCAGCTGTCTTAGAGAGTGTTGTTTTCCTCCTTACATTCCTTATTTATTGTTTCCCCTACCTTCTCAATCCTGGAATCATCCCAAGAGCAGTCAGCTTCCTTCTACATCCAAGTTTGTTGCTGATGTACAGATAGTAGCTTGAATCAGAACAAAGCCAGGATGCTATATGTAGATGCCTCCGAAATAAAATCAGTTTTGTTTGTTTATTCGTGGTGAGCATTCACCAGCATTCTTAGTTTAATTTTATTTATAAGTTGTTGGATACATTCATACACATTCATCAAATTGTTTCCTTCCTGGGGCAGAACAGAAGAGGGATCACCTGGTGTCCTCATTTCCATCTCAATTCTGCTGCAGTTGGGACTGTCTATGCCACGCGTGTCAAACTCGATCCATGTCAGACCTGGAAGCCATATTTCTACTTTTGTGCCTTCAGGCTTCAGGCCTGCCACAAATTCTACTGTGGGAAAATGGGAGTGGGGATTGTATAGAGTGAAGAAGATACATAGTCAAAATAGAATACTTTTAGAAAGTCAAGGCCATTGTGCCCTGCAGCTGTGATGAAAAGAGTGAGGAGGTATCTTCTGTTCTGGAGGGTACCTGTTTGGTTCGTGTGATGGACATGTTGGTGAGGGCAAGGACTTGAACTTTCTCTTGGGTGAGGAAAACCCGGAAGCTCTCAGATTCGGGTTTTCCCAGATGTGCCAATATGACATCTCTAATAAAAATTAGCTTTGAGGAAACTCAAGCCTCAGAGTTTGATTTTGTTGGGGGTGTTACTTGGAACCCTGACACTGACAATCGCATCATGTGACATATCCTGATGTATCCTGACTTTTTTGCCTTTGCGGAGACAGGATGGGTGTGGCCTGCATGTGATGCATCTGGCCCGCGGGCTCCCAATTTGATGGGTCTGGTCTATGCAGTGTTTCTCAATCTTGGCAACTTCAAGATGTGTGGACATATGTGCTAGTCATTCCCAACTCTAGGGGGCGGTGCTCATCTCTGTTTCAAAGCCGAAGAGCCAGTGCTGTCTGAAGATGTCTCCATGGTCATGTGGCCGGCATGACTAAATGCCAAAGATGCATGGAACACTGTTACCTTCCCACCAAAGGTGGTCCCTATTTTTCTACTTGCATTTTTTATGTGCTTTCAAACTGCTAGGTTGGCAGAAGTTGGGACAAGTAACGGGAGCTCACCCTGTTACACAGCACTAGTGATTTGAACCACTGAACTGCCGACCTTTTGGTCGACAAGCTCAGCGTCTTAGCCACTGAGCCACTGAGCCACCACGTCCCTCGATATTGATATAGATGCAGATATATAGGTAATGCAAATGGTAGTGGGTTATTCATGTTTCTCTCTCTTCCTGCATTTCGTCCTAATTATCTTTGATGTTTGTTGATATTTGATAGAAAACATCAAGTTTTATTTTTTTGCTAACTGTGCTATGTGGTGTGGATGTGCTTAGTCTGGATATAGGGATTGACGTGAGAATACAAACCAAACTGAAAATTACCCACAATTTTCCAACACAAATGAGATTACATTTCATGTAACACAAGATGTGAGATAAAACTATATAACCTACAGTTTATGTTCTTTCAGCTTTATATTTCTTCTTGAATGTCCCAAAGGAGAAATGTTTCAAATGGACATGTTTTGTATTAACGCCAGATAGATAAAGCAGCAGTCAGCTTAAAGTAAAAGTAAATATTTTTCTCTTTTCAAATGTTCCGGAACATTTGTCTTTTCCATTTAAACTATTATGCATTTATTTCAGATTCTGACTGTTTTTATTTAGTTAGCACTATCATCTGAAAAGTTATAGAGAAGAGATAATTTATTAATGTTCTTCTGTTTACTTACACATTCTAATAAAAGCAGATCAGCCAACAATATGTGGGTGAAAATATGTGGGTTTTTTTTTTTTTAAATTTGAAAGTTGTATTTTAAAAAAAATCTGACAAATATGACAAAAGATATCAGTTTATAAAAAAAGTTTGTGGGTGCAGATTTCTTACTGGAATAGTAATCATAAACATATGTCCATATACCGTATTTTTTGGAGTATAAGACGCACCTTAGTTTTTGGGGAGGAAAATAAGAATAAAGCTGATTGGCAGGTGGATCGCCTTCCTGGAATACCCCCAATCAGCTATCTCCAGAGGTGAAGTTTAGTAACAGGTTCCTTGGTTGTGAGCTCTGTGGCTTGCTTTTTTTTTTTTGCTTTTTTTTCTGCCTCTGAAACTAAAAAGCCTCTGTAGCTCTGTTTGGGGGATTCTTTTCTGAAGCTTCGTTTCTGATGCTTTTTTCAGCCTTTGAAACCTCAATTTGAGAAGCTGGACGGGGCTACATTCAGAGTATAAGATGCACCCAGATTTTCACCCTCTTTTTTGGAGGAAAACTGTGCGTCTTTACTCCGAAAAATACGGTAATTCTTTTTTAGGAATATTCAGCCCATCACTTTGAGTTCCTATTGATACTCTGTATATTTTATGACTGTGTATTTAGATTTCTAAAAATATGTAGACCCTGAAATTTGGGGAGAAGAGCACAATGAACACACATATGCTTCAGATGAAGCAATTAGGAAAAAATGGCAATTATCCAATTATGGCAACTGTTCCTTAAGCGTTTTTCTATTGATACTTTCATGCAACAGTATGTGGAAGACTCAATTTTTATATGTGAATGGTGTCCCTGGCCTGTATGAACAACTTCAGGCATTCATAAAAAACAGCTATAAACAAATAAGGCTTGTTTATAAATTGTACAAAATGTGTATAATTTAGCGGTAGAATTCGCACTGCTTTTCCAATATCCAACTTGAAAAAGTAGATGCTTTCTGTGAACAAGAGAGGTTTATTTAACTTTTTTTTTTTAATTTGGCAGTTATGTATAACAGTACAAATATTTTGTTATCTTTAGTAACCTCTTAAAGATTGGAAACAGGGATACAGTTCCCAGTTTTATGGTTCCCACTCAATTTCTATTTTTCAAAAAAGAGTCTGGAAAGTTGTGCTGTCTGAACATTACAGTATTTCATGTGAGTTTTCCTAATTTCATTTTAAAGACTGACATATTTCCAAGCAAGGAAAAAAATGTATAGAACATATATGCGGGGAAATTGAATTGGAAGAAGATGGGTATAGTTTTAAAATCAAGGAAGAAACATTAATTTGCACTATGCGGAAGACACAGATAGCTGAAAATGCAGATAATATGGAAGCTCTAGAAAAATCAAGAAGCACAATGAAAAAAATAGAAAGAACACCAAATTAATGACAATAGATGCAGTCTTAGTCTTAGAACTGAGAAGCTATTGAAGTTATAGATCATTTTTGCTGTTTGGATTGTCTGTCTAAAGCAGAGGTCTTCAAACCTGGCAGCTTTAAGACTTGTGGACTTCAACCAGTGTAACTGGCTGGAGAATATTGGGAGTTGAATTCCACAAGTCTTAAAGCTGTCAAGTTTGAGGACCCCTGGTCTACAGTAAAGAAAATACAATCAAGAAATATAATGCAGACTAGCACTTGGTAATGTAGTAATGAAGGCTTTAGAAAGGTTTTTCAATTTTCATGATGTATCTAGACTATATATCTATTGGTATCAGTATCACGCAAGCAATGATTTTCTCTGTGACATCAGTGGAGGTGAAAGTTGGACTTTGAAGAAGCAAGATAGAAAGAATATTGACTTTTTTCAACCTGGTAATCCCAAAGGTACTTTTTCAAGAGGCAACTGGACTTTCTGGTTTTTCTTTGAAGAGGTTTTGCTTCTCATCCAAGAAGCTTCAGTCTTCAAAGAAAAACCAGAAAGTCCAGTTGCCTCTTGAAAAAGCACCTTTGGGACAACCATGACCAGGATGACTGAGAATCTCCATAGACTTTCAAGTTGGTATTTGAGTAGACTCCTGATAATATCATGGACAACCAAGAAAACAAAGAGATCATAGAACCAATCTATCAAGAGTTCTCACTGAAGACATATATATCTGGGTTCAAATTATTGCATTTTGGTCAGATCGTGCAAAGACCCAGCTCCCTCAAGAAGTCTGTAAAGCTGGGAAGGATAGAAGGAAAGAGAAGAAAATGATCAGCAGAAAGGGAAATACAGTAGATTAACTTGATTACAGCAGTGATGGGTCCATTGCTTGGAGACCCTGAAAGACCAAATCGGAGACAAATTAATTTGGAAATGGAATTATCTATGTGGTCACTATCAACTTGATGGCACACAATCAATCAAAACACCAAAAAGCTGATAGAGAGCCAACATGAATGCTAGAGATTCAAGCAAAACAGGAAAAGGGATAATTTATAATCATTCTAATCTTATGTTCCATTCCTAGATTGTTATCTTGCAGTGGCAAAGAAACTTGTACAATCTAATACTGCTATCAGCTGCACCACCAGGGATGAAGTGGAACACTTCCAGATGACACTTGATTGTCAGATCATAAAGAAGAATCAGATTTAACACAATCCAGTAGAAGATAAAATAGTAATCTACTCTAGTATTTTGGCAAAATCTCCAAATGGATATTCATGTCTTAGACACTATGGATGTGATACTAGGAGATGACCTTCCTCCCCAGAAGCTATCAGGGAATAACAGACAGGATACAGTATATGGGTGGCACTGGCACTTATGGCTGCTGGGGGCACAGTCCCAAGTCACTCATTTTATGGTCCAGCAACTGGACCTTTGACAGAAGGAAAGTCAGGGCTTTTCCACAAAGATATGTTACCTCTCTCATGTCTCCTATCAATTCATAGTGGCAGAGAAGGGAGATGGGGAGTGAAGAGAAAATAGGTTTCTTCTCTACTCCCACCCTTCTTGCTAATACCATAGAGGGAAACAAGAACTGCAGAATTCACCCACCAGGAGCCTTAGGCAGCCAGTTACATTATATTACATTATAATAAAAAGAAATTAGTAGTGCAAAACCTTCCTCAATGTGGAAGGGATTGCCACTCTCAAATTGGCCTTTTTAGTCACACTAGATGCTGTTTTAGGACTTCTTTCCAGAGCATGATACCATAGTCTTTTGAGACTGAAGGATGCCAATGAATGAATGAGTGCAATAGAGCAATACAAAGAGAAACATGTATTATAAAATGATAAAGTGAACAGATGTAAAAAAAACCTAAGAATGAATGAATAGAAATCTTCAGTTACTTAGAAGTATCAGATGCCACAGCACATAAGATGCCCTGTCTGTAGAGATTTTCAGTCATTCAGGTCATGGTTATCCCAAGGTGCTTTTTTCATAAGATGCCCTGAGAATGAATTCTAAAACCAAGTGACATTAAATGAGATTCAAACTACTTACCATGTTAAATATATAGCATAGAGGAGGTCCTTCCTTCCTTCCTTCCGTCCTTCCTTCCTTCCTCCCTCCCTCCCTCCCTCCCTCCCTCCCTCCCTCCCTCTGCTAAAAGTTGACATACAAGTTTCATATACTGTCACATGGCAGCATGAAATAGGGTGAAATATTAATGCTTCCACTTACTTCCCACCCCCCAAGGCACTTTCTTTGAAAAAAGTAAAAAATATGGCACCAATGAAAATCTTCCCTCTTCCATTTATTCTCAAATTGCTTTTTGGGAAAGAGAAATATTTGTAGGTAGATGGCTGAGAGATTTAAGATTTAAATTTCTCCCTTCTCCTCCTTCCCTGGATAGAGGATCAATATGCTTTCTATACAGCAGGGATCCCCAACTCTCGGTCCACAGACCGGTACCTGTCCGTGACCCTGTGGGAACCAGACTGTGCAAGCCGCAAGTGAGCATACAAAGTGTTGTGGCCCGCCAGCTGCCAATGGAGCTGGCGGCAGACTTTGATAATGAGGAGGTTGGGGAGGAACTTGGGCCAGTTCTGGAGTCTGAGGAAGGTTCTGATGGATGCTCTGCATTGGAAGCAGAGCCAGCACCAGGGCTGTCTGACATTTCACAGCCACCGGAGAGGAGCTGCCTTCGGAAGCTGAGATAAGTGGGGAGGAAGAACAGCTGGGGCCTGTTCCAGATGCATGTATGCGCAAAGCTGTTAGGAGAGAAGAACAACTGAGGACAAGGAGTTGACTCGGGAAGCAAGGCACACCTGGACGCTAAAAGGCCCCTCCCTGGCTGGGGAGTAAATAGAAGGAAAAGGGAGTGGTGGTTATAGGAGACAACCATTCGGATTTTGGAAAATTTGGCTCATCGTGTTTCGTTCCTCAGAGACTGCTTGCCAGAGCTTAATTTACAGCTTTGCGGCTGGAAGCTCCCGGCCTGGCAATTATCTCAAGGAACTGATAAAGTCTGTTACTGCAATTAACTCTTTGAAGGATTATTGCCTGGACTTTTTGGTGTGTGAATGCCATTAATTCACAGGAGATAAATAAAGAGGGGGTTTTCGGGACAAGGAGTCTGTTTCTTGTTTCTGCTAAGGCTGGGTCAGAACACAAAGCTCCATTTGCGCATACGGTGGGCATATGCCTGAAACCATCCCCTTCCCCCCTGCCGTTGCTGCCACTGCTGCCAATCCACAGAGCTGAAAAGGTTGGGGACTATTGCTGTACATTATGCCAAAAAGAAAAGAAAAAAGAAAAAGAGATCAGCATTCATTTGAGCATGTGGATTGCCAGGCTGGCTATCTGGAGTACTGAATAATTCACTGTATAGCAGCATCAACCGGCAATCCTGGACTTCAGTGTGAATTTCAGACAGATAAGGGAAGAACAGATGGAGTCCGATGCCGAGAGAAAACCCAAACTCAGTCCAAAAATCAAGAGCCAGAGCACCTGCAACAAAGATATCAAGAAGCAGAAATAATTTTATTTATTTCAATTTATATAGCCATCCATCTCACTTATGTAATACCAAGATAATGGCCAATCTGCAATCTCTGCTGTGTCCTGGTTTCTTTTAAGTGTGATTAGTTGTCTAAATCACAATTGGCTGGGTTCAAATCACATATTAACCCCAAAGCAAACCAACTTCACCATGACAATGCGACATATAAAACCACTCACTGTCAATTACAACAGGGACAAAATGGTTACAAGATTAGTGGTGATGGAGAATAATTATATACCACTGTTTTTTCCCCCCTTTCTTTCTATGACAACTTTAAAGCCTTTATGGGCTCCACATGAGAATAACCACCTTTGCAGTGTTTGGCAAGAAAGCTCATTTTAAAAACCCATTTACAGGAGCTTTCTCTTTGTGAAGAAGCTGCCAATGGATTCAAGGAATAAAATGCAGACAGGGCTGCAGTGTGGAATTGTTCACGCTCACTGGATAGGAAAAATGAATGAGCGCAGAGGAGTTGTAAGGACGGTGACATGGCCAGACAGCTTGAAGGAAAAAGCTTGTTTGGCTTTGGGTGTGATAAAGGCAGGCTGCGTCTCCCTCACCCTCTTTCTCCCCCCTGTTTTCTTGGCCCTGTCAAATAGCTTTTTGTAACGTTCACTCAACATCCATTTTGGAGCTGCATGGGGGAACCTAGCTGCACATGGAAGCAAGTGGCAAAACTCCCACTAATTTTCAAAGCAAAGGAAAATGGGGTGAGATGGGAAAGAAAAATCTTTTGTTTTGTTTTTTTACCATAAAATGGTTGCTTCACCCACCCCTCACGCCATCCTGTGCTTGAAAATCACTGCCTCATCTATCCATCACTGTGATACTTCAGCAACTGCTGTGCTCTGATCTGCATCACAAAAGTGTTTTTAAAAGCAAGTCACTGCTTTTCACTGCTTTCCTCTTCCTCTTTGATTTTCACTCTCTCAAGGCCTAGACAAGCATCCAGCTTTTACTTTGACAAAATGAAGATGTGTTGGAAAACAGGAGCCAGGAGTGACTTGGTAATGGAGAATCCACAATGTTTTCACAAGCTGGGCACTTCTGTGTGTGTGAGAAAAAAAGGCTAGTAGCTGGTGCTTGTATGTTTCCACTGGTGGACAGTGGCCAATACTAGGTTTGAAAAAAGAGTTGGAGAAAGGATGATTGTTGGTGCTACAGTGCTGTGACCAGTCTGAACAGACACAGTTGGAGTTAAGTTCCCCCCACAAAAAAGCAAACTGGATTTACTTTTGGTAAAGCAAAAAATTTTGGGGAAAAAAAATACATAAATGGCTAGAAAAGATGACTGGAAAGCATTTTAGATTTTAAACATGAACTATTTTTATTAGGTATAATATCAGGTAAACTTGATAAGAAAAGTATGTGTTTAATATTGCACGCCTTGACAGCATCGAGGATTGTATTTGAGCAATGCTGGAAAAATGAAGAAACACCACGAGATGAAGAAATAATTAAGAAGATACTAGAGTGTGCAGAAATGGGCAGACTGACATTAAAAATGAAACAGAAAGAAGATACAGAATATTATCAAACATGAAATCTATTTTATCAGTGGTTGGGAAAAAGGGGTGGAGATTAAGAACATAATATGTATTGTTAAGCAAATTAAATACCCCAACAACACGATGTGTATTAAGCACTAAGAAATGAAATTAATTAAAAAAAAACACAACATTTTTGGTTTGCATTACAGCTAGTCCTTGACTTACAACCATTTGTTTAGTGATTGTTCAAAGTTACAATGGCACTGAAAAAAACAACTTACGACCGTTTTTCACAGCATCCCAATGGTTAGATGATCAAAATTCAGACGCTTGGCAACTGGTTCATATTTATGACGCTTGCAGTATCCTGGAGTCACGTGATCAACTTTCATGACCTTCTGGCAAGCAAAGTCAATGGGCAAGCCAGATTCACTTAACAACCATGTTACCGTCTTAGCAACTGCACTGATTCACTTAATAATTATGGCAAAAAAGGTCGTAAAATGGGGCAAAACTCACTTAACAAATGTTTCACTTAGCAACAGAAATTCTAGGCTCCGTTGTGGCCGTTAAGTGGGGGACTACCATTCTGCTGGGCCTCTAAACAATCTAGAGCCGTGGCATCATTCAATGCATTTTTGCATTCTTGCTGAATAGAAAGAGACCGAAAGAAAATAAAAATAAAAAGATGATTGGGCTCATATGACATTCTAAGATTTGTCTTTTTGATTGTTGTTCCTGATGAAGCACTTCCTATTCTCTGACTTTGAAGTTTAAACAGAGAAGGTGTGGCCAAAAGTACCCAACACAGCCACTGTTTTCATCATTTGAGCTGCCTTTTCATCCTCATTATGAGCTACTTTATATTAAAAAGCATTATTTCTGGATCAACATAATTGCATCAGTACATCCATTAATCCTTCTATACAACTTTAGCAGCATCTTTAACATCCATTAATCCTCCTGTACAACCTTAGAAATAGGAGTTGTGCATAGACAGCTGTATTAATGAGAGCAATTTACTAACATTTAAATAAATGCACCACTGGAACCTATTCCATATCCATGCGTATGTAGAAATACACCACGTCTAAAATGTAAGTTTCCTTTGCTATTGTTGTTTTAAATAGTAGAAGTTAGCTTTTCACTCCTTTATTGGCAATTCTACCCCTGATCATACCGTAAGTGCTGCTGCATACAATATAGGGGTATAAGCTATGGTTCTGTCTTTTTTCAGCAGCAAACTGCTAATGTTTTGCAAAGAGGACAATATATACTGTTTTATTGTTTGCATACTAATAAAATACATAATAAAATTATGTTGTATCTTCAATGTGATTTGGTGGATTTAGCCACTAAATTTTGGCCACAACAGTATATTGACATAATTTTGAAATACCCTGTTTCCCCCAAAATAAGACATCCCCTGATAATAAGCCCAGTCGGGTTTTTGAGTGCATGGCAAGAAGGCCAAATGCTTATTTCAGGGTTCAAAAAAATATAAGACAGGGTCTTATTTTCAGGGAAACACGATATATGTTACTTCATTGGGGGTGGCGGGGGAAAACATTTTTCAGGCTTGCCATTCCAAGTGATGGAAGAACAAATATATGGAAGAAACGTGAGCAGTTTTTGGAACAAGATGGTACAAAAAGTTTAAATTAAGTTTAAGGAAATTGTTTTCAAGACTATTGGAATGGCCATATTTTTTAATTCAAAAAGTCAGCAGACAGTTTTTTTTTTTAATGAGACAGCTTGTAATTAAAGCATGTAGTGGTGAGACAACAATCTGTTTGGGAAAACAGATTTATTTCCATTCCTGCCTTGCCAAAAGCAAGGAGTTCCTTCGGTATCTCAGGGGCCAAGCCTGATATTCAAAGCAGAATTAAGCAAAAAGAGCCGAGGTGGCACAATGGTTAGAGTGCATACTGTAGGCTTCTTCAGCTGACAGCTAGCTGCAGTTCAGCAGTTCAAATCTCACCGGCTCAAGGTTGACTCAGCCTTCTATCCTTCTGAGGTGGGTAAAATGAAGACCCAGATTGTTGGGGGCAATAGGCTGACTCTGTAAACTGCTTAGAGAGGGCTGTAAAAGCACTATGAAGCGCTATATAAATATAAGTGTTATTGTTATTGCTAAAATATTTGATGTCATCTCCCTTCTTCATCTCTATTGCTCTCCAGATTTAATCCTTTGATCTATTCTTTTTTGTGAATATTGCTTTGAAAACTCTGATTAGGCCGGTCGATGCTAGCAACAGAAGGTCACTAAGTAAATTTTACCCAGTATTTATTAATGCTTTTTTGCTCTTGTTTTTTTCTCTTGCTTTAATAGGAAGAGAAAGTACTAGATCACTCTTAGGCTATCAATTTTTTAAACCGTTAACAGACTTCTGACTCCCTAGTTCATGTCTAATTATTTTCATGAGGGTTAAATCCAAGTTGCGCTTGTCATGAAGATTGGACATTATCAATAATCAGTGGTAGGGACAACAGACACGTTCAGAAAATTGGACCCCAGCTGCTGCTTAGAACTGACTGCCAAAGGTAAGAAAGAAGGATGGAAAATCTTAGCAGCCTCTTCCCTCACTTGCAACAAAACACCTACAGTTGCTTCCAAAGAGCAATTTCTTCTGGGCTGGGTGCACCTTTCTGAAAGAGAAAGAGATTGTTCTCAAATATCTTTACATGAGTGGAAAGCAGTGGTGGGTTTCCCCCAGTTCGGACTGGTTCGCAAGAACCGGTAGTAAAACCGGCGGGAGGTTCCGGCCACCGAACCGGACATCATCAGGAAGTTTCTGCACATGTGCAGAAGCACGCACACAAGCACGAACAAAGCAAGTGTACGCGCAGTCCCATTGCAAACCGGTAGTAAAGGTAAGTAGAATCCACCCCTGGTGGAAAGGTATGTGTGGAAAACAGCAGTTGAAGAGCAAAGTAGAAAGAAGTTCTTCCATATGGCTACCGTCACTGCCAGTTGGGTTTAGAGCTATTTTTAAATGGCTTCAGAAGAGTGCCAATCTTCTGTTCAAAAAATATCTATAAAAAGATATGACAGGCATAGGGGCAAGTATTTGGAAGGTAAAGTGGGAAGGTGTCCTCCCACAGCACTAAGCAAACAAGCCTTTATTGTCAGCTATCTGGGGAGTTATTTTCTAAACACGGGTTTAGTGGTCTTTTAAAAGAGCACTAAGACCATGTTTAATAGTAACATGAAAAAAAATATGTGGGAAAATAGACTCTCTCTCAATTCCTTCTATTCTACTGCCAATGCAGCTTTTGGGGCTGATGATCCACAGGGTAGTGATCAGTTAAGGTAGGAAGTCTTCACTGGCAAGCCATATGATATATGAGCCATAGTGGCGCTGTGGCTAGAATGCAGTATTGCAGGCTAACTCTGCTGACTGCCAGCAGTACAATTCACACCAGCTCAAGGTTGACTCAGCTTTCTATCCTTCCGAGGTTAGTAAAATAAGAACCCAGATTGTTGGGGGCAATATGCTGACTGTAAACCACTTAAAGAGGGTTGTAAAGCACTGTGAAGCGGTATATAAGTCTAAGTGCTATTGCCATAATGGCCTCTGCAAGGCAGGTTTCCCATGACTGTGGCAATTGCTCTGTGACATATAATTCTGTATAGGAACGTGTGAGTGTGATAAGTTATCTCATATACTAATCATTACATGAACTTACCACATGAACCTTTTCTTGCAAACGTGAGAAACTGTGATTATAAATAATCTGTTTGCAACACATTAAAACCCTTAATGAATGATGCATATGTTCATATTATATGCCTCACTGGCTCAAGGTTGATTCAGCCTTCCATCCTTCTCAGGTTGGTAAAATGAGGACCCCGACTGTTGAGGGAATCTGCTGACTCTGTAAACCGCTTAGGGCTGTGAAGCACTGTAATGTGGTATATAAGTCTAAGTGCTAAGTGCTATTGCTACAGAGGTGGGCTTCGCATACTGTAAGAACTGGTTCGCCCAGCACCGGAAATGTGAGCGCGCATGCGTGCATCCTAGTTTCTTCCTCTCTCACGCTGTCCATGCATGCGTGTGGCATCACAAAACATGGCAACTCGATTGTGCATGCCGTCCACACATATGTGCGATGTCAAATAACACGGCAATTCGCTCGTGTGTGCGGCATCTAAAACACAGTGATATAGGACGCCATTGTGCCCGGGTGGGTGGGCAGGGGCATGGGCCCACCCACAGGTCACCACTACCAAGTCACGCTAACCCAGGGGTCTGCAACCTTAAACACTCAAAGAGCCATATGGACCCCTTTCCCACAGAAAAGAAAACACCGGGAGCCACAAAACCCTTCCTGTGCCTGACTATTTCTTGAGTGGCCACAAAACTAGCCTATATAGTTGAATTAAACATTCTGTTTTCTTCTGAAACTTTTTTCTTCCCTTGGATTTATCCATGATTGGCCTACCAGGGGTTGAAAAGCTCAATAAATCATGTGCTGGTGGGTGTTGCACATTGGTGGTTGTGACACATATTTTGAGTGACAGGGAGCTGCAGCAGAGGGGTGAAAGAGCCACATGGGGCTCTAGAGCCGCAGGTTGCTGACCCCTGCCCTAACCGGTCCAAACTGGCTGAATACTACCTCTGTATTGCTATTGGTATTCCTCCCCCTCCATTTATTAATAGAAAACTCTTAGCTTTTCTTCTTTCTACTTCTTCCTAAGATATTTTTTATGGTTCCTGGGAAATAAACACCTGTTGGCTGTGCTCTCATGCAGATGGCTCAGATCTTTACTTTTAAAGTACCTGTTGAAACCATTAGGGCTGATTAGTCATGAATTGTAACATTACAAATGCCTGTTGCTAATTAATACTGTCTACGAAAAGATGTTTAGATGATGAGAGAAAGATAATTCTTTTTTCTATAAAGCAGTGCTTACATAAGTAGTTATGCTTTTAGTTTCTCTTAACCTTTAAAGTTGCTAAGTTTGGGAGCATTCACCATCAAGGATGATGGTTTTGCTGAGGCTCAAAATTGCATGTTGGAAGGTAAGTGGTCATGCCAACAAAGCAAACTTGGCAACAGTGCTGTGTCAGCTGGACTATTACAAAAATGCCTGATTGTGAAAAGGGAAAAAGTAGAAAGTCATATTATTTGAAATTACATTGGTACAACCAGGTTCATTTCATGAACAAAAGATATAATTTATAAATATGTTAAATACACTTGCAGGCTCAGTGTCAGATTTCAGGGTTCCAATGGAAATCAGTCTGTGGTAAGTCTCCTTGCATGTTGGTGTTTTACCTGCCCATGCTGGTTGGCCTTGCTCGCTCTCTAAGTCAGGGGTGTCAAACTTCATGGCCCGCGGGCCAGATGTGTCACGCATTGCCCACGCCCACCCTGGTTTTATTGAAGGAGAAAAAGTCACGATACATCATGTGACGACAATGTGACATCACAAGTTTGACACCCCTGCTCTAAGTGATGGGCTTCTTTTCATCTGAGAAGCCACACAGTTTTAATATTGCCCAATACATTAGGCTGAGGCTGTTTGGACGAATGTGGTAATTCAAAATGGCAGCCCTTCCTACTGCTATTGCAATCCCCAGTGAGCTGAGTGGGTTGTCCAGCCTATATGCTATTATTTGCAGACCTCATTTGAATCATGTTATTTTTCAGAGGCACATCTTCCAGTAGAGGAATAGGACAAATATACTCAAAGGCTGTCCATGTAGCAAAATCTACATCGTATTTTCATAGTTTTTAAATCTAGGTTTGCAGAAAACCAAAGAGCACAGCAGCTGTTAAAGTCCACCGTGATGGTTTTTCAATAAAGGAAGATGGCCTCTCATGCAAATAGGAGTAAATTACCTTATGAATAATGCATTTGTATGATTCATCAATAACATTCATGTGTCCCACCTAAGGCTTAATCTTCTTTAGCAGTGAATGCCACCATGTCACCCCACTGATATATGTGAATATGTGCAAGAAATTAGCTAGCTAACCAACAAAGTCTGTGACATATCAAAATAAGCTATTCTGGCTTTATTTGCTTGGGAAAAACAAGTGAACAAAGCTATTGTTTGATGTAGATATGCAAATGGCTTTATTCTCTGGCTTCTCCCAAACAGAAGAAAACATAGCTCCAGATATGCATATTAAATCTGATTAATCCATAGGTTGATTAACAAGTTATACCCAATCATGTCTGGAGCCAGAAGGTGCACATGGTACAATGATAATTAGACCAGGCTTATAATTCAGCCTAGCATGCAGATGGTCCTAGTATACAATATTTTTCTGGATAAAATTATTTTCAATTTACAAAGTGATACCTTCAATGTGATAACAGACTGGCTGAATTAACACTTTTGTGTTGAGGAAGATTCTGAGTTCACTGTCTGCTAATAAACAGTTCTATTATTATTCATGCGACTGTAAGCTTTGCTAAGTAATCAAACATATACACCTTTGGTGAAAATTGACTACATATAGTGCAGAAAAATGACTGTTGGGGTAAGTGCATTATGGATGCTGATTGAAGACATAATGAGATTGGCAGACCACAAGAGCAGCTCTCAAAGCCTATTAAAACACTCCAAAAATTCTTAATTTAAGAGCTCGTCAGAATTATAGTTGATAATCCTGCGTACACATAATAAAAGAGGCATATTATAACTATACAACCATTTTCAGTCATGGCTGGAAGAAAGCACTTTTTCAGACAAAAATAAAGAGGTGGTAAGTGACTTTATACAGAGGGAAAGCTGCCTTTTTAATTGGATATATAAAAAGATGATTGTTCTATTTAATCAAGGAAAACTAGTAGATTTGTATTCCAACAAATCTGTCGGGGGGGGGCGGCGGTTGGGTGTCAAGTGCACTGTTCTGACTGATAAGGCTAGTAATCATTTTAGCCGAATAACAGAGGGCGCCAGAGGAAAATGTGACATTTAGGGAGGAGCCCTCATGATTGATCTTTCTGAGTCCCAACAGCTGTTGGAGCTTATGGTAAGCTACTGCCCTCTGGTGTGGTGTCTGGTTACCAATTTTGAAATAGAAGTAAACTTTTAGCCTGCTTCTCTTCCCTTTCATCTTAGCAAGCTTTGCATTAAGAGATTCTATAATAAGCCAGTGATCACCCTAGACCAGTTGGCAACAACTGGACTCCAAGGCAAACTGTATAATCCACATTTTCATGCCCATGAAAACGTAGTTAATCATACGTGTAGAAAGTTAGCACCCAGAAAAATGAAATATTTTAGGACAGGGGTGTCAAACTCAAGGCCTGGGGCCCGGATCCAGCCTGCTGGGGTGCTTAAATCTGGCCTGCAGAGTCGTCCTGGAAACAGTGAAGGACTGGCCCACAGTGCCTCTGCCAGTGAAAACAGAGCTCAGGAGGGCTTCCAAGGTCAAACACAATCCTGATGCGGCCCTCAATGAAATCGAGTTTGACACCCCTGTTTTAGGAAATATTAAAAAGGCAGAATGTTATATTTTCCCTAAAAGAGAAACAGTAATCTTAAGGGAAACAGAAACAGAAACTCAGAGCTTCAGCTCCCTGCCCCCAGCAGATATTTGGTGCCTATTAAGAAGGACTGGGCCAGCCTGTCTACAAGACAAAAGACCTTCAGCTCTAGTCTGATAGGATTAAGACATGACCTTCCAGGATATAATAGGATTATCTAGCAGCAGAGCTCACCACATGGTAACACCTGGGGACATTGCATCACCCTCCAGGCTTCAACCAACTTGATTCAGACAAACATGGCCCAAGGGGAGTCTGACTACAGCCAATAGAATACATTTCTTGCACAGGAACAGGAAGCTCAAGGGCAAGGCCCAAGAGAAGGTATAAATACCCCTTACTCTCAACTCCATGTAGTCAGCTGCCCAGAACCTCAAACCCATGTGTTCCTGTCCATTAATAAACCATCTTTCCAATCAACTTCCATGTTTCCAGTGTTTTCCTCCCCACTTGGAACTGAACCAGATGGATATTTCTTCCAACAATTAAAAGAACCACTCCTCAGTAGTGGTAGAGGAATGGCAAAAACCCCCTCAACTTCCACGTAGATGGCCCAGAGTAAATCAGATCAGCTCTGTAAGCATTCCAAACCCCAAAATGCCTAATTTGTTTGTTCTTTCAAACCTTTGGGAAAATCCAATGAAGCAGACACTGGAGGACCCACTTAATGCTGTTACCCATGGCATGGTAGAAGCAAGTCTTGGAGCTCAGACTAAGGATAAGCATATGAATTTAGACACAGTCCTGTGGACTAATTAGGAGAACTACACTGCATATGGGAACAATTGCATTAGTGCTGAGATAGTATTCCACAAGAGTAGAGTCAGATAAAGGAACTGGCACGATATCTTCATTGTTATTTTTTTTTTCCTGCTTGGTAACCCTAAATTGGCTAAGTTACAACTTCTGCTTTTTATCCCCGGATAAAACTGGGCTTTGTTTATATTTATAAAGTACTACCCAGGGGTGAAATCCAGCAGGTTCTGGAGAACTGGTAGCGGAATTTTTGAGTAGTTCAGAGAATCGGCAAATACCACCTCTGACTGGCCCCAGAGTGGGGTGGGAATGGAGATTTTGCAATATCCTTCCCCCAGGAATGGGGAGGGAATGGGGATTTTGCAGTATCCTTCCCCCAGGAGTGGGGAGGGAATGGGGATTTTGCAATATCCTTCCCCTAGGAGTGGGGAGCGAATGTGGATTTTGCAGTATCCTTCACCTGCCACGCCTACCAAGCCATGCCCACCAAGCCACACCACACCCACCAAGCCACGCCCACAGAACCAGTAGTAAAAAAATTTGGATTTCATCACTGGTCTACCTAAAATGTCTACCTAAACTGACCAATATAGTCCTTGCTGTACAACTTCATGTAACTAAGTAGCTAAGTGACTGTCGGCCAGTCATTCATTTTCCGTCCTAGGAAGCAGGCAATGGCAACCAATTTTGAAATCTTTTAAAAACCAAACTAAACCTGCAGGGACTTGTCCGGGCAATTATCAGGAGAAAAAAAGTCTGTATTGGTTCAAGTTTATTATATACATTCAGTACATGTCAAAGGAATGAATATAAATCTGCTTTGATTGTTTATGATTAATGTTTAGATAATTTAGGGGTGATGTTAGGTTCTGAATGTTGAACAGACTATTTTTGATGGTTTCAAAGGGGTACTTGGGAAAAAAATGGACAAAGAAAAAGGAGGAGGAAGGGGAGGAAAGGGAAGGAATAGCATTGTGATGTGTGTGTGTATGTGTGTGTGTGTGTGTGTGCCTTTAAAAGAACATGAACACAGCTTGGAATACTGAAAATAATTATAGAATAACATGGAGGTTCATAGAACCTCACTAATGGGAAAAATGAAAAATGATGATTGGTAGAATAATTAACAGGCAGGGGCTGAGAAAAAATATAAGAGAATGATTAATGTAGCAAATGAGAATTGCATATTGCAGTGTATATTAAGAAAAAAAATGCAGTATATTTATTGACTATAAAGTAAAGCAGGAAAAAATTGAAATAAAGAGAGGCAGACAAATTCCTTACCCAGTGATTTTGATAGAAATAAACATCGTTTTGGAAGTGGGTAAAGAGGACTAGCTAAGGATTCTTCAGTAGAAGAAAAGAGATTTAAAATAAAAGCGATTTGAGATGTAACCGAAGTGAATGAATGCTGAAAGAAGTGGTTTAGAAACCTGTATGCAATGTTAGCAATTTATTTTATTACTGTACTTTCCCGAAAATAAGACCCTGTCGTATATTTTTTTGAACCCTGAAATAAGCGCTTCGCCTTATTGCCATGTGCTCAAAAGCCTGGTTGGGCTTATTATCAGGGGATGCCTTATTTTAGGGTATTAGATTTATTTCCTGCCTTTATTTTGTTTGACTCAAGGTAGCATAACTATTTTCTCCATAACTAACAACTCTATGAAATGGATTGAGCTGAGAGAGAGTGACTCGTCCAAAATTGTGCAGCTAGTTTTCATGCCTAAAGAAGGGTCTTAAACTCATAGTTTTCTAATTTCTACTTCAGCACCTTAACAGTTATGAGCATTGGAAGTGGCAAGATAGACCACAAAACACCAGGAATGGAAAGAACTCCTTTATCTATTCATTTGTTTAATTTGTAAACTGTGGAATCTAGCACGGACTCTTGGCCATTTACCACAATAGATTATACAAGTCAATCACAATGGAAATGTCTATAGCCATTAACATAATATAAATATTGATGTAATGAAACAATCATAATTCTAAATAAAAATACATTGGAAATTAACAATAACTCAATAATAAATAATAGCTGATGGTGACATGTTAACTATTAAAAACTTTACAAGCTCTGTATTTAATATCTTTTGGAACATATAAGGATAGGGTAATTAGCTGTTCCATATGTCTGGACTCAGCCACTCCTCACACTTCACAAAAATGAGGGACAAGCACCATTTTTCCCTAAGATGAACACACTGGACAAGTTGAATCTGGCTGAATATGGTAACCTGGATATACTAGGTACCGGTCCACATAGAGCCTTTTAGTTCAAAATCAACATGTTTAATTGCATCCAGAAACATGCCAGCAAAAAAATACAAGTCTCACAGTATAGGAATAATATTCTCCTGGAGATTGGTGCCTGCCAACTACCATGTTTTGTCAACACAGGTGCAAACAATCAACCAGCATGAGAAACATGCTACAAAGAATTTATTATAAAAGAAGATCAGGATTTAAACCTTGGGAGATATGTATGTACAGGATGTACATACATAAATGTGTGTTGTGGAGGTAAAATACAGTCTTTCGCTTCTAGGAATGGGTGATAACTTCAAAGTTTACCATATGGTTGCCATCTCCCTTATCAGTGTGCAAATTCACTCTCATAATTATCAGTCTATTTCCTGTGAGAGAGTTCTTGACAGAGAATTATTGTGGGTTTGAGAGGCAATTCTGGCAGGGGATGCTGAAGAGAGGAATTGAAACTAATGCTTTAAATATTGATTTCCAAGAAAAAGAATATAGCTAAAAAGACAGACAAAATTGCGTGGAGTTATTAAAAATATTTTAGAATGCAGATTTAGATAGTGAAACCAAGTGGCTGTGAAACCTTTTATGTTTTCTGAAGACTGAAGACTGCACCTGTGCCTGCAAGAGGCACGGTGGTTCAGTGGCTTAATGATGCCCAAGATGATCTTTGCTCCACTTGTTTGAGTCCTACCACTGTGTGTCAGGGTGAGCTCCCATCACTTGCCTCAGCTTCCACCCACCTTGCAGTTCAAAAGTATGTTCTCTGCAAGTAGATAGGTACCACTTTGGTGGGAAGATGAGTTGGTGCTCTGTGTGGGCAGTCAGATTTCTGACAGCTCTAAACCTTCCTGATTGCAACACCCAATTGTGAGTGGGAAGGGAAGGGGGCCTGGATGATGCTGCAGGAAGAACCAATCATCTTTCTTTCTGGTGTGAATCTAGCCCGCCCCCTAGTGGCTCACCATGGGAAGCGCACAAGCATGTATAGGGCTGGTAGATAGGCAGCTGAACTACACTGAAATACACTGTTGTATGCCAATGCTGCTGCATTTATTGGTTGAAAACTTGAATGATTTGCAGTGAATATTAGATAGACTTTATGATGTAACAAGATCATAAGATAAAAATTTATATGTATTATATTTAAGTTTATATAAGATATAAACATTTATGTATTAAATACCTAAGTGATTATGCTCAAAGAGCAAGCATTTGCAAATTTAACATAACAAATTAAAATAAAACCAAGTAAAAGAATTCATCTTGATAAATATTTATTAAAGTTGAATAGAGAAAATGTAAATAATAATAGAAAGATAGTGGGCATTATGTGATCTGTTGTGAGGTATGAATATTTGTGGAAAGGAACAAAAAATGACTGGGTGTGAGGATGTGCTTCTTTCTACTTTATTATATAGAGGCGAAAGGTTTATGTGTCAGAAGAACTAAAACAGCGAGTTTAATGCAGTGGAAACGAAGTAATTAAGCATGTGTGGTAAACTAAGAAGAGGGAGAGTCAAGAACGAATGGCTATTGAATGAATGTGCATTGAATATAAACTGAGTGACCGGCATGAAAGATGCACATTGAAGTAGTTTTGTATAGACAATAAAAGGAAGACCATATCACAAATTTATTTTCAGATTTGATCTTGAGCAACTTAAATGTTGGCAGGAGACTTATGCATTTCATGAAATTAGCAAAGCTGATACTTCATTTGTTAGCAAACCATTTTAACTTAATAAATAAATATACAAAATAGAAGATATTTGTATCTCAGGAAAGCCAATGTGGATTATACTTTTTTCTATTCTGAAAGGTATGTATTTATCAAAAAGATCTTAACAATAAGCAGCCAAACAATACCTATGGAGATTCTCAGTCATCCAGGTCACAGTTGTCCCAAAGGTGCTTTTCAAGAGGCAACTGGAAGCGAAACATCTTCAAAGAAAAAAACAGAAAATCCAGTTGCCTCTTGAAAAAGCACCTTTGAGACAGCCAAACAATACTTAAAATAGTTTGCATGGATAGTATTTATACATTTTATGCAGTTTTACAAACTTTAGTGGGGATCAAATCCTCTTGAAAGCTAAATCCTTAAATCCTAAACCCTAAACTCACCTTCTATCAGAGGAGACAAGCACTTGCATGATATTTAAAATGGAACATAGGCTATACGTGATAGCTTAATTACAGGAGTTGTATCTTTTATCTCCCTGCCAAAATTGTCTTTAGTTTTTAAATCAAGGTAATACATTTCCATTATATACACTTCTAAGACATAACATATCTTCTAGCCCACGGTGTCAAACTTGCGGCGTCACGTTGCCATCACGTGACGTATCGTGACATTTTTTTCTCTTTGCGGAGCTGGGGTGGGCATGGCCAGTGTGTGACGCATTCAGCCTGTGGGCCACCAGTTTGACACTCCTGCTCTAGCCTGTTGCCCTCTCTATCTCTATGTCTATGTCTATGTCTATGTCTATGTCTATGTCTATGTCTATCTCTATCTCTATTGCTATCGCTATCGCTATCTCTATGTCTATGTCTATGTCTATCTCTATGTCTATGTCTATGTCTATGTCTATCTCTAATCTATATAGCACACATACACACACACAGTTGGTAAACAATATATTATAATTATCTGTTCACAACAATGTGAAGTCACAGTTCTTTGGCTGGCATTGGCCATCATAATCATTGAGTTCTTCCCAAGAATCTAGTTTGATGTAATGTATTGGCATAGTATATGTATAGAGCCAAGCAATATGGCCTTTTTGTAATTGACAGATGAAAATGTTGTGGCTCTTTCAACATTTCAAAAAGAGGTACAACATTCCTATAGCCTGCTTTATAGATGCATCTGAGATGAGAAATAAGATTTGGAGTCAAGCATTGTAGCTGAGAACACATACCTCTTTGCCAGTGGTGAAATCTAATTTTTTAAACTACTGGTTCTGTGGGTGTGGCTTGGTGGGTGTGGTGTGGCTTGGGGGATGTGGTGTGGCTTGGTGGGCATGGCTTGGTGGGCATGGCAGGGGAAGGATACTGCAAAATCCCCATTCCCTCCCCACTCCTGGGGGAAGGATATTGCAAAATCCCCATTCCCACCCCACTCTGGGGCCAGCCAGAGGTGGTATTTGCCAGTTCTCCAAACTACTCAAAATTTTCACTACCAGTTCTCCAGAACCTGTCAGAACCTGCTGTTTTCCCTTATAACAAAGTTATCCCTTCTCCTTCTCTTTCACCAAATTTATCACCAAAACTTTTGGAGCAAATGGAAGATCCCTAAAATGCCTTGTGGAAACCTTTCTGAACTGTTAAGGAAATTATTTGCTTTCATTTTCTTGCTTTTGTTGGAAGAAACAACAAACAACAAACTACACCGGCTCAACTGCAATAATACACAAGCACACAATAGATACAAACTCAAGGTAAACTGCTCCAAACTCGATTGCAGAAAATACGACTTCAGCAACAGTGGTCAATGCCTGGAATGCACTACCTGACTCTATGGTTACTCCCCAAACCCCCATAACTTTAGCCTTAGACTGTCTACTGTTGACCTCACCCCATTCCTAAGAGGTCTGTAAGGGGCGTGCATAAGTGCACCAACGTGCCTACCGTCCCTGTCCTAATGTACCCATTTATTCGTATCCATTTCCTGTATTCATAATCATGTTTATACTTAAATCTGTTATCTTATACATGTTTGACAAACTAAATAAATAAAATAAATAAAAAATCTGGTCCAATTCCAAGCCGGGAGAAAGATGCTGGAAATAAAATGGAGGCTAGCTGCAAAGAAAGAATGTTTCTGTTTATTTGGTTTTCCAGAAACTTCAGTGACAGCAGCATGTTTCTGGGGTGTCTGACAAAATGGGGTTGGGATAGGTGGGCTTTTATACATTCTTTGGGGCTTTGTGCTTGAGATGCATATTCCTGTGTAAGAATGTGTCCTTTAGTATTTTAATGGCTGTTGCCAGATTCCTATGGGGTCATGTAGAGGTCATGACGGCTTCCAAGACCTCAGTGCCTTCCGTCTGGTCCTTAAAACCCATTTTTTCAAGCAAGCCGGGCTAGCTTAAGAAGAAATTTTTAAATGTTTTAATTGGTAGTGAGTTTTAATTGTTTTTTAATATTTGTATTGCATGTTTTTTAATTCTGGCTGTACACCGCCCTGAGTCCTCAGGGAGAAGGGTGGTATAGAAATTCGATATTAAATTAAATTCTTCAGGCAAAAGGGGAAATGCAAATCCTAGGTGTTTGTCTGAGCTAATCTTGTCAGGTTGCCTAATTGTGTTGCTTATTTGTAGATTGGCCCAGTCTTTCTGAATGAATACAAAAACTCCATTCCAAAAGACCAGCTTCATCAAGCTTCTCCTCGAGATTGTTTTCCTATGGCAGGGGGACTGGGACTACTTTCTGCCTTTAAGAACATGTTTCTCTATCTCTCCTTTGGGGACATATAATATTCTGCTTCTTTTAATATTCCCCAAAACATTTCATTCTCGGGGGGGGGGGGGGGGGGGCTTTGCATGCTTTCTTTTGGTCAAAAGCTCTTCTATGTATAGTTGCTAGTAAGATTGTATGACTAGTAAACCTTTCTCTTTGAATACAAGATCTTTTGTTTTGCTTTTTTCTGAGCCTGAGAAATTTTCCTGAGAAAAATATTTGTCTTCATTTTGCAGAATTGTATACTTTAAAGGACGCTATTGTTTTTTAGCACATATGATTCTGATCATGGCAACACTAGTATTTATACCGTAATTTTAATTTCCCAATTGCAACAATTCTCTTACAAAGCAGTTGCAATTTTTCATTGCGATAATGGCCAAGAAGACGTATAAGTGTGTGTAACATCTGGATAATTTACTCCAGGTTTTATGCTCAAGCAGATGTACAAAGTAACCTCACAGAAACCAGATGGTGCCAAACACAGTTATGTGCCCTTTGGAACCCTCTTTTGTGAGGGAGCTGTGAGGGATGAAAAAAAGAACTATCAGCTTTAATTTAAGATAAATTATTTGCAAGCTTATTGATCTAGTGCCTTTCACATGCTGATATTAAGGGGATTTTTAAAAAATACTTAACTACAATTGAAAAGTATCTAAATTAAACTAAGAAATAACACACACAATGAAATCCTTCGCCACAAGAACATATAAAAAAATAGAATATATTATAACCTGAATATCTTAGTTTTTCTAAAGCAGGGGTCTTCAACCTTAGCAACTTTAAGACCTGGGGACTTCAACTCCCAGAATTGAAGTCCACAAGTCTTAAAGTTGCCAAGGTTGGAGACCTCTGTTCTAAAGTATTGTCCAAGTAGATGTTAAACGAACATCCTGTGCAGAGATCCTTTAAATGTCAGCTGAGAATGCTCTGCCTTTGGAAAACCAGAAGGATCTCTGAAGAAGAATACGAAATGAGGTTTTTGTTGGCCTTAGATGAATGGGAGAAAAATCTGATCTTCTAGATGTTGCTGTATTACATCTCTCAGCAGCCTCAGGCAATATGAATCATGGAAATAGATGATGAGAATTTTAGATCAGCTGCATCAGGTAAACTACAGATTCCCCATATTTAGGTTAAATATGTCACTAACCACATCAACGGTACACTAGCAGATATTAACTTATTGTTGTGACCCAGACCCAAATAGGTAATAATCGACGCAAACCGTTCCAAAACAAACAGACTTTATTAGAACAGCTGAGAATTAACTCATTCTCAGCATAGTCCAAACTAAATTAAAACAAACTCTTCATAACACAAATTCTTCAATCTAATCACCAACCTTGGTTTGTTTGTTTGTTTGTTTGTTTATTTATTTATTTGTGTAATTTATATGCCGCCCTTCTCCCAAAGGACTCAGGGCGGCTTACAAGAACGAACAAAAAAATTACATAAACATTAAAATCAATTTAAAATTAATTAAAATTAATTAAAATTATTTAAAATCACCAAACTGCCAAAGGCTTCTCTTGGCAAAAGTTCAAAAGTAGAAGACGCCGACAAGAGATAAGTGCAGCAATACTATCAACGTTGTTTTCTGACAAAGAGCCCAAGAGCCGCTGCTGGTCTTTTAAGCCTCATGGGAGGGGCCAATCATCTCTTGGCCCTACTCCCGAGTTGTCCTCTTTGCTTTAGCTGCTCTTGCCTTTTGGCAGCTCTTCTCATACGTGCACTAGGAACAGGCTCCTCCTGTTCCTCTACCTCTCTACTCTCAGCCTCTGGAGGCTCCAGAGTCCGCACATCACGCCCCGATGGCCCTGGCCCTATCTCTGCCTCCGAAGCAGAGCCCTCATCCGGGCCTTCCCCAGCCTCCAGGACTGGCCCATATTCTTCCTCAGCCTCATGGCTGTTCGACTCCGCTGCTAGCTCCACAACACTTATTGCAATTTCACATAATTGAGTTTGTTAACAGCAGACCTTTTCAAAAAGGGTTACCTTGAAAACTCCCAATAATGTCAAGGTCATCCATCTGAACCCTAAGAAAACTGCTACTAGCTTGTACAGATAATTCTTGACCTAGATAAAACAACACTCTAACAACTCATGCCACCAAGTACGGTAGTTTCAGGTAGAGTAGTAATGTCTGAGGTCATCCTGCAAGGACTGTGGAGTGGGCCTTCTCTGTTATGCCTCCAGCCTCTGAAACAGCATTCCCACTCCTCTATCTAAAATATGATGGTGCCTTTTCTCCTGGGGTTGCAGAAGACCTTTAAGCAGTGATGGGATTCTTCCAGTTTAACAACCAGTTCAGTGATCGTGTGCTTCACACGTGCCCGCACCAGACGCATGCTGCACGTGAGCAGTTGAACAAAAAGTCACCTTTCATGTTAGTGCTAGGGAATTAAAACAACTGAGGTGCGGCAATCCGCTATGCCGTGCTACTCAGCTGTGAAGATAAAGGTAAGTAAAGTGCAGGGGCGAGCGGGCGGGCCCGGCTGATCGTCAGAGCGAACTGGTTCGCTCCCAGCTGATTGTCAGAGCTACTAGTTCGTCCGAACTGGTCCGAACCGGTAGAATGGGAAAAGTCATGCATATAAGTATATAAATATACAAAACTTGTGACAAATTTGAATTAATTGTAAAAGAATATTGATTCTGCCACCTCTTCTACATGGTTCAGGCATTTCTAAAAATGAGATGTTGCCAAAGCAATACCACACAAATCTGTGTGAACCATCTGTGATTGTTGCTCATACCTTATGGTCTGGGGTGAAGATGTGAGATAAACTGGGACAGCTTCTAATAGAAATTAATAAGCAGAGATCATGAGCACAAAATGATCCTCCATTGATATCTTACGTGGCCTGATTTTGCACCAAAATATTTAAATAACTCTGATGATTGTGCATAATTTTCCCCTGTCAAAATGGGAAAGATACTCCAAGCAACAGTGGACTATTCTAGCAGAAGGAAATCCTTATAGAGGAGGATGTATTCCTTATCACAAATATTTACAGAGAAAAGTTATGGACAACGACTACTGCGGGGACTCTTTCAGTCAGGGTCCTAATTAGGGAAAACAAACTGTCTAAGGCTCAAATGCTAACCTATATGACTAGCAGCAGGCTATCCATAGAACTGAGCAGGACATAGCTGTAGTCATTCGCTATTGCGCTAGAACACAGGTGTCAAACTTGATCACGTCACGTGACGTATTGTGACGTATCATGACATTTTTGGCCTTCGCGGAGCCGGGGTGGGTGTGGCCTGTGTGTGATGCATCCAGCCCGTGGGCCGCCAGTTTAACATCCCTGCACTAGAGCAATGCTTGTGATCAGTTTAAAAATAATTACGACAATACCTAAGAGCATTTATTTCTTTTCACAAATCCCTCAGTTTAAATTAAACAGTGCCCCAAGACAAAATGATGAAATTAATACAAGTAAAATCACAAAGAATAAAAGGCTACAACCTTTACTAGGAGAGGAAGGAAATAGAGAAGAAGGAACTATGCAAGGGAAGAACAACGACGTAGATGCCCCTTTTGCTGTGGATTTTTTTAAAAAATTGTTTCCGCCATGCGTGTTTTATGATGTTGAATGATGCTGTGCAACACCAAGAGACTTTTGAGTGGGGTGCTCTGGAAAATTTCCAAACAAACATTAATTCTGCTGTAAATCTGTAATTGATTCACATGTTTTACTTACATAAGAAATTATTGAAGTTTAATTAGTCTACAGTATATTAAGTTTAATTAATACATTTAATACCTCTGCCAAAGCTATTTTAAAATACTTTTTAAAGTTTATTTATTTATTTTATTGTTGTCAAGCATATATAAGATAACAGGTAAAAGTATAAACATAATTTGAATACATGAAAAGAGTAAGAGTAAAAAGGAATATTAGGACAGGGACGGTAAGGCACTTATGCACGCCTCTTACAGACCTCTTAGAAATGGGGTGAAGTCACCAATAGACAGTTTAAGGTTAAAGTTTTGGGGGTTTGGAGAAGAAACCACAGAGTCAGGTAGTGCATTCCAGGCATTGATCACTCTGTTACTGAAGTCATATTTTCTGCAATCGAGTTTGGAACGATTTACCTTGAGTTTGTATCTATTATTTGCTCATGTATTGTTGTGGTTGAAGCTGAAGTAGTCATTGACAGGAAGGACATTGTGGCAGATAATTTTATGTACTACACTTAGGTCAGACTGAAGTCGGCATAGTTCTAAGTTGTCTAAGCTCAAAATGTGAAGTCTGGTGGCATAAGGTATTTTATTGCGGGTAGAGGAATGGAGGACTCTTCTCGTAAAATATCTCTGGGCTCTCTCAATTGTATTAATGTCCGATATGCAGTATGGGTTCCAGACAGATGAGCTGTATTCAAGAATTGGTCTAGCAAACGTTTTGTATGCTCTAATTAGTAGTACAATATTACCAGAGAAGAAGCTTCACAAGATTAGATTAACAATTCTTAATGCCTTTTTGGCAATGTTGTTACAGTGGGCTTTGGCATTTAGATCTTTAGAAATGAGTACTCCAAGGTCCTTGACAGAGTGAGGGTAGTCTACGAGGTCATGTCCTTCTAATTTGTATTTTATGTATTCTATAGAACTTCAGCTCTGAGTTGAAGAAGCTTCTTGGATGAGAAGCGAAATGTGTTCAAAGAGAAAAACCAGTTACCTCTTGAAAACTCACCTTTGGATCTTCTTTCAAATCTTCGGTTCCTTGCCTGGAACCTTTAGATTTTAATGGATATTATAAATATGATGGACTAGCTATGTCTCAACTGAACAGCATTAATATACTTTGTTTTTTGCATGTTACATTATTATAGATGTTGAATGAACCTTCAGAATGATATGCCTTTAGGAAAAGGAGCATTCATTGGATTATATTTTTTTAGAAATTAGAAATAAATTCTAAAAATCTGGGAGGAAAGTGAATTCATTTATACCTAGAATATTTCTGTGGTTTCCAATGCAAACTAAGGTATTCATTTCTCACTTATAAATTTGTATTCTAAGACTCTAATTTCTATAGCCAATAGGAATTAACGACACTGGCAGATATTAAAACCACCCAAAAGGTGTTAGTGACTGCCCCAAATCCATCTGTATGGTCCGTTTTTGTACAACGAAAATAACATGCTTTGACTTTTCAAGCCTGAAATATTTTGAATGCTTTTAAAAATAGTTTTAGACTGTATTTTTCTTTGTGAACCCGTTGCTCACATACTGTAGAACTAGTAAATCTGGGCTGTAAAGATCTGGATGGCCACAAGGTGGCAGCAAGGAGACACATAAAACTCCTGGTTTGCCTTTTATTTGGATTTTTGCTTTGGAAGTCCACATTTATCTTCTCATCTGAAGGACTTACTATATTATCATGATTAATTAGATTGATGGAAATGTAGGATAGGGCCTTCTTGATGGCTGTGAAATTACTTCTCAAGGGACATAGCCTGGGAACATCGTTGCTTAGTTCAGCACTTTATCAGTTTTAATATGTGACTGAGTCTACTCTGTGAGGTTTTAATGATAGATGCATTGTAATTGGGCTGTTGCTTTGCATTTATTTCATAGGGAAATTTTGGGAGAACTGCTCTGAAGGACTTCTTTAAATTTTATACACACACACACACACACACACACGTGTGTGTGTGTGTATAGTTAATATTTCGGGTTTCTTCCCGTGTAATTGTGGATATATCCCTAAAAGAGTAGAAGCGACGTTTCGACAGAATCCCATCTGCCATCATCAGGCTTATGTCAGCAGTCTTTTGCAGTAACTGCCGTTGCTATTTGAAATCTGGTGCTGGTATTCTGGGATGGCTCCACCTTTTCATTCTGATTGGTTGGGAGTCCCAGTATGTGTTTATTGGCTTGGCTTCGGGTGTATGGTCGGTTTTTCTCCACTAGGTGGCAGGGCTTCATCTTTGTGGCTGGTTTGAATATGATTTGGTTGGGATTTGTTTTTTGATTAATGTTTGGTCTATTTGGTCAACCAAATCATATTCAAACCAGCCACAAAGATGAAGCCCTGCCACCTAGTGGAGAAAAACCGACCATACACCCGAAGCCAAGCCAATAAACACATACTGGGACTCCCAACCAATCAGAATGAAAAGGTGGAGCCATCCCAGAATACCAGCACCAGATTTCAAATAGCAACGGCAGTTACTGCAAAAGACTCCTCACATAAGCCTGATGATGGCAGATGAGATTCTGTCGAAACGTCGCTTCTACCCTTTTAGGGATATATCCACAATTACACGGGAAGAAACCCGAAATATTAACTATACACACATACATACCCGTGAAAACTTACATAAATATATATATATGTATGTATGTATGTATGTATGTATGTATGTATGTATGTATATATTATATATATAAATATTAATCAAACTATTTAGGAATAATCTATCATAAAATTAAGGTTTTGCAATATTTTAGCAATTTTGATATGAACAAAAGCAAATCATAATAACTTAGTAGAGATTTTGTAGAATTTCTTCATAGTGCCAGTATAGCACATATCATTCTCTCATTCCCAGCTTTTAAGAAACACTTTAAGAAACCTTCTGGTTTTACAATGGGCTTTAGAGTTTGAGAGCTTTAGTGTGGGCTGAAGGGCAAAGATTAAAATTGTGGACATTTTGAAAGGTCTTTAATGCTGGTGAAACTGTTGGCAGAGTTTATGAACCTTAGCGGTGGTAACAATGGTGACTAAATAAAGCATTTAGCATTGTATGGCCCTGAAGTTAGAAGTGCCTGAATGTTTGTTGAGAGCATCAGAAATTGTCCAGGGGCTTGAGAAGATGCTGGAGATGGAATTTTTGGACAGGCCCTGAGTGTAGGGGGAGCAGCTTCAGCAACATCCTAAAATGGTGTGTGGTAGTGCTTGCTTGCTTGCAACCTTTGATAATAGAATAGAATAGAATAGAATAGAATAGAATAGAATAGAATAGAATAGAATAGAATAGAATAGAATAGAATAGAATAATAGTTTGAAGGGACCTTGGAGGTCTTCTAGTCCAACCCCCTGCTTAGGCAGGAAACCCTATACCATTTCAGACAAATGGTTATTCAATCTCTTCTTAAAAATTTCCAGTGTTGGAGCATTCACAACTTGTGGAGGCAAGTTGTTCCGCTGATCAATTGTTCTAACTGTCAGGAAATTTCTCCTTAGTTCTAAATTGCTTCTCTCCGTGATTAGTTTCCACCCATTGCTTCTTGTCCTACCCCTCAGGTGCTTTGGATAATAGCTTGACTTCCTCTTCTTTGTGGCAGCCCCTGAGATATTGGAACACTGCTATCATGTCTCCCCTAGTCCTTCTTTTCATTAAACTAGACGTACCCAATTCCAGCAACCGTTCTTTATATGTTTTAATCTCCAGTCCCCTAATCATCTTTGTTGCTCTTCTTTGCACTCTTTCTAGAGTCTCAACATCTTTGTTACATTGTGGCGACCAAAACTGGGTGCAGTATTCCAAGTGTGGCCTTACCAAGGCATTATAAAGTGGTATTAACACTTCACGAGATCATGGAAGCACTCTTGATCAGCCGTTAGGTAATAGGCTTCTTGGTACTGGTTGTGGCAGTGCTGAATGCCTCTTTGACAGCAACAGAAGTGTACTTGGTAGTGTCAGCTGTTTTTGTGGCTTGTTTCTGTTTACTGTTCAATGGTTATGGCACCACAGAGCAGTAAGATGGCCCTGACCTTGCCTGCCTTTCAGAAGGCTTTTAAGGGTCTGGTTTTTCTCCCAGATTGAGAAGTATAATGTCCAGCTTGATTGTTTTTGGTTGTTTTGGTATGTTTGAAGTTGCTGCTGATGCAAAAGTATTATTATATTTCATATATATTTATATTTACAATCCATTGTTTTTAAACCTGTGCATTGCCTATCATATGTTGACTGTAATCCTATCTTTATCTAATAAATGATAAATAAACAAACTACTTGGCAAAAGTCCACAGAAGAGGAGGAAATTATGATTCCAGTGGGAGTAAGATTCAAAGCCTTGGCCTAGACACTGTCTTTGAAACAAAATACAATGCATCTCATTAGAATTTAAACAGAAATGCAAACAAACAAAATCACCATAGTAATTTAGTTAGAGATGCAGAACTTCTGTTGCAGGGATCAAATATTATAGCAGCTTTTGTTCTAGCCTGCATTTCTTGTTTTACTACTTTCTTTGTTTTAGGGAACAACAAAAAAGCTCATTGTGACCACAGTGGAATTGGAGCTATTGCATGTGGGGTGAGCGAAGGCCAATTCACTCCATCCCCTTTGTTTCCCAGCACCTGTGTGGGTGAAAAAACAAAGTGGAACAACAGAGACACTTTTCAAAAATGGAGCAGTGAAACATGAATGGCTTGGTTTCCTTTTTTCACATCACTTTGTTGGCAGTGAGGAACTTAGTTTTTCCCAATGGCAGCCTTGATGTAGGAAATGACAAGGCTGAACCTGAGGGAGGGGTCAAGTGCATCATCAGTCTTGAATCCCTTCACGCCCACAAGAGATCTAAGTCCAGTCCACTTTGAATTTCATTGACTCTTATCTACAGCCAATTTGCCTTGATCATTAGTAGTTCAAATTATTGGAGTGGTGTGGTAGCCTAGAGGTGAAGCTCTCACCTCATAATCAGGAGGCTGTGAGTTTGATCCTCGGTAGAGGCAGGTATTTCTCTTTCTGGACACAATGAGTATATATCTGCTGAGCAAAACTCCGCATTGGCGACAGGAAGGGCATCTGACCATTAAACACTCTGCTAGCTCCATTAAGTTGCCCAGGCTCCACCCTGCAAGGAATTATGGGTTTGTTAGAAGATGATGATGATGATGATTAGTAATAGTTCAGGTTATTGTAGAGAGCATGCAATAAACTTGTATTCATTTGAACCACTCTTGGCTCCTGATTTCTTATATTTGACATTCTATTGACATCCTTTTTTCTGGAATATTATAGATCCCTGGAAGAAAATAAAAGAGTTCCTTAAAATAAGCTTTGCTGGCATCACTGTCGGAGCTCCTAGGGGTAGGAAGCTGAATATATAATTATTTAAATTTTAAAGAAAACTAATGTAACATGAATACAATAACCAAATGAATGACATCTGTCATAATAGATATGAATACAATTACAAAAAGAAAATAGTTCCTACATTTTCCCCCTATCCATTATTTTCAAAATGATGGTTCTAAGAAGGGCTAAGGTGCTTGGAGAAAGTAAGCATATTTGACCCCACAGCAAGACTTGTTTTCATTTGGCTGTTTGATGACTAATCCATAGCTAGTCTTGCATTATTAATTTGCAAGAGACTCTCGATGGCTCCAGATAGAATGCCATAATCACAATTCTATTTCACATTTGACTGAGTTAGGAGGAGGGATGCAATGGAGCGATATCTAGTAAATTGAGTGCTGAAATCAAGAATCCCTGAGTGCACCTCTGTACTACTGGCAGCGTGTTTTGTTTGGAGAAAAAAAATCTAACCACATTCCAATCTACAGCACGAATGTTAATGAACAATTTGACTACTTCAGTTTTCCTAGCTGACCCCTAGCTGTGAAGCTCAGAAGGTCTGTAATATTGCCATATCTAATTCAATCACAGATGATTATTGCTTTAGTTTCTAGTGGTGGAAATATGATGTATTATCCTGATTTTTCATTGCCACACATTTTGTGTTGGTTACCCAAACCAGCTGATTTCAGACTTCTTACACTCTTTCACTGACTTGCTTGCTACAAGCAATTCTTGAACAATTTGTACTTGTTCTTCTGTCACAGTTCATCAGAGGCTGTTGAAGCTGTCCCCATGTGGAAAGCTAGCGCAGCTATTATTTGGGATGTTGCTGTAAGAAATGTTTAGGTAATATTCTGAGGCTTCTGGACACATTGTGAATTTTGTTGGATGCTCTCCCAAAATAGGTACCATGAGGTTACTTGTTTAGAAAATGTCTGTCATGGTTGTCATGTCTAGTTACACCCCCAATTTAACAAACCGATAATATTGTCATGTTCTAGCACCCGGTCCTCTCATTTCCTTCTAACCCAACTTACCTTGAGAGTGACCAACCATAGCTGAGAATAATGGTAGCAATAAAGGGGCAATGTTTGGCACAGCCAACCAAGATCATTGTGGGTCCATAGTCCTATCCCATCCTATCCCATCACGGTTCATTTTCTGTCCTTAATGAGTGTCTTTAGGAAATCAGACAAAAGGTTTCTAACAGTGGGAACAATCTTACACTGGAACCAATTACTCAGAGATGGGGTAGGCCGTCTTTCACTGGTCACGTTCAAGAAGAGGTTAACTGTCCATCTGTTAGGAATGCTTTAATTTGGATTCCTGCAGAGTAAGGATTGGCCTTGATGAGTTAATCAGCCTCTTCCAACCCTGAGCTTCTGTCATCCCTTTTATCTTATGGCTGTTGGGTTTCTTCAGATGTTTTCATGTGGAACCCAAAGCCTTTAAAAAGCCTAAGTAATCTATGTCTATCAAATCACTGCTATGTTTAAATAATACTGTACTCTCAAATAATTCTAAAAGGTTTGTGAGGCAAGACTTACAATTTCAGAAGGAACCATATTGACTTATATTCAGAAAGGCTTTTCCTTTTGTATACTTAATTACTTTGGCATAAACAATGCTTTTACAAATCTACCTAGAATCGGTGCAATGTTTTATTGCTGTTATTCTCTTATGGGCATCTATTGAATTTGTGTTGCTGTCACTACATTTCATTTAGTAACCTTAATTGGCTTTCAATAGATTTTCAAGATAATAATTCTATTCTTCCTTCAGTAACTCTTGAGTTACAAATTAGGCAGATACTGTGGATAACACATAGGCTGACCCATTTCTATTCAACAGCAATCTTGTTTCATTGAATCACTATTTTTATTTGCGGGAAAGGCCAAGAACACTTACACATATACATAACGATAAAAAATTGAATGTAAATCTGTCTGTTTGTCTGTCTGTCTGTCTGACTGACTCTAACCATCCATCCATCCATCCATCCATCTACCTACCTACCTACCTACCTACCTACCTATCTCGGTTTGGAGTGAATTCTAATCCTGCCTTGGGCACAAAGCCAATTGGTTGACATTCACCCAGTCACTCTCTCTCAGCCCTAGGAAGGAAGTACAGGTAGTCTGGACTTACGATCACACTTGAGCCGAACATTTTTGTTGCTAAGCGAGACAGTGGTTAGGTGAGTTTGCACCATTTTATGGCCTTCCTTGCTAAGTGAATCAGTGCAGTTGTTAAGGTAGCAACATGGTTGATAAGTGAATCTGGTTTCCCCATTGACTTAGCTGGTCAGAAGGTTGCAAAAAGTGATCACATGACCCTGGGACACTATAACATTGAATGAATGAATGAATGAATGAATGAATGAATGAAAAGAGCAACTCAAAAACATGTGAAATGGTCACTATTTTTGGGCAAGAGCTAAAGATTTCTGCACAAAAGCCTTACAGAATTTTCCTTTCAGGGCAAACCTTTGAATCCATAGCTCTTCTTGAGTCAATTAAATAATTAGCATAGGAAACTGCTGTCTTCCAGTCAGGCCCATTCTATAGAAAGAAATATATCATGGAGACCATATTGCAGCCCCAGTGAGTCCCTCCTAAGGTTGAGAGAGGTCAAACATTAAAAAGATATACCCTAAAACATTAGTTCCAAAACTATGCCTCTGTACATACGAATATATAATTATCCTGTAAGATCAGGAAAGCCAAAGAGTTATGAGTAAACATTAATTTAAGTCAGAATTGGAGGTGGCAAACAAGCCTCCATTTGTAATTAGTCCAGTCACCAGATATAATAAAAAGTTAGAAAAACACCTGGGGACTCTCAACAAGATCCTTACAAATTTGCACTGGGATACTTCTAGAAGATTTGACTCACAGTGATTACAAATGTGCATGCTTTGAAGACTTTTTTTTTTAAAATCGTGGTTGCTGCATAATTACTAGCATTACTGTTGTATAATGCAAAATGACATTTGAAAGTCTGTGGGCCTGGCTGAAATGGCCTTTATTTCTTCTTTCCAGATTGCTGAAGATTGAAAGACTTAGGGTTTTAAAACCTTCATTTGTTCAATAAAGAAGCCATTAGTTTTCCCAGAGTGGCAGTGGATAATAGACCTTTGGTGGGAAAAATCATTTCTGTTGAATCGTAGCTGATTATCCATCTTGTCTCTTTATTCTTGTGGTCCAGGGCTCAGGGACCTCTTCATCCCCTCGAGTGTTGATAGGATGCCTGCCTAAAGGGAGCTGAAACAGGTCTGTTGGCTAACTTTGGAAGAGTGAAGCCCAGATTTTGTCAGGGCAGAAATTAAAAAGGCAGGACCTGAAATGCATCCCCTTTTTTCACCCTTTTTTCAATGGGAATTGGAGGCAAAAGGAAACAGTAGCATCATAAAAGATCTGCATTAAGGAGTGTCACATAATCTCATTATCACGAAAAGAAGATTCTGTTCAAATATAGGAAATAGCAAATCTCACACAGAACCTGTGACTGGGAATGAAATTAAATGCTGTCTTTGAATAATGAAGACAACATAGAGAGACCCTCAAAGCAGCTTAATACATTTTTCCACTGAAAGAAGCAAGACAAATCACTTGCTCAGTGTTGACTAGCCTTTCTGAACGATGATGTGCCTTCAGTTTGGTAGAAGCCCTTTCTCCAGAGGTATGAATGGCACCAACCCTACCTGCATTTGCAAACAGGTTAAATCTGGATGGTTCTACCATACGGTACTTTCAGTCCTGATGTCTAGGGTTATTTTAATTGTCCCAGAGGTGCTTATTCAGAATGCAACTGGATATTTCACTTCTCATCCAAGAAACTTCTTCAGTTCTGAAATTCAGTTCAGAACTGAAGAAGCTTCTTGGATAAGAAGTGAAATATCTTCAAGCAAAAACAAAGAAAGCCCAGCTGCCTTCTTGAAAAGCACCTTTGGGACAACCTTGGCTGAGAGTCTCCATAGACAATTAGTTTAATTGTTTTAAATGCTTAATTTTTCTTTCTTTCTAAAATACCATTGGTGTTATTCTATCATTTCTGACTCACTGACTATTGGGGGCGAGTCTTTGGCTCCCTCGGAGAGGGCACGCAATCTGGGAGTCCTCCTGGATACGCAGCTGGAGGAACATCTGGATATGCAGTTGGAGGAACATCTGACGGCTGTAGCCAGGGGGACCTTCTGTCAGGTTCGCCTGATTCGCCAGTTGCGGCCCTTTCTTGATTGGGATTCCCTGTGCACAGTCACTCATGCCCTCATCACCTCTCGCCTGGACTACTGCAATGCTCTCTACATGGGGCTCCCCTTGAAGAGCACCCAGAGGCTCCAACTGATCCAGAATGCAGCCGCGCAGTTAATTACGGGAGCTGCATGGCGCTCCCACATAACACCGCTCCTGTGCGAGCTGCACTGGCTCCCAGTGGTCTTCCGAGTGCGCTTCAAGGTGTTGGTTACTACCTTTAAAGCGCTCCATGGCATAGGACCTAGTTATCTTCGAGACCGCCTGCTGCTACCGACAACCTCCCATCAACCCGTGCACTCCCACAGAGAGGGCCTCCTTGGGCTGCCATCAGCCAAACAATGTAGGCTGGTGAACCCCAGGGGGAGGGCCTTCTCTGTGGGGGCGCCTACCCTATGGAACCAGCTGCCCCCAGAGATAAGGAGAATCCAAGACCTCGGTGCCTTCCGCCGTGCCCTTAAAACTTTCTTTTTTCAGCAAGCCGGGCTGGCTTAACATATTTTTAAATATTTTTAATTGGTTTGTCATTTTAAACTGGGGCCAAATTAATATATATTCTTTTAATTTTTTTTAATGTTTATATTGTATGTTTTTATCTGGCTGTACACCGCCCTGAGTCCCTCGGGAGAAGGTGCGGTATATAAATTCGAAATAAAATAAAATAAAAATAAAATAAAAAATAAATTTCTGCCCAGAGACTGTTAGGATTGTAGCAGGTACTCAGTGGTGAAATCCAATTTTTTTTACTACTGGTTCTGTGGGCGTGGCTTGGTGGACATGGTGTGGCTTGGTGGGCGTGGCTTGGTGGGTGTGACAGGGGAAGGATACTGCAAAATCCCCATTCCCTTCCCACTCCTGGGGGAAAAATATTGCAGAAGCTCCATTCCCACCCCACTCTATGGCCAGCCAGGGGTGGTATTTGCCAGTTTTTTGTTTTTTTTTAATTTTGATTTATATGCCGCCGTTCTCCGGAGACTCAGGGCAGCTTACAATGCGTTAAGCAATAGCCTTCATACTTTTGTATATTTTATACAAAGTCAGCTTATTGCCCCCACAAACTGGGTCCTCATTTCACCTACCTTAGAAAGGATGGAAGGCTGAGTCAACCTTGAGCCTTGGAGAGATTCGAACCAGCAGAAATTGCAGGCAGCTGTGTTAATAATAGGGTGCGTAGACCACTGTACTATCAAGGCTCTTGATAGTTCTCTGAACAACTCAAAATTTCCGCTACCGGTTCTCCAGAACTTGTCAGAACCTGCTAAATACTCTGCAGGTACTGATAACAAACAAACAAATCTGGGTTGTTTCTCCATCAGAATACTGTACTATACCATCCATGAACTAATTTCCTATGCATTTGCTTAGTATACAACTTGCTTACTATGCTTACTGGGCAAATTGAGCAGTAGTTTACTATACTAGTATATCATAGAGGGTCATCTGATTTTCGGGAGATTGTTTTCTTCTATTTCATTTCCTTTTTCCTACTCTTTCTGCTCTTTCTTTCTGCATTTACGCCCATTTTATTTTCTTGCTTTTTGTGCTTATATGGGGTATGAATGGGCACATATGCAGAAGAAGATTATGAAGAAAAACACTAAGGACAATGCTGAAAATTTGCAGGCAAGGTTTGGGAATTAAATGGAAATTTTGAGGGTAAATTAATTGGATTTGACTAATTATGCATTTATTTGATTTAAAAGTCTCTAGCTACCTGATCTTATCCTGAGTAACCATATACCAAAACAGAAAAGACCAAAGGTTTGGACATCTAATGGGATGTCTTTCTTACAAATAACAAAATAACCATCTGTGTTAACTAGACCATAAAGGGAGAATGGTACAAATCTTGAGATGTGTGTGTGTGTGTGTGTGTGTGTGTGTGTGTGTGAATTTCTGGCTTAACTAAAACTGTTCTCCATTATTTTCATTAGGGAATAAGAACTTTTTTAATAATAATAAAAAAAGCAACATTAAGAAATAAATGTTTGAACATTGTTACAATGCCCCATCAGAAATCATATGATGCTATTAAAAAAAAAAAGAAAATTTATACAAATCATTCTATTATCTTAGTACTAAGTAGGCATTATCCAATTTAAGGAAATTTATATTCCTGTCATTTCTTATTCTAACATAATTACTTTACCATTTCTACAACATGATCTGCCAGGTCTTTTTTTTTTTAAACCATCGTAAGTTGCAGCTGGTTCATTATCTTTCATTTTGATTCTATTGACAATCTTTTAGCCCATTAAGCATACATACCAGATTTCTTGCTGCCTTGTTTGCATGCACATCTCTTTAAATAATTTAACAGCAATATCTCTAGGTCTGATGGGAACCACTCTCTTTTAAAATTCCAAAATATGGTGGCATTTTCTTCCAGAATCATGATATAGATACAATAATTTACTTTTCTTTTCTCCACTTCCAGCATTTACTTTGTTTTATGTATCACTAAAATATAGATTTCTCCACAGAGCTGAAAATATTACTTGGATGGGCTGTTGAGAGGGGTTAAAAACATAGTTCCATTCATCATGGAGCATTCCAAGATGTAGAATGCAATCTCTACAGTTCTGCTCAGAAGTTTTGGGGTCTCTAACCGTTTTGTTCACAATCTCTCTTTCAATGGAAAAAGAATATTTCCAAGCTGCCTTTACTATTTTTAGATCGATATCTGTTGTGGCCTGCCAGTGGCCTGCGCGGATCGTGGCTTATCCCGACGATGAGGAGGCTGATGTGGTATTGCGCCAGCAGCCTGCACAGCCGGCGCTCGCGTCAGACAGCGAGGAGGCTGAAGAGGGTGTGGTGCCAGAGGCAGAGACTCAGCCAGGGCCTTCAGAACCTCCAGAGGCTCCTTCAAGTGGAGAGAGCGAAGTGGAGGAACCTCTTCTCAATGCTCGAGCACACAGGGCTGCCAAAAGGCAGAAGTGGCTACTCAGGAGGAGGAGGTCTCCTCGAGAGTAAGGCTTGAGGATAATTGGCCACTCCCTTAGCCTATTTAAGTCACACACTGTTAGTAAGTTTCTTGCTGGAAACAACTTGTAATTATCATCAGAGCATTTTTGGAAAAGTCTTATCGTATTTTGTTTTCTGGGCTGGTTGCCAACCTTTGCCGGACTTTGGTTTATTCTTGCTACTTAATAAATTTGATAAGGACTGTTGGTGTGTGTCAATATCCTCGGAAATCCGGAGCTGGGGCAAAACAATATCAAGATTCAAGCTATAATTGTGGATATGTCTCTATTTTACAGCTATAGCTTGCAGAGAACATCAACTGATTTAACACTTACTCTTCCTCTCTCCCAATTGGCCAACACCCAAATGTTTAATTTTTGAACTTCAAGAACAGCCCCTACCATAACAAACACATCACTTCATTTGCTACCCAAAAAATAACTTGGTAGCATTTCTTCATACATTTGTTCTGGGAATCTGTTGATGGAGCGATGGGAAAATAAACCTACAAGCAGAAATCCCAAGTGTCTACTGCAATGCTTTTCAACTTCAACAGTTTTAAGAGAAATGGACTTCAACTCCCAGAATTCTCCAGCCATTATGGAGAATTCTGGGAATTGAAGTGTTATGTCCTTATAAGGACATTCGCCCGGATTGGCTGCCAGCCATCGGGCGGGAAAGTTTGAATCACTGTCAGGGGCGGTGCGACTGCCGGAGCGAATATAAGGAGAGCTCTGGCAGCGCACAGCCAGTCTTGTTACTGTTTCTTGTTCTGAATAAAGTTACTAATGTAACGAGCTGGTCGCGTCTTCCATTCCTGCGCCGATCCAACACTGGCGATGAAGGACTAGGACCAAGAGACGAACCTCGTGGTGCCAAAGCCAACAAGACCAAGACTCCGGCACCTGAACCACAGTAGGCATTTCCGTAGGCATGGCATCCGCTGAAGTCACTTTGCCAGCCCTTGCTCCTTTCCGCCCAGGGAAGGACAAGTGGAAATCCTACGTGGTCAAATTTCGGCAATACCTGAGAGGCAACAATATCAGGGATGCCGATGATGACCGAAAAAAGGGCATTTTCCTGGCCAACTGCGGCTCCGAAGTCCTCGACATGGCAATCGATCTCGTAGCACCACGAGACATCAAAGAAGTGCCATGGGCAGACCTGCTGCAGATCCTGGAAGACCACTATGCCCCAACGGGAACACTGGTGGCGAATCATTTCACCTTCCATCAGAGGGACCAGAAGGAAGGTGAGACCATCAAAGAATTTGTGGCCGCCCTATGCCAAATCGCAGCCAGCTGTGAGTTCGACCACGTGGACAATGCCATCGCTGACCGTGTGGTTTTCGGCATGAGGGACAGAGGCCTGCAAAAGAAATTCCTGAGCAGAAAGAAACTCGTGCTCAAGGATGTGGTGGAGGAAGCCACCGCATCTGAAATCTCGGAAAAAGCGGCTGCCGCAGTAAGCAAAGCCAAGGGAATCCACAAGATTCGCTCCACAGCGCAATCATCAACCGAGGATTCCATGGCTGGATCCGAGTTGGAGGAGGAGTCCACCGTCCACAAGGTATCCAGACCCCCAAGGCGGGAAACTGCCCAACGAAGCTACAAGGGGGAGCGCTGTGCCAGCTGCAGAGGGGACCATGCCAGGGCAACCTGCAAGTGGAGAGATGCGACCTGCCGACGCTGCAACAGAAGGGGTCACATCGCCGAAGCTTGCAGAGCCGAAGAACCAGCCCCAGAGCCCTCCAGCCACCGTCCCCGCGAAAACCATAAAGATTACCAGAGATCATCCAAACGATCCTCTGGCCAGTCTAGACGCAGGGACGATGAATTTCCCCAAAGCGGAGCAGTCCTCCAGACGACCATCGCACACACAAACTCGGACAATGCCACCAAGTTCCATGTGACCATCCACGTGGAAGGTTCACCCTGCTCAATGGAGGTAGACTTGGGCTCAGTCTACTCCATTATGGATTGGCACCAGCTGAAGCGCCTGCAACCCAGCATCTGCAAGCGAGACCTGAAGCCACTACACTCAAAGCTCGTCGACTTTGGGGGAAACCCCATCGAAGTACTAGGAAGAGCCAACATCCGAGTCTCCTACAACGAGTTCCAAGGCAAGCTTCCCATCACAGTCGTGGAGAACAGCCGACCGAACCTGCTAGGAGTGGAGTGGTTCAAGCCGCTGGGGCTATCCATCGGAGGCATCCACCAAATTCGCAGGGATGAACTCGACAACCTCATCGAAGAGTTCAAAGAAGTCTTCGATGGTAAGCTGGGGAAATTTGTGGGGAGGCCAATCTCGTTTAATCTGGACAAGGGAATCACCCCGATTAGGCTGAAGCCCCGCCGGGTTCCATTTGCCCTGCGGCCTAAGGTAGACGAGCAGCTGGATAAGCTGATCGCCCAGGGCATCCTGGAACCGATCGATCATGCCTCATGGGAAACCCCCATTGTGACCCCACTGAAGCATGATGGGTCTGTGCGCATCTGCGCCGACTACCGTTGTACCATCAACAAGGCGTTGGCACAGAGCGCATACCCAGTCCCAGTAGTGCAGCACCTATTGCATTCCCTGGGAACTGGCACAATTTTTCCAAAACTGGACCTGGCCCAGGCTTACCAGCAACTGCCAGTGGATGAAAAAACGGCGGAGGCCCAAACCATAGTAACACACAGGGGGGCATTCAAATGCAACCGTCTCCAGTTTGGAGTTAGCGCTGCCCCCGGCATCTTCCAATCAATGATGGAACGCCTTCTCCAAGGCGTTCCAGGGGTGGTGCCATACTTTGATGATGTACTAATCTCCGGAGATTCACAGGCACAACTCCTTGAAAGGCTCAGGCTTGTCCTGCAGCGCTTCAAGGCCAAGGGCTTGAGAGTCAGGAGAGATAAATGCATCCTAGGAGTACAGGAAGTCGAGTTCCTGGGCTATCTCATTGATAGCACTGGCATCCACCCCACCAAATCAAAAGTGAAAGCAATCCATGAAGCTCCGAGCCCCAAAAACAAAACGGAACTTCAGGCATTCCTTGGGTTGCTCAACTTTTACGCAATGTTTCTTAAACAGAAAGCCACAGTTGCTGAGCCACTCCACCGCCTGCTGGGGAAAGCGGTTCCCTGGAAGTGGGGCCAAGAAGAGGAAGCAGCATTCCGAGCCGCAAAAGGACTGTTAACTTCAAAAAGCGTCCTCATCCAGTACAATGAGACGCTCCCCATCAAGCTAACCTGCGACGCGTCGCCCTACGGGGTGGGGGCAGTCCTCAGCCATGAACTGCCCAACGGCTCAGAAGCCCCCATAGCATACTTCTCGAAGACTATGTCCGGCGCAGAACGCAACTACAGCCAGCTGGACAAGGAAGCTCTGGCCATCGTGGCAGGAGTGAAGCGTTTCCATGAATACCTCTACGGGAGACGCTTCACCATAGTCACCGACCACAAGCCACTCCTGGGGCTCCTTGCAGGCGACCAACCCACCCCAACCTTCATGTCCCCGCGGATGACGAGATGGGCCATCTTCTTGGCGGGCTACTCCTACAGGCTCGTGCACCAGCCAGGCACAGCCATAGGAAACGCCGATGCGCTGAGCAGATGCCCATTGAAGGATCCAGTGGAAGACCCATCCCCCACGCTCCACCTCTTCCACATAGACGACGACGCCAGCTGTCCAGTCTCGTCCGCAGATGTGGCTGTCCACACCCAGAAGGACCCCACATTCTGCCAAGTCAAGTCCTGGATCCTCAGGGGGTGGCCATCGGAGAAGACGGAGGAGAAGTTCAGCCCGTTCGCCAGGAAGCAGAAGGAGCTGTCCACCATGAAGGGCTGTTTACTATGGGGAGACAGGGTGCTGATTCCAAGCACTCTGCATTGGCGGACGCTAGAGACCTTGCATAAAGGGCACCCAGGCATCGTCCGCATGAAGGCCCTGGCACAGAGTTACGTCTGGTGGCCCTCACTAGACAAAGACATCGAGGATTGGGTCTCCAGATGTAACCCGTGCCAAGAAGTCCGCCCAGCTCCGCCACAAGCAGAAACAGCAAAGTGGGAGACCCCCAGCAAACCTTGGTCGAGGATCCATATCGACTTTGCGGGTCCGATGCAAGGGCGCCACCTCCTCATCGTGGTAGACGCCTTCTCCAAGTGGCTCGAGGTGGTACCCATGGCATCCACCACAACGGAAGCGACGATCCATGCCCTGCGCCGCCTCTTCGCCACCCATGGACTACCGGATGTGCTGGTCTCCGATAACGGCCCCCAACTCACATCCCTGGCCATGGAGGCATTCCTGGCAGGACTGGGCATCCGCCATGCCCTGTCCGCCCCGTACAGGCTGGCTGGGAACGGACAAGCGGAATGAATGGTGAGGCTCACCAAGGAGGCACTCATCAAGATGGGTACGGGCGACTGGCAGGAAAGAATAGACAACTTCCTCCTCACCCAGCACATCACGCCGCATGCCACCACCCACAATGTTGATGGGCAGAAGGTTGAGGTCACCATTGGACCGGCTGCACCCCCAGTACAGCCCAGAAGTGACCGCAACAGCCAGCCGCCCGCTTCGCGCCTTCAGCAAGGGAGATTCGGTTTTCGCGCTGAATTTCAGCGGCTCTCCTAAGTGGCTGAAGGGGAAAATAGACAGCACAATCGGGCCCAAATCCTACACCGTGGAGCTGGAAGATGGACAGGTCTGTCAACTCCGGAAAAGGTGGTGGGGAGCTCAAGAAAACCAGCCTGACGAGGGAGGCCTGCAACACCCCGATGAGGTAGGCCTACCACACTCCAGCGAGGCAGACCACCGCCACCCCGACGAGGCCGGCCAAGCCCACTACCAAGCACTGACACACCGGCAGTCCAGAGCGGTAGACCGGGGCCAGCCGCATGGGGGATGGCAACACCAACCCGGCGAGGTGGGCACCCGGCACGGCAGGGCAAGAGACTACCAACCCAGCCCGCGAGTAGACCGGGATCTGCCCAAGGGGGAAGCATCACACACCCCCAGCGAAGGCAACCCGCGACAGCCCTGCCAAGGAGACCTCCACTCCAGGCGAGTAGACCGGGGACCATCCGGGATGGGCACACCGCAGCACAGGGGTGAGGATGGCACTCGACACACCAGCGAGGGGGACCCCCACCCAGCACAGAAGTCAACCCGGCAACAACAACCCAGCCCAGATGACCCCAGCCACCAATTGACGGTAGACCAGGGATAGGGCGAAGGGAGAGCCAACAACAACCCGGCCGGGTAGGCCTGCGACTCACCGGCAGGGGAGACCTCCACCGACCCGAGGAGATAGGCCCGCAACGACAGCCCGACCAGGTCGACTACCACCAACCCGACGGGGTAGGCCAACTCCAGCCCGGCCAAGGAGACCTGCACCACCCCTGCGAGGTCGGACATCGCGACCAGAGCAAACACCACCCACCGCTGGCAGACCGGACCCGAGGGCACCGACCTGAACCACCCACCAGACGACAACGAGCCGAACCGCAGCCGAACCGCAGCGGCCGGGAGACCGGGGAGGAGCAAGTGACAGCCTGGGACTTACCGAGACTCAGACGCTCTTCCCGGGTCGGAACCGAGCAGCCCCGGCGAGGCGAGAGATCCACGGGCCAGGAGGAAGACCACCAGAACCAGCCATCCAAGGTCTGCGGTCCGGCCGGAGGCGCTGAGGGTGACCCCGCACACTCACCAGCCGAACCGAGCCCGGTTCCGGGGAGGGAACCAGGAGACACAGGAGCCCCGTCCGTCCAACATGAAGTCTATGCCCTCTTAAAGTTGCTGAAGTTGAGAAGCACTGCCTTATAGAAATGCTGCTAAGTTACATGGCTGCAGTGCACTTCCATTTTTTTCTTTTTAAATAAGGACATAGTGACACATCCCTGCAAGAGAAAATAAAGGGAGATCAGCTATAGAACTGCATAGGATCATCAGTATATGGCAGCCTTATGAACAAGACAGTAAATTTTTAGATGGAAAGGGGGAAGGAAAGAGATGAATTGCAGCTGCCGCATCTGTCCTGATTTCAGGCAGAAATTACATGGCTGAACTGAATCTAGGAGTTAGGCATGGTGAGAAATCTCTCAGATGAAAAACAGACCACCTCCATGAGCTGTAGAAAGGCAGCAGAAGCTCCTGATGTAATAACGATGCTAGTAATGTAGTAAGTTTCCAAAACTAAAACGGCTTTTCTTCATTAAGGTAAATGATGGGGAGGGAGGCACAGACACCATGATCTCACTGAGACTAAAGCACCTTCCTGTTTTTTCCATGACAGTGTGAGCTTTTTTATTAAATGCAAATCTTTGTGGGAACTGGTTAGCAACACTTGCACTGCACCTTGATGGTTCAGCAAAGCAGATTTCCTACAGGCCATAGGCATCTTACCGAGGTCAAGGCCTGCCTCTCCCTTGCTTCTCTTCATCTGCAGCACATCCTTTTCTTCCTTCTTCCCCATTTAGCATTTCTTTTCTTCTCTTCTCCCCTGACTAATTCCTCTCTGGGCCTAAACCATGACTGCTTTCAGTCCGACAGGTGGATCAGCATCTGACTCTTAATAAGATGTGCTCTTTCTGAAATGTGTACAGGTAGTTCCAGATTTACAACTATTGGTTTAGTGATTGTTCAAAATTACAATGGCAATGAAAAAATGACTTGCAATGGATCCTCACACATATAACCGTTGAAGCATTCCCAACAGCCACACGATCAAAATTCAAGGACATGGCAATCAGCACACATTTACGATGGTTGCAACATCCCAAAGTCATGTGGTCACCATTTGTGACCTTCCCAGGTGGCTTCTGACAAGCAGACTCAGTGGGGGAAAACTGGATTTGCTTAACAATTGCATGATTCACCTAACACTTGCAGTGATTTTTTGCCAACTATGGCAAAAGAGGGCACAAAATAACCATCTTGTTTAGCAATACATTCTAGTCACAGTTGTGGTTGTAAGTCAAGGACTATCTGTACATGAACATATACAAGAAAAATAAGACTTTCTACAGCAATGCTGTCAAACTCATGGCCCGCAGGCTGGATGTGTCACACGCTGGCCACGGCCATGCGAAGGAGAAAAAAAGTTGCGCTGTGATGCCACGAGTTTTGTTCTAGAGGATTTCCCCTTCTCTCTTATCGAAAGTAGCTATTGATCATGTGGACTGCTCCTCATGTATTTCTCTTTCTTCCCTCTTCTCCAAATGTATTTTTTATTTATAATATTTGAGGAAGTACAACAAAGGATCCTGGACCCCGGGAGGACTTTTGGGGTAAGAGAGTAAAGGGGTTTCCCACAAAATCTCCTTTTTTCTCCGTTGGAAGATGAAAGTTGATACTGGTGAAAGGCTCTGTCGAAAAGAGCTACTAAATCAAGCCACCATAAGCTTATCCATGATTTACTGAATAATTTAGAGGTAGCTGAGTTCAAGCAATATTTAGTTTTAATCCCAGGGTTTTCAAACAGGATTTTCAAACACAAAACATACATTAATTCACACGACCTCTTGTGAAATAATTGTGGGTTTCAATTTTTTGGGTTATGATAACCAGAATTGGCATGGAGAAATTCCTTCCAAATCAATAGTATGATCAAAGCTCTCCCTGTTTTTTTTTTTTTTATGTGATGCACATAAAAACAAGTGATGCTTCAATTGCACCACTGTGGCCACCATCTTGACTTTTTTCTGACCACACTCCATCAACAGTCCTGGTGACTGCTTTTGCTCCTCCCCTACTTGCTAGGTAGGAGTATTCAGTGAGCAATCTTCAAACACTGAATGGATTTGTGCCAGCTGCTAATGGTTGGTATGCTGCCATAATGCCCAACCACTCTTCCCAGCATTCTTGTGTGTTGCCTCAGTGAGAATGGCTGGGTGTGTTTACATGTGTAAAAATCCACATAGGAGCTAGCAAATTCCCCTTCTCATGGAGGACTAGTATATATGTAAAGCTATGTCCCCCCAACTACTACTAAGTTCTCAGCCTAAAATGGTTGACTAAGTTATATTTGGGGATTTGAGAGCATAAGAAGAAAGGTTGGCAGGCAGGCAAACTACTTTGGGCTGACAAATTATAATCGTCAAAGCGGCGAGGAATAAAATGACTTGGATTTCTCAAAAATTTCTAAGCAGATGTCCTTGGAATTTTTTATTTTTTATTTTTGGCAAAAGCTTTACTTCTTCCTTCCAGTTGAAGCAAAATATAGATGTCCTAGCTATAAAGTGTCAAAACCATACCTATTCCTCTTCCCTGTTCCTAAACAAGTCTGTTTTGCCAAGGGACAATCAAAATTTGCCCTCTTGCGCTTCAGGAAATGACATGCCATGCCTGGGTTTACAATGAAGTTGGGAAGGACCCGGTAGCAGCATGAAAAGTTTTGTTAAGGGAAGTGGCGGTTTGCCAGTTTGATTCAGACCTAACGAGAGGGCTCAATTCCCTTTGAAAAGCGTGTCCCCCATTCGGCCCCCTTTTCCACTTTCAATTGCTGTCACTGTAACAGAAGACTCCTGCCTATGGCTTTCTTTTGATTTGTATGCAGCTGATTGGCAGCAATGAGCAAAGGGTACACCGTGGCCTACTAAAATAAATGACCGAAGCCCCTAACAATGGAGCTTTGTACAAGAAAAACAGTGAAGTCACAGTTTCCCAGGCTGCTGCCTTCCCACTCTCTCTTTTGCCCCCCCATGCCTAATAATGAAGGCAATGAGGGAGTGGATGGGAGGAACTTAGTGCTGGACAAAAGAGAGAGGTCTTCCTAGATGTAACTCTCTCCAAAGCAGCTGGCTTTTGTTGCAGGTCTTTGGAAGGCATAGTTCACCATTAATCAAACATCATTTGGTCATGAAAACAAAGCCAGGCTTCCCTTGGTGGAGTTTACAGTCACACATGTGGCCATTGTTAGCATGTGCACATCTGGAGGAATAATTCTGGGCAATTACAAAGCGAGGAGCTTTAAATCTACGCAGACATTCCAGTTCTACGGATACATTAAAAAAAAAAAAAAGCTCAAGTGAATTCCCTGGTAAATTGGTATAAAATTGCTTGAAGTGTTCAGATTTTCTATGTAACCAGTTTGGGAAATAAAGGCTATTTATGTGGCTATTGGAATCTGTAGTTGCAGTGCCAAGATTTTGGAACTATAAGCATTAAGCACAGATCTTTTGAGCTCTGACCTTTAAAAAACCCCAACACTGATTTCATTAAAGATCGTAATCAATTGATGTGTGGCAAAAATTAACTTCTTGTGTAAATACCCATAAAGTTTCTTTCTGACTTGCGAAGAGTAATTTAAACCTATTGTTTAATAAATTAAAAAAAAAACACCAATGTAGGAAAAACTTAAAAACCACATGTATAGATCATTAAGTAAACCACCATTAAGTAAACCACCATTAAGTAAACTTTTTTACTTATATTTATGTATACTGGTTTCCAGACAAGAACTGAATTGTTAGCCAATAGAGGAGAATATTTGTAGCTCAGGGTTGAAATGAGCGGCTTTTGGTGCCCTCTGAGCTTGGTTGTTATCTTGCAGAAGTTTCCTTACCAAACTACAGTAGGTAACATCAGTGCACTGTGCAGAGCATCAGTGATGTCGTTACCTAGTTTGGTAATGAAATGTCTGCAAGAAAGCAAGAATGTTTGGAGAGCATCAAGGACCCTGATTTGCTAGCATTAGCAAAAAAGAAAAAAGGTCTATTGGCACCTGAAAAGTCTAACAAATAATGTTGTTGTATTAGGGGAAATAGTAATATATAGCTTGCTAAAGCTTCACAGCCTTAGACTTTCACATTTTTATGGTGTAGCAAGGTTGTTAATTGCTAATGATCTTTTAAAGTAATCTTGAGTCTTAAGACTTTTGTTATTCCACATTTTTCTTAGCTGTTTTATTTTAGTTTCCTGTTCCTAAGCCCATGGGGAAACATGGTCATAAAGATAACAGAATAACAGAGTTAGAAGGGATCTTGGAGTCTTCTAGTACAACCCCCTCCTCAGGTAGGAAGCCCTATACCTGAATGGCCCCCAACCTTTTGGGCCCCAGGGAGCGGTTCCTTGGTGAGAAGGTTTTCTGCAGACCCGAGGGGCAATGATTTCATGTGCTGCCTGCATCCCAAGCTTTGGGATGTTTGTGTGGCCCAGTTTCTGGCATGCCATGGCTCAGTGCCAGTCCATGGATCAGGGCTTGGAGACCCCTGACCTAAATCATTTCAGATAAATGGTTGTCCAATCTCTTCTTAAAAACTTCCAGTGTTGGAGCATTCACAACTTCTGGAGGCAAGTTGTTTCACTGATTAAGGAGGCAAGCTGTTCCACTAATTAATACTGATTATCCACTTCCACTGGTTATTATCTGGTTATTCTTAACTTTCATTTTTTTTCAACACCCAATAGAGACAGATTTGGCATTTATTAGAGAAGTGCATATATCTGGATTTGAAGGGAAAATGTGATTTGGAATATGCTGTGGTGTGCATTTGACACTTGTCAAGAACATCTTAAACTATATATACTCAAGCAAACTCTGAATCACATCTTATGCTATGAATTCAAATTTGTGTATGGTGTTTACTTATTTACCGTAATCTGGTTTTCCATTTTGTCACATTTCTGCCATTTTGCCATACTTGTCCCAAAAGTTATGAGTATTTCTAAGACCTTTACAGCTAAAAATAATATCACTTTGCTTTTCTCTCTATAATACTTTAAACTTCCTCCTAAAATACAAATATTCAACAGTATCGATTATAAGGATAGCACATCTTTAATTTTCAATGCACTTTATAATTTTCTTCACAAGAAGTTTGAAATGCAAATAATTCATTGGTCCCATTTTGCAGATAAGAAGCAGAATTTATAACTAAGTTTATAATTTGTACTTTTGATTAGCTCTTCAAATTCAAAAGGAAAAAGATGCTTGGTCATTTAGGTAGCATTCAGATAGCATCTATTAGCCATTCTATAAACCAAATGTATTTTCCTGAGTATGAATGCCAGGTATGAAAGGAAGTATATAATTTCATAATAAGCTGACACATCTGCTTTAAAGGGTTTCTGATACATACTTGAAGCATCTTTTCTCCTTTGAATCTGAAATTCTACTTAGCCCTAATAATTTGAACAAGGTTTGCACATCCCGCTATGCCAAGAAGTGGTTTGCTTTTCCCTATAGTATAAGTCCATGCATTTGTCTTTTACAGCAGTCACTCTGTTGCATTATGGTTCCATTAGAACAAGCTAAAGTGCACGGAAATGTAATTTGTTCTAAGTTTGTTTCCTTGCACTAAATACAAATCTTGACTAAAAAATTAGATTGTAGAGGCATAAGTATTTATAACAAGCCCTATTCAGGCTTTCTCAAAATTGGAGCATTCATTGTGCCGGTGCTGTGATAAACCCTTTAACTTGATGACGTTACTAAAAATATGTCTTTTTTCCTGAAGATATGAATGCATTCAATGCAAATGTCAGAAGGAGAAAACCTTTACAAGTAAAGCATTAGCTTTCTTGTGAGCCATTACTTCATAATGCAGGCCTTTTTCTGGTAGCCATGACTAGAACAATGTTGATGGGGCATGGGGCTTCTCCACTGGTAGGAGTGCTCTAACTTTGGTACCGATAACATGTGATCAGGGTTAGAATTCTCAAGATATTTGAAATAAGGTATGAGGAAAAATTCAGAAATGTGTTTGATATGTTTGATCCTGCTTATTTCTAAGGAAAGGAAACACAACATAGAGAGGTCATGTCTTATAGTTTCCTCATGAAATCTGTAATGTTATTATTTGAGTAGGAGTTACCTCTAGCAGGCAAAAGAAACCCTTCCAGAGTAAATGAAATTCCTACAAATTTAATAACTTTCTGGCATCCTTGTTCTTGGTGCACAGTTGCTGTAGCAACAATATATAAAAAAGAAAGGGGAAAAAAATCCCATCCTAGACTAGAATAGAAGTAGGCTCTTCACATCAAGCTATTTTAATCATTTCTGAATGGCTCTTTATGGACAATTGATCACCTGCAGCCTGCAGATGTTAAGAAGGCTGCTGCTCTCAACCAAGAATATCCTGAAAAGAACAGTTTCATAAAAGAGTTTTACATTTGGGAGATACAGCATTCAAAATATGGCTATGAAATTTCCCATTTTCCCAATAGCATGTTTAGAATTTAAATGATTTTTAAAAATCATACAACCAAGCACTACAATAAAGCTGACACTACTTAGCAATGACAGCTTCCAAAGTTCTGACATGTTCAGTCAGTGCATTAAATTCAAAAATGACTTTTGCATTTATTCACAAATTCAAAGATTCAACTGTGAGTTAACTTTATTTTCCAATTCTCCCTACTTTCCCGCAAGCAGACAGACAAAGAGTTTGATTTTACCTTGACTGAGAATTTGTAGGATGGCTGGGAATGCAATCATTCTTGAAAACTGATAAAGTATAACCATCTTTAGTGAGAGAAATTTGGAATCTAACACAGGACATGCAGCCCAACAAGTCAAGATTCGTTCACAGACGCTATAATTTGGTTTGTTTGGTTTTGGCATATCATCTATGACCTGATTGTGTCTTATCAACATTCATAGTATAGTATGTTGGACAATCGCAGCCACTTGCGGTTCATTCAGAGGTGGTATTTAGCCAGTTCAGACCGGTTCGCCTGAATTGGTAGTGGAAATTGTAGGTGGGCGCATCCACCCGCCCCGGCTCTATGCATCCTATTTAGGCACGTTTTTGAGGACAGGCGCATGTGCAGAAGTTGCGCACGCCAGCAAAGTGCATGCGCGGAAGGCCAGGTTCATGCGTGGACACGCACATGCTCACATTTGCGAACCTGTAGGGAAGGTAAGTGAATACCACCCCTGGGTTCATTTAGTCAATAAACCATGACTAAACAGACCAAAGTTTAGGATAATACATTACCCCAGCCAGTGGATCTTACCTATTTCAATAAATAATCCAAAGCTAAACATATTTAGTAAGAAATGAAATGTTCTTCTGAAGCAGAATGCATGGAAGGAAGTGGTCATATGCTCTGTTCCAAAATTATTCGTCCCTGATTTCCCTTTTCCCTACAAACTTTCCCTGCCAAATTAGGACATTATGGGGTATACAGGCAGGATTTACCTGTCCCCATCACTCCTCTGTGTATTTAAGGATAAAATTAATGATTTGCCTCCTAAAAGTCTCCTGCTCCTTTCATTTTATTTTTTAAAAAATATTAGCGAGATATGGTAAATAGCTATAACAATAAAAAAATGCACTAGTGATGTAGTATAAGAAAATTTATAGAGAAGATAAAGAAGAAAAAAAAGGGATAAAAGAATAAACTAGAAATGAATAAGCAAGAGATTTACAAATCCTGGAGGTTTAAATTTTGTAATATAAATATTTAATTAATTGTGAATATCTGAATGTTGTATCATTTAAACAGACTAAAGCTGTTAGTCTTTATTATGTTAAACATTAATAATATTAGTAACCATGATAAAAACAGAATAAATAACAGAATAACAGAGCTGGAAGGGACCCTGAAGGTTTTCCAGTCCAACCCCCTGCTTAGGCAGGAAACCCTACACCACTTCAGACAAATGGTTATCTAATCCTATACCATTTTAGATAAATCATTGTCCAATCTCTTCTTAAAATCCTCCAGTGTTGGAGCACCCACAACTTCTGGAAGCAAATTATTCCACTGATTAATTGTTCTATTAGGAAATTTCTCCTTAGTTCTAGATTGGATCTCTCCTTGATTATTTTCCATCCATTGTTTCTGCCTTCAAGTGTTTTGGAGAATAGGTTGAAACCCCTCCCCCCTCTTTGGGGCAGCCCTTTAGATATTGGAACACTGCTATCATATCAAATCACTGAGTGAGATCATAAAATATATGTTAAACCCAAATTACTAAAACTCTGTTCTGATTTGAAAATTCTGTAAAATTGAAGTATGGCTTTTCCCAACTTTAAATAAGATAACTATAGAGTTATATAAAATAGGTAAGCCTAAAACAGATTAATTTCGACTATTCTTTTTTTATTCGGATTCCCATCCTTATAAATAGACCAAGAATGAAGTGATAATTTGAACTCTGCCATTTTTGTTGGTATCGCTGAATCACCAAATAATTTTCAGCAATCCTTCAGGGAACCAGAAAGCTGAGTGAATGGTTGCACCTGCTCAGATGTTGCCCACCCTGTAGGCAATGTGTAATGTGCATAGGAAGATATCACAGTCTTAATGGACATCTAGACATTTCTGTCTTCCGTAGTTATCCTTCCTTTTGTAGCTATCTTTCCTTTTGTGTGTTTTTCTTTTTCAAATTAAATAAATAAATGCTATAACCTAAACACACTTGCATAAAAGGAAGAAAGGCTATCAATCAAATAATCCATAACAGAAATGCAAATTTTTGGAAGGGACACCATCTGCTGCTTCCTTAGATATTATAAGTAACTTCAGCAGAAGCTGGAGCAGCAGCTGTGAATCTGCTTTCATTTTCTTTTTGCTTTCTGCTCCTTCCCCTTCAGGATGCTTTTTCCTGAACACAAACATTGTAAACTTGATGTTTGGCATACTTCTGTGCGCATCTTTTTTAAGATTTGCTTTTTAGGCTGGACTAAAATTTCAAAATTCTAATTTCGCTCTTTAAAAGCTTTGCATTTTATTTCTGGCTATTCTTTCTTTCTTTTTAAAAACTTTGTGGCCCTGTTTCCCCGCCCCCGTAAGCATAATTCAGTCACAAAGTATCTGAAAATCAAAATGGAAATATTATGGCATAAATTGGCCATGGTGGTCCCAGTTGTTATCAGCACACCTGATGCCATACCAAAAAAATCTTGGATGATACTTAGAAAACATAGACATTGACAAAATTTCTATCTGTTGATTACAAACGTTTACACTGCTTGGATCTGCATATTGAGCCATAGTGGTGCAGTGGTTAGAGTGTAGTACTGCAGGCTACTTCTGCTGATTGCCGGTTGTCTGCAATTTGGCAGTTCAAATCTCACCAGGCTCAAGGTTGACTCAGCCTTCCATCCTTCCCAGTTGGGTAAAATGAGGACACAGATTGTTGGGGGCAATATGCTAACTCTGTAAACTGCTTAGAGAGGGCTGTAAAGCACTGTAAACCGGTATATAAGTCTAAGTGCTATTGCTATTGCTATACTATGCCAATAAGCTACAATGTCCTAGATCAGTGATGGCTAACCTTTTCCAGACTGAGTGCCCAAAGCGCATGCACACACGTGCGAATGTGCATGTGCGTGCTCGACCCCCTCAAATGCAATGTGTGTGTGGCCCCGTGCATGCACTCCACCCCTATGCATATGCCCACTACCCGCACACACACACCCTCTGCGCATGCATACATGGCCCCCCACATGGCCCACCCCCATGTGTACATGCCCCCACGCACGTGACCCACTCCCCCCACATGACCTGCCCCCTGCACTTGCGCAGCAGAGACCTGAAGACCACCTGGCTGATGGAAGGCATGCATGCATGCGTGATGGAGCTGAACTGGGGTGGTGGCTTACATGCCCACAGAGAGGGTGCTGTGTGCCACCTCTGGCACATGTGCCATAGGTTCGCTATCATGGTCCTAGATTCTTGGGAAGAACACAATGCATATGAAGTCCAATACCAGTTAAAGAACTGGCAGCTATGATTACACATTTCTGTGTATATAATAATACAGTGGTTCCCAACCCCCGGACCGTGGCCCACTATTGGACCGCAGCCTGTTTAAAATTGGGCTGTGGGAAAATGGGCGTGTGAGTGAAGCTCCTCCATGAGTGGAGCTTCGCACGTGAGTGCAAGTATCCACTGCTCGTGCGAGGGGAGCTTCGTGTGCGAGCACAAGCACCCTCCACTCTCGCATAAAGCTCCATTCATGCGAGTGGAGGGTATGCACCACTCACACAAATGGAGCTGCTTGTACACGCATGCACCTGGCACTCATATGCCTCTGCCAGCATTGGGCCAGCTGCAATGCTGGAAAGGTTAGGGACCACTGTAATAATACCCCAGATTTAACAACTGTTGATAAGAAAGACAAAAAAATCTGGACAATGAATGTCACAGTACCTGGAGATAGCAAAAGAGAACAGAACCATACAAGCACCATAATGAAATCAAAAGCAATCATTTTGGGAATATAGAATAAAATTTCATCCAGGAGCTGCCTAGCATCAAATGAATCCATGCATCACTGAAGTCTTGGCAAAGCTTCCTCATTCGACTCTTTCCCATTGGCCAGGCAGATAAAAGTGGTCAGGTTTTGACAGTGCAGCCAATCGGTGACTGAGAAGTGTTTCTTCTGGTGTCTGGCCTTAGCAACAATGAGAAATGTATTGCAGAGGCTTGCTTTTTTGGGCAATCTCCCCCCAGCTATTTTTGGGAAGATTAAAGAGGTAAAATGAATTGATGTCTCTGTATAGGTATTCTCACAAAAGATGGAATGAAGTGAGGTTCGTTTAACCCTGCCCGTGACTGGATCTGTTTGGGATTAAATTTAACCCATCTGGAGCTTGACTGACCTATTCAATTCATAGTATTATAACTAATTATTCCCCCCTGCTCTAATCCCCCATTGATAGTTAAAGTGGAAGGGGAATCCCAGAATAAAAGAAACATTTTTATGTGTATGTAAGGAATTGGGTACTTTACAAAGGAGAAGTGAATATTCCAGGGGTTCTTACAGTAATACTAATTCTAGAGAATGGAGGCTTGCAAAAGAAATAATCAGGTTTATAACACAAGGATGTGTTTTAATATTTTTGTGGCTGCAAACTGTCCTTTTTCCAATCTGGGAGGACAGATTGAAGATTCTTTAGCTCCTTGACCCCTTCATAAATTTCAGATTGTTCAGCAACTACTAAACATTTATTATAAGAAAATAATTCAATAAATATTTAATAGGTGTAATACTACTCCAGATTTAACCATTATTGATAAGAAAGTTCATTATGAACTGATGATTCACTGGAACATCTGAAAAAGTCACCATGTGCCAATATCCAAAAATCGGTGGGAAATATAGAAAGTTAGCACCCACCCCTCTCCTAGAAGAGTGAAATATTTTGAGAAATATTAAAAAGGCAGAATATTATATTTTCCTGGATGAGAAATTGAGAAACATGTTTTTTTAAAGCAACTCCCACTTAATAGCCCCAGCAGATGTTTTATGCCCGTTAGGAAAGACTGGGCCAGTTTATCTGCAAAACAAAAGACCTTCAATTCCAAGATGATGGGATTATTCTTTGGGGCAAAACCATTCAGCCACAATAGGAATTGCCCAACAAGCCCCTTCATTGCATTAGCCAAACTTCAACCAAGCTTACCTCAGACAAACTCCTAGGATTTGTACATGGCACCATGGGAGTCTGACAACAGCCAATAGAATACATCAGTGATGGGTTTCTACCGATTCACCCTGGTTCAGACAAACCAGTACTGGCGGCAGCAGGAGGCTCTGCCCACCCACCCAGACATCATCACGGATGCTCTGCGCATGCGCAGAATCACTGCACGTGAGTGAAGTGAGTGTGTGCATGCGTGCGCCCCCAGTTCTGAACCACTAGCCAAGGTAAGTGGAACCCACTACTGGAATACATGTTCTTGCACAGGAACAAGGCATTCAATTGCAAAGCCCAAGAGAAGGTATAAATACCTCCCACTATCAACTTCATGTGGTCAGCTGCACCAGGACCATATGCTTGATGGTTCTGCTTCATCATTAAACCATTTTTCCAATCAGCCTCCATGTTTCCAGTGTCTTTATCCCGGCTTGGAATTGGACCAGATGGATATTTCTTCCAACAGAACATATAGTTGAAAAGTAATTGAAAATGAGCAGCTTAAAATATTGAGGGGTTTCTTAATACAAACTGAAGAAATCTTGGCCCATAACACACCAGATTTAACATTAGTTGACAACTGATGTTGATTCGAAGATACCACATACATCACAATGACGGTATCTCAATCTGATCCTTCAGGCCAAGGTTAAACCAGAAACTGCTTCTTAATATTGAATCTCGGTTATTAAAACCTAACTTATCCTATTTTAATAACTATAGTACGTTAATGGTTAACATAATGTATAGTATTTCAGGATATAGATGTATGCTTTTCTGTGCTAAATACGGACACACACTTTTTCAATATTAATATACTTAATATACTTTCAATATACTTTTTCCATTTTAAAATAATTGGACTGGTTAAACAAAATATGCTGCTCAGAAGTAGCACATTATTTATTTCTCAAAAGGAGCAGAGTTACAGACAGTTGAAAATCTACTTCCTACAAAATCAACAAAGATATGAAGGACCAACTATATCTGTTGTCAGCTTCTGTTCTTCCTAAGATCTGATAGCAATGAAATGGTGTGCCTGGAGACCTGAAATACAATTTTCAGCTGGGATACAAAGTTTAGCATATCTCTTAGAAGATTAAAGTAGAAACCCAAAATCAAAATGAGGAAAAAAATGACACATCTTTTCAGTAATTATTATTTTCTTTTATTAGTGGCTTCTATTATTAGTGGCATCATTCAGTCTCCGACTTCCAGGTTGGTTCACTCATAATCATGGTGATTCATTTGCAAATCTGCCAGTGCAAATTTTCTTATGAAATCTAATGTTGGGCTCAAATTTCTGCCCATTAAAGTTTAGCAAGAACTTAGCAAGAGAGTTACTCTCTTAACATGTTTATCATGTCTTCCTGTGGCTAACATAATGCCTGCAAGCATTATCCCTTAAAGGAAATAACAATTTTAACGGGAATTGTCTTTTTTTAAAAAATTAAAATAACAGCATGGATGAAAAAAAGGAACTGTCCTCTGGAATCATAGTCCAGATCAAATATTACCCTTGTTTCATATTGATTGATTGATTAATTGATTAATTAATTAATTAATTCATTCATCCATTCATTCATTTTGAATAGCTATCTATCTCAAACCAGTGATTCTGGAGGGTGAACAATAATAACAAAGATAACCAGTTACAACATAATATTAATAAATTAAAAAGAAAAAATAAATACAAATAGTAGCCAAGGCTATTATAATATGCAGGTATCAACATCACCACGAAATCCGGCCCCTCATGCAGCTTGGACTGCAGACTGGCAACATAGCCAGGTTTTCAAGGCTTTCAAAAGACCATCAGGGTTGGGACCATCCTAATCTCAGGAGGTAAGATGTCCCTGAGGGCATAATAGCAGAAAAGGAACATTTCCTGGTCTCCACCAGCTGATATTCATTGGCTGATGGGACCCAAATCATGACCATACTGCCAGACCAGATTGGACAAATAGGGAGAAGATGATACATCAGGTAACCTGATCCCAACTCATGAAGGGCTTTAAAGGTGACAACGAGCACCTTGAGTTGCACCTGGAAACACATTGGCAACCAATGCAGCACCCCCATACAATGATATTGCACATGCCCAACAGCTAACACCATTTACAACCTATGCTGCTGCATTCTGTACCAGCTGAAGCGTCTGAATGCTTTTCAAGGGTAGCCCTGAATGGAGTGTGTTGCAGTAATCCAAATATTTGCTGTCCCCAGATTAAGAATGTCCACTTTAAGGATAACCTCTAGATATGAATAAGCTGCCTATTACTAAAAATGGCAGACATCATTCTCCTTCCTTGAGTGAACCCATGCAGTGTTTTCAGGAACATTTGGACCCTGTTTTTAATATACAGCCGGTTTTCAATCATTTTCAGTAGTTCCTGAAAGCAATGCATTGCTTCAATGCTTGGTGGGCTCGAGAAAGGACAATGTCATCCATCATTTTTAGTAATAGGCAATCTGTTTGTAAATGTGAGTTTTGACTTAAATGCAAATTTGGGCGAAAGACAAAATTAGGGAACATAAGTTCTTAACCTGGGGACTATCTGTAATAGGTAGGCAGTATGGTAGTTTAAAGCTTAGCAATGATAACAACAAAAATGGGAACTTCCAATATTTTATTGTTATTTGCAAAAAGGTTTTACATTCCCAACATTTTATTTAAACTTTTAAGGACTGTGAAAACTTGCACACACAGAAGTAGCTGAAGATTGAGTCAAGAGTGAAAGAATTGGGAGAAAACACACACACACACTCACACACACTTTTAGTGGATCTTCAGTTACTATGGGATTGGTATTTTTTAAATGTCACAATTGGAGACAGCCAATTTGTTTATTGCCTACCTCAAATGTTCACACAACCAAATAAAAAGCTGGAGATTAGCGATAGAGGTGTTAGGGCTGGGCCAGATGGAAGATTCTTTGTTTACTAGTGATAAAAGATTGCAGAGCTACTCAGATTTCACTTTTTAATATTTTATGGTAAAGAAAATAATAAAACAGCATGGAAAATACCATCTCAACACCCTCACTCAATAATATTCCATATATGAGACTGGGAATTATGGTACTTCATAACTGTCTTCTGGAAGCCCCCAGAATAGAATTTTGTTCCATTTTAAGACTGACATTTTTTTTTTTACTTTTTTGGTCTTTTAATTCCCAATCTTGGGCACTATATTATGGATTGCAGGTATAAAGATAGTATTCTTACCAATTTACAGCAAAAGATTCACTGGACAGGGGCCATTTATTAGGATCCACTGGGCAAGGGCCATTTATTCCTTAACCTATGATCCCAGGGCTGGACATATTCCTGAAAGCCATAAATTCACTGTTAGTGGGGGAACTGTGTCTCACATTGATAAGAATTGTGGTTGCCATTTTCAAACCATTAATAGATACAAATTGTCTCTCCTTCACAAAAGAGACAAGCCTCCTATTCCTTACATTGAAGAAAGAAAAAGAATAAGAAATTTGTCACCTTAATATTCCTATATGATCTTGTTTGAAAGTAAGCATTTCTCCAGTTGTTACTTTAACTATCTTCCTACTAAATCTTGCTAGTCAGAGAGAGGCATGAATTCTTTGAACTAGCCATTTCAAATCCAAGTTGCTTCCAGAGAAATCTGACAGTTTAGACACCTAGCAAAAGTTGCAATGGAATTGTAATTTTAAGAGAACAGGTGGGAAGTTATTAAATAAGTGGGCAATAATCCTATCAGCTGCCTTTATTAATGTCAATATAGCAGAACAAGTTTTTTTAAAATCCCAAATTCTTTTGTGTTTTTATCTTGGTTGAATTTTGGAGTGTTGCATGATCCATGCAGTGCTTGACTTTTGACTTTTACCTGAAGAAATATAAACGCCAACATGTCAACATGCTCCAACCTGTTTTCCTGCAAGATGTTTGGGCTGAAATGTTTAGTTTCCAGCCAGTTATTGTTCACTGTGGGGAATGCTTGGAAATGCTGCCTCTGTATAGCTAGATAGTGTCACTAGACACTAGTAGACTAGTAGACACTAGACAAGGTTGCCCTAGATATTGCTTTTGCTTTGGCAACTATTCATAAGCAATTAAGTAACTTCTGATTTCAAAACATTAACAGGCTCTTCTGAGAGGGAGGGATGATTGTAAAGTGACGAATTGCATGATGGAGTGGTTGAGGAAATGCTAAGCATGAAGCAGAAGGAAAACATGATGGGAAAATAGTCAAAATTGTGGTCTCTTCTCCAAAGGGGGTAGCATTTTAAGCAGATGCAATTCAGCAGGAAAGCTTTTTAATCACAGAAGCATTCTACAAAACAGAGTATTATTTCATTAAGTGGTTTCTTATTTGTAGTTTACTGTGCAGTGATTTTAGGACCTGTGGTTAGAAGCCAGGATAATTGTGAGTAAGTGAGTGAGGGGGAGGACAATTTAGTGCCTCTTTTCACCAGAACACTTGGAGACAATAATTGTTGCAAAGCTTATCATGCAAGTGGCTACATACACGTACATGTTAATGAACTTGGAGAAATGTTGTGCATAGATACGTCAAAAGGAAAACATTCACATTGCCACAACAGACAATGCCTTACCAGCAGAGGGAGTTCAAAATTAATGGCTTTGCGCAATCAAGTAATACACATGTTTGGGAATGACCTCAAAAGATTGACTGCCAATTCTTTATGGCAACTCTAGAAAGCAAGAGTCCCATAGATTTTTGATTCAGCAGGTTTATTACAAAGAGCAAGGGGTTAGGATCAGTGGTGGGATTCAAAATTTTTTACTGTTGGTTCTGTTGGTGTGGCAGGGGAAGGATACTGCAAAATCTCCATTCCCACTCCACTCCAGGGGAAGGATACTCTAAAATCTCCATTTCCATCCCACCCCACTTCAGGGGAAGGGAAGGATACTGGAAAATCTCCATTTCCACTCCACCCCACTCCAGGGGAAGGGAAGGATACTGGAAAATCTTCATTCCCTCCCCACCCCGCTAACCTGCTTTCCAGCTTAGTGTGCAGGGCAACAAAAGAAGACCCAGCCGATCAGGTGGGACTTGGGAAGCAGCAAATAGATGGGGTGGGGCCAGTCAGAGGTGGTATTTACCAGTTCTCCAAACTACTCAAAATTTCCGCTACTGGTTAGGATATGTATCTTGGCCCCCATTTATCATCGAGAATGGTAAAATGGGGCCTCACTATTGCCTCTGATCTTTTCCCTTATGAGTCTTGATTTAAATAAAGCAATTAGCAAGTTCTTTTTCTGTAGTATTTTCTTAATACTTACAGTATTTTGGATATGTGCATTCCCACTATGTTGACAAATCAGCATTGATGCTCCATCACTGGAAGCCCCCATGAGACATGGTTACTGCAGGTTTCGCTCATAGTCAGAAAACAGGCACGTAACCTCTGCTGGTTGTATTCTGGCAAAACTTGCACTAAGATTTCTCAGACTTGAATATTTAGATGCCTGTGATGTGGCAGTCATCCAGTTTTTTTAGGGTGAATTAAACATAGAAAAGAACCGACTGTCTTCCAGGCATGAGCTCCATCAGCATTTGTGTCTTCCTCAAATAGTTAAGCTTGCATATCGTGCAATATTACTTTTGAGTTAGAAATCAGATACAAGCAGTGCAAGCCATCCAATGCTTGAGGGATTGCTCATTAATTTGGGACTAGCATGAACATCTTCATTTAAGACATTATCGCTGCTTCTTGACCATAAGCAAGGGTATTGTCCTGGAAGTAATCTGCATTAACCTTAATGAAGGGACCCAGTTGCTATAGTTACAGTTGTCTTTCACATACCTTAAGGATGTAAAGTTTTTACTCCTTCAGCTAAAAGCTCTTTTGTTTTTCCAGTCCTCTCTCATTAAAAATTGTCTGGTAACTGATGCTCGGCTTTATTTTTAGTGCTGTTTGAATTGCAGCCAATCCTGCCTAGATTACATAGCAGCAGTCTCACTGCCCTCATATTGATTTTATTTTCCTGGTAAGATCATCATGAAACTTGAAGTGGACAACAGTCTTTGGCTATTCCACTTTAGATGAGAATGGACAATGTGCTGTTTTTAAACTGATCTGCTAAAGGAAATCAAAGCCAGACTGTGAAGGAGATTGCTTATTGGCTGATGTTTGCATTTTAGCAAATTTTAAACTGAAACACAATGCCAGGAGTAATAAGAGAAATGTGCTATTGCTACATCAAATGGAAACTGGATACGAGGCTGCTCTGTAAACATTAATTATTAACATTAAAACAGAACCAATGTCTTCAAACACATATTTTAATGAATGTTCTGCCTTAAAAATTGATTTAAATAAAATTAAAAGGTGTCTTTTTTCATTTTATAAGGCATACATATCCACTAGGAGTATAGCTTTGTGGAAAAAACAAATATAAAAAGTCCAGTTTCATGAAGGGATATCCTTCCAAGGAGATGGCTTTGATCATCTTTGCCTTCATTCTTTATCCTTTTGTAGATTTGCCTTTTATTTGCTGTAGTTCACTCTCCTAGGACAGGGGTCTCCAACCTTGGCAACTTTAAGCCTGGCGGACTTCAACTCCCAGAATTCCCCAGCCAGCTCACTTCAAACTGACAGATCAACTCATCCCGCAGTCTCATGTTACATAGGAGACAAGAACCAAACTCTTGAGAGATCCCACAAAATAGAGGCCATGAACTGGATATTCCCGCCCCACCCCCAATCAACACTGGACTGGACTGGAACTGACCCCAGGGGAAGGAGGTGAAACAGTACAACACAGTGCTGCCCACCCCCAACTCCTGAAGCCCAGAAGAATACCATGATCGATAATATCAAATGCCATTGAGAAGCCAAGAAAAGCCAAGATGGATGCACTACCCCAATCCTGCTCCTACCAGAGGTCAACCATGAGCATTATCAATGTTGTCTCAGTCTTAAACCCTGGCCTGAAAGGGCTCCAGACAATCCTAAAAAAGGAAGGTTGGAAATTGGGTGCAAGCTGTCCTAATTAGTTGGATTAAGTGATAGCTGTTTGAGGAGATACACCAACTGCCTCCTTAAATGCTGATGGAACCACTTCCTTTCTCAAAGAGGAAGGTTAATCACTGTCCAGATCCAATCACATGTCCCCTCCCATGAAGCCGGGAGGGGCAAGGATGTAAGACAATAAGTGGTTGAACTAGCCCTGCCACTTCCTCAGGTTCAACAGGTTCAAACTCCTACCTATATAATCATACAAGATTTAGCTCCTGTAACTTTCACAGATTCTGCCCTAAGACTGGAGTCCAATGTAGAGCCAATACAAGCAATTTTATCTGCTAGATATGCATCAGATTCCTCACAGTGACCTTGTAGATCAGGGGTGTCCAACTGGTGGCCCCTGGGCTGGATGTGTCACACGCAGGCCACGCCCTCACCCCAGCTCCACAAAAAAATGCCGTGAAACATTACATGATGGCAATATAACGCCTGCGAGTTTGACACCCGTGTTGTAGATGAACCTCAATATTATTGCCTCTGAGGAAGGACTGAGTCACCCAGAATAGGGCCCCTGAATGCTATCCACGGATACAATAAGAGCAGAGAAATTATTAAGTATACCATGAGGTAGGCTCTAATAGTATCTACAGTTCATATTTGGTTGTCTTCATTTCTCATTTTTCGTTAGTGGAGTCCTATGCATCTCTTAGGCCAGGAGTCAGCAACCCGCAGCTCTGGAGCCACATGTGGCTCTTTTATCCCTCTGCTGTGGCTCCCTGTTGCCAGTTGGCTCCACAATTGATAGGGCTTTCAGTTAGGATAGGTAGAGGAAAAAGGACACCGCGCTAGGAGGAGACTCTATGGTGGGGGAACCAAACTTCTGGTCGGCTCCAGAATTGAACAGGGGGCTCCTGGTTACGACTTTTGTGGCTCTTTGAGTATTTAAGGTTGCTTACCCATCTTAGGCCTTTATGTTCTCTCAGCACTACTGTATTCCATGGAATGTGTCGGGAACCATTGGCACAGAAATGTAATTAAAAGGTATAAGCCTTTTGTGAGTATCTGATGCATGTGATGAAATCAGCACTTTTCCGTATTTTTTGGTTATTTGCTTTAGCCAGTGTTACACTGTTACAGTGGCCTCCCTAAGCTCTCAGCAAACCTTGACCCTTAAATGACTCTTCAAATAGCATCATTTGTGTAGGTGGAGAAGATATCAGAAACTCCCTTGGATTGAATCTCAGGAATGAGTTATTTAATCCAGCTGGATCTATCTGGATTGGCAACAGCTCTGCAGATTTTTGTTTTTTTTAAAAATGTCTGTGTTAGTCTAATTTAAGATCCATTTCACTAAAACGTAGACAATTAAACATCTGACTGCAAAGCATAGCTGAGCTATATCCTCATTTTTCAGATCTGACTCGGTTGCATATTTGGCAAAATAGTCTGGCAAAGTTTAGTCTTCGGATGTAATTTTTGCCTTCCTGCTAACATCAATATGTTTTGCAAAAACAATAGTCTCCTTGCCTTACCTCTTAAAGAGTGCAAAAATATAAATCAAGGAATAATACCATTGAAAAAGTTGCCTGGGTGCAGAATTAGAAAAGGATTGAATCAGTCTGTTATAGTTAACAAAAACCATGCTTACTTTCATCCCAAATTAAAAACAAATATCTGGATCTTACCTTGCTTATAGTACTTGGACACACAATATACTGCTAGTTATTTAGCCAAGGTTTACTGAATTAACACAGCTATTTGAGTTTAAACTGCACACTAAACCATAAGGTTGTCCATATCATTGCCTTCAAGACTGAGTTACAGGCACAATACTGTATATGCTGCATAGACAAACAATAAACAGCCATATACCGTGTTTCACCAAAAATAAGACTTTTGACTTATATTTTTTTTGAACCCTGAAATAAGCGCTTGGCCTTATTGCCATGTGCTCAAAAGCCCGATTGGGCTTATTATCAGGGGATGTCTTATTTTGGGGAAAACAGGGTAGGTTCCATTGGCATGGAATACTGAATCACCAATATCCAACCACATCTTATTTATTTGACTGCTCTCCCATCTTTGTACTCTAGAAAGTACTTAAGAGAGATGATATCTTTAAATTAACACATGCATTTAAGTATCAGCCCTAAAATAGGCACCAGCTTGATTTAATAATTAAAAGAATAGCAAAAGAGAACATAATACTGATTTACTAAATGCTGACAGAATGGGAGAAATGCAATATCTTTTAAATTATTTATTAAACTAATTAAATGAGAGAAACCATAAATATATACAACAGTATTAGTGATACACTGTAACTTCAAAATTAATATCATCATTACATTAAAAAAAGGAAGAGCAAAAGGCTTGGAAAATTATGTTATAGGCAGAACTCTAGAAATGTTGTTCAGATGGTTTGAAAGTTTTCTACCTTTGTTGAAAAAAAAATGTTGACAGAAAACACATATCCATAATCAACTGCAGCACATCTGGTATAGATTTCTGCTCTCAGTGATATGTAACAATTCTTTTAGCCAATTTCTAAAACAAACCATAATTTGTTATTGTAACACAGCCACAAATTTGATCAGCAACTTTCTTCCCTATTGTTTGTCCCGAGAGACTCTTATTCATGAAATAAGAATAGTGGATAATTCTAGGCTGATGAAGAAGGAAAAACTTTAAATAATGTAGCATATTTAGGAAGGGACATTGGGTTACAGGTAATCCTTGGTTAACAATCACAATTGGGACTGGCAACTTGATAGCTAAACAATGCAGTCGGTAAGCGGGACATCAAATAACCACAATGGGGTTACAGCATCACTGGTGCTATGGTCAAATCACCCAGTTATTAAACAAGACTTCATGTGATCGTGATTTAAGATTTTATTGCCAGCTTCTCCGTTGACTCTATTTGTCAGAAGTTGGCTATGAAATAGCAGTAAAATATCAGCTGGTATCAGCCCAAGTAAGATATCAGATGGTGTCAGCCCCAGTAAGTAGACTGTACCAGAACATCAACTCCACATGGAGACTAGATTACTGAGATGGCTATACAGATAGTCTTAGACTTATTTACAATGGTTATGAAGGATCTCCCTCCATGTTACTTACAACCTGGTTTTGAAGTTACAGCTACTGCAGGACCCCTGCGCTGTGTACAAAATTTGGGGGGATACACCCTTATGACCGATTACAGGGATGGCAATGACCCCTCCTCATCTATATCCCCCCATGGCTTGGGCATGCTTCCTACCCCACTGGTTCTGATATAAGACAACAATTTTGCCTTCCCTGAAGTGACCTCTCCTTGTCCTCCACCATACGTCACAACCATAACATTACTTGCCTTCAACCTTAAACTCAACCTCATCCATAAGACCAAATCCCCCAAGTCCATGGTTTTGCATTTATATTTTTGAGTTCTGGATTCATGCCCATCTATATGCATGTTTTTTTCCCCTTTAGGCAATTGCAGCGAACATGTGATTGAGAGCATGGAACTAATACAGTATCAGTCATCTTTGTAAGTTTTAACTGGAGCACTGAAATGGGGAATATTTAATATTAAACAATGCTCTCCTTGACCTACAAAACCAGGTCCTTTGTAGAAATCCAAATTTCTTTAATAGCCTTCAACTTAAGAGATTTTTGTTTAGGGAATAGTTTTTTATTTGGGTCAGTTCTCTTAACACCTTCTTTAATTCAAGAATAAATTATTTTGAAACTCAGGGGTGACCTTGGTTGAATTGCCAGGGAGAGAAAAGATAGCATGGGTAGGGGAAAAAAAACTGAACTGCTCAGAGAAAAAATGTTATGAATTATTTACTTATTTTAAAATATTTTGTATTACATATCAAGTACTGCATATTCAGTGGTGACGATAATAAAAGCTACAAAATAAATATACATTATTGATAAAAACATATCCCTCCATATCACATACTACTTAGTTGAAGGCTAAAAAAATCATCAGCATAAGCTATGAAACACAAAATTAGCTAAAAAACAAAAAATCATCACCTGCCTAAACTCCAACTAAAGTAGTAAAATGTTTTATTTCTAGTGGATAATGGGGGGGAAATGACACCACCACACAAAAAAAGCTCTTTTATTTTATTTATTATTTTATTTTATTTATTATTGTTTTATTTTACAAACCAAACGCAATATGTATAGAGCCAGATACTAAATAAGTTGTTCTAGACTGCAAAATATTTTTAATTTGCAAACATATGGCTATTTTACCAAAAGGCAACGATCTTCCATGTATGACTTGCTGTTTATAAGGCAATGTAATATTCCTGCTCTTTGTTGCAATTAAATATTCAGCAAACATTACAGCAAGGATGGAAATGCTAAGACAGTGATGGTATCATAACTCAAAATGGCTGTCGAAGCAAACCAGCATACTAACAAAGCATGTCTTAGAAATGGATATAACACAGATCTGCTTTCCTGGAATATGTTTCATATATTGGACGCAATCCAAAAACATTCAAATGTGCCCATGGTTTCCATAAACTTCAAATGCTCGTGCACACTTCACTATATACTCAAATATTGTATGTTAATGCATCTTTCATTATTATTGGTGGGATTGAGAATATGCACTCATTCTGGCCTCATACTGACACAATAAAAATGTATTAACTTTCTAAAATACTGAATGAAGTTACTCTGCAATATCTGGAAGAACTTAAATCTTACCTAAGTAACGTAAGTCAAATGTAAGTTCTACATGCATTTACTGTGGATTAAACCAACTCTATTGTTTTATTTTGGTGTAAGCATAGGTCTGAACTGCATTACTGTTTAGGTCTTTGCAAAAAAAAAAATGTGTCATTTTTCAGTCTTATTACTTAACTGGCATGGATGGATCTTACTCTCCTTTGTTTGGTCACTTCTGTTTGTTGTTCTCGGCATCTGTTACAGATCATCTTTCCTTTCTCCTCCTCCTCCCACATCTTATGTAGCTCATACAAAGCCAAGTGGTCTACAGTTGGTTAGTAGGCCATATGCTCAGAGGAAGAGTGGACGAAAGAAAGCCATAACATTTAGAGTTCTGACCCAATTCTCACCCAAGAGGTACATATCACTTTAAGGCAAAGGCTATAGAGGTAGTCCTTATAAGCCCAATTGAGGCCAACATTTCTGTTGCTAAGCAAGAGTTGTTCAGTGAGTTTGGCCCCATTTTATGACCTTTCTCACCATAGTTGTTAAGTGAATCACTGCAGTTGTTAAGTTAGTAACACAGTTGTTAAGTGAATCTGGCTTCCCCATTGACTTTGCCTGTCAGAAGGTCAATCAATCAGAATAGAGCTGGAAGGAATTTTGGAGGTATTCTAGTCCAACCTCCTGCTCAAGCAGGAGTTCCTTTACCATTTCAGATAGGTTGTTGTCCAGTCTTTTCTTAAAAATTTCCAGTGATGAAGCCCCTATAACTTCTGAAGGCAAGCTGTTCCACTGGTTAATTGTCCTCACCGTTAGGAAGTTTCTTCTTAATTCCAGGTTGATTCTCTCCTTGATTAGTTTCCATCCATTGTTTCTTGTCTTGCCTTTTGGTGCTTTGGAAAATAAGTTGACTCCCTCCTCTTCTTTGGGGCAGGCCCTCAAATATTGGAATACTGCTTTCATGTCACCCCTAGTCCTTCTTTTCTCTAGATTGGCCATACACAATTCCTCCAACAGTTCTTCATATGTTTTAGTTTTCAGGCTTTTAATCAGGGGTGAAATGCTCCCGGTTTGGACCGGATCGCCCGATCTGGTAGTGATGGTGGCGGGTGGTTCGGAGAACCGATAGCAAAAATCCCTGCCCCCCCCACCCAGCTGAGCCGCGCGATCATAGAGTCTTTTTTTTTTTTTCTTTTAAAAGCATTTTTTCCTTCGGCTGAAAAAATGCTTTTAAAAGTAAAAAAAAAAAGCCTCTGATGACCATGCGCCTCAGCTGGGATCGTCAGAGCCTTTTAAAAGCATTTTTTCTACAACTTCTGAAGAGGTTGTAGGAAAAATGCTTTTAAAAGTAAAAAAAAAAAAAAAGAAGTTGGCCAGGCCCACTCAGTTACATTATCCCCCCACCAAGCCACGCCCACAGAACTGGTAGTAACAAATTTTACATTTTACCACTGCTTTTAATCATCTTAGTTGCTCTTCTTTGCACTTTCCCCAAAGTCTCAACATCTTTTTTGCAATGTGGTGACCAAAAGTGGATGCAGTATTCCAGGTGTGGTCGCATAAGGTGATCACATGACTCCAGGACACTGCAGCAGTCATAAATGCATGCCAGTTGCCAAGTTCTGAATTTTGATCATGTGACCATTGGGATGCTGCAATGGTCATAAGTTAGAAAAATGGTGATGTCATTTCTATGGCATTGTAACTTTGAATGGTCACTAAATGAATGCAGCTTGAGGACTACCTGTAGTTTCCCTGCTGCACCTTTAAGAAATGGGTCAAGCACGATGAAAATACATTTCATTTCATAAAAGTTAAAACTCCATTCACTGAATGCAACTACAATCTAACTGTTCCCTCCTATATAATCCCTTTTCTGTCACATTAAAAATTCCAGGTTGAGGGCAACTTGTGAAGGGGTTTGTGAGAGCCACATGCAATTCTCGCTTCCTTTCATGGCACCTGAGGTTATGCAATTTACATGAAAGAACTCTTAAAATGACAAAATGTCCTTGTCATTCCCATCTCCTTCCTCCCTCCCTCCCTCCCTCCTTCTCAATCCCATCTTATTCCTTCCTCCACACTCAGGAAAGGATGAGGAGAGGGGGAGAGATTGGCACCACAGCTGTGTCTTTCCCGCGTGGGATGGGATAGGGGTGGTCCCAGTGAAATGGAAGCTGCATGGGCTGCAAGACCAGGCTGGTGAGCAGGCCATGGAGGCGCTGGTGGTGGGCGTGGCACTGATTTATAACTTGATAGTGGCCATCTGGCCTGAAACATGGTGAGCCTTAGATGGAGCCAGCTAGGGGCCACCCCAGCAGCACCCACTGGGCATACACACAGGAGGTGGCAAGTGCCCAGGGGGTGGGGCTGAGGTGACTCCTTGCCAGCTCCAGAGCTACTCCATGGATCTAAACATCACCGCATTCTGGCCCAGATGGCCGCCATCAAGTTATAGAGTACTGGCTGGCTGGCTGGCTGGCTGGGTCCTTCACTATCTCCAGAGCAGCTCTGTGGGCCAGATCTAATCACATTCCCGGGCCATATCTGGCCTACAGGCCTTGAGTTTGACACCCCTGGTTTAGATTGATTGATTGAACAGTATCTTATATCCCAACTCAGCCCTGTTGGATGATTAAAATTTCACTTTTTCCTTGGATTCACTCCACAGCCTTCACTGACCAATTTCAAGCACTGCATTATGTTCTTTTATGGATTTTGGCTTAGCACAATTGATGAACCCAGCTGGTGGTGGATATATATTATGCTTTCTTATCTGAGAAACCTACTGTTTCTTTAATAGACCACAGGGCAAAGCACCACCCTCCTTCAGTACTAAATAGTGCTTCAGTACTAAGTTATGTCTCAACTTCAGCTTCTGGTAAATAGGATGTTTGCACTAAGGTTGGTTGAGTCAGCCTTCCATCCTTTCTAAGGTAGGTAAATTGAGGACTCAGTTTGTGGGGGCAATAAGCTGACTTTGTAAAAATATACAAAAGTATGAAGGCTATTGCTTAACGCACTGTAAGCCACCCTGAGTCTCCGGAGAAGGGCGGCATATAAATCAAATTAAAAAATAAAAATAAAAATAAAAAATAAGCCATCATAGGATTTGGAAGCCTGATCTGCTTGATCAGTTTACTGGTTAGCACCGTATCTTAAGGAAATCCATCAAACTGGAGCGAAGTACGATTCATTTAAGTCTGCCAAGACAGCCAAGATGGATGTAGTAAGGCCAAGACTACGATTCGGTTCATAATTACCTAGAAGTAAATCGCCCTGTTTTCAACAGTGCTGAGTAGCCGTGCCTTTTTGAGGCCTTACCGTGAACGATCACCGTCCCAAAAGATTGCGGAAACTGATTCTGCAGCTGCTCTACGAGATAGCAAAGCGCGGCTCCGCATATGGAGCAACCAGCCTCAAAAGTTGGTTACAACAGGGGAGAAAAAGACACTCAGAAGGGAAGTCTCTTGTGCAGCGCGGAGAGTTTGATTAAGCCCCCCTCAAAACTTCACTTGAGGTCGCCAGGTTACAAGGCGGTTCGGAGAGTGAACAATCTTGGAATGGCGATTTGAAGGAAAAAGAGACTCCCCCCACCCTGCTCGGCACCCCCCTCCCCATTCTGGCCTTTTCCCTCACGGGTCAATCGACTTGCAAAAAGAGGAAAACCGACTCCCGGCGCACCCCGAAGCCGAAGCTTCCGCAGAGCTTTCCCTTCCGCCCCGGCTGGCCTTTGCGCGGACGCCGTCTCGGCCCGAACACCCTTGCCCCAGCCCTTCCCTCGCAGCGACTTCAAGCGCCCCCGTAAGCCTACAAAGTGTCAGTTGTTGCAAAAGAAGGGGAAGGCGGGCCTTTTGGCTCGGTGCGTGACGCGGGGCCAACTTCATTCAAGCCTTGCCCGTCAAAAGAAGGCAGCAGCTCTCCCGCGCGAGAGAAGCCCCAGCTTAAAAAACCCTCAGCCGCTGCTTTCTCGGCAGCCCGGCTTAAGTTCGCCGGGAAGAGGAAGACGGCGCAAGGGGAGCTCTTCGCGGCTCCCTCTGAGCTTCTCCTCCGCGCCTCCTCAGCCGCGGCGTTATACTACCTACATGCTAAACGGAGGAGGAGCCTGAGTTTTCCCTTCGCTTCCTCCACTTCTCCTTTGCGAGCCTTTTTTTTCGCGGAGGGGCTTCCGGCGCTCGGCTTTTATTTATCGATTTATTTATCGGCGTCTTTTTTTCCTTCTTCTTCTAGACGAACCTCTCTTTCCCTCCTCCCCCCCCACTTCCTCGTCGAAGCCTACTTGGGTGCAGGTGACACACCCTCCTCGCTCCTCCCCTCCATTCACCCCGCTTCTCAACGCCGGCGGCGGCTCCTGAGCGTTCCCAGCAGGTTCTCCCTGCCTTGCCTCCAAGCTGGCCCGAAGGCAAATGCCAGGGAATCGGCTGGCCGAAGGAGAGGGGAGAAGCTGCCCTTCTTCTCTTTGCTGAGCGTCTCTCTCGCTCCTCCGGAGTAGATCGGGCTCGGGGAGGGGAGGGAGGAGGAGGAGGAGGAGGAGGGGGGGGAAAAGGAGGGCGAGCGGCGGGAGTGCGCTTGGGGGGAATCGGAGGCAAGAGCAGCGGGCGAGGGCGCCGAAGGAGGAGGAAACGAAAACCCCGGCTCGCCCGCGCGGACTGAGCAAGAGCAGCGCTGTCCCCCAAAGATGTCATCTCAAGCAAAGTTCAAGAAAGACAAAGAGATTATCGCGGAATATGAAACTCAAGTGAAAGGTGAGTCTGGCTTTCCCCCTCCCCCTCCTCCCAAGCTTTCTCCCCTTTTCCTCCTCCTCCTCCTCCGGTCCCTTCATTGTCCTGTATCTTATTCTGCCTCGGTTCTCGCAGTGAGAAGGCACCGGGGACAGAGGAGAGGAGAGTGGGCGGGGGGAGGGAATGAGGGTGTCAGCTGAACGGGACTTGCCGAAGCCCAGAGGTCGGGCGGTGTGTCGCGGGGAAGGTGTGGGGTGGGGGGAGGGCAGGGTAGTAAAAGCTGCATTGCAGTTGTGTGAATGGTAGCTCGGGGAGGGTGGGGGGGGGGCTCTCGGGTCAGGAGCTCTTCTCGACGGCCAAGGCTCGCGCTCTCTCGCCTTCTTTTTCATGGCTTGGTGGGGAGGGGGGGAGGAAAGGCTGGTGCCGTCCTTTTGATGGAAGCCCCGTTTCAGGGCAGGCGTGGTGGTGGTGGGGAGGGGGTGGCAGCCATCTGTGGTGCGTACACCATAGATACGCCTGGAGGCTCGCTTTGCATCGAGCCTCTGCCGGAGACGTAGGCGTGTGAGGCTTGTATCTTCCCCTATGGGAGGCTGCTTGTAGAAAAAAAGCGGTGGCTTGCCATGAAAGCCCGGGTGCCGAAGAGAGACTGGGAACTGTCAGTATTTTAAACATCTTCAAAATCTGTGGCCTTTCCCTTCCCGATTTGTGATCTTTGCTACAGGCTCTGAAAGTCATACAACACTGGGAATGGAAGTACTGCTCCCGTGTGAGATTTTGAAGGGAGTATTCTCTGCTACAGGGCATAAAGAGAAGGGTGTATGTGGGGGAAACTAGTCTATCTGGCGGCATTCTGATTTCAGCACCCCAATACCTTCTTGGACTAAAGCTTGACTTAAATAGGTTGTCTATAATATAGGTAGCCGCATTTTCCCTTTTCTCTGTTATGCAATACTCTTGACACAGTAGAAAACCCACAAGATACCCTGCTTTCTTGGTTTGGCTTTACTTTTTTTTTTTTGGTTTTGCTTTAAGATAACATTTAAAAAAATACTTTTTCAGTATTCACTCCCTCAACTCCATAGTTGAGACCCATTAGTAGCTTAAACGTAAGCATGGTGCTGAATCTACACCTTGCCCTTGAGTGTTTGCTGTAGAACTAGTGCAGTACAAGTCCTCCTTTCCTAATTCACAGTTGTTGTTTTTTTTTGCTGGAGTAATTTTGAAAGAACAGAGAGGGTTTAGTTTTGCATGCACAATTATTAGGCTGTTTGGAATGAGCAGTGCTTATGCAAAAGAGATTTCCAGATGGAGATGGGAGTGAGTTGGTTTGCAAAGTGATCTCACAACACTGTTTCAGAGTCCGGTGGTTGATGCTTAATGTAGGAATATTATAACTTGCAAAACTGGGTGCATACTTTCATCTGAATAATTCAGAATATTTTCACAAACGTTCAGGATTTAAGGCCTTGATATGCATGTAAGATCCTGATAAAGTCTACTGGGCAAGCTACCTGTTTATAGTTCACCACTCACTCGGCAAACTCAGGATGGTACATGAATCTTATACATGCCTCCTGGAAGATTTGATGCTAAATCTCAAGGTCTAACTCACTTCTGAACTTCAGCTCTTTTGAAGCAATGCTTATCTTTGTACTAGAGTGTCTTTCTCCAAGCTGGGATGCTCTGGATGGTAATTCATTACGAAATATTCAGCCACACTGATAGAGAATTATTGGAATTAGAATCCCAATTCTTCTGATTACAAACTAGGTTTTTGATATAGATTTTGGACTCTTAATGAATGTAGTTCTACATTAGTTCCCTGAAACACCAGAAGATAATTCTGGATCTACTGTTGTGCCTCTTGATTTAAGCAGAGGTGTGAGGTATGACTGATTATATTTTCAAAAGCTAATAACCGCATACTATCATTCATAATTATTCCTAGATATCCTGTAGTAGTTCCTTCAGGAAATTTCTTAATCTGCTCTCGCCAAAATAGGTCTTAGTGGTTGTTTTACAGGCAAGTTACTCAGTGGCTTGCAATGTGCTTTCCACAAATGTGTTTATATATTCCTCTCCTCTGTGGTCTATTTTACTTGTAGTTGTAAATTTAATTCTGAGAAGAGAGACATATCCAATTTATAGTGTATTAGAAGAACACAACCTGAAATTCCACCTGACATTATTCAACCATTGAATAAAACTGTAGAATTTAGGCTCAGCTGGTATCAGTATTAAGTTTTCCTGAGCATATTTTAGGTGCTTTCAATGAATCAGGTCGCAATTTGGATTAGTAAAGTAAGTGCCAGATTGGGGGAAAGGACTGTTGGCCTCTGTTTTGTGTTCTGTATTTTTAGTGACTGGATGCCGTAACAGATTGTTCCGCATCACATATCATCTGATTGTGCATAATTTGGGCAATTTTTATATCACAGTGCTTTACGATTGAGTAGCCTAATGTAGCCTCTTTCCTTATTGATATTTGTCAGAGAGGAAAGAATTCCAAAAAGTACTTTTTTTTCTTGCAGTAAGTAATAATCCTAAAATGTTTTTTAGCAGGACAATGTGGGTATGAACGTACCCTTCTTTCCAAGCAATTTTAGCAGACCTCATTTTCCTTTATTGTTGTTACTGAAGTTGATAGTTGTTCATGATGTGTGAAATGTGAGCTGAATTTAAAAAGAAAAATATTTAAATTGGAGTTATTGAGACAATTGAGCCACAATCTTATTATGAAAGATAATTATGCTTCTTTCAAAAATTGATTCATCCTCCTCTTGTCTGTGATCTGTAGTAGTGATATCTTGTTGGAAGAGCAGATAAAAGCAAGGTGGGATTTATACAGTGGCTGTAAATGGTTTATAAGCCATACTAGTTGGCTTCAGTCTGCATTTAATCAAAGTCAAACAAACTGCATAGTTTCTAGAAGATTAACCAAAGATATATAACTAAGATATATCAAGAACTTATTTTAAAAGTATTAGTTATGTTTGTTGTGGATTGTTTTTTTTTTTCTGTTTATTGATGCATTATAGAATTGGTTGTTGTTGTTAGTTGTGAAGTCATGTCTGACCCATTGTGACCCATTGGACAACGTTCCTCCAGGCCTCTACCATCCTCTGGAGTCCATTTAAGCTCATGCCTAGTGTTTCAGTGACTCCATCCAGCCACCTCGTTCTCTGTCGTCCTCTTCTTTTGCCCTCAATCTTGATTGAATCAATCTAGAATTGATAGTATACAATTAAAGTATACAATATAAGTAAATTATGGGTTAGCATTAGCCCAAAGTGAAAACTCATTAAAAATGTGAAGATCTTAAATTATGCAACAAGTTGTGGGCAGTTAAGATACATGATTTACATCTTCAATATAATATCTAGACTGTTGTGTATGTGTAAATATCCTTCATTCATACTGACCACTCAACATGTAACTTCTCTCCATTTGTTCTCCAGACAAATAGATAGACAGCAGCTGTTGGTTCATTGTATTTGTGTTGCTTTCGCAGTTGACAAGAAAGAATGAGAAACAAATTGGCTTGTAGCTATCCTTGGCTGTCTCCAGATAAGGGCCTTAATTTGCATTAAGCACTTATCATTTCAGAACTGTAACAGTGTTTTCACACAATAGCTTGGCTCTTATGTAGTTCTAAACCAAGCTAAACAAACAGCATTAGAGAGATGTGTGAACCCCACTCAGTGAGTTTCTGTTCACCATTTCATTGCAAAGAAACCAGTTTTATGTCCAAGAAATGTTGAATGTGTAAAGAGTAAAGGCTAAATGCTAGCCAGGACTTCCAACTGCTTGACCTACCCATAGTTTTTTTAAAATTATACCTGGTTATTTATTTTTGACCAGCTTATTAATTACAGTTTTGTGGTAGACTATACAGTTTTATTGAAACTGTAAAAACAAAGTTCATTAGTTGAAGGTTGACTTAGCCTTCTATCCTTCTGAGGTTAGTAAAATGAGGACCCAGATTGTTGGAGGGCAATATTGCTGACTCTGTAGACCACTTAGAGTTGTAAAGCACTGTGAAGTGGTATATAAGTCTAAGTGCTATTGCTATTTACAACTCATTAAAAATGTGAAGACCTTAAATTATGCAACAAGTTGTGGGCAGTTAAGATACATGATTTACATCTTCAATATAATATCTAGACTGTTGTGTAACATTCATTCATATTGACCACTCAACGTGTAACTTCTCTCCAGCAACTTTCCTCTTGCTATTTACAACAGGGAAGAGAACTATAAAAGCATATAAAGGTCCTTAACCCTATAATACACTAGATGATCAAGAGTTAAGATGCTGATACTCCAAAAAAGTGACTATATCTGATTTACAGGAAATCTGTGAATACTTTTGCCTTCTCCTCACCAACTCTACTTACAGATTTCAGAAGGAAGAACCTAGAAACTTTATGCCATGGAAAATGGCAATTTGGATAGTAAGTTTTTAGAATGATGTAATACAATCATTCCATCTAATAAGAGTTAAGAGGTCTAGATCCATTGTGGATTGTAAAAATGGCCAGGTTGAGTTAGGTGGCTATAGAAATTAAATAAACAAACCGGCTGTGATGGTCTCAGTAGTTATTGGGACACTGGGTCCCATATCAAAAAATATTGGACAGCACTATTAATCTGTGCATTGAGAAAATTTACATGTCAGTTGCAAAAGGGCACATTGTTTGGATCTACACACATACTACAGCATATATTATGACATTCTAGGGATACAGAATAACAAGGTTGAAAGGTAGCTTGGAGGTCTTCTAGTCCAAAGCCCTGCTTAAGCAGGAGATCCTATACAATTTCAGACAAATGTTGTCCAATGGATGAACTTGATGCATATGAAAATCAACACCAGCTAAAGCAGGGGTCCCCAACCTGTGCTTGCCAGCCACTCACGTGAAACCATTCCCTCTTCTCCCTCTTCTCCACCCCACCCCTCCACAAAGCCAGAAACCTTTGGGAACTCTGAGCTAAAGAATGGGCAGCTGGGACTTTGCATTGTTGTGAAAGATAATACTTACTCATTCCTACATATTTATATATCCACCCATCCTACAATCAAGTGGCTCTATAATAATATCAATTATAATAAAAATAATGGCAGAGAGAACTCTGTAATTAAGACAAGGCTTAGTTCATGCTTAATATAACAAATATTTGTGATGGAATGCGTGGGTGACCTTGGGGGACAAGGGAAAGAGGTGCTGTTTAGGAAACAATCAGCCAAGATGGGCTGGAGTCCCCCGTGGCTTGATCATCAGAGAAAAAAACGTAGGAAGGACCCACCCTTGGAGGTTGTAGGAAGAGTCCCACCATGCTACACAATAGATTAAATGAGATGACCAAATGCCTTCCTATGACTTTGAGATAGTAAAAAAATTAATTAGTTTTTAGTGCTCACAAGCTCATACTTTTTTTTTCTTTAAAAGGTGAAACTAAATATCAGGAGTGGGAACAATTAAAGTAATAGTTACGTAATGTTTCTGGCTTGTGGAGTTACAAACCTTTGCCCCCAAATTACAGTGTAGCTGATAATTCCAGTGTAAAATACAGGAACACTTGTGCAGGGAAGCTTTAATTGTTTTCTTGAAAGGGCATATTTTGCTCTTATTCATTTATCTCCTGGCATACACATAATCAGATGTTTTAGTGTGGATTCACCCAAATTTATAAACAAGTGTTAATCTAATACAAATAAATTTGTACAATCAGTTATAGTTCTTTTCAGAAGGCTGTTTAGTTCAAATTGGAGGTAGGGATTGGAAGCTGAAGTCAACAGGGTTCAAATCATGTGAGAATACAGTCAACCTTCTAAAACCAGGAAGATCAGTTCTGTTTAGTGCCAAAATGGCATCCAGAGTTTCTGGGTGTCAGATGCAAAGGATCAGGATTATACATTAAGTTGAGAAGATTTACTACCCAAGCCTATACACAAGACTTTACTCAACTAACAGTCAGCACTAGATTGACTTTAGATAAGAATCAACAGAATTCAGGGCTGCAGTGGTGGGTTGCTACCGGTTCGCCCTGGTTCAGTTGAACTGGTAAGGGCGGTGGCGGGAGGCTCTGCCCACCGCTCAGTGGGCAGTGTCATCATGGACACTGCGCATGTGTGTGCTCCCAATAGCGAACTGGTAGTGAAGGTAAGTGAAACCCACTACTGGTGGGCTGGACTTGGATTGCTTGTGGCAACATAGTGACACTAAGCTGATGATGCACTTAACTCCACACTGACCTAGCTCTGCCTGCCCTTCTCTTACGCTGGGTTCATATTTGTGCTACTAAGTGATTTGTTTTACTCGTGGGTGTACTCACATAATACCTAAGATATTAAGTATTATTGTGATGTATAATAACATTACATAAAAAATAATGATAGTTTAGGGATTGCCTTGTTTAGCAACAATTTGCAGTTACAATAGTGATGAAAAAGTGATTTTATGACCAATCCTTGCATTCCTGACCTTTTGAAGTCTGTAAAGCAAAGGAAAACTGAAGATTATAAACCCAAAGGAAGAAGTCAGAGTCATACATTCTGTGGCTTTCACAAATGCATAGAATAGGCATTCCTTCTTATACCTTGCTTCAGGTGGGATGGAAATTGAAATCAAAACTAATAATCGGTTTCAAATTCCTGTATATGCTGAATGGAAATTACAATTGGTCCAGACTTTGTGGTAGGTTAAATGGCTCATTTGTTCCCATTTAGTGTTTTGGTTTAACCTGTTTTAGGTCAAATTTATGCAGAAATACTGAAAATTCAAAAGGGTTCACAAACTTTTAAGCACCACTATGGATATTGTTTCTATTGCCATGAAACAGAGGTATTTTATGATGTCACAGTCAAAATCAGAGGGCTTTAGAACATGCCCTGTAGAATGGATAAGAGCCAACACAGCAGTCTAGTTTATGGTCTTGGAGACATTTAACAAGACTGTGACAAATATGATAATCATCAGCTTTCTGACCTGTTTGTGTTGGGAACATACGTGAAGCTAAATAATGGTGTATAATAACCATTAGTTGCTTATACAGATAATCCTCAATTTACAACCACAATTGGGACTGGAATTTTGGTTGCTAAGCAACAAAACACTGCTTTACAAAGAGTTCCTTGGTAGAGCTGGGGCTGATTTTGTGGTCTAAGAAAGGGAAAAAAGGGTTGCTTTAGGCTAGCTCCCCTTTTTTGCAGTGCAAAGCCAGACCCATAAGGTCCAGAAACATGACAGAAAGAGGTGATTTGGTGTACTCTGTCCTCTTCAAACTGCTTTGGGCTCCCCCCCCATTTTTTTTTTTTTTACTGTGTGAAGCCAGCTCATTATGGCCGGGCATGCCTCCTTAGCAGTGGATGGCAAGAAATTGCAAAGGCGAGCTGATGTGGTTAAGTGCAGGCTGGCAGGGACCAAAAGGTCATAGATGTGGGTAGAGATGAGTGGGTGGAGGGAATTTCAGTCTCTGCAATCATAAGTACTGCCTATCATCCGAATTTTGATCACATGACCACAGGAATGCTGCAATGGCCTTAACTTCTGGCATTGATCATAAATCTCTTTGTTCACCGTTGTCATAACTTTGAATGGTCACTGAATGAATGGCTATAAGTCAAGGACTGCCTGTCCTGAAAAATACTGCTATGCAGAATTAGATCCCAAGCATAAAGAGGCCCAGATGAGATCCTAAATGCAAAAAGGAACAGGTGTGGAACATCCTTTCGGAGGGATTTTATGGAAGTCTTTTTCCAACATAAATAAAACAGTGATAAACCAAAAGTATAGTACTGAATGTGAACTGGATAAGCTAATTTTTAATTTATATGAGGCCTGAACTGACTTGAGATTTAGTCATAGGTTGTGCAACTGAGTGGCTGCAAGTTGTCTCAATATTAATAGATGAGATGGGAACAATGTAATTGAGAGCAAATCAGTCTTTTTGTACTGCATAATTCATTGCTCTGGTTTATGAGTCTTAGAGAAATTGTTAATCTAACCCCTTTATTGTAGGGATAATTTTGATTTTACATGTCCATTTAAGAGAATAAGCAGTGAATTTTGTATATTTATATAATAAGGATTCCAATATTTTATTTTGGCTGCTGTTGCTGCATGATCCCAAGAAAAGAAGCATTGGTTTAAGGATGTGGCAATAGGTGTTATGTATATATCACTATTTCCTTTTAAAATCTGGTTCATTGCACACCCTAGGTCAGTAATGGTTAACCTTTTCAGCACTGATTGCTGAAACTGGAGCACGTGTGTGCCAGAGTGCCGGAACCTGGAAGAGAGCACCTGGCTGGTGTGCATGCACAGTGTGGTCAGCTGCACTTCAGTGCACGCATGCGCACTGGAGAGCTGCTCTCTTCTGGGTTCCAGTGCATGCATGTCCACCAGCCACCTGGTCTTTGTGCGAAGACTATCTGGCTGGCATGCATGTGCACACTGGAAACCCAGAAGAGAGTAGCTGTCTGCCTCACACACGTGCGCCGGACCACCTGTCCGGCACGCATGTGCGTGACAGAATCCGGAAGAGCAGCTGGCAATAGCGTGCACGCCCACAGACAGGGCTCTGCGTGCCAGTTCTGGCATGCATGCCATAGGTTCGCCATCACGGGCCTAGGTACATATGAAAATGAGTGAGGGAGCAGGAGGTGGATTGGAGAAATGAGTTTGCTACCTAACTAGTCCGTTATTATCGTAATTCGCTTGGTTGGCTCTGGTCTCTAGAAGTGTAACTTGATTTCCAAAAATTATATGTTCCTTCCCATGTGCAATTCTAATTCTAATACTTCCAGGTAATTACACGATATACATAGAAGATAAAGCGAAAGATATTAAAATATACTCTAAGGCTGATGACAGTTTGATTGACAAAACAAAATCAGCATGTATTGTACTTTGACTGCATTTGTTTAGAAAAATTAAAAATCAGCTTTCAGTAGAGAAAAATCAAATACTTCTGATCCATTTGAAAGTCTGATTTGCCATGGTTGCTAACACATAGGGTGATTTGCTTGATTTTGGCTTAATATCTAACCCAGGCATTGTAATTTGTAAATTAAGGTTATAGTTTTAATATGCCACTGTGAACCCACTCAGCTGTCTTAAATATTGAACTAGGGCTCAACACGGCATATATCTTATTGTTTGAACATAGCTCGTGCTTTGTAGCTGCATTTGCAAATGACTTTCACTTCCAAAATCTTTGAGACGATCGTTGAATGAAGCAGAAGCCATGTCTGGCACCTAGATAAGTCATGCTTGCTTATCATCACTTAGAAATTGTGGTTACGGCAAACCGCCTATGCTGTACTCCTAAGCACATCAGTAATCCATTTATCTCACCCTTGTACTGTATATCTGAGTCCTGGCTTTCCAGGATCTTGGGCAGAGGATTATACTAGCATGAGATTTTCTGAGTGTCTGGGGCATGAATCGCAGCGTATTTTTTTAATGAGCAAATCTTGTCATGGGTTGCAGAACTGAGTTGCTGCTGCAAGCTGGCTCAGTATTAATAGATGGGATGGGGAACAATGTGATTGGGAGCAAGTTAATCTTTTTGTATTGCATTGCTCTGATTTATAAGTTTTAAATTGTTAATTTAACGCCTTTAGAATGGGGTGGGGATATTCTTTTACCCATCCGTTTAAGAGGAAGTTAACAGTTTTTGATAAGCAAAAGGGTTGTTTAACCTTAAAAAAATTATATAAATAATAAGCGGGATATAACCTAATAATCTACAGTTCAACCAATTGTGGGTTGGCAGGAGTTTGTATTTTAAAAATAATAATCCAGTAGCTGTTCAGTAGTTTTGTACTGATACCTTGAAATGTGATGTAAATAATAATATAAATGCTGGACTGTGAAAAAGTGCATTTGATTCTGTTGCAAGGGTACAAGTGAAAGTATGTTGATATTATATGAGCCAATACTGTTAATGTTAAAGTGCCTACACATATTTAGTTATTCCTTTCTTTTTCTTTCTTTTTTCTACATAGCTTGTTCAGAAATGTTTCGCTCCCCATTTTAGCTTTAGAACAACTGGTCTGTGAGTTAAGCTACATCTGAGAGGGACCAGGCCCAAATCAGCCATTGAATTTCATAGCCTTTCCCTAACCTGGCCCCCTTAGACATAAAGAATATGTACCCCATAATGTAGCGTAGCACATCTGCAGGGCATTAGACTGAAGAAAGTTGCTTTAATACAACTGGTAACTGGTAACTATAGGGAAGAAATAGTCAGCTCATTTTAAGAGTTTAAAAGGCATAGACGTACTTCATATGTACCAAACTGAAATGGCAGGAGAGTAACTGAGATAGACTCATGTTATGAAACATTTGAAAAAGAAGTGGGATATTGGTATAAAGCTGATAAAATATGAGCCAATAAAACTGAGAGCTGGAATCTCTTTTCAGATAGTTGATCTATAAACTCTGTATGGTAACTCAGCTAGTGTATCAGTGATGAAGAAACTTTAAAGCAAATTGATGGATGGGTTGAGTCTTTCCCAGAATATGCACTGAGAATAAATTCAGGATGGTAATAATTCAGAACAATAATTCAGAATCAGATTTTCCTGCTTTTGTCATAATCAGTATATTGTAGTCCAGGAACTGCTGTTGAATGGAGGGCAGGAGCACCGATTTGTGCAATCTTTCCCATCTGCTGCTTTTCAGATGTATCAGGGCCACAATGACCTGTGTATTTGGAATGTATTTGGAATGTTTTGCAATAATAAACCAAGAAATTTGGAAGGCAGATGGTTAGAGAAGAGGGCTGGTTTGTGTCTAAGTAACCCCATGCATTTTGAGTGAAGAAACAGTAAGGCTCTTTCCAATAGCATGTAGTTATTAGCCTTGAACATCAATCTTCACATGCAACTCATCAGTCATTACAGTGTGTGGAGTGTCCTGCTCTGCGAGTCTTGCAGGTGACATGGGTAATGGGTTGGAGGAGGATTAATCTATCTAGTCATGAAAGAATGAAAGTGCTGGTCTGCCTGAGAGATTTAATTCTTCCTTGGATCAAGACTATAGTTGCCTTCTCCTCTCCCCACACCTTTTCTTCTTTCTTCAACAAACAAGAATGGACTATTATTCCACTCAACTTTTGTTTAAGGTGCAATCCTGTCTACCCATTTAGCTACAAGCAAATTACAGGTAGCCTTGATGCATTCTAATGGGATTGCCTAATTGTCAGAAAGACCAGACAAAACATTTCAATTTGCCATGCATGAATCATCCTTGTGCAGGGCACTGCATATTATTGGTTGCCAATTACTTTCTGAGTACCATTCATTTCTCAATAAATACATAGCTACTCACATGATACATAAGTAAATGTTAAGCATTTTCCAATTTAAGGCCAGTGCTTCATCTTTAAGAGTAGGAGTAGAGATGCTACATCTTTCCGTGCCCCACTCCACTTCACCAATCCTGATACCTACAGGTTAATTTTTCCCAGATCTCAACAGTTGACTGATCAATGATTATGGGACAGGGAAGAGAGACTGTCTGTGGGGGTGGGTGGGGAGGGGAAATCTCTTTTCTTTAGTTTTTTCCCTATTGTTCAGCTTATTCAGTTCTCTCCTTTTTGGTAATTCTGCATGGATTCACCAACTGTAATAGAAATCAAGAAAGAGAAGAAACTATTGAGTTGTGGGAAGCAAGCCCAGGCTGAATAAAGGGTGAAGGAATGGAGTGATATAAGAAATAAGACAAGTGTGTTTTATGTATGGGTCAATTCTCAGACGTTCTTTTCTTGGTCAGGATTTGCTCCCCTTTCTCTGGAGACTGTTTAAGCTCAGATATTTTATCTGATTCTATGTATCAAGAATTGCAGATTCTTTGAGTAGGGGAGTCGATTGAAAGAATCATTGTATAACCTAAGGAGAAAGCACCTCATTTACAATGAACTGTTTATATGTTTTGTTTGTCAATATTTGAATTAGTCTTTTTTCCAGCAAAGGGAGACAAGGAAGAAGAAGAGCAGCATGATCAAAGTTTGTTTATAACATTATTTCTAGGATGTCTGTTTGTTCTTTTTCTTTTTATGGCTATGCTTATCAGTTTTAAGGCTTTGTTGGCATTAAAACATTTTTTAAATTAAGCATAATAAAATCCAATTTAAAAAATGTAGGATCTTCTTCTAAAGGGTGACTTCCTGATGGAATATTTTGTTTTGCTTGTTAGATTGTATCTCACATGCCTGTAGGAAATCTTATGCTGCTTTATGAAATTATTTTGTCTTCAAAATTATTTGAGATACGTGAGGAAGGGTTAATTTTATTGCCTTTAAAGAATACACATAGTTTTAAAAAGATACTGCAGTTTGTGTGTGGTTTTTTCTTTATGTTTGTGGTTTAATTGTTCTTTTATTTTAGACTTTTTATCATAGTGAAGCTTTCCAGACATCTGTGACATCATGATTGGCTAATATTCTATTTACATGTAGACCTATAGCTTAAGTAATAAAAGTAGCAGCTGGCACTGGAGCTGAATAGCACAGTCTTTGTCCTTTTCTATAATTTACATATGAGCAGGAAGCTATAATCCTGAATCTTGAGGTACATTTGCTAAAAGTGCTGTTATTAAATGACCGTTTTCCCTTTGTTGATATGTGTATCATCCATACCTAGGTTTTCATGAGTTTGATTTAAACACAATATAGCCTATATAAGAACATATGACAAATAAACGAAGGAAGCTTGGTATTAAAAACAAATAAGCAGCACCATCTAGGAGGCTGTGAGCCAGAGTGAAATTTTTTACCATCTGTAATAAAGATTAATTGCTTCCTCTAAAGGAAACAAATTAAATCTATCATAGGTGTTTCCTCTTAAACTAACATACACAACAACTTTTGTGTGTCAGGGGAGTTCAACTAAGTCAGCAGGTTTTTGGAAATGCTCCCTTTGTATCAATCTTTGGGTTAGCGGATGACTAGATAGAAATTAAAATGGTCTAGAAATTGGCTTTTTTTTTTTTTTCGCTCAGCAGTTGGAAGGCATTGGCTATCACAGCTGGCACTGCAGAAAACCAACTGAAAATGTGTTTGTTTATATGCAAGACTGAACTCTGGGAGCAAACTGTATGGCATTAGTGCATGTTTATTCATTTAACAATTCAACAATAAAGTAATTTATCTAAGCTCAAGAACATTATTAGGGTGGAAGAACTATGTTATAGATTAAACAAGGGATGGGCACTCTGTAGCTAGGGCTTGCACACCATTCTGAAGAGGCTGAAGGCTTTGGTGGCAAACCATATTAAGTGGATGAAGTTAAAGGATTTCAGATTTTTCATTGCTGCAAACGACCCATTCCATATGCCAGTGATGGCAAACCTTTTTCCCGTTGCATGCCAAAAGCGTGGGGAGCGTGTGGGGGGGGAATCGCATGCGTGCATGCCCACACCCATAATTCAATGTGCACATGACCCCCCTGTGTTTCCCCCGCTTTTGGCACATGATGGCACGGTGGGTCCGGTAGGCCTGTTTTTTGCTCCCCCAGGCTCCTAGAAAGACTCTGGAGCCTGGGGAGAGTGACAAATAGGCCTTCCCCACCCTCCCGGAGGGCCTCTGGAGGCTGGAAACATTCCATTTGCTGACTTCCGGTGGACCTGGAAAGCCCAAAAATCAGCTGGCCGGTGCACGCATGTGCGCCAGAGTTAAACTAGGGCAAAGCTCGTGTGCCCACCGATATGGCTCCGCATACCACCTATGGCACGCATCCCATAGGTTCGCCATCATGGCCATATACCATTCCATTCCATTCCATATACCTTCCTGTGTTAGGTGCTAAAAGTGTCAAAATAAGGAGTCTTACAATATGGTAACAGATGTGCTTCATTTGGTTTTAGATAAATGTGTTGCATGAACTCGGCTATTATGGTTTGGAAATCAGTCTTTATGATTTGTTGCATTCACTTGAAGATAAAAAGATCTGAAGATTTTTCAACCTGATCTCTTTCTAAGATTTCTCCTTGCTTTTTCTGTTGAGAAGGAGGTGGACTTCAGGGAAGAGGAGCATTGGTATCTTCTCAATATGAAAGATGTTTCCATATCTTTTCCTGTACCTTTAATTGTAAGGGGAAAAAATGTGTTCTCTGTTTTGAGTAAGGCCAACTTTTTCCTAAACCACTTCCCTCCTTTCCTGAGTACAGATATAATTGCTGCTTTTCAGCATGCTATTTAAACTTTCGTGCATTACTTAAAAAAATAAAATAAAACAATTCTGGATTTTACTCTGTTCCTAGTTGTTGTTCCTTAGTGGAAGGATGTGGTCACATACTGCAAAATGGTCAAAAACAAAAATACTTTGTTTACTTTCATCTAGAAAACCAGTTGTTCTTCCTGCTCCTGTTTCATTGGGGTATTGTTTATCTCACAATCCAAACAGAACTAGATTCCCTTTTGATCCCAGCCTCCTGTATTTCTTGTTCTACAGCAAGGTTGGGCTGTGAATTTTTCCAAGGGACCACATGAGGATCTGGGACTGTTGTGGAGGGCCGCTGTTGTTGCCCTGCCAAATATGGCCCACAGGCCATAAAATGCCCAGGTCTGTCCTGAAGCCTAGTATTAATAACATGATTATCAATAACATTGTTATTACAATACAATGTTACAACAATAACATTATTACTTTGGGTTTATTTCTTAGCTTCTTCAACAATTAGATCTTTTTTCTAAGAAGGCTTGAGGGGTGTGTGTGTGTGTGTGTGTGTGATAAATATGTTCTGAACTGAATATCATTTGAAGAAAGATTTTGTGCGAATGGGACTTTAGTGATCTAGTGAGTGGATTCTACCATTACATGTGCATGGTTTAAGACAGGGATGTCAAACTCGCGGTGTCACATTGTCGTCATGTAATGTATCATACTTTTTTTTCCTTCGCTAAAATGAGGGTGGGCGTGGCCAGTGTGTGACGCATCTGGCCCGCCAGCCGCGAGTTTGACACTCCTGGTTTAAGAGAAGCAAAAGGCCAAAGAGAAGGTGAATAGTTGTGATTTTTTTATTTACATATGCTACACAGATGAACTCTTGATTGCAAGGGTAGAAACTCTCATCTTTGGTAGAGAATTTTCTGCTGAGAAGATGAGTAAGGAATGATGGGTAAACACATGGGATGAAGCCACTGTGTATATCCTGAAAATTTGATTAAGTTCTATGATTGCCTGTTTTTAGAGACTTTGAAGATGGGGGACGAAAGAACAGTTACATAGTATGTATTGGTTACAGAGTTGGATGGTAAATTTGATTACCTGATTCTGAAATATAACATTAATTTTCAGTAGAGAAATGTTGGTAGTGAAATATGGCACCTTTGTTCTAGAAGAGGCCTACTTCTAAAAAAAAGTGTTTGCATTCTTAAAAATAGTGGAACAATTCACATGTCTTGCTAAATGTTTTCTTAACTGAACTTGTTCTTTGCAAATTTATTTAAGAATGAGGTTTAAAAAAAGGATCTCTGATTTTGATACCTAAAATAAAGAGAGGTTAGTTCAAACTGTTAGTATTTTTTCCTTTGGTTTTTTGATTGTGTCCATGGTCTATTTAAGTCAATCCTTCCTGTAATGAAGGATTGGTCTTTAGATAGCTTAGCATTAGAAGCACTTACAGGGAAAGATACAAATCCTGTTAATGCCTTGTATATATGTGCATATTTGGAGGATATAGAGACTGAGAAAATCACAGTAGAAATCTTTCAGATATAAAATTAGTAATAATTAAACTGCAACCATCTTTTAAGGTAGTGGTTCTTAACTTGCGGTCCGTGGATCCCTGGAGAGCTGTGATATTGTCACAGGAGGTCCGCAAAGCCTTGAAGAAATGTTATGATTTAAATTTTGAGTTAAGTCTTGGGGGTCCGTGGCCAGGTATTTAAAGATAAAAGGTACTTAAGAGGGTCTGTGGTAAAGAAAAGGTTGAGAATCACTGCTTTAAGGGATCATTGCACCACACAGTAAGAGCAAAGAACTTGATTTAGGTATTTCCCTGTTATCAAAATGTATTGAGTAATTATCTTTTTGCTTTGCTTGTATGCTAAATAATCTTTTTTTAAACCTTGTAAATAAAGTTTCAATCAAAGGGAATTTTAAAATCCTACTGCTTTTGTTATATCCAGGAAAAAACTAACGAACAGAACTTGAAAATTGAAGCTTAGTGCACTATTCAAAGTATTTTGCTGGCTCCTATGATTAAAATGCTTTGCAAGTCAAGTTGAAATAGTGTCTGTTGCTTTGAAGAGTATCTGAATTGTGAAGGATTAAGTACTGACAACTTTGATCTTGTCTTAAAAGCAGCTGCTTTAAATATAATATAGAATTACAGTGAAGAACCTCTATCTTATGGTATGGTTGTGCACATAATAAATAGATGTGAGATTGGCGTTGTAAGTTTGGGAGATGGTTAGCTGGTCAGTGAAATAAAATAAATCATGTTGGCATTCTTCATAGGAATAATATACATAGTGTTTTTTTAAAAAATGGTGGCTACTTTTTTGTAGAGAAGTCATTCATGAAGGGTGTTGCAGACAGAAACAAAACCCAGATCTTCTATCATTAGAAAGTATGATGCATGTTGTATCTAGTTCATATCAGTGGTGGGTTGCTCCCGGTTCAGACCGGTTCTATAGAACTGGTAGTAAAACCGACGGGAGGCTCCGCCCACTGACCCTGATGTCATTAGAAGCGATCTACGCATGCACGCGCGATCCTGTTGAGAACCGGTAATAAAGGTAAGTAGAACCCATCCCTGGTTCATATAGGTCACAAATGGCATAATAAGGGTGAACAGCTCAGATAACTAAAATAACTCTTATTTATTATTTACATTTATTATAGCTGCTCAACTCTGATTTTCTAGAGGTATGCATGAAATGGGAGTCATTCTTCATTTTTCAACTTGGAACAGAGCAACCTGTGAGAACATTTTTATTTGCTGTGTTCTGCTGTAACAAAACTTGTTTTATTCTGATTTTTTTTGTGTGTTTGAAGACCTCTGTTTCACTTTGTTTCCAGGTCAGAAAAAATGGCCTGTTTTGAGATTGAAACTTTGTTTCAAATTTGCTTTATATGACTGAGATTATAAAAATGTCCATGCTTGGTTCCAGGGCTGGAACAAAACAGTGTGTTTGTTTCCGACCTCAGAACAAATTACTGGAACATTTTGCTTCAAGATCAGAATATTTGAAAGAGCTCTTCTGAGCTGAAAACAATTTAGACATCTTTTTTCAAATTAGTTTTTCCCCTTCAGTTGGCTGGAGCTGCATTGATTGTCAGTTAGCCTCCAGGTGCAATTCTGACTACTGGTTAACACTTTTAAAGCCCTAGCTGGTCTAGGGCCTGGAGGTATCTGAAATAGCTTTCTACAAGTTGAATTTATTCACCCAGTGAAATCTGGTAGAGAGGACTTGCTCTCTCATCAAAGAGAATACCAGATTGCATCCTCTCAGTCAAGCCCCCCCCATCCCACTTCCTGCCCCCAGTCTGCTTCCAAATAACCAAAACACATTCTTCACTCTTCTTATTATGTTTTTGACTTGTGAAAACAGGGGTTTTCAGAAAGGTACTGAAGGATATAGCTCACCTCAAATAACGACACATCAACGTTGTCACTATTAAAAGTTACAATATTTAGTTTCTTGTTATTTTTTTAACTTCTTACTTTCTTATAGATCGCTCAAAGTCTCTAGAAATAAGTTGAATATAAGACATGTATGCTGAAGAAATAGCTAAATATTGCTTGCCTTGGAAAATTTCTCTCCCCTCGAGAGATTTCAAGAAATGATTCCTCTTGGAATGATGTTAAAGCTATGTTCAGCATTCTTTAATTTATAAGACATTTCATCTCAGAATATAGTATAGGACAGAAATATTAAGACCATCCTTAAACTCTTCAAGACTGGGAAACTCTTTTGTTTTAAATTTTGTTTGTCAAACAGCTGACCATAAATGGAAGCTAACCTTGTTCTCATTCTGGTTGGTGATACTGGAATATCTAGATCAGGGGTGTCAAAGTCAAGGCCCAGGGGCTGGATCCGGCCCGCGGGGGTACTTAGATCTGGCCGGGGGGCTGCCCTGGAAACAGCAAAGGACCCGCCTGCAGTGTTTTTGCCAGTGAAAACAGGCTCCCGAGCTTTGTTTTCGGCTGCCACAATCTCCTGCAACCCTCTGCCAGTGAAAACAGATCTTGGGAGGGCCGCATGCTGGCAGAGGGTTGCAGGAGGCTGTGGCAGCTGAAAACAGAGCTTGGGAGCCTGTTTTCGCTGGCAGAGCTCTCGGACCACCACAGGCACCTCTGACATGAGTGACATTGAGCTGGGCACACCTACCCTGGCCATATCCACCCCAGCCCCTGAGGTCAAACACAACCCTGATGCGGCTCTCAATGAAATTGAGTTTGACACACCCCTGGTCTACACCCCTGTTGTTGACTTTATGAACATTTTTTTAAAGAAAAAGTACAAAAAGTCACTTTGTTTCTTTTCAACTTTTCTGTGTGATGGACAGCTCAAGAATTTACTGTTGGTGCCTGTTCAAGTGCCAACCAAGAGTATGCAGCTAGATACTGCACCTGTGATGACTTCCTGTAGACTAAAAGGACTGCATTTTCTAACTTGGTGAGGTCACCAAGTAGATTACTTTTCCTGTTTTCCTGTTAAAAACAAATCTCTCACCATTTCATAACAGTGGTATAACAGGTTTAAATAGGGACAGTGTTTTAGAAACTATTTTGGGTACTTGTTTTGTGAAGAAAAAGTTTGTTGCATTTTTTCTCTTTGCTTAGCCATTCAATGAGATTTCAGCTCCGCTGACATTTTTGGCAGCAATCATAATCGTAGACATCCATGAAGGGCGGCCGTTTCTCGGCAAAGAGCGTTTCTGATTCGTTCTGAGCAATTTTCTGGATTATATTTAAGTCCCTATATTTAAACGGAATAATGATGTCCAGTTTTAAGATTCAAGTTTTCTTTTTATGTTCTTTAGTAATGTATTTTATTGTTGCACTTTTAAACAACTCTAATCCAATCAGAAAACTGTTGCTATTCAGTATCATAAAAATAACATACTGTATGTAATGCTTTTTATTATCTATAATCACTGCTCAACAATAACGGCACATTTCTGAATTTTAATGAAACTGTGATTGGGCAGTGCCTATGTATTTTAGTATGGAATGTAAAGGCAACCATAATAATTCATATTTTATTTGTGTCCTATTTCATGAAAAAAATGGGTTGCCAATAAAAATAATAGCCATCATTATACCCACATATGTTGGTTCTGATTATGGAAACCTGGCCTTGAATATGCCAACTTAAACCCTATAAAGTACTTCTTTATTAAAGAGCACATAGCACTATTATTATGTTACTGCTTGGAAAGAGTGAGTGAGAATTATCTATGGCACCCTTGTAGAATCCTGGAAATTTATCTGGTCTCTAGGGAAAGACAATCAGAGATGCTTAAAATTAAGGGTTAGAGGAATATTTGCATACAACTTTAATGTAATTTTCTCCATGAGTATATGTCAGTATATTTCAATTATTTCCTAGTTGGAAGGAGGTAGGAACAGTACTTGGGATTGTCAGATGGCCTCTAGAGAAACATTCTAGCTTGCATAGAAAAGCATAAATATGCACAGGGTTAAACTAGATCTAGGATGTGCTTGAACATCTTGGACAAACTGTACCAAACTAACTAGCACTGTCATCACAATTAGGGAATATTGAATATGGGCATAAGTACATCTTAAGGTGATAATTAGTCTATACAAACTTTATATTAGTAAAAAGCTTTAAGTAACTGCTTTGTTTGACATGGGGCATTAATCCATGATTGGCAGGGGAGATCAATTCTATGGGCTCATTTAATGAAAATCATGGTTCAAAGAAGGTTGTGACTAGGGAATGTACACCAGTAGACAATATAAGAGTACGAGTTAACATATAAAATGAGTGATAACAAAAAGAACAGGGAAAGAGGAAGTAGTTCTGAATGAAAGTGGTTTGATCTGATACATTTAATGAATCCATGCATGGATTCATCAAAATGAAGTTATGGGTTTAGTTATGAATAGAAAGGTTGCTTATGAAATATAAATTGAGAATATTTTATTCATTTATCTAATGTTTAGTGTTTAAGGTTGCCACTCACCAACAGCTGTGAATAGTTATTCATGCACATTATGGAACAGGAATGAATAAAGAAGCATGATTGATTACATCGTTGACTGAAAGATAGGACATGAAAGATAAATGAGAGGTTCTGAATTGGGATACATGATTAGTGGAATCCATTAGTGGAATGGATTTTTGAACTAAATAAACATTGAAGAAATATAAAAGTGAAAAACAAAAGTGAGAGCAGAATTACCACAGAACCTTAAATTAATTTTCTAACACAATCAGTGGAAAATGAGCTTAAGAAAAGAGGATATCAAATCTGCTTGAAATAAGTGAAATAATTATGAATTAAGAGTGCCACAGAAAAAACCATAGAACCATGCTTTTTGGAAGTATGAAAAAGGATGCTTGCTGGAACAATGATGTGAAAGAGACTGTGGGTGAGGGACCATATATAACAGTATGATTGCTCCAGAAAACAAGTTATTTATTTATAGAGAGAACAAGATATTGCAGACAAGGAATGATTAAATGAGGCAAAAGGCCTCATTCAGTTTTTGGAACTAAAAATTGTGGAAGTATATTAAAAGGACTACACAAGAAACCTGCAGAAGAGGAAATGGAGCTAGAAAGTGATGAAGTGATTGGTGATGAAACTCAAATGAGGCAATGTTGGAAGGAATATTTAGCGAAATGTGTGAGAATAACAGTGATATGTCAAACAGGGACATTGAAAGGAAGGCTGTGTAAAGAGCTAAAAATATTTCTCCCTTGAGCAGGAGATACAGTTTCTTTCTGCTGCTTTACTAATGACCAGATGCAGAATCAAATTGTTTACTTTTGATAGCGTGAAATCTAATTTTCATAGTCAGCTGAGGGCCCAAATGATTTACAGCATGTAAGATATATTGTATGATGGAACAAGGAGTATTGATTTGAAAATTAATAAATTAAAGGTCAAGGCAGTCGTGCCGGACAAGAAAAATAGAGTGAATAATTGTAAATTATGCATAAATTGCAAAAAACTATAGAGGAAGGGGATGAATTTGTGTATTTGGTAGAGTGATTAATAAACATGAGAAAATAATTGGAGCAATTTTAAGATGTACAAGTATTGTTGCATGTGTGGTCTGTTACAAGGAATGAATGCTTGGGAAAAAGAGCAAAAATGTCTCTGTATATGAACAGCCTTCTGCCCACTTCATTTTATGGAAGAGAGGATTAGGTATGTCTGGAAAAATGTAAAAACTACCAAAGAGAAAACCATACCCGCAACACTAAGTAGTACTAAATCAATGTAGATTGAATACAAAAGTGAGTGAATGAAGTAAAAGGGCTGAGGTGGTTTAAACATATAAAGACAATGAATGATGATTGAATTGCAAAAACCAGAAGATGAAAGAAGAGTGAATGGGTTGAGAGGAAGGAGAAGCAGAAGTCATGGTTGGATGATGAAAAGAAAGAAGACATATTTAGAAAAAACAAAAGGCAATACAGGAGATAGTATATATATCTCTTTATACTTTATATAAATGACCTTTGCGATCATATTATACTGTAAGCAACAGCGTTCTCTTCGCTGATGATGTAAAACTATTCAACACCACTGACAATGCTGCTACTCTACAAAAAGACCTTGACTATCTGTCAGAATGGTCAAACAATTGGCATCTCCAAATCTCAACCCACAAATGCTCTGTCTTACACATTGGCAAAAAATATCAGAACACAAAATACAAGCTGGGTGGATAGGACCTAACAGGCGACCCTCACTCTGTCAAAGACCTTGGAATACTTGTCTCAAATGATCTAAGTGCCAGAGCTCACTGTTAACAGCATTGCTTAAAAAGCATTAAGAGTTGTTAACCTAATCTTGCATATCTTCTTCTCCTGTAATATTGAACTGCAAACTAGGGCATACAAAACTTTTGCCAGACCAATTCTTGAATACAGCTCATCTGTCTGGAACCCGCATTGCATATCGGACATCAATATAATTGAGAGAGCCCAGAGATATTTCACAAGAAGAGTCCTCCACTCCTGCTCACAAGAAAATACCTTATGCCACCAGACTTGAAATTTTGGGCTTAGACAACTTAGAACTTCGCCGTCTTCAGTCTGACCTAATCATAGTACATAAAATCATCTGCTACAATGTCCTACCAGCCAATGAATACTTCAGCTTCAACCAAAACAATACAAGAGCACACAATAGATACAAACTCATGGTAAACCGATCCAAACTAGACTGCAGAAAATACGACATCAGTAACAGAGTTGTCAACGCCTAGAATGCACTACCTGACTCTGTGGTTTCTTCCCCAAACCCCCAAAACTTTAACCTTAGACTGTCTACTGTAGATGACACCCCATTCCTAAGAGGCCTTTAAGGGGTGTGCATAAGCGTACCAGCGTGCCTACCGTCCCTGTCCTAATGTTTTTTTCATTTGTATCCATTTCATGTATTTATAATTATGTTTACACTTGTATCTGTCATAAAATACATGCTTGATGAAAAATACAAAATAAATAAATAAATAAAATAAATAAATAAATAAATAAATATGGATTATTGGGAAGCAAGGATATTTTGCAAGGATGGAAAGATATGGCATCATATTGTGATGACAAACTAGATTTAATTATATATTTGTTCTTTCTCTTCTCTGCACATTGCATAATGTTGCTCATTCTGAAAGAGAACAGCACAGTGTTTTTGTATGCACGTATACTAAACTAAACTTCATTAGTAATTGTCTTACTGATGTTTATCTTAGAACAGGGTCTTCCTGTGAGTGGAATCACAAAAGAATCATATGTTTGTTTCCTCTAAACTATCTCATAGAAGAGAATGTATGTAGCTAAGGGTTGAACTGTGGGGTCCTTGGTGCTCTCTGAGCTTGGCTGTTTCCTTGCAGAGATGTTTGCTAGAAAACAACCAAGCTCAGAGAGCACCAAGCCCCACCTCACCATCTAGTCTCAGCTGCTTTATCTCAACTGATCAGTGTTAAGAGTGCTGGTTAGCCTTACTGCCTCCACCCATGATTAATATTCAGCCTGGTGGCCTCTGCAGTCTTTCTGATTTATTCTTTCTATGGCACCATGGCTGTGTGCATTAGGAATTGAAACCAAGGTTATCACACTGATCTAATTTGCACAGCCATTCTGAACCACAATATGATTTATTTAGTTCTGGCTTAATCTGATACATGTATTCTATCATTCTTTATTTGTTGTTCTTTGCTGGCCCAGATACTGGTAACGCCAGAAGGGTCTCCTATTGTCCATTGTGCCATTCAAAATTGCAGCAAGGAAAAAAGATGCACATTAGTTTCCCAGTTACTGAAGAACACTTTGAACTGATATTCCTTTATCAAATGGCTTCTTTCAGTGTTTTTGCAGGTAATAAAAGGAAATGGGGATGGGTGGCGATGAGAAGAGATGAAGCTTTGCTTCTGTGCACCCTTAATTGGCAATGAGTCTTATCACAGTTTCCTAAGTGAAGCTACAATGTTATGTCTACTTATCTGCCTGTAAAACTCCCTGAAATTCACTATATATACAGTGTAAAATTTGGTCCTTTGTGCATGTGTCTATATGCGTTTGAGTCAGTGGTGGATTTCAAATTTTTTTACTACCAGTTCTGTGGGTGTGGCTTGGTGGGCGTGACATGGCTTTGTGGGCATGGCTTTGTGGGTGTGGCAGTGGAAGGATGCTGTAAAATCTCCTTTCCCACCCCACTCCAGGGGAAGGTTACTGCAAAATCCCCATTTCCTCCCGATCAGGTGGGAGTTGGGAGGCAGAAAATAGATGGGGGTGGGGCCAGTCAGATTTTTTACTACCGGTTCTCTGAACTACTCAAAATTTCCGCTACCGGTTCTACGGAACTGGTCAGAACCTGCTGCAACCCAACCTCTGGTTTGAGTCCTGGTGACAAGTCCCTGCAGTTTTCCCAGTCAAGATTTTCTTGAACTGGTTTGCCCTTGCCTCTTTTCTAGAGAAAAAGCAACTGGTCCAAATTGACCGAGCTGGCTTTGTGCCCACGGTGCATCTAGAATACACAGCGTCCCTGTTTCTAGCCTGATATCTTTACTACTATGCCAAACAGGCTGTCCCATCTAGGGTTGTACTGTTCATTGTTTTTTTTTTGTTTTTTTTGTTGAATTGATACCCTGGGAAAGAAAGAGACACAAACAGAGCAAATGAGAAGCAAGATAATGGCATTTTCCAGTTTTGTGCTTGGCCATTTATATGCATTGATGTCAGTTTTAAGAGTTATTTTTCTCATTTGGTTCTTGTTGAAGTTTCCAGATGGGGTAGTCAGTGCATGCATTGATCCATGTACATATAATGTACACACAATAAGATACCCCACGGTGTACAACAGATTATTCACTTACAGTCTTATTTGAAACAGCTGATATAACCTAAAATGAAGTGTTCTATGTTCTGTAAATTTGTGGCCTTGCCAATTATGCACTGTCTAGCTGAATTGCAATTCAACTGATTCAATGACACCAGGTTAGACTTAACCTTAAAAGGCAGCAGCTCTTAAGGTTTTTTTTGTGTGTGTGTGTTTTTTTTAAAAAAAGCCTCTTGCTTCAATTTGCCTAATCATTCTCCAATTTCGGATGTCAGAGCTGACATTCAGTGAGCAATGTCTCCCTTTGCTTGCTGAGCTTCCTGCTCTTATTTTATCAAGAGAGTTAAAAACATTTGTCTTCATCTTAGAAAAATCTGCTACACTATCTTATCTGCAAACCACTCTAAAACTCAGGATGGTTTGACTTGAGATAAGGGAGAGCTTGTAAAATAATATGGATAAAGAGTGAATGCGACATCAGTGCAGATGCCAAGAATATCTGCAGTGCATTTGATTCAGTTTTGTCCTGGAGTTGCAGTAACAGATGGGCGACTCCTCTTCCTGTCAAGCAGCCATTTGACTTATATCTCATTTGTGCCTTAGTGCATTATAAGGGAAAGCAAGTCATTGTATAACAACCGTTGTGTCTTAATTGGAAAGGTCCACAGGATAATGTAGCAGATGATAATCAGATGGACGGATGTTGGCCAATATTTCAGATTTCCCTTAAAGCACATCCAGGGTTTTGTGTGAGATTAGTTACACGTTTGATTCCTTATGTCTGATGATGATTGCCTCCATGGCACAATCAGTTTGTTCCAAACCTGGAGCAATGAATATGGTTGCTTGACACTACTGTTGGGGAGGAGAAAGAACAGAAAAACATGCTGTGGATGTAGGATGCTGGATATAACTTTGTATGCCTGCTTGTTCCATTTGAATTTGGGGACTTTACCATTGGGAATGTAGGACACCTCCCCCCCCATTAAAAATAGATAAAAACATTAAACCAAAAGGAACATAGACAATTTCTCTTTCTCATCTGGTAACAGAAACATACATATTCTCCCTGAAGGTGTTTTCAGTAAATTATACTGATTTTGTTAAGTCCATGCTTTTTAACATGCTTCGTTTAATATTATACCCAATCCCTGCTGCATCATTCAGTTGACTTGGCAGTGTTTGCATAAAAGGAAGACACTGACTGTTGCTATGGTCACAGAATCATTTCATACCTTTGGGAAGCTTTTCTTTCTCTTTCTGGCTGTGCATTGGTCAAGAGTGAATTATGGTTGGAAGGGGTGCATGTCATGATCAGAAACATTTTTACCAAAGCAATCCAAATAGTTATCCTGGAAAGAGCTAAATCCTGTAAAACGATTGAAACTGAACTAATTTCAAGTGTCTTTACTTGGCTGCTTTTCATCAGGTTTTACTAGTTTTTGAGGGACAGGGATGGCAAATCTACTCCCAATTTTGCTTTACTCAGTCTTATTCATTCGGCTGCTGAGTCTTTGTGACGGAGGCTATTTTAATCCTTTCTCTTCCATAATGCTTAGACACTGAAATTCTGAAAGGAACCTACTGTATATCTAACATCTTTAATTTGTGGCTATATATGTAGTTCTAATCGGGGTGGGAACAAATACAGAGCAAAATAAATTCAATACTTTTAAAAAGATGAAGTAGAAATCTTGCTTGAAATCTCTTTTGATTCAAGAATAAATTTGAATGGGCATAAGCACCTGAGGGTAGAACAAGAAGCAATGGGTGGAAACTAATCAAGGAGAAAAGCAATTTAGAACTAAGGAGAAATTTCCTGACAGAACAATTAATAAGTGGAACAACTTGCCTGCAGAAGTTGTGAATGCTCCAACACTGGAAGTTTTTAAGAAGAAATTGGATAACCATTTGTCTGAAGTGGTGTAGGGTTTCCTGCCTAAGCGGGGGTTGGCTAGAAGACCTCCAAGGTCCCTTCCAACTCTGTTATTCTATTGTATTCTATAATCTGCCCATGTCCTAATTAACTTTTATTTATTTTGAAGACTTTTACAATAAGGATCGATCTTGCAAAGTAATATCTATTCTTATTTCTCACTTGTTATATCTGAGCTACATAGTCATGCTTCTGTTAATATTTTTCATTTTGGAAAGTGTGATTCTAAATATTGGTAGATTTATGGGAAAATCTTTCAATGTTTATGCGATCCTGCATTATATTCCAAAGACTTTGGAATTTGATTGTTTATCAGGAATGATAGCTGTATTGTGCATAAGTGTTGGCTAAAAATACATTGAGAGATTGCAAAAGTGGTATTCCACATGTTAAGAAATAACTTATTCAAATACATAGCTTATCTGCCTTGGAAAAGGTAATATACTAATCAAGGAATGAAAGAATATATACCACTTTGGCATAGATTGGATGATATTTTATAAGAATCTTTTTGTCTTTTACTATAATACTGAGAGCCATTGAGTGTAGTGGTGAAGGCATTAGACTAGATATTAGAAGACTGTGAGTTCTGGTCCTGCCTTAGGCACAAAGCCAGCTGGGTGATGTAATGTTGGGCAAGTCACTTTCAGCTGTAAGAAGGAGAAACAGGCTAGACTCCTTTCAACTTCCTGCTCTTCCATTTTTCCCTAAATGGGTGGAGGCATACTTAAATAAAAATCAGGATGCAAGCATCAAGGCAGGTCTGGAAAAGCGTATTAATTTCCCTTTCTTCCCCTTTCTGCCTCCTGTGTGGGATGCAAGGATAAGTGAGTGTGAAAATAAGAAAAAACTTCAAAATTGATATGTCTGGTGAGGAGTAGATTGGGGACCCAGTGTAAATTCCTTAAGATTAATTGGCTGGGTCAGTCGACCCAGTTTTCCTGATGTACTATTTGCTAACATTCAAACCCCATGATCTAATTAAGTGTGTTGTGCAAACAGGCCAGTAGATGCTTCCTATGAAATGAGGGGAAGAGAGAGAAACATTTTTCAGAGTTTCTATCTGGCTTCCTTGCTTTCAGATTTGTTTAACAAAAGACGACCTGCTGAGGATAAAAGAGAGCTATTTACAGAAAAGAAAAATAACTGTTCACATTTGGCATCGAAGTTGGGGAAAGAAACAATGGATTCCGCTTATTGGAAGACAGAGAAATTACTTGATAATAGAATCTGCTCCTTGGGAGTGAAGAAATACTCTTTCCATGTTTATTTGGAGATGAGTATAAGAATGTTAAAGTATATTATTTCACTAGCATACATAGTAATGTATATGTGCCTACCTCATCTCTGCCTGATTTCTAGTATGATCTGATAGCAATATTCAGAGGTTTAGGCATCCCCAGGCATGTAAACCACTCCTTAAGGAGTTGATTAAAAAACTGGAAAATTAAAAGTGGGGCATTTACATACATAAACAGGAAAAATGTCTATTTCCAGTAAAAGACTCTGGAGAAATGATTCAACTAATGGCACTAACAAGGTACAGTTTAAACTGATACTTTTATATTGCAACTCAATGTTTAAATACAGATTTTTCATCTTGGAGCCAAATGTTTGCTGAAGAAAAGTTTTGCTTTCAAGATTCTCCAAGATGTTGGGATGCTGCCAATCATAACCAAGATGAGCCCTGACAGCTAAATTGGAAGTGCATCCAAACTCATCAAACAAATAGATTTCAAGATCTGAGTGTAGCTAACTTGCTGCCCCATCATGTATTAGTGGAAAACACTAAAGACCATCGTGCTCATCCATTCAAGTCAACAAGAGAATAGTATTCCAGCACATCTGTAGGGCATCAGTTGAAGAAGTTATTCAGATGAAAGGATGTCCAAGGATATTGATTGTCAAACTATTTATATAATAATTATTTAATTGTAATTAAGGGGAACTTTATAATTAAAAAAGGCATATGCCCTGATAGCATTTTAAGTAATTAATAATACATTTCCTTAAGAAGAACATTGGATCATTCAGATGTTATGCTAAATAGTCAGTAATGATAAATTTTAGAATTTTGTGATTGTAATTTAAATAACTAAAGTATTTTATTTTAGGAAAGTAGCTTGGAGTATATTTTGAGTGGCTTCTGGGGCAGTCGAAGTATGAGATCCCCCCCCCAGTACATACCGAAAATAATTGGTTCTAGTCTGTGGTTAATATTTCAATTATTTTTAGTACTACTGTTGCATCCATTAGACACCCACTTAAGAGCAAGGCACTTGACAATATTAACTTGAGACCATTTATACATGAGATACAAACTTGCTTCCTTTGCAGATATGAGTTTAAACCCATTTATAAATCAATCCCTACTGATTTAATATAAATTTCAAATCCCATATAAATATGATATGTGAACCTCAACTCCCACAATTCCCCAGCTAGCATATCTTAAAGTTGCTAAAGTTGAGAAACACTCCAATAGATGGTAGGTCTACTCATATTATTCATTCATTCAATATTCATAGATTCATGTTATTACCTAGAACTAGCCATGCCATAAAGCAAAGGGATTTGTATGCTTAAGGCTGTGACGAAAATGATGGGGAAAGGTAAACAGTATAAATTGGGTATGTACAGTTTCAGGCCAATATTCTTTCTTTGAATTGACTCAATGTGGTCCAATATCTTGTTTTGGTGCTAGTTGTTGTCAAATATATATCTGCTAAGATAGTATAAGAAATTGGATTGGCCAGTAATGTATCCATCAAACTTGTGGAGAATGTTAGTTCAATGCTTGGTTGATTTTTTAAAAAAGGTGTTGATGATGACAGCTCTTTGCCACATTCTCACACATAACGGAAGCAGTATAATTTGAGCTCCAATTATATTTCCCATCCTTCAGAGATTATTTCCTATGGATGACATATACTTGCATCTGATATAATTCTTCAGTTGGCATAGGATATTCTCAAGCATGCAGGCCCACGCCCTAGCGAATTTGATATGACTCTGTTTTTTGCTGAGAAGGCATAATGTTCCCTTGAGCCTCAGCTTCTATAAATATTTATAGAAATCACAGTTGCATTTGTGTTACTGTCAGGAATCCCAGCTTAACTTCCTGACAATAATATAGTGCTGTGAGCTACAGGAGGATATTTTTCTTGTTGATTCGTTATTACTGAGGTTGTTTTTACTCTGGACCAGTGGTGGGATTCAGCCAGTTCGCACCACTTCGGGAGAACCAGTTGTTAACTTTCTGAGCAGTTTGGTGAACTGATTGTTGGAAGAAATCATTGGGGCAGAGAACTGGTTGTTAAATTATTTAAATCCGACCACTGCTCTGGATGCAGATCATATGTGTGTTGTTGTTTTTTTGTTTTTTAAAATCTATCTTAATTCTTGCTAGTTACTCAGATTTATGAATTTGAGATAGGCAGCCATATAAATTGAGGTAATAAATTCATACATGCCTATATGTATGTCTTACCATGCTATATTAAATTAATTTTTTTGAAAAAGAACTTCCTACCTTTATAGTTATTGCAGTAGCTCTTTATTTCCAAGTTATATAAATCTAATTCCTAACATAAGAGGATAAAAATGCCTCATATTAGTAAGTGATGATAGGGTTTTATAGCTGACTTTGCTTTTAGCTGTTTACTGGCTGTGAATCTTCTCAACTTCAAATGAGATGGAAGAAGCTGTGCAACTGAGCATGGGATTGGAACCTGTGGTTGAGGTTGTGAGATGGCGGTAGTGATAGTTTTTACCTTGGCTGCCATGATCACATATTTATTGTGGAGTTACTATTATTTTGTGTTTTTAACTGTTGTTTGCCACCTAGAGTCATGATGTTGAGATGGGTGGCCAAATAAATTGTAATAATAAACAAACAAATCTATAGCAGTCATAGTATTATGTACTAGTACATAGTATTATGTACTATGTATGTATGTATTTATTTATTTGTTAAATTTATTTGTAACCTATTTCGCTCTGGGGCTACCTTTCCACATTCAGATCATCCTTGCTTAATGACCCTAATTGGACTGAATGTCCATTGCTAAATGAAGTTGAAATTAGATGAAACATCACATGACTGCACTGGATAGTGACTGCAGTTCTGATACTGTTGGCTGTGGTTGTTAGACAAGGTCCTCATACCACTTCTTCTACTGCATCAACTCCCTTCACACGACCATCTTCTGATCTCCCTTCACTCCCCTGCTGCCCTGTGCCACCCCCAGCTGACCTTGAGCCTCATCTTCCTGCAGCTGACTAGGCGTGCTTGGTTACAGGGAAGGGGTAACAGCTGCTTTGACTGAATATGCCTCATCAGAGGTGGGAAGAAGAAGAAGGCGAAGCTCAGAATTGAAGAAACTTCTTGGATGAGAATCAAAACATTTTCAAGGAAAAAAAACAAGAAACCATTTTTCTGAATATTGTCTTTTGTATCTTGTATATAATAATAATCTCTCCAGACTGTTTTGTAAAATAGTAGGTAAGCAGCATACCGCAGTACCGCTCATAAACAATTTATTAAAATAAAATCATGCTTTGATTTTCTGCATGATAAAGCTGTATAAATCACCTTAGTTTATCATGGAACAGGGAAGCCTGCAGCCAGTCAATTGCTGTGTTTTTGCTCTGCAACTTAGCAGTAATTGACTTTGTAACCCTCTATAGAGGACCGTATCTGGGCTATGGAAACCTGGCTGACTATAGAGGTTTAAAAGGTCAGTGGTGGGCTGCAACCGTTTTAACAACCGGTTTGATGAGTGCGTGCTTTGTGCAGCATTCAAAATACAGCAATTTGAAGCTCAGCTGCTTACCTTCTAAGGCAGCCCCGGTAAGTAGAACAGTGGCGGTATGGAAATCACCTGTGCCACGCGAATCAGCTGAGCCAGAAAGAAGGAAATATAGGACTGGATAGGGTCGGGCTGGGTGGGCGGGGCCAGCTGATCATTGGAACTACCAGTTCGCCAGAACTGTCAGCAGCCCACCACTGTAAAAGGTACAGACTAGCCAATTCTTTACTGTCATCTAATACTCATCTGGATTTGTGTAGTCCTTACAAGAAGGCTGCATCTCTTGCTTAAAAACCTATGACTTCTACCATCCAACTCAAAAAGCAAATAGCTATATGCAGATGCTCTACATGTATAAGATGTGTATATGAAGCGAATAGTGGTATACAGATGATCTACAAATGCAGATGATATGTAGATCACAGCCTTTGGTATCTTTGATATGAAATGACACAACATAACTAAATCAGAAAATTGATCATGCTGTTAAAATAAGATCATATTAGGAATTAGGCGTGGCAGGGATTTAATAGCCAGCCATCAACACCCCTATCTACATTTAAAAATCAACACACAACAGACACCATATAAATACCGCACACAGAGCAGCCTAAAGCACACAGAGAAGTTCCCTGAGGATGGGCTTCAGCACAAGTCCGAAAACTCGGAAGATAAAACTCTGGTCCTGGCGACTGACCCAGATTGGATCCTGCAACATCCTGGGCCATGTATATTTGCCTTCATTCATGGCAGGAAGCTACCTGTAGATTTTGAATTGAAACTCTTTGCTGAGTTCCAATTCCTTAGATCAGTTTTTTTCTCAACTTTGGGAACTTTTAAGAGGTAGGGACTTCAATTGCTACAGTTCTGGGAGTTGATGTCCACACTTCTTGAAGTTGCTAAGGCTGAAAAACACTGCCTTAGATAATAATGAAACATTTCATCATTTTTTTCTTCAAGTAAATGGATTCCAAAATTGAAGGGTTTCTTTTGTCCCTCAAGAGCTGTGAATTGTATTCAGAGAATCTTTAGAATTAAAATGTTTTGTGGGCTTTTAGTTACTTGTAAAATAAAAGTTTGTTTGCTTGTTTAAAAAAGGTCTCTTGCAGGTAAAATTACAATGGATGTTGTTGCCGGGCAAAACATTTGAATAGATGCTTCTCAAAGCACTTTCGTTTTAGTATAAAGCACATTTCCTTGAAGTATAGAGGCATTGCTTCCTCTGAAAGACTCTTGTGTAGCTGTTTCAAGGGCTCTCGCAGTCCGGCTATCTGTATGAATACCTGCTTTGGCTATACTTTAATAGGGACATCTATCAACCTGTCTATCCACACAAATGGAATATCTTAGAAAATCCTTCAGCCATCCCAGCTATCTCGGTGCTTTGAGGAGGAGTGCTTTGAGAAGGTAGTCCTCGAATTACAACAGTTCATTTAGTGTTACAACTGCATTGAAAAAAATGAATGTTTTTCACACTTACAAACATTGCAGTAGTCACATGATCAAAATTTGGGCTATGGCAACTGGCATGTGTTTATGACAGTTTCACTATTCTGGGGTGATGTGATCACCATTTGCAAACTTGTCAGCCAGCTTCTCAGAAAGCCAATGGGGGAATCCAGATTCACTCTATTATTTACTTAACTGTAGTAATTGTGAGCAGCATCTTGGAATCCTAGTGGACAGTCACTTCAATATGAGCCAGCAGCAGGGGTCAAATGCTCCCGGTTCAGACCGGATCGCCCAATCCAGTAGCGATGGAGGCGGGTGGTTTGGAGAACCGGTAGCAAAAATCCCTGCCCCCCCCCCATTGCCCAGCTGAGCTGCGCAATCTTCAGAGGCCTTTTTTTTAATTTTTAAAAGCATTTTTTCTATAACCTCTTTGGCTGAAAAAAATGCTTTTAAAAGTAAAATAAAAAGCCTCTGATGATCACGCGGCTCAGCTGGGATCATCAGAGGCTTTTAAAAGCATTTTTTCTACAACCTCTTCAGCTGAAGAGGTTATAGAAAAAATGTTTTTAAAAGGAAAAAAAGCCTCTGCCGATCAGGCAAGTCAGCTGGGATCATCAGAGGCTTTTAAAAGCATTTTTTTACAACCTCTTCAGCCGAAGAAGTTGTAGAAAAAATGCCTTTAAAAGTAAAAAAAAAATAAAAATTGGCCACGCCCACTCAGTCATATTACAGTCCCCCATCAAGCCATGCCCACAGAACCGTTAGTAACAAATTTTACATTTCACCACTGGCCAGCAGTGTGCTGCAGCTGCCAGAACAGTTAGGCCTAGGCTGCATTAACAGAGGGATAAAATCAAGATCAAGTGAAATGTTAGTACTACTTTACAATGTCTTGGTAAGACCACATTTGATATATATTGCATCCAGTTTTGGTTGCCATGATGTAAAAAAAATGTTGGGACTCTGGAAAGGATGCAGAGAAGAGCAATAAAGATGATTAGGGGACTGGAGGCTAAAACAAAGAACAGTTGTGGGAATTGGGTATGTCTAGTTTAATGAAAAGAAGGACTAGACATGACATGATAATAGTATCCCAATATCTAAAGGGCTGCCACAAAGAAGAAGGGTGAACCTGTTCTCCAAAACCATCTTAAGGCAGGATAAGAAGCAATACATGAAAACTAGTCAAGGAGAGAACCAAGCTAGAACTAAGAAATTTCCTGACAGAAAAATTAATCAGTGAAAAAAATTGCCTCCAGAAGTTGTGGTTCTCCAACACTGGAGGTTTTTAATAAGAGATTGGATAACTATTTGTCTGAAATGGTACATAGTTTCCTGCTTGAGCAGGGATTTGTTCAAGAAGACCCCCAAGGTCTCTTTCAACTCTGTTATTCTGTTTAAAATTGCAGTGATTCACTTAACAGCTGTAGCAAAAAAGATTATAAAATGGGGTGCAACTCAATTGCCTAGCTTACCAGTGGAAATTTTGGGCTCAGTTGTGGCAGTAAGTCGAGGTAAAATGCATTTATATCCTTTGTACAACCCTGTTTGTCTTATTCTAGGCTCAGAGGAGCTTCAATTATTTACATACACAGTAGCTGTTTTGAGAACTTAGTCTAGTAAGGACTTAGAGTGGGTATGAGATAGACCAACTCTGATGCCTTTGAGCTTGTCACAGAGAGTGTTAGACTGTGAAGAGGCAGGTCACTCATATTGCTTAAATACAAGTAGAGCTTCCCACAAGAATGGGGATTGTTCAGATTTTGTCTTACTGTAGCACAGTCTGAGAATCTGATAGACTTGCAAGGGAGTGCATGTACTGAAAGGTCCATAGGGCGCTATGTGTCTACTGTTAAAACCCCTAGTATGCTTATAGGGTGGCACTGTGCTTAGCTGTCCTCAAGATTCCTAAAAAAGAAATGTGGTTTTAATTTTGAGAAAAGCAAATTGAATTGGAAACTATCATGTTGCAAAGAAAAGTTTATAAGTTTATACTTATTTTGCAGAATTCTTTTGAGCCCCATGGATGATCATCATTATCATCATCATCATCATCATCATCATCATCATCTTTTAACGATCCCATAATCCCTTGCAGGGTGGAGTCTGGGCAACTGAATGGAGCTAGCAGAGTGTTTAAGCTAGCAGAGCTAGCAGAATGTTTTGAGCACCATTGATATTTTTAGAAAATAAAGAAACCCCAGATGAAAGCATTTGGAAATATGATCACCTGTTTATCCCCGTCTCCAAAAAAGGAGGCAATGTTAGTAGAAAACATGTCCCAAAGGTACTTTTTCAAGAGGCAACTGGACTTTGAAGAGGTTTCACTTCTCATCCAAGAAGCTTCTTCACCAGAGCAGGCTTTGTTTTGTGTGTCTTTGAGTTTGTCTCCTAGAGACGGAGTAGACAGGTCCCTGCAGTTTTCTTGGCAAAATTTCAGAAGTAGTTTGCCATTGCCTTCTTTCTAGGACTGAGAGAGAATGACTGGTCCAAAATGAACCAGCAGTCCAAGACAGGGCTAGAACTCATGGTTCCCAGCTTTCTAGCCTGATGCCTTAACCACGACACCAAACTGGCTCTGTATGAATTGGCCTACTATCAGTGCTTTAGAAAGACTGGCTAATACTATTCTGTGTGGATGTTAAAATCTACACTTTAAAAGCTGTGTTGTTTTGTTATTTATGCATTTTACTATGTAACATATCTACCTACCTAAATGAAGTGTTCCTTTTCTTTTCCCTTTTTATTTAACTTTCGTTTTAGTGTTTTTATTTTGGCAGGTTTTTTTGATGTATTAAAACAACACATAAATAAAAAAAAAACAAAATTATGAAACTAAAATCTGAATTATTGTGACATTCATGAGATTTTGTGCAAAGGAAAAGCCAATAGTCAAATTGATGGCAACAGAGTGGTTTTTTTCACATTTGCTTTGTAAATGTCAAAATCTTATAGAAAACCTCTGGGTTTCTTTGGAGAAACAAGTTTATACTTACCTTTTTCTAAAATCCAACACGTGTAGATTGTATTATATGAACAATGATCATAGAAATATATGGGAGAATAAAAGCAACAAGATACAAACAGATTGCAAGAGGGATACCCTTTTGACATACTTACAAACCTTGTGTTGCAGATTGCTGATGACCCAGATCCCTTAGATTAATAGGTTTATGCATCAGGACCTATACACCTGAATATGTACATACTGTACTGTATTACGTACTTTATCCTGTTTTCCAGGCAATTATAACTGAAAGTGTGTCCTACCAATTTAAAAGATGGGCAAAGAAAGGGAAGTGGAAGGAAAAGAAAGAGGAGAGGGGAGCACACCCTCAGCTTTGTCTGAATAGCAGCTCGTGTCCCTTGGACTTTTCACTAGCATATGAGACTGGTGTATACTGCCCTTTCACTTTTTAGGAACTGTCAAATAAAAAGAATTATTTGGCAGAGAGGAATAAAGCACTTCTCTGGCCATGTTGGTGTTAACGATTGCCATGATAATCTTCCAGGTTAAAAATTGAGATTGCAGCTTCATTGATTGGCCAATAGACTAGGACAGCAGGTGTAATCTGGTGTTTGAAAAAAACAGCTGCTGAGCCAGATTCAGGTTATTTATTTGTTCAGGGTACTTACAAATACCAGTTGATTTATCCAAACTGTTTGCCTTCTAGACCAAATTCATTTTTGTCAGTCTCTCAGATACCTACTATCCTCAAGAGAAGTCCTGTGCTATCCATTGGGTGTCTTGGAAACATGGAGAGAAACATTTTCTCCAATAACCCTTGAGGGGAATGAGTTTCTCTAGTATCTCTTTCATAACCAATTTCTTTGTTGGCTTTCTCCATTCCTTTGTTTGGAGCACAGCTCCCATCATGCCATTCAAAGGACCTCTGCAATCTTTGGTGCAAAACATTGTGTATTCATAGCATAAACTATTACATTTTCTGCGGTTTTTTAAAGTTTGCATAATATGTTCCTGGCATAAACCAGTTTTCTTTATCCATACAAATTGGCTGATTGATCCCTCTTGTTCAGGATTATTCTCTCTAATTAGCAGACGCTTCCCAAATGGGACACTCACAGTTTAACGCAGACGTGACTCTTGACTGCTTAGTTAATTCTTTTATTCTGATGGTAAAATAAGACCTCTGCAAATATATGCTTAGGAGGTTTAAGCCATTTGAAGCAAGCTGTATTTATAATAGAATATGTACCCCAATCTATAAATTTTCTTTGGAGTACCACACAAGGTTACTGTTGCATACATTAGGGTGATCCACAGCCCGGAAAATGTGAAGCTGTTTCCCTTTTACCCATGATACATTTTTCAGGGTATCATTAAGATCCATCTAAATTTGGAATCTCTGATATTTTTTGTAGCTTATCTGCCATTCAGTGTGCTTCATAAGAAATGTATTCAGGTTATTTATTTTACTAGAACTACTCTACTATGCTTTTAGTTTTCAGTCCAAATGTTTAAATCCCATTCCTTGCTTAAATTGCTTCTTGCCCTCCAAATGCTCCCTATAACTGTAGACATAGCTTCCTTTCGTGCTACCCAAACCCTCTCAGCCAAAAGGACAGGCTGTGTTAGAACTAGTAAGCTTTGTCCTATTTGCATTTACTAGCATGCACTAATTATTCATAGCGATAATTACCCTTTACCAATCCACATTAATTTAGATTGCTTTTGAAAAGCAATCAAGGAGTGCAAGCAGTGATCATATATCAAAGTGAATAAAGACCCATCACATAAGAAATGGGATGCGCTTTAATGTAGCAGACCATGTCAAATAACTGGTAGTTTTCTCTTTCGGGTTGTAATTATTTGAACTCCATCTGATGGGGATGATATCTAAACCATGAATCACGTGGGTTTCATCTCAAAACCGAGTCGTGCTATTTCATTACAGTTACATATCTTTTGGAATAATGAGGAGGAATGTTGTCTTCCTTGAGTGACTATAAAGACAGACAGAATGAATTGATGACAAAATACTGTGTTTTTTTTAAAAAAAGCACTCTCCTGCATAATTCTCTCTTGCTTTTCATTTTTTAATACTCCAGAGCATAGCAGTAAGAACACAAAATACTATTTTAATCTAATACTTGGTCTTGTGTTCAGTACTAATTAGTGCTAAATACAAGAATCTGTTTATAAATTTTATATATATATTGGGTGGGGACATATTAAAACTAAGTGTGGCATTGCCTTTCCATGCTGTTATAACTGTGCTGTCCATATATTATTTTCTGATCAATGAGATGCATTGTCAGAAAAGGTTAGCTCCATGGCACTTTGTGTCAGTACGGCAACCTTTTCTGCTGTTAAACCTGCCAATTTTCATCAGTGACTTCACTCCCATTCTAATTGTTAAGCAGAAAGAGCACTAGAGGTGAAAAGGTCAGGCCTACAATATCTTTCTATTTAAACTGTGGTCAAATATGTCACTTAATAATTAAAGAAGGATAATAGTTAGGCCCTGTTAAGGACTGGGCCCCAAGATCTATTTGTCACTATTACATTGTCAGGCCTGATTCACTTGTGTGTGTTTTGCAGCATTGAATTCTCAGCTAAATGTAATTTATCAGAATATTTACAATTACCGAATCACGTACAAAGCAGCTATATTTGGAAGTCACCGTTCTACCATCTCTGTAGAGGTTCCTGAGATATAGCTGTCTCCTTAAGATTGTCTTGAATTACTTGGACAAGTTGTTGACAACGAAAGAAGAGCTGAGGAGAGGATTGTTCCCTGGAAAGTCAATTCAGGGGACAATTCTCGGCTCTATTTCTTTGACGAATTTTAATAACCATAAAGGTTGGAGCTCCCATTGAATCTGAGTAAAATACAGAAGCACATGCTTAACTTCCAAGCAGTCTTTTTCAATCTGCTTGAGAGATTACAGCTCTTAGCTTTCCAGGCAGTTCTGCATTCCCAAAATATCTAGAATCTCTTAGGCAAGGAAAGACTGATAGAAAAGATGCAATTTGCAGAAAGGGTTAATTTTCTGGATCCTCTTTATGGAATAAGCAGAATAGGTGATTCTCAACCCCTGCATGTACAGAGGAACATTCAAATTCTGCAGTGGAGTGAATGGTTGCAAGCAAGAGAATTGTGCCTTTTTTGTTGTTGTTGCACTTCTTAAATGAAGATTTCTGTCCCAAAGTTGAGCTCAGCAAAGATTATTGCCAAAAAAATTAAATGGAATGAGATGGAAGTAACAAAACCTCCAAACATAAATGCTGGATGAATAGCTTTAGGAAAAGGGCAAATATCCAACTGAACAGAATTTTGATTAAGTCAGAAAGGACAGTGTAGGCAATAAAGTTTTAGACCAATAAATGGTGGTAATTACATCCAAAATGAAGAGCTATTACAAAGTATGTACTTACAAAGTACATTCCTACAAAGTAGTACTTACATAACTGAAGTGGTTCGGGAATAACGAGAGGCACAAGCAAGCAAGTGACAACAGCTCTTTAATTAACAGTGAGACTTCAGCAAAAACTCAGGGGCTGCAGTCCTCCTTATATACAATCCAGGAGGGACTGTCAGCCAATCAGAAACGTAGGCAAGTTTGAAACTCCCGCTTAAAAAGTATCAATACACAACACCCCTCCCTTCCCAGAAGGCACTAATACTCAAAAATTAACATATGTACAAACAAAGTCTCGCAGGTGCTTAGGACGAGTTCTCGCCCTAGTTGACCTGCGCAGTTCAGAGTCTGGTGGGGCGTCGAGCTGGTCGGAGGGACTCTTTGTCTCTCCCGGCTCCGCCAATGGAACCTCCTGGATTTTGTCCGGGGCGTGGTTATCCCCGGCTGGGAGTGGCGACTCGCTGGGGCGGCGCTGGAACCAGGGCTTGTCAGCTAAGTATTCGCGCGACCCCGGGCTTGAGTTAGCTGTTTTGGAGAAGTGGTCATAGTTAGGCTCGGAAATGTCTAAGTTGATGTTTGCCTCGCCAACCACCCGTTTCCTAAGTTGGTGTATGTGGCGCTTCCAGAGTCTATCTACCCCAACGTCCACCGTGTATGATTTTGGGCCTGTTATCCCCACTATGGTTCCTGCAACCCATAGAGGACCGCTGGCATAATTGCGAGCGAACACCGGGGACCCGACCTGAAACTGCCTTAAGCCACAGGTCTCTCCCTTAAAGTTTTCGTGCGAGTAGTTAGGGTGAAGCCTGTCCAACACGCACCGGAGCTTCCTCCCCATGAGGAGCTCTGCTGGGCTTCTCCCTGTTGCTGTGCATGGTGATGCATGCTGAACTGCTAGGAATTGATCTATCCTGGCCTGCCAGTCCCCATTGTCTAATCTGGACAGTGCTTCCTTGGCTGTCCTGACAAATCGTTCAGCCAATCCGTTGGAAGCCGGGTGAAATGGAGCTGATAGGGCATGGCGGATTCCCAGGCCAGCCAAGTACCCTTCGAAAAGGGTTGCTGTAAATTGAGGCCCGTTGTCCGATACCAAGGTATCCGGCAGGCCGTGGGTGGCAAACAACTTCCTTAGGGCCTTGATAACGGCTTCGGCCATTGTAGATGGCATTAATACAATTTCGAGCCATTTTGAGTAGGCATCCACAACTATTAAAAACGTTTGGCCATGGAACGGGCCGGCAAAATCAATGTGGATCCTCCCCCATGGGCCTTTTGGTTTCTCCCACTCTCGGATGGGCGCTACTGGGGGATCGGGGCGAGACTCCTGGCAGGGTCTGCACTTCCCCACCCACTCGGAAATGACCTGGTCCATGTTGGGCCACCAGACATAGCTGCGGGCTAAACACTTCATCCTAACAATGCCCGGGTGCCCTTCGTGCAGCAACTCCAAAACCCTATTTCGTAGTTTCGTTGGAATTACCACCCTGTCACCCCATAGCAAGCACCCCCCTTGCATGAACAGTTCGTTCCATTTGTTGGCAAACCCTTGGTACTCCTCCCCTACCACCTTGTCCGGCCACCCTTTCAGAACCCAACCCATAACAGTCCGGATGACTGGGTCTCTATTTGAGGCTTTCGCCACCTCGCCGGAGGAGATGGGGCCCAAAGTTAACGTGTCCAACAAGAGGACGGAGGCTTCCGGCGTTGGGTTGTCCAGTAGGTCGGGAAGGGGGCAGCGGCTAAGGGCATCCACATGACCCAGGGTCCGCCCAGGTCGATGGACAAGTTGATATGAGTAGGCCGACAAAAAAATGGCCCATCTGGTCAAGCGAGGGGAGAGGGCAGCGGGGGTTGGCCTGTCGCCCGCCAGCAGTCCTAGCAAGGGTCTATGATCCGTCACAAGTTCGAATTTTCGGCCATAGAGGTATTCGTGGAATTTTTTAACCCCCGCAATCGCAGCCAGAGCCTCTCTGTCCAACTGGCTATAGTTCCGCTCTGTGCTGGACAGGGTACGGGAATAAAATGCAATGGGCGCCTCTAGGCCGTTCGGCAGTCTATGGCCTAGGACGGCACCAACTCCTACGGGGGAGGCGTCACAAACTAAGACGAGCGGCAGCTCTGCATTGTACTGTATCAGGAAACTGTCCTCAGATAGGAGTCTTTTCACTGCCTCAAAAGCGGCTGCTTGCGGTTTCCCCCAGACCCATGGTACATTTTTTCCTAAAAGCTTGTGAAGGGGATCTGCAACCGTGGCTTTATCTTTTAGGAACATTGAGTAGAAATTGAGCAGTCCAAGGAAGGCTTGGAGCTCTGCTTTGGATTTGGGGGCTGGTGCGCTCTTAATAGCTCTCACCTTGCTTTCGGTAGGGTGGATGCCTGTGCCGTCCACCCTGTACCCCAGAAATTCTACAGAGGGGACCGCTATCCTACACTTGTTTCTTTTAAGTCTTAGTCCCGCCTCTCTGAATCTGGACAGGACGTTCCGTACCCTGTCCCCCAGCTGGTGTTCGTCTTGGGCGCTGACTAAGACGTCATCGAAATAGGGCACCACTCCTGGGAGTCCTTGCGACAGGCGCTCCATGGTGCTTTGAAATAAGCCGGGTGCGACGCTCACCCCAAATTGGAGCCTGGTGCATTTAAATGCACCCCTATGAGTCACGATCGTTTGCGCCTCTGCCGTGGCGTCGTCGACCGGTAACTGTTGGTAGGCTTGGGCCAGGTCTAATTTGGCAAAAATTTTTCCGGGGCCCAGGGAGTGTAGTAGATGGTGCACGATCGGCACCGGATAGGCGCTCGGCTGCAAAGCCTTGTTGATCGTGCACTTGTAGTCGGCGCAAATTCTTATTGAGCCGTCGGACTTAACTGGGGTGACTATAGGGGTCTCCCACTTAGCATGGTCAACGGGGACCAACACCCCTTGCTTAATCAGTTTGTCCAGTTCCGCATCGATCTTCGGTTTCAATGCGAACGGCACTCGTCTGGCCTTTAGTCTTACTTGGGCTATGTTGGGGTCTAAGTTTAGTGAAATAGGGGTCCCCACATACTTGCCCAACGTGTCCCCGAAAACGTCCTGGAACTCGGACAGGAGGCTGTCTTTCAGGGTTGACTTGGACATCAGGTGGACGCCGGTGAAGCCCATGCCCAGGGCTCAGAACCACCCCATGCCTAGAAGGCTAGGGAGCTGCTTCGTGACGATGGTCAGCGGCAGGTCCTTCTCGTAGTCTCCGTAGGTGACCCGGAACGTGCCCACGCCCTCGAGGGGGACTCGGTTCCCCTGGTAGTCTAGGATGCACAGTCTCTGTTTGGACAGTTGATCCTTCCGGAACGATGGCAGGAGGGTCTTTAGGGTCGCCCACGACATTATGGAGAGAGCTGATCCGGTGTCGATCTCCATCGAGCACGGCCTTCCGTTGATCTCGACCACCGTGCTGACTTTGTCCTCGACCGTCGTGCTGGCCTGGTCGATGTGTATGCTGCGGCCATCTCGCGGTTCAAATTCGCGCCGTTTTTTCGCGCCGCCTTCTCTCGTTGGCTGCTTCTGACGCGCTGATTCCGGTTGGCTGCGGCGCTCACGTGGTTCGTGTCTTCTGGGCAGAATGGCTCTACAGACTCGCGCCAAGTGCCCTTTTTTCTCGCAGCGCCTGCAAATAGCCTCCCTGTATTTGCAGGACAGTCTATCGTGGTGTCCGCCGCAGCTGGAACAGCTTTGCCGGGGGCTGCCAGTGTCTTTTCTCTGGTGCTCCGTTCGGAAGACGTCCTCATCCGACTCGGACTCCGAGCTGGATCCGGCGTCTTCTCTGTGCACCGGGGCAGACTTGGGGCTGTCTTTGCTGGTCAGCGGACGCTGCAGCGTTTCAGCGGCCTTAGTGGAGGCTTCATGAGCCCTGGCTTCGTCTAGGGCTCCAGCAAGCGTCAAATCAGGCTTGGCGAGCAGGCGCCGTTGCAGCCTAATGTCCCGAACACCACAGATCAGTTGCTCAAGCAACGCATCGTCCAAATCCCTATAGTCGCAATGGGTTGCGGCTTTCCTCACGCTAGCCATGTACGCGCTGACCGGCTCTCCCTCTCGTTGAACGCGCTGCCTCAGTTGGTATTGCTGCACGAACTTGGAGGGGACGGGAGCGTAGTGGGCCCGGAGAGTTGCCATCAGGGTGTCCCAGGAGACGGTTTGAACCGGCGTTGGCTCACACAGTGACTCGGCCATCTCGAACACGTCCGGTCCGCAGTGACTTAGGAAGAGGGCTCTCTTTCGATTAGCCGAGAGGCCCTGCATGTCGCTGGCTTCGAGCGAGCATTCAAACCTCGTTAGGTACGAGACCCATTTTTCGCGGGTCGGATCGAAAGGCTTGGGCGGAACGTAGGCAGACATGTTCGGTATGCCTCCTGTGGTTCGCCTCGTCGCCTAGCTGAAGCTCGTGGTCTCACTGGTTGGCTTCTTGTAGCTTCTATCCCACCTTCGTCGCCAATGAAGTGGTTCGGGAATAACGAGAGGCACAAGCAAGCAAGTGACAACAGCTCTTTAATTAACAGTGAGACTTCAGCAAAAACTCAGGGGCTGCAGTCCTCCCTATATACAATCCAGGAGGGACTGTCAGCCAATCAGAAACGTAGGCAAGTTTGAAACTCCCACTTAAAAAGTATCAATACACAACAATAACTTTAAGAAGTGAAAAGCTTGACTTGATTTATTCTCCAAGATGGGCCTTGAATTTTTAAACAGAGTAAAAAAGTACCTTCTGAAAGATGTTTACTGGGGTTAGATCAGGTCGAATATTGACTAATACATAAGTTAATTATCACTTTTTGAAAAAAAAACCCATAAAGGTTCTTTCCTTATATAAATGCCCCAGGATTGTAACACAACCAGTTTTTCCAATTAATTCTTTTGGAATTGATGAGATTTCAAAAAAGAAAACAAGATTCCCAGTTAAAGATAAATTGATATTTATCCTTAAAGACAAGTAGATATTTTTTTTCTTAGTGTGGGATGACATGGAAAGTAATTGGATCAGCTATGTTCACAATTTGTTTTGTGATATTAGACATACTAGAATGTTGCTGTTTATTACATTGTTGCATATGTTTTAACTGTAATAGTGAGACTGAAGATAATGGGTTTATTTCCTTATTGCTTTGGTCAAATGTTAATTTTATGATTCTTTTTATTTTGTCAGAGCTGCTACTGTTTTTACAATGTCTATGCAGGCAAATAGTTATGTATTTAATGTCATTGTACAGTATATGAAGTTATTTCTTAAACTTATATGCCGCCCATCTCGTCTAAATGTAACCCTAGGTGGCTTACTGTTTTCAATAATTATAAATCTTGATTGGTTTGTAATGAATTGAGATGCAAATTATAAATTATATATTAAAATGATTTAAAATACTCTTAAATGATATACTTGAGTTAAAAACTTGTAAGAAAAAAAGAAGTGTACACCGCCCTGAGTCTTTCGAGAGAAGGTGCGGTATATAAATTTGAAATAAAATAAATAAAAAAATAAAAAGTGGAAAAAAACCAAGACCATCCATGTAGCATTTATACAGGGAAGGTGTGTGTGGAGTTTTAAGAGGAGCCTAAATGATTTAATCATTGGCAAGTCTCTAATCTTAGGACGGAGAACTTTTGAGAATGAATGTGGTGCACCTGTGAGTAACCATAAGGAGGTTTTCTGTGACTCTTAGAATGTGCAGCAGAGCCTTCCCAAGTTGGTCTGTAACAGTGATAGCAATCTATCAGATATCCTGATGGACTTTACTGGTCCAGAGCAAATATTTGACCTGGATTGATAGCTAATTTGTAACCAGTGCATTTGTTTCAGCTATTGTACAGTGTAACATGCATGATCAGGTGTGCCTTTTAGCAACCTAGCTTCTAGAATGACCTGGAAATCCTGAAGCTTCTAGATAAAGCACTAGAGCAGACTTCATACGTCACACTCTAGGAATCAAATTACTAGAGCATGAATTACCATAACTAGTCCAGAAAAGGACACAATAGATAAACCAGCTGACACCTGTCCCAAAGGTTTTTTTTCAAGAGGCAACTGGAGTTTCTGGTTTTTCTTTGAAGATGTTTCACTTCTCATCCAAGAAGCTTCTTCAGCTCAGAGCTCAGAGAAAAAAAACCCAAAGAAAACCCAGAAAGTCCAGTTGCCTCTTGAAAAAGCACCTTTGGGACAACCATGACCTGGATGATTGAGAACCTCCATAGACATTAAGCTGAAACTGGTATTAGAAACTCTCAATTATTGAATTTACTTGGATCTTTTGTTACAATATTTACTTTTATGAGCACCTCAAATGATATACGCTCTTTCCTAGAGAATGTAGTCTTATTTTGAATAGCCAGTTCCCCAGTCCACTGCCTGAACAGGGAAGATTTTAGTGGCCAGAAAGAAATGTTGTTTCTTTTGCTTTATGTTGGATTTTTTTAAAAAACAAAACAATTGCACTCTTTACATGCTAGTCTTAATGGTTAGGTAAGCCTAATAGTGTGGGTTCTGTTCAGTTCATGTAGGGAGTTTGAATGATAGTGGAGTTTCATCTCTTAGGTTTCAAAAAAATAAATAAATAAAATTGACTGGCATACAGATGGTTGAAGAATTTGGTAATATTGAACCTACTGTTTGCTTTGTCTGCAAATAATGTTTCCTTCCCCCAGTCACTGTGGCATTGTAATTACATATGCTGGTCAGGAGTTGAAATGTTAGCATTTTATTACATAAAATGTTAGTGATTGGCATCTGGAAGAGTATATAGAAGCTCCATCTGGCCTTGAAAAGATACCTTTTCCAATCTTCATTCTAGGCAGGTAAAAGGATCTTAAATAGGAGCAGTTGGTGGAATAATCTATGAAATGAATTATGTGTTAGTTACGTGCAATGTAAATTAAGGAACATTAAGTGAGATTTGGAAAAAAATATGATTAGAAGGTAGCAGAACAATTATGATATGGGTGAGGTCTGCTGTTAATAATGCTAATTGTGAGGGAGGGATGCTGTATCCCAGCAGCATTGCCAAACCTGTTGTGGAAGATAAGCAGTTTCCTGAAGAAAATTGGTACAATTATACCTAACCTTGAACTTAGTGATAATGTATAGAGGATATGGGTCAACTTGTTGAGCTTTCCTCAATTTCATATGCCTGAAGTTGATGGAAGACTTCCTGCTGTTCATGAATGTTGATCAGATCTAGAGAGATAGCAGAAGTGGACAGGAAAAGAACAGAAGAAAGAAGTTGAGGCTCAGAAAAGCATAAAGTAAGGCTAGAACAGCAGAATTATGTCTTGAAATTTTTTTGGTTTAAATAATATATTTATTTTAAACACTGTCATGCAGTAGATTTTTATCTTCTAAAATGGCACGAAAGAGGCATTTCTCTCTCTCTCTCTCTCTCTCTATATATATATATATATATATGTTTTTTCATATATATATATATATAAGTATATATATATATACTTTTATTATTAGAATTGTGAATACAAAGGAAATGCCTACATTAGTGGCAGTAGACTAAAACAAAGAGAAATAACTACTAAGCACAAATAAAAATATTGTAGGAAACTGTCAAATGACAATTTCCCCCATCCATTCCATTTGTTTTGCCAATTGCTGCCTTTTTCCCCCCTTATTCAGATGGGGGAAAATATAAATTCAAGAGACAAGATAGAACTTAAACTACTGTGAGTCACTTTAAGCATTACCAGTTTCCATACTTTTGTGTTGGGGTATTTGCAGGATTGCTTCTTCTTGATTGATTCTGTCCAACCCATCAGATCTGACAGAAGAGCATGTTAGAGATCCCATCAATCAAAGAGTAGCATCTGGTGGGATCCAGGAAGTGAGCCTTTTCAGTCATTGTGTCTGCCTCTTAGAACACCAGTTACCTGGAGATTAGATTATATTTGGCCCCTCCAAATATATTGCATTTGGGGGCTTAGAGGTCATTTAGAGCCCATGTGATGGTTATGTTAATTGTGGCTTGATTAGTCTTTACCTTGCTCATCAATTACACATTTTATTTTTTGCTGTTTTTTTGCTGCATATTTTTAGCTGCTTTTAGCAACCTGGACCGCCATAGTGAGATGGTTGGCCATATAAATTGAATAAAACACACACAAATGGATTTGGAAATTACTGAAGTGATGGAAATAGGAGTTTCTTGAGTCCTGTGAGGATAGTCAACTAACCTTACTATAAGTGGCTTACATAACATGGGAGGGGTATGTTTAATTGGGAAGATGGTTTAATGGCAAACAGAAAACCAAGTCTGCTTTGATTCAATCTAATGTCTTTTGGATTAATTAAATGCAGGATAGGGAGTTCAGACATGTTTACTGCCTACATGACCCAGTTAAGCATGTTGTGCAAACAGAATCATTGAGAAAAAGACCATGATTTGCAATCCCGAAGGTTTCTAAATAATCCAAAAGAACGACCAGAGGTTGATTATCATTATCTGCCTTTCAGTATAGAACCACACTGATATAAAAATGCTTTCCCTTAATTAGGCCTGAATTCAGTCTAGATAGCCTGCCTTATCCCGAAATACTTGCAGCTGAAAACATGTTATGCATGCTTCAGCACCAAACCAAGAATGAAGATTGCAAGAGCGTATATTGTAGCTTTCAGTACATTGACAGTATTTCTCAAAAATGGAATGACATCAAACTTGTAGAGTCATGTTTGTCTCATACATGAAAATCAAACTTTAGGACAAAGCTATAAGTGGCTGTGTCATATGGGTTTTATGTCCAGGCTTGCTGTTGCTGAATCAGCAGAGAGAAAGATAAAAAAAAAAAAAAAAGAAAAGAAAAAGAAATCAGGAGAAATGGTATGGCCTGGGAGTGTGTAGCCTTGCTTTCTCAAGGATAGAGAGTTGTGCTATATAAGTTGTCCTAGTTGCTAACTGGGATACTGTAGGGGTATGGGGACAGTGTTCTCATTGGAAAGCCTGATTTATACTACCGATATAAGTAAGTTTTGGGGACTAAAACTTGGGGGAAACAAACCAGGGGTGAAATGCTCTCGGTTCGGACCGGATCGCCCAATCTGATAGCAATGGTGGTGGATGATTTGAAGAACCGGTAGCAAAAATCCCTGTGCCCCCCTCCCCCGCCTATGCCCAGCTGAGCAGCGCGATCATCAGAAGCTTTTTTTTTTTACTGTTAAAAGTAGTTTTTCTACAACCTCTTTGGCCAAAAAATGCTTTTAAAATGAAAAAAAAAAGCCTCTGATGATCGTGTGGCTCAGCTGGGATTGTCAGAGCCTTTTACAAGCATTTTTTAAACAACCTCTTGAAGAGGTTGTAGAAAAAATGCTTTTAAAAGTAAAAAAAAAAAGTTGACCATGCCCACCCAGTCACATTACCCCCACCACCACCAAGCCATGCTCACAGAACCAGTATTAACAAATTTTACATTTCACCACTGAAACAAACCCTTGCAATTGCTGGGTGACATGCTGCCAGTTACAACTGCAAAAGCAGAGAGAAAAGGGGGAAGAATGGAGAGGAGTGTTGCCAATTTTGTTGGAGAATCTGCCTTTGAAGTGACAGCCGAAGTTGTAAATTTGGGGAGAAGCATTGCTGCACAGATAGCTCTTGAAGATAGCAGTAATGTTCTAGGATGATGCTATGACCCTTCAATAAAGGAGAAATGTATTTTCTAAGGTGAAGGAAGAGTTTGACAATAATATTATGGAAGGAATGGACTTGTTGAATAATCTGTGGAAAAGGATCTATAATTCATTTTTCTACAATACTTTGTATTACTTTCTGCTTTTAAAGATGTGCTTATGAATCAGTGGCTTGTATTGCACATTGGTTCACCTTCCCATAATCTGGCACATGGTCTTTAACAATGAAGTGTGCTCTGTGGATGAAGGCAGAGTTCCAACTGTATGCTGACATCGGAAATATGATTTAACCAGACAGAAAAGGTGGTGTTCTATATATTCTGCAAATCCATTTATGCTTTTTAAAAGCATGCCAACAAGCTTTCGTTTTAGTTCTCTATTGGGTAACAAATGCAGCAGGAAAAAAAATACTAGAGAATAAAATGCAATAGAGAAATATTGTATGGGATTTATAGGTTCAGAATGTCTTTTTTTTTGTTATAAAAGTCCCACTGTATTCCTTTCTATTTCTTTTTTTTTTTGTAAATATTTTTTTATTTTTTTCAAACATAAACATAGAATATAACTTTCAAGAACAGAGTCTCGATCTGGTCATAGATGGTTACCACGCTTACATTCCTTTAACAAGCTCCATTCACAATTTCCCATTACATCTTTTACAAATAAAAATTCAAAACATAAAAGAACAAATTTTAACAAATTCTAGCATCTTCATCTAAACAAATCCATTATATCAATACAATTTTAATTTCAAATTAACGTTCACTCATTTTTATATCTATATATCAATCCTGATTATATCTTGTTCTTCATCTTGTATCTTTTACCATCAGTGTCAAAATAATTTTTAACAATATTCTAACCTCTTATTCTAATTATTTACCTTACAATTTTATCACCACAAATCTTAATTTCAAATTCAATACAACTCCATTTTTATTACACTTTATAAAACAAAGTTCTATCTAATTCTTAATCTCTTGACCTTTTTCCTCGATTCTTAATATCTTAAACCTTATCAATTTATCTTTGATTTTATCCCACTTATCATCTATTACACTTTTCATGTTACACAGGTTTATCACAAAAACATGTTTTATTTAAACTAATTTCCAGCATATTTTCTTCCATACCTCCCTCTATTGCTTGGCTGTTTTCCAGCATATTATGTTTGGCTGATTCCCAGCATAGTCTCCTCCAGAGCACTAACTATTTTTGGCTAATTTCCAATATAATTTCCGAGCCTACCTCCATTATTGGCTGATTTCCAGCATATTATGTTTGGCTGACTTCCAGCATAATCTCCTCCTAAACTCCCTCCATTGTTTGGCTGATTTCCAGCATAATCTCCTCCAACTCTCCTCCTATTTGCTTGGCTGATTTCCAGCATTTTATTGGCTGATTTCCAGCATAATCTCCTCCAGGGCTCCCACTCTTTTTTGGCTGATTTCCAGTATCGTCTCCTCCAACTCTCCTGTAATTGTTTGGCTGATTTCCAGCATTTTAACTAGTTTCCAACATATTTCCTCCGAGTCTCAAACTCTTATCTAGTTGGTATCCATCCCTCTTATTTTAACTTTCCCTTGCAATATAATTATCTACTTTATGTCATTTTCCCAGCATGCTCTTTCAAATTAATTCTCAATATATTTCATAATAATAATCATTTCCAGCATATATTAAATTAAATCACAATTTGTTGCTAAAATCTGTGTATCTTATAGTTTGTTCAATAAAACCTTAATCAAGCATAATCACCAAGCTAGCATTTGTTTGCAAATTAAAATTAAAACATATTACATCAAGCAGCAAATTTTCTTAAAGTTGTCTCACATTAATATATACTCTTCTTTATTGTTTTTAACCACCTATATATCATCTTCTATTTTAGTTGCCAGGCTCAGAATGTCTTAAGCCGATAGAGGCAAAAGTAGTATTCAGCTGGTTCATACCAGTTCAGGCGAACTGGTAGCAGAGATCGGCTCTATGCCATCCTATTTAGGCACGTTTTCAAGGCCGGGCGCATGTGCAGAAGGTGCGTGAGCAAGCAAAATGCATGCACAGAAGGCCAGGTGCATGCACGGGGGGGGGGGGGGGGCGAACCAATATTCCAAGAATATTGGAAACCCACCGCTGGATAGAAACGTTAATTGATGAAGCTATGGCCAGAATTGGGAAGGGGTGGCATCTTATCTTCTGCAAGCAGATGACTTTGGCATGGTTTAGTGCATTAGACCCAGGGGTGGGTTCTACTTACCTTTACTACCGGTTCACAATGGGGCTGTGCGTGTGTGCTTGCTTTGCTCGTGCATGCGCACTCTTCTGTGCATGCGCAGAAGCGTTCTGATGACATCGGGGTTGGTGGGCAGAGCCTCGGCCTCCTTTTCCCCAAGGAGTGGGAACTAGCCGACCTTTCCTGGAATAGGGGTGGAAGCTATTTAGCAAACTTTTCCTTTGGCCCCTTCTCTGCATTTAAGCAAGGCTGTTAAAGCTACAATGTTTCTGCATGATTTCTAAGATGATTAAATGTTGGATTCTTGGAGCTATCAATGCATATTTGTGTATAAATGTGGATCATGTACATGCCTTGTTTGTTTTAACATTTCCAAATGCTGGCTGGGATTAATTCAGTACAAGTAGAAAAAAAGATAGTTATTAGATGCTCCAATTACCCTTGGTTCTTTTTAGAGTTAGAAGAGCCCATGTAATAACTCATTCTACCTTCTTCACTGTCCCAACTTCTGATATTAAAACTACCCTCCAAGAGGCAATAAGAATACATCCCAGAAAACAAAAATAGTTGTATGTGAAAAAAAAGATAATTAAAAATGGCAACTCCATTAAATAAGTTGAGATTTAGTAGCTTTAAAATATCTGGGCATTACTTTCCATACTTCTGGGATTTGCATGGGGCATATTAAGTGCCTATTTCTTTATGGTGGGAATGCCAAGGTCCTTTCACTCCTGAGATGCTGTCAGCCCTATGAGGTGGACCAGACTAGGAGATCAATACCACAGGAGGAAATTGGCCATAATGACAGAATCTTGCAAATCGGTTTGTGTTCTACCTTATTCTCCTTTTTAAAGTTTAATGTATTTGGGAGGCATCAGTCTGAGCTGCTTTAGAATGCCATCTTTTTGTTCAAAACTGCTTCAGCTTCTGCTTAAAAATGCTCCTGTTCCTGCTTAAATATACCTTTGGCTAGGCAATGGTTCCTCCATATTGCCATCAAGATCAAGGTCATATTCCTGAATTTTTAAAGGTGTCTATTTTAGTCCAGTGGCCTTAAAGCTTTTTAAGGCAAAACCCAGCATAAAGCTTATCCTTCATTGTTATTCATCACCAAGAGTCACATTTTTGTGAGATGGGCAGCCATATAAATACAATACATTAAACAAACAAACAAACAAACAAACGAATGGAGTCCAGATTGGCCTCTCTCTCTCCCTCTCCCTCCCTCCCCCCCTCTCTCACACACACACTTCCTGTGAAGCATACTTCAGTGCACACAGCAGCAAAAGCCAACCCTCTTTTCTGGTTTTCTTCATTTTCGTATGAGAGCAGGGCCGGATTTAGATGAAAAGAGGCCCTAGGCTATTCCACTTATGAGGCCCTTTCACCAGTGGTGGGATTCAATTTTTTTAACAACAGGTTCTGTGGGCGTGGCTTAGTTGGGGGTGTGGCTTGGCAATCATGTGACTGGATGGGCGTGGCTAGCTGGTCACGTGACTGTGTAGGCGTGGGTAGCTCGTCATGTGACCGGGTGGCGTGGCTATGTGCATAGACTTTTTTCAGAGGGCTGAAAAAAGTCATTTCTGACTGGGCCTCGCACTTTTGACCGGTCCTCACACTTATGACCATCCTCACATTTATGCCCGTGCAGCTTTCTTAACAACTATGTCACTCATTTCACAACTACTTCTCTTCACCATGGTGACAAAATAGGGCAAAAACGTAAAATGTGAGGACAGTCGTAAGTTCGAGGACTGGTCAAAAGTGCGAGGACCAGTCAAAAATAACTTTTTCAGCCCTCTGAGTAGTCCATATGCATAAAAGGATACAGCAATAGAGAGGGATGAAGGAAGGGAAGGGAAATTAGAGTAGGAGTGAGGGTAAGAGAGGGAAGAAGAGAGGAGGAGAAGGAGAAAGGAAGAGGAAGTAGGGAGGAGAAGAAGAGGGTGAGGAAGAGAAAGTAAGAAGGAAAGAAAAGAGAGAGGTGGTAGATTTGAGGAGAAAGATTGCTGTGCAATAAAAAAGATGAAAGGGAAGAAAGCCAACCCCAAACAAATATAAAGATATTAAGATAAAGAATGAATTGTTAAATTTTAAAGAATAAAAGAGAACAAATATGAATAAATAACAATAATTAGAAACACACATACAAACATACAATGTATTTTCTTTGAACAGAGTATTTGGCCGGTTCACAAATTTAAACAGTGTTTAGTCATTTCAATTAAATTTACAATTTCTATATTTCCTTTTTGCCATATTTATTCCTCATCTATTTTTGTAAAAAAACAATATTACCCTTCATCCTCATCTCTAATCTTAATCAAATTCAATTTTTCCCTTCTATTCTATATTATACCCCTTCCCATTGTCATCTATTTTTATATCCATCCTCACATTGATTAATTATGTAATATTAGTTGTTTAATATAAATTCAACATTTTAATATAAATCAATTAGTTATATAACTACCTTTTTTGTATATTAATCAATATGAACATGAATATTCCAATTATTTCCATGCAATCCAATTTCTTACAAATCCATTAATTATATTTACCAATAATAATAAACCAAATAATTTCCTCCATATATTCCTCCAAACCACAACTTAACCATTTCTGCTTTCAGAAATATACAATTAATAGTATCTCAATTATTACAATTCCCTAGTTAAATAGAGCTTTATTTCTTTTGTGTTTTAAAATCTTGAACTCTCCTCTTTTCCCTAAATTTCCCATTGTTTGCACCTACCTTTTTTGATGAGGAAAAAGAAAAGAATTCTGCCTGCCTAATTTTCCAACCTTACAGCAACAGCAAAGCAGTTTCAGTTTCGTTTCTCAGCATAGCTAGGGGAAAAAAGATCTGCTCCAGGACTCTTTGCAAGGAAGCAGAAGAGTCGTGAGCAAATCAGCTGAGACAAATCAGCTGAGAGCTGGGAGGCCAATTCGCCTATGCTGAAGCTCCGTGGGCCAATAAAATTACAAAAAAACCACTGAACCCTTTGTTAAATTGCTGGCTCCCCCGCCCCTCGTCCACCACTATTTATTGGCAATAAATAGTGATGCGGAGGGGCAGGGCAAGCCAGCAATTTAACAAACGGTTCGGCTGCACCACTGGCTCTAGGGCGGCCCTTTGAAGCCCCGCGGCAAGAATTTGAAGTTTTTTTTCCTCTAGCCATCGGAGGCAGCAATAGATGGGGAGTGGGCGGGGTAAGCGGCCGGCAATCCAACAGAGCAGAGAGTGAGGGTGAGTGAAGGCGTGGAAGCTGCTTTCTCCATCCTGCTCTCTTGCGTCCAGAGCCGGTGGGGAACTACGTGGCAGCCCACGTGGATCCCAGGCAGCGGAACTCAGGCTAGGGAAGGGGTGGGCAATTGTGGCTCTTTTACAACCTGTGGCCTTCAACTCCCAGAATTCCTGAGACAGCCAAGCTGTCTCAGGAATTCTGGAAGTTGAAGTCCACAGGTTGTAAAAGAGCCACAATTGCCCACCCCTTGCTACAGTAGGCTGGCGCTGCGCGGGTGGGAGGCGAGGGGCGGGTGAGCCAGCAATTTAACAAACGGTTCGGCTGAACTCCCTAGAACCTCCAGAACCCCACCACTGTGTAGGCCCCTCTTGATCTTGAGGCCCTAGGCTGAAGCCTAGTTAGCCTATAGGAAAATCCGGCCCTGTATGAGAATAGTAGAGATTTATTAGAAACAAAAGCTGAGCTAGAAATCCGGATTTGTCTATGAGTAGGTAAAATTGTTCGTCCATTGGGGTCCTTGATTGGTTTACAGAACAGAACAGAACCCCCTTGAGTATTTGATCTAAAAGAAAAACAGGATTCAAGATGACTAAATAAAACACTCCTAGTTTGTAACCTCACTTACTTTGTGTATAATAGCTATGTGGCTTTCTTCTATCATTCACATGAAAATTTTTGCCTGCAGAAAACAAGCCCTTGCTGGATAAGGCAATATATTAATTCCCCTCTGTCTTCACCAATATGAGGGATACTGCCAAGCGCAGGAAATCAGGAGTCCAAGCAGTACAAATGAATATAGGCTTATTGTATGCGAATGCGCTCTACAAGAATCTGAACTACTAACGATCAAAGCAAATTGGTGGTAGATAAGAGCCAACGAAATTCAAGATGGGATGGACTTAGATCTCTCATGGGCATGAAGGGACTCAAGACTAATGATGTATTTGACCCCTCCCTCAGCCTCAGTCTCATCATCTACAGATATCCTCAGGTTAGAAAAGAGTGCATTTTCAGCTATCAACATAAACTTCAGATGAATATCCAGTAAGGTCCTGGGACAGAACAAGCTATTTCCTCTTTAAGCATATAATTTTCTTAAGAGGCTCACTCAGCATCATCTCTTTCATTTTCTCTTAGGGTTGTAATTGCTTTCTTCTATCCTCTTTTTCTTCAGTCAAGTGAAGTCAAGTGCTTTGTTTTAACTCTCTGAAGACACACAGATTATTCATCTTCATAATTCACTAAGGTGTTTTAGCTGCAAGTATGGATTTTTAAACTGTAGATATACTGAATTCTCTTTCAGTTAAAAGAACAGGATTTGAAAATGTATAGTGCCCGCCACCTCTCTCAGAGATTTCATGACAATAATGAGATCTTTTTTTAAAAATAGTTACTTTGCAGTTTAAGGAAAAGTTATCCCAAAATCTACAAGAAAGGGAAACATTCTAGAGACAATGCTTTTAAAAATATTTTGAAAAATTCTAGAGACAATATTTTTAAGAGACACTAGTCTTAAAGTTAAATGCTGTTCCTAAAATTTACATATTTGTTGTATCATGACCTTGCATACCGGTATATGAGCTGCTGTGATGTTGGGAAAATTGGCTAGCAAGCAAATAAAACAAAGAATATAAATTTATAGTACCTTGACAATTTACTGTAGTTCTGGTGCCTTTCTTTGTGTAAACTTTATTGATTTGCTGTTTTTTTATTTCATTGGATTTTGGAATTCCTGATTTAAAATGCCCAACATATGCCCAGTACATCATTAGAATCATTCCTTGTATTCAAGCCTGGGTAAATTGGAATATTAATGTATTCTATGAGCCACGGTGGCACTGTGGTTAGAGTGCAGTACTGCAGGCTACTTCTGCTGACTGCCGGCTGACTGCAATTATCAAATCTCACCAGGCTCAAGGTTGACTCAGCCTTCTTCCGAGCTTGGTAAAATGAGGACCCAAATTGTTGGGGGCAATAGGCTGACTCTGTAAACCGCTTATAGAGAGCTGTAAAGCAATGTGAAGCAGTATATAAGTCTAAGTGCTATTGCTATTTGTGAAATGACCGACTGTTCCTATACCTTCATTTTTTTTACTCTGTGTCTTAACAGCAGCTTGTTGGATTATTGTTATTTCCTATTGCCACTGATTTTTTTTTACTGACATTAAAAAGAACCCTTCTGCATTGCTTTTTTGCAGCAACAGCAAAGGGAAAAGGAAAACGTGGTGCTTGGATATGTGTAGCCATTTTCTGTAGCTTTTAAGGAAGTACAAATCTTCAGAAATCCAGTTTACTTTTCTACCTTTTTTATGAATCTGAGTCTGAAATTTTTAAGATTAAAAAAAAAAAAACCGAACAATGTCAGCTCAAACAGAAGTTATGGGGTATATACGTAATATATATGTTTGCTTAGGGATTTTGTTTTGAGTTTTTCTTTAAAAACTCCCCTCTATACTTACAACAAATTGAGCTACTTACAGAGAGTTTTCGTGACTAATCTCTTGAGGTTGCCTGAAATATAGAAAGAAATACAAAAAGATGAAGTAAACCGTGGTTCTGAAAATGGAGTTTGCACTATAGATATATTTTTATCTCACATACCAATACAACGGAGTACAGCCTCAAAAAGTCTGTTCAATTTAGCCATTCTGGAAAAAGGTTTGAAAAACAGAATACCTATTTTTTAAATAAATACATCCAGATATAGAACCATTAACAAATTTGCAAGACGTGTGCAGTTTCCATACACCTTACAATCTTTACTTTTTCCTTTCAATATACTGTAGTTTTGGAAATGGCAGGAAAGCCTCTCAAATATCTGATGGCATCTTTACATTTTCAGTTTTCATTGAAAACTCTGCTAGTTTCTATCAAAGATTATAAAGGCTCCCTATTGTGCTAAAGAATGTATTTTATTCTTCAGCAAGTGCTTAATGAATTCCTATGCTTGGTCTGAAGAATGGCATGATTTGCTTTCTAAGCATCTGGCTGCTTCCCTCCCCCTCTTCTTTCTCACAGTTAGAATACATTCCTGCTTTGTCACCCAAGAATGTTCACTAGGCTTTAATGAAAAGCCCCTTGCACCAAACAGTAAGAGACCACAATAGAGTTGAGTAGAAAGCCTTTCCTTTTCTCGGGCTGGAAGGAATGAGCAGAAACATTTTTGAGGGTAGCTACAAAAGAGAGTCCAGATTGTGAGTAGCATAATTTTCAGTGGAAGGAACAGGAACCCTGGGTGTGCTTTCCAGAGGAGGTTATCTTTTGCCTTTTTATTGCATTGGGCAACCATACTCTAGGCTCTTTTATTCCAGAAGAAGAGAATATTTGTAGCTCAGGGTTGAACTGTGGAGTGCTCCACAGTTCTCTGCTCTCTGAGTTTGGTGGTAATAATAAAACAGATCAGATAGCACCACAGATTCTGTAGTCTTCTCTTCCACTATATAGTTCAATTCCTATAATATGCTTTGCTTTGATTCAATAACCTAACATTCATCAAGTTAGTGTAAAACATGTCATGGTATGTCAACTCACCCATTGTCTTAGGTAATGTTCATACATCTGGAGAATTTTTGATTATGAGACAGTTCCTTGACATGGCGATGTTGGGGAAAGACAAGAAAAGATGCACATGTGTTTCCCCACTATTTCATTCTTTTCATTTTATGGATCAATTGTAAGTTGTTATTAGAAGACTTACTGAAAAAATTGGCTAAATGTACCATTGTTTATTTGGGAATCCAATGTAGACTTGATTTAGAATTGCCATTTTTCATAATACGTTGTTTTGGAGGGTGATATCCATTCAGAACTCCTTGTATAACATTTATTTCTGCACTGAGGTTGGAAACATTGTTAGAGTGGTCACTTCCTTATACTTCCTTCGATTTTAATTATCATGCAGTTGTTCAAGCCAATCTAGACAATGTTTCTGTCTGCTGATGTTGTTTCTTATCCATCTGGCTTGTGCCAGTATTGGGAGGGCCACAATTATAAATTCAAACATTCAAGAACAACTTTAAACAAATTATAAGTGTCTCAGCAGCATTTGAAGTGTAGGAATGTGGGAGAAGAAGAAAGACTGAAGAAGCAGGGACAGGATGGAATTATCATATCAATATGTGCATGCATCCCCACCTTTCTCTCTCTCTGTGTGTATGTCGGGATCACAGTCTGCTGACAAATAGAAATAAAGTAGAAATAACTTGCCTTTCTCTGAATGTTAGAGCACAGTCGTCTAATTGTAGGATGTATATAAAAATATGCATTGTAGTTAAAAAAAAAGCAAGCAAAGCTAATATATTTCAGAAATAAATACTTACAAAAATTTGTGGTAAAATTATGCACGACAGATTTTTTTTCCTGGTCTTAATTCTAATCTGATGGAAAGCACATTAGATTTTAGTGTAGTCCAACATACCGTATTTTCCGGCATATAAGACGACTTTTTAACACATGAAAATCTTCTCAAAAGTCGAGGGTCGTCTTATACGCCGGGTGTCGTTCTGTAACCAGGTAGACCAGCCCGAAAGGCTCTGACGAGCCTTAAATGGCTCTGGCGATCCAAGCTCTGACCATCCCAGCTTTGCCTGCTAATCAGGCAACTCAGTTGGGATTGCCAGAGCCATGTAAAAGAAAAAAAGTTTTTCCCCTCCAGCTTGCTTACCTTAGCTGCTAGTTGCAACGCTTGCCTTGCTTCGCTTGCCTGAATCCATTCCATCAGCAAGCCACTCCCTGCCTGCAATCAAGAGTTGTGGACTTCAATTCCCAGAATTCCTCAGGCAGCAAAACAAAGCTGGCTGAGGAATTCTGGGAGTTGAAGTCTACAAGTCTTAAAGTTGCCAAGGAGACCCCTGTTCTATTGGGTAAGTTTTTTTCCCCTTTGGGAGCTTAAAAAAAAATAGTTAACTGGGGTTTTTTTTAGTTGTTCTTTTTTAGACCTAGCCATTTAAAGTTTAGGAAATTTTAAATTTAGTTTTCATATAAAAATAAAAATAAAAATAAAATAAAATAAAATAATATTTGTGCAGCTTTCTGAGATTTAGTGTGTTTCTGTAGTGTTTCACTCTAACTACACAAACACAAAAAATCTCACAAAGCTGTATGTGGAATTTTGTGTATGTAAAGGTGAAAGTTGTTTTTTTGGGGCTTTTTGTGGCTGTGTGAAGTTCCTGCTTGTTGCAGGGGCCATTTTGGGTCTAGCACAGCTACTTTTACATTGTGGGTGAGCCAGTTGATGTTTTTTAATTTTTATTTGGTGTGCGTTGGAAGAGGGGTAATCTTATACGGCGAGTATAAGCCCAAACCCTATATTTTAACAGGAAAAGTCAGGGGTCGTCTTATACACCCAGTTGTCTTATATGCCGGAAAATACGGTAAGTAAAATTAAGAGAGCTACCCATCCATGTATTAGGATGCAATTCTAGGCACAAGTGATTGGAACTAAGCATTATTACTACGATATTCATAAGTTTGCTTTGTCATTTTATGCTTAAGTAGATAAGAGTTTTTGCTTACATTTCTCTTTTCCTCCTGATGGAAGCAACTTCTTCCTTTCAATATCTTAATTATGTCTTATCGGTTTATATAATTTGGATGGATCATTTTATATAGAGAGCTATGCATTCAATTCAGAAGTTCAGTGAGTGTCTTCTGCTGAACTTTCAGTACAACAATTTCAGAGAAAAGCCTCTATTTGTTATGTTTGTAATTGGCTGAAAAATCCCAGTAGAGTGTCTTCTCACTTGAAAAAGAAAAAAAAATACATGACAGGACTCATTAGATTTGATACAGACATAGAGAATGCCTGACATAACAGAATGAGAATGTTTTGCCATAACAAAAGCGATCAAAAAGAGAGACTGGACATGTTGACCAATAAATTAACACTTGAATTCTTTTTAAAAACCATTCAGGTTTTCTTTAAGCATTTTAAATCAATGTTCATTTGGAAAAGTTCCAGTTTGATATTTATATGACTTCTTTATTATGTAACAATTAAAACATATTTAAACGGTAAGGAAATGCACTGTTTTTTATGGACTTTCGTGCTGTTGGAAATAATGTCCATGATTTCCATTCTTTTAAAACTGCAACCATCACATGTAGCACTGAATCATGGGCAAAGTACATACAACTTGTAAATAATGGTATGAAAAGCTCTGTAAAACCTTGATAGGGCCATTCTTGGTGCAAGATTTTTTAGTTTCCATAGAATTCCCACAGCAGGATATTTATAAATAACAAAATTGCGTGCAACATACATTTTTCTGGAAAGATCTGCAAGCAATTTAATGTACACATGCAGATTTGGAAATTGATGCATTCAGTCCCAAATTATGGAAAAACATTTTGTTGGAGCCATAACCAGGAAGATTGTATTCTGTCCCTGAAACAGTTCTGTTGTACAGTGAATAATGAATCCTGTGGTTTCAATGGATGGGTCTACGACAGCTCGCTGCAGGCAGCTCAACCGTGGGTAATTCGCCACGGCCAACTTACCATGACATAACTTGCCATGACCAAGTCTCCACAGGACAGTTCACCACTGGACAAGAGTTACACTAATATCAAAGAAATAATCCCATGGAATCATTAAAGAAAATACGCTAAAGGAGGGGCAAAATAAAATGTGAATGATAAAAATTTAGATATTTTAAAAATTATTTTTAATAATTAAACTGAATTGTTGAATTGTCCCGCAGTGTGTTGTCCCTTGGCAAGTTGGCCAAGGCAAGTTGTCCGTGGCGAGTTGGCCATAGCTAATCGGCTGCGGCACGTTGTCCCATTCTGTTAATGGACAGTGTGCAGATTGGCCTTTATCTTTATTTTCACACTCCTGCTCTTGCATCCTTGTGACGGTCTCTGCAGTGTTCCAACTTTGATCTTTTTACTTGTGGTCTGTTGGTTTAACATCCGTTTATGGATTGAAAAGATGTAATGCAGCTACGGTATGTTTCATTTGAGCCTTTGTGCATCTTTTGACGAACACAATGAGCTTCTGCTTTAATTGCTTTTCATTTTTCCTCTATTCATCTTTATTTGAGGCTCAGCAACAGAGGTCTTTGAAGCTTGTTTGAGTGGAAGTGTGCTGAATTTCAAGCCGTTTTGTTTGTATTTCCTTCTTTTTTTAAAAAAAAAAATTGCTAATACTGCAAGGGAATTGAAAGCTATCTGAAAGGTGTCTGTTTTGATATGTTTTTAGAAATGATGCAATATATTTGTCTCAATGGTAAAAGTCAATGTGATTTTAGGCACTGACTCCTAAACAAAATATTTCAAATGGTTGTTTTACTGGTGTGATAGAACTTACAAATCCATTTTGAGTGGAAATTTTGTCTGTTAAATAATAGAATTCTTAATTGTGGGAGAGCTTTGTGATAACCAGTCATTCTAGATTGATTTAGCCCAAGTTTATATATTTAGTTGTTGATGCTGCTGCCTGATTTAGAGCCAAAGTTTGCAATATTTATAAATAAACCAATATTTATGGACTGGCCATTCCCTCCTTAGACTAGACTTTCAATCTGCCAACCCCTGCCGCTGGGAGATGGGACCCATAAAATGGTTCCGCCCTAGGCGCCTGATGGACCCAGAAAGGTTCTGGAAGAAGCTTGGGACATTCCCCACCTCTCAATCCTGCGATTCAGCTGAGGCTCTGGTGGCATCCTGGGAACGGGTGGCTACCAACGCCTTGGACAGAATCGCACCTTTGCAGATCCCGGATTGCTCCTTGGTTTTCCATGGAGCTCCGGGAAATAAAACGTCGGAAAAGATGCTTAGAGGAGAGTTGGAGGTCCTCCTGATCTGAATCTGACCGAACACAATTAAGAACCCATATTAGGTCTTATCTAGTGGCGATGGAAGCGGCGAAAGGTCACTACTTCGCTGCCCTCATTGCATCTGCAGAAAATCGCCCAGCGGCCCTGTTTCATGTGACCTGCTCCCTCCTCAATCAGGGAGCGAGGGAAGACCCTTTGCAGGGCAGAGCTGAGGATTTTGTACAGTTTCTGCATGATAAAATCGCTCAGATCTGGATCGGATTGGACTCTGACTGGGCAGAATCCAATCGGGAGACTAGGGTGGGTCTTGAGAATAATATCTGGATTGAGTTTGACCCTGTTTCTGTCAAGGAAGTGGACAGGATTGTGGGAAAACTTAGTTCCTCCACTTGCTTATTGGACCCTTGTCCCTCCTGGTTGGTTTCGGCTGCCAGAGAGGTGACTAGAGACTGGATCCAGGCAATTGTCAATGCTTCATTGAGAGAGGAGAACTTCCCCGCCTCTCTTAAGGAGGCGGTGGTTCGACCTCTCCTCAAGAAGCCTTCCCTGGATCCATACTCACTTAATAACTATCGTCCCGCCTCCAACCTTCGCTTCATCACGAAGGTTGTTGAGACTGTAGTGGCTCAACAGCTCTCACAATTCCTGGAGGAAACGGAATACCTTGACCCGTACCAATCAGGCTTCTGACACAGTCACAGCACAGAAACAGCATTGGTCACTCTGGTGAATGATCTCTGGCGGGCTCGGGATGGGGGTTGTTCCTCCATCCTGGTCCTACAGCGGCTTTTGATACTATCGACCATGGTATCCTACTGCAGCGACTTGTGGGGTTAGGGGTGGGAGGCACTGTCTTACGGTGGTTTTCCTCCTACCTGTCGGGTCGCTTTCAGTTTGTATGGGCGGGAGGGCAGAGATCCACCCCGAGGCCCCTTAATTGTGGGGTGCCTCAGGGGTCAGTTCTCTCCCCCCTGCTCTTTAACATCTATATGAAGCCACTGGGTGAGATCATTTGTGGCTTTGGGGTGAGATATCATCAATATGCTGATGATACCCAATTATACATCTCTACCCCAGACTACCCCAGAGATGCCCTTTCCGTGATGTCCCGTTGCCTGGAGGAGGTGCGAGCCTGGATGGGCAGAAACAGACTCAAACTCAATCCCTCTAAGACTGAGTGGCTGTGGATGCCGGCATCTCGGGTTTCAGAGGCTCCATCACTTTTGATAGATGGGGAAAAACTTGCACCTGTTGATAGGGCTCGCAACTTGGGTGTCCTTCTGGATGCTCGGCTATCCCTAGAAGACCATCTAACGGCCGTGACCAGGGGGGCCTTCGCACAGGTTCGCCTGGTACGCCAGTTGCGCCCTTTCCTGGACCGAGATGACCTTCGCACAGTCACTCATGCTCTGGTTACTTCCCGCTTGGATTACTGCAATTCCCTCTACATGGGCCTGCCCCTGAGATGCACCCGGAAACTCCAGCTGATCCAGAATGCAGCTGCATGGGTTGTTATGGGAGGCCCTCATTACTCCCATATAACACCCCTCCTGCGTGAGCTGCACTGGTTACCAGTGGTTCTCTGGGTCCGCTTCAAGGTGCTAGTCCTCACCTATAAGGCCCTTCATGACTTAGGTTCGGGATATTTGCATGACCTTCTCCTGCCTGCCTCTCACCGTCCTGTTCGCTCACATAGGGCCACTCTCCTTAGGGTTCCGACGGCGAGCCAATGTTACCTTGCTGTGCCCAGGGGTAGGGCATTCTCTGTGGGTGCTCCCACCCTCTGGAATGAATTACCTACTGAGCTCCGGACGGCTCCTGATCTCTGCTCCTTCCGTCGGGACTTGAAGACTTGGCTTTTCAAACAAATTGGCTGAGACTGATTCCGGGCTTTATTATTTACTACTAATTAATTATTTGGATTAAATTATGATTTTATTGTATTTGTTTCTTAACTTGTGTTCGCCGCCCTGAGTACTTTGGGAGAATGGCGGCATAGAAATACATGTAATAAATAAATAAATTTATTGGTTAATAAACTGCACTAGGCTTGCCATGCTGAGGATCTCACTCCAAATATCAATGGGGCTAAGAGTTAGAATTTGCAGAGAGTGGGATTTTAAATGGGGAAAATGAAGGGATGCTTTAAGGCATCTTTTTATCCCTTAAACCCACATCTCCAAAACTCAAGATAAAAGGTTGGATCAGCACACTGAAGTTGATTGGAGAATGGTCTTTGTGATTATAACAGAGATGTTGCCTGACTACAAGTAATCTTTTAATATTCTTTGGGAAAGGCAACCTTCTATGTGTTGATGAGAATATTATGGTATAATTATTTTTTTTAAGGAATACAATTTGCTGAAAAAATGCCCGGAGTAACTTCTCTACCTTCTTGGTCTAGGGCCATGATGGTGAACCTATGGCACACGTGCCACATGTGGCACCCGGAGCCATATCTGTCGGCATGCGAGCGTTGCCCTAGCTCAGGTCCAGCATGCATGCACGTGGCGGTAAGCTGATTTTTGGTCCTTCCAGGCCCACCGGAAGTCAGGAAATGTGCCATTTCCTGCCTCTAGGGGGTGTGGGAGGCCATTTTCGCCCTCCCCAGGCTCCAAGAAAGCCTCTGGAGCCTGGGGGAGGGGCGAAAAATGGGCCTACTGGGCTCCCGGTAACCTTTTTGCCGTCATGTGCCAAAAGTGGGGGGAGCACGGGGGGGTTGCATATGCATGAAGTGATGTCCCGGTGCCTGGAGGCCGTACGGATCTGGATGGGGAGAAACAGGCTCAGACTCAACCCATCCAAGACCGAGTGGCTGTGGTTTCCGACGTCCCGATATAGTCAGCTGGTGCCATCGCTGACTATTGGGGGCGAATCATTGGCCCCCATGGAGAGGGCTCGCAACTTGGGCGTCCTCCTGGATTCACGGCTGTCTTTAGAAGAGCACTTGACGGCCGTGACCGGGAGGATTTTTTATCAGGTCCGCCTGATTCGCCAGTTGTGTCCCTTTCTGGATCGGGACTCGTTACGCACGATCACTCATGCCCTCGTCACCTCCCGTCTGGACTATTGTAACGCTCTCTACATGGGGCTCCCCTTGAGGAGCACTCGGAGGCTCCAACTGGCACAGAGTGCGTCCGCGCGGGTAGTGATGGGAGCGACGTGGCGCTCCCATGTAATGCCTCTCCTGCGCGAGCTGCACTGGCTCCCGGTGGTCTTCCGAGTGCGCTTCAAGGTTTTGGTTATCACCTTCAGAGCGCTCCATGGCTTAGGACCTGGCTATTTACGGGACCGCCTGCTGCCACCAATAGCCTCCCACCGACTAGTACGCTCCCATAGAGAGGGGCTCCTCCGGGTGCCGTCGGCCAAACAATGTCGACTGGCGGCCCCCAGGGGGAGAGCCTTCTCTGTGGGGGCACCTACAATCTGGAACGAGCTCCCCCCGGAGATACGGAGGATTCTGGATCTGCGCACCTTCCGTCGCGCGCTTAAGACATTCTTATTCCATCAAGCTGGCCTGACCTAAACTTTTCCTCTTTTAAATGGTATTTTAAATTCTAAATTTTAAAATTTAAAAAATTTTAAATTTGGTTTTAATTTATTGGGGTTTTAAAATGGTTCAGCCAAATTTATTTAATTAGTTTTATCTCTATTTTAAATTTTGTATCTATATGTTTTATTTTATGGCGGTTCACCGCCCTGAGTCCTTCGGGAGTAGGGCGGTATACAAATTTAATAAAATGAAAATGAAAAAAATGTGCGGGGGGGGGCATTGAATTATGGGTGTGGGTATGCGTGCGCATGAACCCCCCCCCCACTCTCTCCACGCTTTTGGCACATAACAGCAAAAAGGTTAGCCATCACTGGTCTAGGGTTTAGAGTACCTGGCCTTGTGAAACAGAAATGATTGAAATCACTGCCCATGTTTTACTCCATTGTGTAATCTGCGGATATTAATGGAGCAAGAATATCATGACTTCCTTGTTCCATCATGCAGGCTGATAAGAGTAGTTCTGTGTGTCTGCTGCTTTCAGGCAAAATTATTTTTATGACACACAACAACTTTATTACTCATGCTGCATTATAGGACAAGAAGAAATAACATTTAAGCCACCTTTGTGGACTGCTAACAGGTTATTTTGGAATTTTAGATCGCAAGTTTGTATAGGTGTGGATATGTACAGCTAGATTATGTGGATGCATCCTTTAATAAGTGATTCTCTATTTTTATCTTATTGCTTAGGATCATCAAGCATTTTGTCTGAGTAATCCTAGAAAAAAAAATTATTATGCATTGGAATTAGAGAGAGATAGAATTTCTGATTAGACTATATCAGTGATGGAGCACTTCACACTTCGTCAGGGCCGCGACCAAGAAGAGGAGAGGTTCAGATGGCATGTGCGCACTGGATAAGTTGTTTGGTTTCCGGTGCGCGCATACGCACCGGCAAGCAAGTCTTCCAGTTACTGCCGCACATGCTCATGCACCGATCAGCTGGCTGGCACACATGCTCATGCCAGAAAATGGAAGACCAGCTCTTCTGGTTTCTGGCAATGCCGCACACACAAAGGCCATTGTGATTGTTATGTGCGCATGTGCACCAGAAACCCAGAAAGGAACGGGTGACATTGCACATGTCAGCCAACATGGCTCCATGTGCAACTTCGGGCACGCGTGCCATAGGTTCGCCATCCTGGGACTATACTAACTATAATATAGTTACATTTATATAACTATTTATATTAACTATAAATTAAATATATAATTTTTAGCTTTTAGCCATAGAGTTTTAACAAGTTTTGTTCTGTATTTTTACTTGTAGGATATGGGGCTTAATATTTTACAGCAATGTATGTAACTTTGAGTTTCATTTACTGCTGAAATGGCTATGGTCCTTGTATCCCGTTTTTTTATTTTGCAATTTTATGCTAGTTCTTGACAGAAATAAGATTTTAATTGATTAGAGACAACTTCAAAGCTGTTCTGGATCAGCTGTCAAACAGAACTAGTTGTAGCAACAGAAGATGGTCATTAAAATTAAAATTAATATGACTGTGTATGATGGATTTGGCATTCTTGTGGATAATCACTGGCATCTTGCAAGGTTTGTTATTTGGACTGCTTTATTTTGGCCCTTGCAGCATGAAACCTCAAGAATAGGCAACAGTGGTGGTAGATGCAAATGTGTGCATGGGTTTTAAAAAACATTTTATTTGGTCAGAGTAAATTATGTGCCCATGTTGCATAAGTTAAGCAAGGGTGCCTGGATAGTTTGCTTTGAATAGCTCAGCCATTCTTGTTATGTGACTAATTCAATACAGATTTTACTCATCGTAAGAGACACTGTCTTAGTTATCAGAAAAAAAGGAAACTCAAATGCTCTCCCAGAGTAACACCTTCTCAGCCAAGCAACGGTTTTCTTTTTCTCTGCCATTCTCAAAGCTAGAAACCAAAATGAGCTCAAACTGAGACAACCTCAGAGCAAATTTTATTCTCTTGCAACAATAGGGATTATACATGTTTTCCAGCTGATGGAGTAATTGTAGGATGTAGGGTTAATGGCTGTGTTTTATTTCAGTCATTCTCAAAATTGTCCTGTCTAGGAATTATTACGTGAGAAAGGCAGTTATGTTCAAAGGCTATCTACAATTCCCTTAACTGCTTTTCTGATGACAACAACGGCTGAGGGAAAGTCAATTACAAATGGATTGATGGTATTTTATTTCTGTGTTGTCTCTTTTATAGTGTTGGATTTATTCATTAATATACTGTTTACAGTCCTTAGTCAGGTGTTAGGTGCTGCATTCCCTATAACTTATATTGTCTTTTTTTATTGTTTTCCAATATACCTAGACAGGCTCTGACTGTAATGGGAAAAATTGCAGTATTAATTATCCTGAAGATGGAATAGAAGAGGAAAGTTACTTGAGTGGAACAAGAATTGTTTTGGATGTGTTATGCTTGATATAAGCATCTATGCCAACCCTTTTTATAACAGCATGTTATTTTTTATGCATGGCGTCTTACCAAAGCAGAAATGCCATAAATCAATTATTTTTCTTTTGACTTGATTCATTGCATTTTGATTTTTCTTAATAGATGCCGATGTTTGCATTAAAGGTAGTTTTGCTGGCAAGTCCATAGAAATGAGAATTCACAGCAGGTTGGAAGATTCTCAAATCAGCCAATGAATTGGGCAGTTCCACTTATTGAAGAATGAATATGGTCTGATCTTGGGGAATGGTGTTGATAAATATATGCAGGGAAGTGAAGAAGGAGGTAGGTTTAGTTATCAGAAAAGGGGTTAAAATGTGTGTTAGAAAGTGCATATAAAAATAGGCAATGGCTGCATATAAAAGTGGGAATCCATGGGTTTGTGATTAAACTCTGATAGTGATACTTGAACAACCAGATGTGAATTTGGGGGAAAATAGCACATTTTAAAATAATGTGTGATCCATTATGTGTTTGGGGAGGTTAGGTGACACAAATAATGGGAATAAGGCAAGAGATTCAAGAGATCAAAGAATGAATTAGATTGATGATTCGTGACTGTTTAGAAAAACATGATATATGTTTAGAATTAATTGTTTAAGCATAAATCTGTTTAAGCATAAATCTAGAGGTGAAGATTTTCGCCTCCCACTCAGAAGGTTGAGAGTTCACCTCTAGGCAGTGGCAGATGTTTATCAGGGTGCAAACAGATAATATCTGCTGTGAACTCTGTGCAGCTTCAGGAAGGGAATCCGGCCAGTAAACGCCCAGCTCCATTCAGTCACCCTGACTCTACCACGAATTAAGGGATTAGAGGATCATAACAAGGAAGGTTTTTTAGTATTGGGGTAAACTATATTTGGCCAGATTTCTTTGGCTACTTCTGCTTTTTTTGATAACTATTTCCCTGAAAAAAAATAGCAGTATGGGTACATGTATGTGCTAAGAGTGAACCTGATTCCTGGTGACAGCATCTGTGTGGAGTTTTGGGCAGCATGTTAGAAGATTTTCACTGTTTTTTTCCAGGATGGTTTTTCAGGTCCTTATAGCCATACAGTTCATAAAGAGGACATCTCCTCTTCTTTTGGGTAGATTATGAATTTGATTCCTAATGCATAAACTGTCCTGTAGCAATAGCAATAGTGCTTAGACTTATATACTGCTTCATAGTTCTTTACAACCCTTTGCAGAGTCAGCATATTGCCCCCAACAGTCTGGGTCCTTATTTTGCTAACTTGGGAAGGATGGAAGGCTGAGTTAACCTTCAGCTGGTCAGGAACGAACTGCTGGCAGTCGGTACAATTAGCTTGCAAATACAGCATTCTAACCACTGCATCACCACGGCTGTATATTAATCCAGTCTTTTCAATGTTTTCTGGATGATAACATAATGAATTAGTGAATGCTAGTATTGTTGAAATGTTGGTAAATGTGGGAATAATAATAAAAATAATTTATTACATTACATTTTGTTAAAATTACCACTGATCATATTTTGGTGATTTTTCTACATTTTACAGTATATTGGGATCGCTATCCTTTCCAGAAAGCTGACCATTGACAATACTCCAATTATATCTATCGAGATTCTCAGTCATCCAGGTCATGGTTGTCCCAAAGGTGCTTTTTCAAGAGGCAACTGGACTTTCTTGTTCTTCTTTGAAGACATTTCAGTTTTCATCCAAGAAGTTTCCCCAGTTCCAAGAAACATCTTTAAAGAAAAACCAGAGAGTCCAGTTGCCTGTTGAAAAGCACCTTTGGGACTCCAGTTATATCAAAAGGGTGCTTATGAAGATTGTGTGCATGCAAAACGAAAAGGCCTCAATGTGTTGCTCCCGAAAGTGCAAACTCTTTCAAGTATTAAACTAAGTTTGATGGATATCCCTTATCATCACATTAAATTGATGCCTAGCTCCGTATTCCTTTTGTAGATCCTTTAAAATTGAGTTGCAGACAACTTTTTTTTTTAACAAAAACAGTGATGGGAAATTACTGGAGGATTCTTGGCTGCTCTGATATAAATTTGAGCTTTATCTTTAGCCATGGCAGAGAGAATGGCCAAGCATGTTGAGCAATGATGAAAGGCAGGTTGGTAAAGTTGAATGATTTGGCCTAAGGTGTATTTTTTTTCTCTTGTGTAATTTGGGCTTGTTTGAAGTATAGGTTCTGCTGAATTATACCGTATGCATAGTAATTATCTAATAGGAATGTTTGATTCACTTCCCAGGGGGAAATGCGTGTGCAAAGGACAGGATGATGATTAAAGAGTTGCAGCTGAACTGATATGTAGGGGGTGGATGTATGTGATATGCCAGATGCCATTTACATTTAGCTATGGTTGGGTTTTTTAATTTAATTGATGAATAATTAGATGAAATAAATGCCTTTCATGGAAGTGCTGTTGATTTCATTGGAATCAATTGGGTTAATTGTAACCGTTCAGCATTTCCAGGTTTTTGTGTTCCTGCATTTTCTTCTTTTTAATTACTTAACTAATCTGTGTTCCACATTGGGTATCTGGCCTTTGTTTCTTGGGTGGAATTTTTCAAATTGCTGTAGGAACCATGAAGCAGTAGAAAGACTTTTCTAAAATGATAACGGTGTCATGAAGGAAGTGTTGTAATAGGTAGTAGATGATGTCTATTTCTTATTATTATTATTTTAAAAAAATATTAAGGTGGATTTCCTGAACCCTTTACTACTTCTGAACTGCTTCAGAAAATAGGGGAGGACTTTCAGACAAGTGGGGTCATACACAGGAAGGAGAAAAGAATTGAAACTGCATTGCATGAGTGAAGTCAGCTCAGGAGCTGAATTTAAGCCAATGAAAGCAAAGGACAAGAATTTTGCTCACTTATTGGTACCTACAGATAGTTCTCAACTCTTGACCACAATTGAGCCCAAAATTTCCATAGCTAAGCAAGACGGTTGTTATGTGAGTTTTTCCCCAATTTATGACCTTTCTTGACCCAGTTGTTAAGTGAATCACTGCAGTTGCTAAATTAGTGTCATAGTTGTTGAGTGAATCTGGCATCCCCCTTGACTTTCCTTGTCAGAAGATTGCAAAAGGTGATCCCAAGCCACTGGGACACTGCAACCGTCATAAATACATGCCAGTTGCCAAGCATCTGGATTTTGATCACGTGACCATGGAGATGCTGCAACGGTTGTGAGAAAAACAGTCATAAGTCACATTTTTCAGTGCCATTGTAACTTTGAACAGTCACTAAATGAATGGCTGTAAATCGAGGACTACTTGTTCCAGCTTTTCTATCCCCATTCTGACTTTTTGTTAAAACTATCATGTTGCCTCCCTTTCCCTCCAAAAGAAAATTTAAATCAGAGAAAAGAATGCCAAACGGGGGTGGGGAAAAGTATATTAGTTAGGGGAAGTTTGAGGGCCCTTGTTTGGGGATTCTTTCTGATCTTTTAAATAATATAACAGTAAATGTATCATTGGGTTTTGGATTTATCTGAAAGTAAGAATCTATAGTTTGGTAGTATTTTCATTCTGATTTCCAGTAATGTGATAATTAAAAGACCAGATGTGAGTTTTGGGAAAAATAATAGAACATTCTTAATGAATATGATTCAGGAGAGAAAAAAGCAGTAGTGCTGACTGGAGAAAACAAACACTTATTTTAATACATGTCTAGATTGTTTATCATTAAAATGAATTCCAATCGCTGAACAAGGTATAATAGAGAGTAGCATAAACAAGTTCCATGAAACAAGCAACAGATAATACTGCTAAAATGAACGCAACATGCAGCTACTTTCTGTGACATGTTGTTTAGGAAACACTTCAAATATTATGACCAAAGATTGTGTAAGCAATAAGAGAGTGTGCCAGCACATAAAAAAAGAAAGGACTAAAAAAAAGTTCCTCATGTTTTGAATATGGAATTTAGTTTTATTTTGCATTCAGTCTTTTTCTTGGGTGGTGAGCATTTGTAAAATGTTGTGCCTGTCACTTCCCTGCCTCTTCTGTTTTTGATGCCCAACTTTGTTTATTGCATGATCTGAAAAGCAGATACCATCTGGTAAAAATCTCTCTGGCAGATTTTGGGGTATTATAAAAGTAGTCTTGCTTAATCAACCAGGAATGATTAGCTATGGTACAGTAATATGAAAATTGTTACATTATATTACCATTCCTTGGAATCGCAGTCTCCTTATTACAAGTGGCATGTACCGCCAGTAGTCCTTGTTTAGTGACTGCCTTGTACAGCAACCATTCACCATTTAATGAAAAGGACTAGGTGTTACATGATAGCAGTGTTCTAATGTCTAAGCGGTTGCCACAAAGAAGAAGAAGTCAAGCTATTCTCCAGAGCATCTGAGGGCAGAACAAGAAACAGTGAATGGAAACTAATCAAGGAGAGAAGCAACCTAGAACTAAGGAGAAATTTCCTGGCAATTAGAACAATTAATCAGTGGAACAACTTGCCTTCAGAAATTGTGAATGCTCCAACATTGGAAGGTTTTAAGAAGAGATTGGATACTATTTGTCTGAAATGGTATAGGATTTCTTGCCTGGGCAGAGGGTTAGCCTAGAAGACCTCCAAGATCCCTTCCAATTCTGTTATTCTGTGACAGTTACTAAGGTGATGAAAAAAATAACTTTTTGACCAATCCTTGTCTTTATGACTTTCTCAGGTCTGTAAAGCAAAGGAAGGCTGATGAAAGATGATAAACGCAGTCATGCTTTCATTAAGCAACCACTTTGTTTAACAACCAAGTGGGTGGGCCCAATTGAGGTTTTTAAATGAGGACTAACTCACCTGTATCTTAGATAGCAAAAGAGGCAGTTCTTAACCTCTGCCTACCAAACTGCCTGCACTTTGTCTTGCTTTTCGTGAGGATTCCTGAAGACAAGGCTATTATTTTATTGTTGGTAACACGGTCAGCAATTTTATAGAGATCTTTGAAAGCACAGTGTTTGAATTTTAAGCAAAGGAAAGGCAAATACTTTTCCTGGGTGCTAGGAAACCGCAGCTAAAATAGTTTTTACCCCTCCCCCTCAATTAAAATAGCCAGACAATCATTGCTGGGTGTTCTTCCTGAGGCGTTTTTGCTATGATTTGTGCTGTATCTGATTTGAATCATTCACTCATCACTTCAGGTTAGATCTTGACCTGGATCGTTGAATTGAGTCAATCTGATTTCCGAAAGTTGATTTGATTTGGAAAACAGTCTCCCTACACATGCATCAAAGGCCATTGCATTATTGGAATCAAAAGGAATTAATTCAGTGAATGAATTGAAGTGGAAAAATCAGTTTGCATTTTTTTAAAAAAAGAATTGTCTTCAAATTAAATTTTTGCACAGCTCCAGAATAGTTTTGATGGTCAAGTTGATCCACTGATTCATAGTTGCTTCTATTTGGAGTTTTCCTGGTTTCTTTGAACTTTGGATGCCTTTACAGTTACCATAGTGACATTGGAAGCAAGAGGAGGGATTGTTGTCCAGGAGCATAATTTTTTCAGTGCCTAAAGATGAGCTCAGTATGATGGAGATTTGGGTCTCAGAACTGAAACTAAATAGTATTTTTATTTAAAATGTCTGATCTATTTTATCACTGTTTCTAGAAGTTATAACATATAAGCATCTTATTTCTCCATTTGTATTCAGGTTGTGATAGTTCCAGAATTGAAAATTAATGAATGCCAGGGGAGAAAATGTATTCATTTAGGTCATAGAAACCAACCAAAGCTGATCTTTCTTTTAAATTTTGGAGGAGTGTCATTGTAATTTAAATTTAATCCTCTCAATATATTTGCAAAACAGAATAAATAACGTACTAGTGGCAAAAACAATGCAAATAGCTCTCAAAACTGCCTTCCCCAGTCAACTTCAGCAGAATTATAATTCATGCCATGGTTACCCTAAAGTTAGGTCAGTGTTTCTCAATCTCAGCAACTTTAAAATGTGTGGATTTCAACTTCCATTTTTCCTCAGCCAGCCTGGGGAGTTGAAGTCCACCCATCTTAAAGTTGCTGAGATGGGAAACTCTGCCGTAAGTGTGGCATCTGACTCTTATTGTCTGGCTTGGGAAGCCAATGGTGATCATACTTCTGTCTGGAAGTGTAGACACCTCAGTGCTATAGGGTAGCCTGTGAAGTAGAAATCTGGGCAAGACCATTCCAAACCATTTTCATATTCTTACCCAAAAAATTATATAGATGCTCCATAGATTATACAGAATCACCAGGAGCTAAGCTATTTACTGTGGAGGTGATTTCTTTTAATCAGTGCCTTTTAAGAGGAAATCTTTTCTGGCAAGAAACAAGGAAGCTGTAAGAACTCAGCCTCAAGGCTATATTTTGGCTCTGGGATAATTGGACCACTTCTGTCATGTTTTTCTAAAATCTGCAGTCTTGAGAAATGTCTTGCTGGAGTCTCGCCCATCATTCAAAGCCAACCACTTAGCCCTGCACCCCTCCCTTGCTGCTGTTTATGAATATAATGCAGTCGTTTAATATACAAAGAATAATTTCACAACCTGACTAGGAAAACATTACTTCCATTGCTGATGCTGGTTCTTTTGTCAGATTTATGGGGGAACAGTTTTGCATCAAAGTTTTGCATTTCATTATGGATTAGTTGACATTTAGGACTCCGTGTGAGAGACTTATTGGCAGCTATGTGGAAATAGTTTTTGTCAATACTGCTGGCTGATGAGGAATGATTCTCTTTATCTATTTCTATTTTTCTGTCTATTGATTTGGCTGTTTCTTTCCTGTTATCTGAAATCATTCACTATCGGCTCTATAGAGGCAGATGCCTAAGTTTTTGCACGAAATGATTGATGATTATTAATGCACCCAGAACCTTGGACACAAGATGGATGAGAAGCATATCTTATGGAACAGATACAAATGCACTGAAAAATGGATTAAAAGGACGGCCTCCTTGTTTTTGTGCTTTTTAAAATTTCCAGCATATTGTATCCAAATTCAGAATAATTTTATGATTAGTTTAAATAAACTTAATTGTATTTTCTACAGAATAGAAACGAATCAGCGATCTACTTTTTTCCCTGTACAAAGACAGGCTTCAAGGTTACAAACCATTTATCTGTCAAATTTCTATACAAGTAGTCCTCGTCTTATAACAGTTTGTTTAGTAATCGTTCAAAGTTACGACGGCACTGAAAACAGTGATTTATGATCGTTTGTCACACTTACTACCATTGCAGGATCCCCAAGGTAACATGAACAAAATGCAGATTCTTGGCAACTGACTTATATTTATGACGGTTCTTGTGTCCTGGATCATGTGATCCCCTTTTGTGACCTTCTGACAAGCAAAGTCAATGGGGAAGTCAGATTCACTTAACACCTGTGTTGCTTACTTAACTTCCATGGTTCACTTAACAACCATGGTGAGAAAGGTCATAAAATGAGGCAAAATTCACTTAACAACTGTCTCACTTAGAAAACAGAAATTTTGGGTTCAATTGAGGAGCATATGACTCTTGGGTGATTATAAATAAAAACCATATAGTCATATAAAAAGAGACTTCAAAAAAAGGTTAGAGAACAGGATGAAAAGAAAGTTTAAGCAGTGAAAAAGGGCAGAGGGTGTATCCTCAAACTACCAGCCACTCTCAGAGTCGCATGCCAGTCTTGGACACCCATTTGGTGCCACACCCATGCCAGTTGGCAGAGTCAGGTCTTGATGCTCTTATGGAAGGTCAAAAGAGTAGGATCCACCTCACCTCTGGGGACACGATCTATAAAGTGGGGAATATTACTTGATATAAGTTTTTAACTAAGTATTTTAGCTTCAGGAATCCTTTGTGTTTCCCAGGGTTAGCCTGGCAGGGTGGCTCAGTTGCTAAGACGCTGAGCTTGTCAGTCAGAAAGATTGGCAGTTCAGCGGTTCAAATCCCTAGTATAGCAGGGGGTTGGACTAGATGACCTCCAAGGTCCCTTCCAACTCTGTTACTGTTAACGTTAAGGGCTTTTTAATGCATGCAGAACAGTAAAGCATACTAAGGTATTCTAATAAAGGCAATGCCCCTTTTCACAATAACACGAAAATGTTATTGTTTCTGAGTTATGCCAAATTAAATGTGGCACATTCATATGGGAATCCTTAAAGTATATATTTAAAATCTGCTGCTAGAAGTGGGGTAGGAGGAAAGTATAGGATTGGACCTATGGTAGGCAAGGAAGAAGGCTATTTCTCCCTCCCATGCTTTCTTCCACACATTTCTACCCTTTGATCAGTACCACTTCAAGCAAAATAAGTTTAGCAGACATTTAGATGTGCAACCATTGAGTGATTGATCTACTCTTTTCCAAACATACTTAAAACAAGTGGTGCCCTGAAGCAATGAATTTTCAAATGATGAATATTTTATGGGTTATAGCAGACGGAAAAAGTTAAAAGTTTCCTCTCTAAAATGCTGTGGTTTTTATCCCCTACACCGTGATAATTGCAAATGTTACTTGCATACATGCTATTGGTTTCAGGCTTAGGTTCGTTCTTCAAGAATTCTAATTTTGGACCTGTCCTCTAAGTAATTTGTATAATTTTGCTGTATGTGTGAAGTTGATCACAGTTATAAGTATGTTCTGCCTATACATAGTCTTTTCACTGTGCTGGAGAAGAGCCAGGGTACTATAGTTCAACCTATTCTTTTATCCCTACATGTTTCCTGTAGCCCGATTATATCTTTTTCCCCTTGTGATTTAATATGACAAGTAAAATCATGCAGAGACTATCCCTTTACAACCTAAAATTTCCCCTTGTAATTTTGAATCTAATCAGTTTGGAATTCAGTTTTGGGTGAGATGCGGAGCTTACTTAGAGGACAGATGTGATATTCTTCAGAGCATTTGAAAAAGGAAAATAATAATTATTTTCCAGGATGTTAAAACACTGGTTTTCTGTCTTAGAAGTGCAGCCAAATTCTTGTTCATGACAGACTCTGTAAGACACAAGAAAAATGCAGAACATACTATTCTGAGTGATTGTTTTTGTCTATTTGAATTATGGATTTGTAAGAACATATTTGAGTATTTGTACATTTGTTCATGGCGTGACTGGGTTCTTTTAAAACTGGGTGTGTATTTAGGGTTACAAGGATAGCAGTTGACAAAGAGAAACCAAGACAGTGGAGACTTTCTTCTTTATTATACATAGCAAATAGGAGGATATTTACAGTAGATATTTTACAAGAAGATCCTGGCTTCTACCAGGTGACAGATCTCTTTTTAATTTTTGTCCCAGAAGCCATCTCCATCTAATGTTCCTCCTAAAAACCTAATTTCCTTCCCTTCACTCCATCTCCCACCTTTCTGGGCCTTGGGTGAAGATTTTTCCTTATCTAGGACTTTGCTGGTCTCTCTTCAACCTGGGAACCAACAATTGTCCCATACATTCATGTAACTTAATACCACTTTATAATGCCTTGGTAAGGATTAGGGTTAGGGTTGGAATACTGGATCGAGTTTTATTGCTGGGACTGGAAGTTGGCAAATGGGCCATTTTTGGCCTCCAGAGGGCTTCTTGGGTGGGGTGGGTGTGGGGAAGGCAATTTTTGACCTCCCCAGACTCCTAGAAAGGCTCTGGAGCCTGGGGATAGCCAAAAACAGGCCTTCTGGTTAAGGTGACCAGACGTCCCGCTTTTGGCGGGACAGTCCCGCTTTTGAGCAATTTGTCCCACGTCCCGTGGCGTTTTAAAAAAGTCCCGATTTTTCATTCTGCCTCCTGAATCCCCGCTGATGCCTAGAGGGAAAAAAAACTCTTTAAACTCTTGCCGCGGGGCTTCAAAGGGCCGACCTACAGCTGATCAGTGTTAAAAAAAAATGAATAGACCCATGCCTGCAAAAATAGAAAAAACAGCCCCTGTTAACAGCTTCCGCTAGGTTAATTAGCTGCAAAAAGCTGCAAAAAGTTCCTGGAGCAGATTTCCCCCCCCCCCCCCCCCAGCTATACTGAAAACAAAGGCGAAAGCGAAACTAAACCTGCAACATGACAAAATGAGGCAGAGAGAGATTTCTTTCTTTTTCTTTTTCTTTTTCCTCACCAAAAAAGGTAGGTACAAAACAGCAAACAATAGGAAATTTTGGGCAAAAGAGGAGAGTTCAAGATTTTAAAACACAAAAGAAAAAAAGCTCTATTTAACTAGGGAATTGTATTAATTGAGATACTATTAATAATTGTATATTGTGTTGAAAGCAGAAATGGTTAAGTTGTGGTTTGGGGGAATATATGGGGGAAATTATTTGGTTTATTATTATTGGTAAATATAATTAATTGATTTGTAAGAAATTGGATTGCATGGAAATAATTGGAATATTCATGTTCATATTGATTAATATACAAAAAAGATAGTTATATAACTAATTGATTTATATTAAAATGTTGAATTTGTATTAAACAACTGTATTACATAATTACATAATTAACCAATGTGAGGATGGATATAAAAATAGATGACAATGGGAAGGGGTATAATATAGAATAGAAGGGAAAAATTGAATTTGATTAAGATTAGAGATGAGGATGAAGGGTAATATTGTTTTTTTAAAAAAATAGATGAGGAATAAATATGGCAAAAAGGAAATATAGAAATTGTAAATTTAATTGAAATGACTAAACGCTGTTTAAATTTGTGAACCAGCCAAATATTCTGTTCAAAGAAAATACATTGCATGTTTGTATGTGTGTTTCTAATTATTGCTATTTATTCATATTTGTTCTCTTTTATTCTTTAAAGTTTAACAATTCATTCTTAATCTTAATATCTTTATATTTGCTTGGGGTTGGCTTTCTTCCCTTTCATCTTTTTTATTGTACAGCAATCTTTCTCCTCAAACCTACCACCACTCTCTTTTCTTTCCTTCTTACTTTCTCTTCCCCCACCCTCTTTTTCTCCTCCCTACTTCCTCTTCCTTTCTCCTTCTCCTCCTCTCTTCCTCCCTCTCTTACCCTCACTCCTACTCTAATTTCCATTCCTTCATCCCTCTCTATTGCTGTATCCTTTTGTGCATATGGACTACTCAGAGGGCTGAAAAAGTTATTTTTGACTGGTCCTCACACTTTTGACCAGTCCTCGAACTTACGACTGTCCTCACATTTTACGTTTTTGCCCTATCTTGTCACCATGGTGAAGAGAAGCAGTTGTGAAATGAGTGACATGGTTGTTAAGAATACTGCACGGGCATAAATGTGAGGATGGTCATAAGTGTGAGGACCAGTCAAAAGTGTGAGGACCTGTCAGAAATGACTTTTCAGCCCTCTGAGTAGTCCCTATACACATAGCCATGGCCACCCGGTCACATGACCAGCTAGCCACGCCCACCCAGTCACATGGCCTCCAAGCCACGCCCACACAATAAGTCACGCCCACAATGGTGTCCTTCTTACCAATGTTAAAATCTGTTCACCTTACCCTATACACATAGCCATGGCCACCCGGTCACATGACCAGCTAGCCACGCCTACCCAGTCACATGACCAGCTAGCCACGCCCACAAAATAAGCCACGCCCACAATGTCCCTCTTTACCAATGTTAAAATCTGGTCACCTTACTTCTGGTCCCACTGGAAGTTGGCAAACAGGCCGTTTCTGACCTCCAGAGGGCCTCTGGTGGGGGGGGAAGGCTGTTTCGCCCTCCCCAGACTCCTAGAAAGGCTCTGGAGCCTGGGGACAGCAAAAAACAGGCCTTCCCCACCACCCCCAGAGGCCCTCCGGAGGCAGGAAACAGCCTGTTTCCCTACTTCTAGTGGGCCCATAAGGCCCAAAAATCAGCTGCGCATGCCGGAGCTGAGCTCACATGCACACCAATATGGCTATGTGTGCCACCTGTGGCACACGTGCCATAGGTTCGCCATCACGGAGCTAGAGAGAGAGTGAGTTATACTCATTCTCAGTCTGGTTCATATGCACTTGTAAGGAGGTGCTTACAGCTGTAGAGTTCAGCTCCATCTTATCCAATTTAAGTTCATATTTCCAGCACCCATAACTGTTCCTTTTTTTCAAATCAAAATAGTGTCTCATTCAAAAAGGCAAATCTTCTGTCCTGCCCCCCTTTGTTTATTAAAATCATGATTTGTTTTAACATTCCACTTATACAATTATGTTCATTTTTACAGCTTGTCTTAATATCACACTTGTAATTTTTTGTGCATTTTCTGCTATATTTTCCTTCCTTAAATTTTGAGGATTAGATCTGTAAAGCTAAAATTCCCTTATATGATTTGTTTCACTTGCAGTTAATATACTGTATGTTTCACCAAATGCCTGGAATCTTCTTGTATGAGCCGAGGTGGCACAGTGGTTAGAGTGCAGTAGTGCAGACTACTTCAGCTGACTGCTAGCTGCAGTTCGGCAATTCAAATCTTACTGGCTCAAGGTTGACTCAGCCTTCCATCCTTCCGAGGAGGGTAAAATGAGGACCCAGATTGTTGGGGGCAATATGCTGACTCTGTAAATCACTTAGAGAGGGCTGTAAAAGCACTATGAAGCGGTATATAAGTCTAAGTGCTATTGCTATTTAGAAACATTCTGGGGGAAAAAACAATGGCCCAACTTCCTCATTTCAGATAGTGTTGTTACCAGAAATAATACCTAATAGTATAATTACATTTCAACATGAATAGTAGAACTTACATAAATATTTTGAAATCTATTAATGTCAGATTAAATAAATTGAGCTGGTAGAATTCCACAAGAATTAATTGGTCATTCTTTCATAAAACTCATTTCAAACCAATAATTTAGTGATTAAAGTGGAGAAATTTTAAGCTGCAATCATTCTTAAACATTAGCTATCTTTTAGCTTACTTTTCTCTATGCAGCTAAGCCAAAAAGAGTAGGAAGAACTATGGATAGCAAGATAGACAACCTTTTTTGTGCCAAGAATATGATTGAAATTTTAAGGGGATATGGTGAACATATATATAAAACAGCACCTGTGGGAAGCCTACTCACAGAGTGGCTGGCATTGTTAACAAGTCTAGGAACAATCACTTAATTATGGAAAGGGAGTTAGTCCCCCGTCCCCAAGATGTGGTTTAGCTATGCGGTAGGATTTTTATAGAAATCAGAGACTTTTCTGTAAATATGTTAGAGTTTAGTGCTTTATCTTGTAGTTGCTAGCTTCCTAACATTTTTTTCCCCAAAAACCCCCCACAATCAATTAAAAATTGACAGGGTCATATCCTGGTGTGCATCTAGAAACTTATGGAAGGTATATCGTCAAGCACTGGACATCAGGAAATCCAGGCAGTTCAAATGGACAGAAGGTTTTACTGCAAGGTTAAGCTCTTTAGAATAATCTGAACTACTAACAGTCAAAGCAAATTGGTGGTAGATAAGAGTCAATAGAATTCAAGGTGGGCTGGACTTAGAACTCTTGTGGGCATGAAGTGACTCAATACTGATGACGCATTTGACCCCTCCCTCGGGTTTAGCCTGATCATCTCCTACATATACGATGCCCATGTGTATAGTATTGTTTTCCTCTGATGGACAAAAAACTAGTTATTCGGCTGAGCTATTTTATTGCAAAAGTGGTTTAGTACACACTTTTTCATGTTGCATGGCACTTTAAAGTGCTATATGGAAATAGGCAGGCCAAGCATCAGTATTTTGGTGCAAATATACAAGTTATATTGTATTAATAATAACTCATTTAATTTATTAAATTACATTCATTAAATTATTTATTTATTAAATAATTTATTAGTATGCCACCCGGTTCCTAATAACTCTGTGTGGGTTGCAACAATTAAACGAAGAAATTACAATAAAGCATTAAAGATGGAATTGTTCTCCCTCAAGTCTTCACAGCTCTCCTAAGCAATGGCCAAATGGAGGCCATCTGGATCTTGGGGGGGGGGGGGGGGGGCTCATTCCAGAGGACAGGCATTGCTACAGAGAAGGCATGCTGTTGGGTCCCAGTCGTTTAATCAATAGTTTAATTGTTTAATCGAAGGAACCCAGAGTGTGCCAATACAGCAACATCAAATAGGCAGAAACTCTGGCAGACAAGGCAAACCTCAAGTAATGAGCCACTATGCCATGTTGGGCTCTATAAAACCAACACCCTGAATTGCACCCAGAAGCAAACCAATGCATCTTGCAAAGTTTTATTATCCCTTTCCCTCTTTTCTCCTTAGAGAAGAATTATAATTTCAATTATAAGATAGGATAGCCTTCCAGGTCAGGCTCCAGATAAAAGTTGTAGACTTCTGTGCTGCTGCTTTTTATTTTTTATTTATTTATTTTTCAAATTTCATTAAAAAAATAAAAGTTGTAGACTTCTGTGCTGTTTCTTTTTGCCTGGAGAATGGCATCTTGCAACACATACTAACCCGAAGTAATTCTTCCTCTGCTGCATGATGGTTCCTCTGGCTTTGAATCCCCCCCCCCATTATAGGAGGTTGTATAATTATAAAACTCCTTTGGATTTTAGGAGCCTGGAGGAATTATTGGCTGCTGTAAGACCTGAAGTAAGCATTATGCATTCCTTGCATTGAAGTGCATTTTTGTGGCTTTCTTAGAAAAAAGTCAACATCACAAAACTACTATTAGTACACACACACACACACACACACACACACACACACACACACACACATATCAATGTGGACATATACAATATAAAAGGTATGTACAACATTAAAGGATTACCATGGAATAGGTGACGGGGGCATATATTTTGGACATTATCCATTAAGTCTTTGTGATAGATGAGTAAAGTCTGAAGAGAAGTGGTAATTATATTCACCTGAGTCCACTGATTGATCTTTGCATCATTGGGAACTAGGTAGGTGGGATTTCTAATTGCATAATGTACTGAAATGGTCTTCAGTGGATATTATTAATGGAAAGAAATGGAAGATCTTCCCTATTAGCAGAATAAGATAGCAAACTCAGTCATGGGGGAGTAACTGGAAATCTAATCTGTCCTTATTCCTGAATTTGGAATTCTATTACTCCATGAATAATTAACAAAATATAGATGGCAGAGTGAAAAAGAAAGCTGATATATGCAGGTGCAGCTGTTGTTACATCAGATTCATTTAACTGTATACATGATGTCTGGTAGCCAAAGATAATAACTATGATGTGATTCGGGACCTTTTTGGATCAGACGTGAAACAGAAGAAAATCCTTCTGAAATCTTAAAAGCTACAGGAATGTTTTGTGCAGATAGGCATAAAAACTAGTTTAAAAGAAAAAAGCAAAGAAGGCAGGTTGTGAACATATTTTAATTCCATATCCACATTTTCTCCCTCAACCATTCCAGCCTGAAAATTCAGTTTGTTTTTTTATATGAGGTGCAACACCCAAATACAATTGAGCTTTTATTTTATCATTGTGTTCATGACAAAATGTGTGATTGGCTTTAAGTAATTTAGATTTTAAATTTGTGGGAAAATTATTGAACACACCATCCTTTTCCACAGGATTTTCTCCTGGATTTGGAAAATTCCCAAAACGTTTCTTCTTGAGTCTTCACCGCATTCTCTCCTCATTGTATGTAAAGAAAAAGGACAATCTTTCCAACTCTAATGAGGTCTGAAACTTGGTTTCTGCTAATTTAGGCAGCTGCTTTACAGTTCTGTGTTCTTTCTGTTCTGGACTTCCAAGCAGAAGGAGATTTAAAAGAATAAAGAAAGAAACACAGATAAAAAAAGAGATATGTACTTAGTTATATTGTTCAGTTGACAAGTAGGAGTTGTGATTTGCCAATAGCAAAGGAAGGGCTGCCCTAGCAACCGTTGGCCTAGCATTACTAGCACTTACTCTTGTGCAGCATGGTATCTCTCTCTACCTTCTGTTTTCATTTTGCTACAGTGAACTAGTCCTGTGGAAAGCTGATCTATATGGCTGGCTCCTCATATTTTGTGTTAAGTCATAATATTATTTCTTAATCAAAGTTAGTGTGTCATTCAGCTGGAGCCAATTTTGTTTAATTCAATAAACCAGAATTAAATAAGGCATGGCTTATGGAACATATAAATCAGGTCTGAACATAGCCTTGGAATTCTTTAAAACATCTTCATGGTATCTTTGGTGAAGTATTCTTCAAAACTTTTTGATACAAACACATTATGTAATTAATTATATTAGCAATTAAAAATGGAATGTATTTCAGCTTTGCTGCAAAGTCATGGATCTTCTACTCTCAATTAGAAAAGTATCACACAGTTTTGCATCGAAGAACACCATTTGTGTTTTGACTTTTCCTAGTTCATTGCTCTGCTTCTTTTAAAATAAAACTTTACAATTCAATGACTGGTGGATCTTCCTAGTTGCTTTTGTATATGTTCCAGATAAGAAAGTTTAAAAATCTACAACAAGAAACTCAATAATTAGCTTTCAGATGAATTTAAATCTAAATAGGAAAAAATAGAAAAAGGGGAACTATAAACTTCTCGGGAAAGTGTGAACCCTTAGTTTCTGGGAACCTTAGTTTTGATGGAAGTAAAAGTAAAGGTAAAGGTTTCCCTATCCATTTGTGTCCCACTCTAGAGTGCGTTACTCATCTCTGTTTCTTGGCTGAGGGAGCCAGCATTGTCCAAAGATATTTTCCATAGTCATGTGGCCAGCACACAAAATGCTGTTACTTTCCAACCAAAGTGGTATCTATTAATCTACTTGCATTTGCCTGATGTTGAACTGGTAGGTGGGCAGTTGCTGGGGCAGGAACAGGAACTCATCCCATTATGCGGTGCTTGGGTCTTGAACCCAGCTGTTAGCTTTCCAGCTGACAAGCTCGGTGTCTTTAACCACTGAGCCATCACATTGAAAAGTAGCCTAGATCTATTACTGTAAGTCAGGGATGTCAAACAGATTTCATCGTGGGCCGTATTGTGACATATTGGGCGATGTATCAGGATGTTTTTTGATTTTGCGGAGCTGGGGTGGGCCTGGCCCAGGCGGGCTGTATTCGGCCCGCAGGCCTACAGTTTCATAGGCCTGCTGTAAGTGATTAAATATAAAGATGCTGCTTAATGATGAGTTGGTACTCAGAGCCATAGATTTTTATTTTTAATTAGATGGGATCCATAAGGAGAGCTAGTGCATATAAAACTTTCTACAAAGTACCTCCAGATGAATTGAGAGTGCAACATCTGGATAGCAGTAGATTGGAGAAGTCTGCCATAAAATGGGAACTCCTAGACACATCTTTCTCTGTCAAACACATGGGTTGGATGTTATTTAATGATTTATTTATTTATTTTTGCTTTAATTTATATGCCACCCTTCTCCAGAGACTCAGGGCGGCTTACAATGCGTTAAGCAATACCCTTCATACTTTTGTTTATTTATACAAAGTCAGCTTATTGCCCCCACAATCTGGGTCCTCATTTTACCTACCTTTGAAAGGATGGAAGGCTGAGTCAACCTTGAGCCTGGTGAGATTTGAACTTGCAGTAATTGCAAGCAGCAGATGTTAATAAAAGTGCTTTAGTCCACTGTGCTACCAAGGCTCTAGTTGAGTGATTGATTTTTTGGCATATTTTTGATGCCTGTGATGTGAGTCCCACCAAAATTGTAGAGGAGAAAGAGATAGTTATGTTACTTGGCCTTGGATAACAAGTGATTGGGATGGAGTGGATTTATCTGAAAATGTTTACTATAATTGAGGGATTTTTGCTTCCAAAGGATAAAGCTAGAGATCACAATCTAGTAATGGGAAAGGGTGTGTAAAATTCTTTTTCTGTTTCTCCAGCTGTGAAGTTATTTACCAAACAATTGAAGAGAAAGTGGGACAATTCTGTGAATAAAAACAAATATAGAATATGCCTCTAGAGTGAATTGTAGTATGAGTTGAGTGATCTCTGACCCAAACAGCTTTATTTGTTGATCTCTGCATATCCTTGGTTTAAAAAGGATAAGAATAAATCCAGCCAGTATTTCTCTGGATAAAGTATAAGTACCTAACTCAATTTGGAAAGTACATATTTTAAATAATATAAACACATAATTCTGTAGTTAACTGCAACGGTTTTATACTATATTTGCTGGAGAAAATATTTTACAATTCTTATTTACATTAACAGCATCCCTCGAAAATTGTACCTTTTAGTCCTTATTTTTGAAAATATATACTTTGATGAATGATTACACTCTAGCTGAGAAGAATTAGGGATTGATATTGGTTCAGTCTGGATAATTTCACAATATACAGCTAGTACGTGACAGGAACCAGGGGATTATGACTCAAGATTATGTGCCACCTGTATCCAATGCATGGAATTTACAGGCATATATTTTTTGTAAAGGACGTTGATAAATGATTCATTATGTGTGGAAGTGTAGGAGAGAAGGGGGGGGGGATTAGGTCTATTTAAATATGTTTCTGTGTGGGCCTTGATTAATACACTATGCTAAAGGATCCTGTCAGGCCAGCCCATGTAGGCCACATTTCAAATGCAATACATTCCATCTTGTTCACAGACAGTCTGCATTGGCAGTGTTTTGAAATGCAGCTACAGACTTTGTGTTCCATTTATATGAGGCAAAACAAAAACAAAAAAAACCCCAAATAAAACATGTGTATGAAATTAAAGCAAAAGTTACTTTGTGTGCAAGAGAAATGTTGGTAGTTACAGAGCCATTACAGTTGAATTGCTGCCAAAGCGAGTTGTAGAATTCAGTAAACTTCTGTCCAGCAGATGAATTAGTTGAAAAGCAATAAAAGAACAGTGAAAGACTGCAGTGGTTCCTGCTTTACTGTCATTGTGTCTGACATTGCCAGATATTTTTGGGTGTCAGTGGTTTCAAGAAATTTGCCAGGATGAACATAGAATTCAGCACATGTTTTTTTGGCTGATCTGAGGTACTAAAGTTTCAGAAGCGAAGTACCACTAATATTATTATTTATTTATTTCAAATTTTTATCCCACCTTTATTACTTCATAAGTAATCCAAAGCGGTGAATACTCCCTCTTAATACCCCCTCCTCCAATTTTTCCTGCAACAACAAGGCAGAGTGACTGGCTCAAAGTCACCTAGCTGGTTTTCATGCCTAAGGTAGGATATAATTTGAATATATTTTTCAAACTATAGTATGGACAAACTATAGTATGGCAGTCTCCAACCTTTCTTGCTTCATGGACCAGTGGTGGTGGGTGGGTGGGAGATGATTTCATACGTGCAACCTAGCTCCTGTGCATGCACAAATGAAGCCTTGTGCGCTTGCCTGCCTTTTGTATGGCCCGGTTCCCAACAGGCTCAAAGGTCCATGGCTCGGGGATTGGGAATCCCTGACATGTCCCATATGAATTGAATCACTGAAAACAATAGGTTCTAACTATAGTAGCTAACTGATATTGCTAAGCTGGGATTTTATCATGGAATGCGTCCAAGGTATACTAAAGATAAGAGCCGCAGTAGCGGAGTGGTTAGAATGCAGTACTGCAGGCTACTTCTGCTGATCATCGGCTGCCAGCAGTTTGGCAGATTGAACCTCACCAGGCTCAATGTTGACTCAGCCTTCCATCCTTCCGAGGTCGGTAAAATGAGGACCCACAGGGGTGGGTTCTATTTACCTTTAGTACTAATTTGCATCGTGCCCACCCATGTGTGCTCGCTTTGCTCACACGTGCGCGCTTCTGCGCATGCACAGATCACTTATGATGACATCCGGGTCAGTGGGCGGAGCCTCCTACCAGTTTTACTACAGGTTCTATAGAACTGGTCAAAACTGGGTCCAACCCACCACTGGACCCAGATTTTGGGGGGCAATATGCTGACTCTGTAAAACGCTTAGGGAGGGCTGTAAAGCACTATGAAGCAATATATAAGTCTAAGTGCTACTGTTATTAAAATCATTGCATTGTAAACAACAAGGATGGCATGAAGAAATATGGCTAATAGAAGCTGAATGGGAAAGCTTTGTAATGAAGAGATGAAGTCAATTTTAAATTCAAACATAATTGATAAAGATGTTAATTCGATAGTGTGTAGTTTTATAGGAAGGGCCTGAAGTAGTTAATTTACTCTTGCAACAATGCTGTAGTGCTGTTCGAGGGTGCTAAAAGTGATAGCCCTGTGTGTGTGTGTTTGTCTCCTTCATGATATCATCCCAACCGCAAATGATAGCGAGAGATAGGCTGAGAAATAGCAAATGCCCCAAAGCTGAAAAGTCTTAAAAATACTGCATTTTGAATATCCTGCGGTCATTGAATGAAAGAGAGAAGTAGTGGAAAACAGTCTGGTTTTTTACTTGAACTTCCCAGGATAGATTTTTTTTTTTTTTGCTTCTGCTTTTGGTAGGGAAGTTACAATATGTGAATAATTGTCAGTTTCTGGGCCATCTGCTTCTAAAGCTACTGAAAAGATCAGGAAACTGGAGAAGCTCAATACACATTTAATTGATTCATCCTCTGTCTGCCTAGCCCCCTTCTGAAAAACCCACAGATTCTTGAGTATTTGAGACGAAGCCTCTGTGGGAGTTGTATGGATACCGGTACACTGAAAAGAAATCAGAGAAGGGAGGATATTCAGAAAGCTTTCATCTGATCCTGGTTGCTAGAGAAACCCCCTTCTTTTGTCTGCCTATGCCAAGAACAGCTGCCCTTTTCACAACACAGATCTTCTCAGGAGGGCGTAGAGCAAGCTGAATTAATTGAACATGAAATAAGTTGAAACAACAATCTAAAATAATTTATTACCTGGGTATTTGAGAGACTTTCATGGATATGGAGATTCAGTGGCAGGCCCTTTTTCCCCCTGGAAAGCCTTAAAACTATTCATGAGAATATAGTAACAGAGAGTAAACCTTGTTGGGCAAATAGATTTTGCATTTTTAAAGGCATTTTTGATCCATATGTTCATTTCTCTCTTGACATGAGCAATTGGAATTCTGTTTTACAATTCCTTTATTTTATCCTCAAACTTGTAAGCAAGAAAATATTTGCTTGATACCTTCCCCATTCTGAAATCACCAGATATGGAAGGGCAAGCCTGAAATTCTTTATATTAAGGAAGGCTTGTTTTAGGACAAGAGACCAATCAAATACCTTTTGGAGCAGGGCTGTCAAACTCATGGCCTGTGGGCCGGATGCGTCAGTCGCTGGCCACGCCCATGCCTGGTTTAGCGAAGGGGAAATTCACGATATGTCATGTGACGATGCTGTGATGATGCAAGTTTGACACCCCTGTTTTAGAGCATAGCCTAGTCAGCATTTATCTTTCTAAAAACATTGTTATATATTTGTTTTGGGTTACATTCTTAAAGCATTTAGTGAACAGGGACCTCCCCCTCTGTCAATTTTTTTAATTCTTGGACAACTGGATAATTCCTAGGAACATCTGCTGAGTTTTCTGTTCTCTTTCTAAAAACAGGACCCACACAGTACTTGAATATACATGCTTACTTAGAAACTTTATAAACTTATTTTCTTTGTGTAACTTGCATGTAGTGAATAATGGAAGCAGGCTAAATAGACATAAAGGTTGAAATGAGGGTTGGGTTCCCCATCTTTGGAGTTTTCTGAAAAAAAGGTTGGGCAGCCATATCTCAATTATGGTTTGATGTTTTTTCTAGTTGATCCTTTTGATCCACAGTTGATCCTTTTGATCCACAGTTCTATGTTAAATATTTAAGTAGAGGATTCAGACAGTAGCACACACATCTATTCCATTAGTTGCTTGAATAATGTAGATTATAGTGATTTTAAAAAAATAATTATTTGTGATAATTCAGTATTAGTATTGCAACTGTTGTTCCAGGGATATCCAAGGTGGTTAATTTCTGTCAAAAGTAGCATGAACATGCTCCATAAAACATATTAATAAATTTGTTTGGTGAAGACTGTTTCTGTCACCTCCAATTTAATGTCTATGATTAGAACTGATGATTTCCTAAATTAGACATTAACAATATGTGTGTGTGTGTGGCGTGCATGCGGGGGGGGGGGAAGATTCTCTGTGGTTTGATTTCTAAATTGCAAATAAGAATTCCATATGTTTCATCAATATGTTCATGTTATTCTCTGAACATCCAGTGCAGTGTTTCTATACTTTGTCAACTTCAAGAAGCTTAGACTTCAACTCCCAGAATTCCTCAGCCAGTTGGAGTTGAAGTCCAGGCACCTTAGAATTGCCAAAGTTGAGAAATATTACTCTATTGTTTTAACTTCTGAACAAGCAAACAAAAAACAAACAGAAACTTACTTCAGATAGATTTTTTTATCAATACAGGTGAAGGGTAATTAATCATGAATCTTAGTTCCTCATATATCTCACAGAGTCTTAGGTTACAGTATATGTTTATAACTATGGAGTGTTTAAATTTTACACTGAATCTCAACATTTTTATTAATTTAGGTGACTTTTGCTTTGTGCAAACATTTCCCCCCATTTTTGAATTTGGTGCTAAATATGGGACAATCCTTTGTCACACTTTCTTCCTCTTGGAAGTGACTATAGAATAAGGAAGATGCTTATTTACATGAAGGTGAGACATGCATAAATTAAAAACCAATGACTTATATGAAAATGTGCAAATCTGAATTGGCTCAAAAATGACTATTATTTCTCTAGGAGCTAACATCTTCTTTGGAGTGCTGAAAAATTGTAAATCAACTAACTGCACCAGCAGAAGCTAATGTTGGTTGAAAGTGTAGTTGGAGATAAATCTTTTCTTAATGTGGTATCCTGCAACACGTACATATTTGGAACTACAACTTTTTCTCAGAATTTGCATTGCCAGAAAAGAGAGAAATTGTATTATAAAATATTTAATGGGGCTTAGATTTTTAAAAAAACGGATTCAAAATTATGAGGTGTAAATTATTCTCAGTAAAGTTAGCATTTAAAATTACAGTCCACAGTTTTTCACAGTTTTATTGGTTACATTTAAATACCAGTTTTCCTCCAGAGTTCATAGTAATGCACTGAATACAGGTAGTCCTCGACTTACAACACATTGTTTAGTGACCATTCAAAGTTGCAAACAGCACTGAAAAAAGTGATTTATGACCGTTTTTCACAGTTGTGACCTTTAGAGCATCCCCATGATCATGTGATCAAAATTCAAATGCTTGGCAACTGGTTCATACTTATGACCATTGTTGTGTCCCAAGGTCATGTGATCACATTTTACGATCTTTTGACAAGCAAAGTCAGTGGGGCAGTCAGATTCACTTAACAACTGTGTTACTAATTTAACAGCAGCTGCAGTGATTCACTTAACACTTGTGGCAGGAAAGGTCATAAAATGGGGCAAAATGTCTCAATTAACAAATGTTTCACTTAACAACAGAAATTTTGGGCTCAATTGTGATTGTACGTCGAGGACTACCAGTACTCTCTTTTCCACTTTTTAACTCTCACAACTTTGTGGAGTGAGTTAAATTGAGAGAAGTTGGCTCAAATCTCGCAAAGAATTTCATGGCTCAAATGTCCATTTAAAATAGTTGGATATTGTTGCTTTTGCTGCCCCCTTTTTTTTTTTACTGGTTTAAAAATATATAATATTTAAATCAGAGGTATCTTCCTACAAGGCTGCTAAATAGTTTTGTAGGGCAGTTTGAATCTTTTATGTTCCATCCTGGCTTGGTTTCCTCTTTTCTTCTTCTTCTTTGTGACTAGCCCTGTGACTCTATTGGCTTCCTCATTTGTCTCCCTGCATTTATGTGTGCTCACAGCTGAGTTCTTTTTGGATTCCGAACTGGCACCTCCTTGCCGCAGAGCCCTACATAGTGTTAGGGGACTGAAACATTGCTTGATGTTTCAACAGTAAAAGTGTGTGCGCTTTACACAGAGAGGATCTGCTTTTGTCTGCAATTGCCTAGAGACTTGCAAGCCAGTCTGGAGGAAAAAGAGGAAATAAGCTGCTACTCCAGCCAGAGAATGATTTTGCTCTGGAAGAAAGAGTTCTCTGCATTGTTGTTTTGTCTGTGGAGATTCTCAATCATCCAGGTCATGGTTGTCCCAAAGGTGCTTTTTTTCAAGGGGCAACTGACAGTGGTGAAATCCAATTTTTTTAAACTACCGGTTCTGTGGGTGTGGCTTGGTGGGCATGGCAAGGGAAGGATACTGCAAAATCCCCAATCCCTCCCCATTCCGGGGGAAGGATATTGCAAAATCTCCATTCCCACCGCATTCTGGGGCCAGCCAGAGGTGGTTCTCCAAACTACTCAAAATTTCTGCTACCGGTTCTCCAGAACCTGTCAGAACCGGCTGGATTTCACCCCTGGCAACCGGGCTTTCTGGTTTTCCTTTGAAGATGTTTCACTTCTCATTCAAGAAGCTTCTTCAGCTCTGACCAGATGATGGGGAATGGAAGGATTTATACTCCTTGCTGACAGCTGATCATTTGCATTATTTTAGTGGGTCATTAAGGTCACCTGGAGGGTTTATCTGTGTCATCAGGGTCGCTTGAGTGGTTCAAATTGGTGTGGAGCCTTCTTGGAACTGTTGAAAGGACTGTGTTGTAGTAGTTGTTTTTTAAAAAAAGATGAGAATGTAGTAATTGGTGTGCTGGATTATACCAGAAGTCTGTTTATTTCAGTCCACTTTGGCCGTCAAATGCTTCTCAGGAAGCCCCTTCAGACAGAATGCTATTGCTCCTGCCTATTGTTCTCTGCAGCAGATGATGATGATGATGATGATGATGATGATGATGATGATTATTTTGATTTATATGCCGCCCTTCTCCGGAGACTCAGGGCGCCTTACAATGCGTTAAGCAATAGCCTTCATACTTTTGTATATTTATACAAAGTCATCTTATTGTCCCCACAATCTGGGTCCTCATTTTACCTACCTTAGAAAGGATGGAAGGCTGAGTCAACCTTGAGCCTGGTGAGATTTGAACTTACAGTAATTGCAGAAACTGGTGTTAATCACAATGCTATCAGTCTGCTGAGCCACCAGGCCCTATTTATTTATGTATTAGATTTTTATCCCACCTTTATTAGTTTATAAGTAACTCAGGGCAATAAACAAACATCATATTCCTTTCTTCTCCTATTTCCCCACAACAACACCCTTGTGAGATGAGTTGGGCTGAGAGAGAGTGACTGGTCCAAGGTCACCCAGCCAGCTTTCATGCCATAGGCCGGGCTAGCATTCCTGTTAACCCACTAACTCCCTCTGGTTGTGAAGATTACATTCACATCTATTATAACTAGTAGCCAATGATAGTGTTATCTTTCCTCTAAGTTATATTTTCTGACTGCAACTAATCATGTCCACTGATCTATCATTCCTTGTTGCTTGGTACATTATGACTCACATACTGTGGGCTTTTCCTAAGTTAACTTTTGGCCCTTCATTTGGAAGAAAACGGCTTCCTTTGTTTTAACGTTGTCTGTGTAATATATCTGGAAATGAACCCATAAGCTGGGCTCAGCAGAAATTCTTTGATTGTTTCCAGAGAAGCTTGGATGGAAACTGCCAATTCTGCCTCCCTTCATTGCCTTTTAATGGCTATATTCTTCAAAACGCTGATCTTTTCTCACTTGCAGTTTAGAAATTGCTGCTAAGAAAGGGACTTGAATACTGAGCACTTGAAGAAAAATATATTATATTGTTGTTTTTATATCCCTTGGATGACCTACTCTGCAACCCGTTCTTGTTTTAACTTTTCATTGGCCTAGTTTTATATAAAGTAGTAGATGCATCACTGCATCGATGATGGTTATTACACACTGGATATTTTCAAGTGGAAATCTCTTGGAAATCATGTCAAATGCCCAAAATACATTAGGGAGCTTTGGAGATAAAAGCTGAATTGCAAAGTTAGAGGAAAAGGGCTGTTAGCAATCCTCATTTTTTTACTCTTGTTGGTTAAAGCCAGATCTTTCAAAAGAGCTGCTATGTGTGGGGATACTGTAGGCATGCTTGGAAGTGGGTATTATTTTTCAAAGCTTTTTCAACAAATTGGATCCCACTGGATTTTTGGAGGGGAAATATGGTAACTTCCCCTATCATTTTTCATTTGGCTGCTGGCAGGAACACAAGGAGTGATTGTCAGATGAATCACAGTCTGCCAAATACATATAACTATATGTGGAAGTTTGCAAGTTAAGAAAAAGGGAGTGGAGTTTGCATTAAATGGTTGCCATGTATAATGCTGCTGTTTAGGTATGTACCCTCCCTAATGGCCTATGGACATTCCACGATCACTGCATTCAACTGTATTTGATTTCCTGCATCTAGCTACTTTTGGTTCCTCTCCTTAAAGTTTTTCCTCCATCATTAAAAAAAATCTGCAAATTTTTCATCCTCAGGTGGTATTTTAGCTAAGTGAAACCCTACTCTTACTTGCAATTTAAAGTAGTTTCAAAATGCCCCATGAACTCTGGGGTTTCCATTTGATCGTAAGATGCTATCTTTATCTAGATCTCCCTCCAGATTTTAACTAGCCTTCTCTTACCTTCAATTGGAGTTTTAGATTAAAATATCAATAGCACTTAGATTTATATACTGCTTCACAGTGCTTTACAATTTTCTCTAAGCGGTTTACAGCATCAGCATATTGCCCCCCATCAATTTGGGTCCTCATTTTACTGACCTTGGAAGGATGGAAGGCTGAGTCAACCTTGAGCCTGGCCAAATTGCAGGCAGCCGGCAGTCAGCAGAAATAGCCTGCAGTACTGCATTCTAACCATTGCGCCACCACAGGAAAAAGTAGTTTTTCCCACTTCAAATTCACACAACAGCTACTCATTATGTATTTATATCTATGGAGTTTTGCAGGTTCTTGTGGGAAGCTTAGTCAGGTAGTCAGCCTACTTCTGGATGTTATCCCTTTGAGCCTATTTCATCCAGCCTACTTCTGGATGTCAGCCCTTTGAGGCAGACCAGATCAAGGATCAGATTAAAAAATACATAAATACTGGAACTCTTATATGACTGAGACCAGCTGGATAAGAGAATCTCAGAAGCTTGAGTGTGTTTTCCTTCCTTCCTTCTTATATTCAAGACATTAAGTTAGAGCTGGTCTGAGTTTCTTTCTAATATATTCTTTCTGTTCTGGGTTTATATCATGTTTTGCTAACTACCATCATATCGTTTCTCCAAGGGCACCTCTTTAGTTTTATCAATTTACAAGAGGTGTAGTCATTAACTAGCATCCTTTGCTGCCTCCACCTTTCTCTTTCTGTGGGATCTAGAATATTTAGCTGTCTCTATGCCCTGTCATTTTCCTCAAGCCATCTCTTTTTCTCTAGTACAGTGATGGGGAATCTCTTTGACACTAAGTGCCAAAAAGGGAGTGTGTGCACACGCGTCTGGGTTGCAACCACGAAGAAGAGCTGCCCAGGGCGCATGCGTGCCCCCGAAAATGAACTTCTGGTTTCAACTACTGAACTTCCGGTTTCAGCCAGCTGCTCTTACGGGTTTCTGGCGTGCATGCTCATGCAAGAAAACAGAAGACCAGCTAGAAGATTTTCTAGTTTCCCGCACTGCCACATGCAAAAAGGCCAGCTGATTATTGCGTGTGCATGCGCACCAGAAACCTGGAAGAGGAACGTCCCGACGCCACACATGTCAGGCGACATGGCTCCACATGCCACTTTGGGCCCGCGTGCTATAGGTTCGCCATCACAGCTCTAGTGGCTCACAACACTCAATAGTAGTTCTCCACTATGGTGTGCCAGAAAAGTGATAGCTTTACAAAGTCATGAGGTCCAGAAGGGGAGGGAGAGGAGTGGGGTGTCTTGGCACACTCAACAATAAAGATCTTCATACAATTGAGGGGACCCTATATGACTAGTGCCAATTTTCATACTGAAGTTTTGACCTGACAAGTGAATATCTGGTTTTGGATCTATTCAGCAGCATTTACACTAACAAATACTATAATGAGATTACTTTTCCTGTAGTCTTTTCGATAAGTAGTTATAGTACACATACACAAAATCAGTAAACCAGGTTCATTACAAAGTAAGGGAAAGGGGGAAAAAAAGCATTCTTCCAATACTCCTTCTGGGGAGGATGGGTGAAGAGATGAATGTTCAAAAAGTGCCTTCTGAATTTCAAGGAAAGAGTGTTCTGGATTGCAGGTGTCCCCACAGAGGAAGTATCAGCCCCATTAAATCAGCCCAAGAAATGAACTTCATAGAAATGTTAAAATGACTTTTGTTGAGGTTGGCCGTAAAAGCTTGCAAGTCTATGTTATATAGGTAGTCTTCAACTTAATGACTTTGCTATTCAAAAGGTTGCAAAAGGAGATCGTGTGACCCCAGGACAGTGCAACCATCATAAATGTAAGTCAGTTGTTCCAGCATCCAAATGTAAATCACGTAACCATGGGGATGCTGCAACAGTCTTAAGTGAGAAAAATGGTCATAAGTCCCTTTTTTCAGTGCTGTTGTAACTTCGAACGGTCACACATTGTTGTAAGTCAAGGACTACCTGTATCTTCTCCTCAGTGAATTAGGGAGTGGGTCTGCATTATCAACTTCCAAATGTTGTCTGGACATTGTGGACTTAACAAAAACGTTTTATCCCTTGTTGCAGGGATGGGCTGCTGGGGATTCTCAGGGGTTCAGGAGAACCTCTAGCTAAGATTCTGTGCAGTTCAGAGAACCCCCAAATCCCACTCCTGGCTGGCCCCACCCACCCAGCCCCAGCCCTCCCAGGAGTCCCCACGCAGCCCATTTTGGATGCAGGTAAGGGCAGGGCGTGTGTGGAGGCTCAGGGAGGGCGAAAAACGGGCCTACCGGAAGCTCAGGAAGCCTCTGGAGCCTGGGGAGGCTGTTTTCACCCTCCTGGAGGGTCGAAGAAAGCCTCTGGAGCCCAGGGAGGGCAAAAAGACCCCCTCTCTGCCGTGGTGCAGGAGGCTGACTAGGCCATGCCCACCACGCCCACGCCCACCCAGCAACTGGGCAGAGAACCCCTTGCTAAAAATTTTGAAGCCCACCCCTGCCTTACTGCCTTGGCAATGAGTTTGTGTATCTCTGTCAAGGTCATCCCCCTTACTCTCAACAGAAGGCCTGCCTGTGAACAGTTCCTAAATACATTCAGCAGTTCTTGGTGCATGTAGCCCTTCCTGATGATCACAATAAGAACAAGGAATAAAGACAAAGTTGATCTGATGATCTCAAGTTGCTTAGGACCTAGTATATCATTGGTTGCCAGTTGGTTTCTTGGTACAATTTAAGATTCTAGTTTTAATCTCTAAAACTCTTTATCGTTTGCCACCAGGATTGCCAACTTCAACAAGTGCTGACCTGACCAATTAGATCAACAGAGGGAAACAGTTTCTAATCCCACATTATAGGAGGTGCAGGGGTGCTGAAATGAGAAGTCACTGCTTTTCTGTGGCAGTGTCAACACTGTGGAATGGTTTCCTGGTAGAGATCAGGTTCGCCCCTTCTGTGTTCATGTTTCAGAAGCTTTTAAAGATAGAATTGCTCCAAAGAGCCTTTTTCTGATTTTATCATGCCATTTTTATTTTCTGTTTTCATTATGGTTGATGTTTGGCTAATATTTCACTACTTCTTTTTATGGGGTTGTGCAATAGATGTTTCACTTGGTTTTTATAACCTATATAAGCTACTCAAAGTCTGGATTGTAGCAAAGTAGAAATAAAGTAAATAAGTAAATTATCATAAATAAACCTTGCCGAGTTTATGGGATTGTATTGTATGCATTGATGATGTATAATGAAATGAAATGATTGAATTAGTGAAACTAATTAAATAAAAACATTTATTAATGGGGTAATTTAGTAAAAACATTTAGCCTTGAATTATAAGATCAGTTTTATGAGATTTGGTTAAATCATATTTTTATTTGTTCCTTTTAATTTATAATTGACACACAGCTGGCAGACACCACTGATCTGCAGTATTGAGGGGCAAAGGGCGGAATGTTAGTATAGCAATAGCAATAGCACTTAGATTTACATACCGCTTTACAGGGATTTACAGCCCTTTCTAAGCGGTTTACAGAGTCAGTCTATTGCCCCCAACAATCTGGGTCCTCATTTTACCCGCCTTGGAAGAATGGAAGGCTGAGTCAACCTTGAGCCTAGTGAGATTTGAACTGCCAAATTGCAGGTAGCCGGCAGGCAGCTGAAGTAGCCTGCAGTACTGCACTCTAACCATTGCGCCACTGTGGTTCATTATTAGTATGTTAGATTTCTAACAACAAATGCATTAATTGTAGAACTTTTATTAGTAGCGATAAAAAAAAAGAGTGAATGAGGCTGATGAAATTGAGCATGTTGATTTGAGACGCAGGCTACTAATTTTATACATTAACTGTAATACATTTGCACATATATTGTTTTATGATTTCTGTGGTATATACTTTTTCCAAGAACAGCCTATGATCCTAACTCATTACAACTGTCAAATGGATCCCCAAGAGGATTTATAACTCAGTGATGCAATGTGTTTCTTTGAAGTATTTTACTTGAGATGGTTCAACAAATAGCAATAACACTTAGACTTATATACTGCTTCATAGTACTTTACAGCACTCTCTAAGCAGTTTACAGAGTCAGCATATTGCTCCCCAAATATTTGAGTCCTCATTTTACCAACCTTGGAAGGATAGAACGCTGAGTGAACCTTAAGTTGGTCAGGATTGAACTGCTGGCATTTGGCAGAATTAGCCTGCAATACTGCATTCTAATCACTGTGCCACCTAGGTTTAGGACTTTATAGCTCACGACCAGCACTTTGAATCACACCTGGGAGCCTACTGGGAGCCAGTGCATCTTGCTGAATAGTAGCATTATATTGGCATAAACAGAAATGCAAAAAGTCCCTGCAGGACTGAATTTTGGACCAGCTGTAGCTTCCTGGTGCTCTTGAAGGGCAGCTCCATATAGATTATTGCAATAATCCAAATGGGAGGTGATTCAGACATATTTATTGTGTAAGTTGCCACTACTGAGTATCCTTGCCTAGTCCCTACTTAATTTCAGAAGGAGATCTGAAATTTTGGGCAGATTGATGTGTCATGTATGGGGCCAAATATGAAGAAAGATCTCTAAGCTGTGAAATGTTTGCCTGACATTTATTACACTATAACTCTAGATCAGGGGTCAAACTCATGGTGTCATGGCGTTGTCACGTGACGTATTGGTACTTTCCCCAACTTTGCTAAACTGGGTGTGGATGTGGCCAGCACATGACACATCCGGCCCGCGGACCAGGAATTTGACAGCCTTGCTCTAGATGAAGTAACTTCATATGCTGGTATAAGATGGTCTTCTCCAACCTATTATGATGTTGGATGGTACTTCTAAGAATTTCTAGCTCAGGTAGGAAATTAAAGTCCATATTTGGAGACTCCTGCGAGTCCCTTGGACTTCAAGGTGATCAAACTGGTCAGTCCTAGAGGAGATCAACCCTGACTGCTCTTTAGAAGGCCAGGTCCTGAAGATGAAACTCAAATACTTTGGCCACCTAATGAGAAGGAAGGACTCACTGGAGAAGAGCCTAATGCTGGGAAAGATTGAGGGCAAAAGAAGAAGAGGACGGCAGAGAACGAGATGGCTGGATGGAGTCACTGAAGCAGTAGGCATGAGCTTAAATGGACAGAGGATGGTAGAGGACCGGAAGGCCTGGAGGAAACTTCTCCATGGGGTCGCAATGGGTCAGACACAACTCCACAACTAAACAACAACAAAACAAATTTGGAGGACATAAACAGAGAGAGTAGGTTGATATAAGAAACAGAGAAAGTTTGTTGTAAGCAAAAGACAGATCCACCATGAAGCAAACACAGTGATATTTTTTCAAACTGCAATAACCCTAGTGGGCATCCACCCTATCAGTATGTGTTTTTGTTTTTGTTTTGCTTTGGATTTATGTTTGTTCTTTTTTTACTACCTTGATCTCTTCATTTGTGTACCTAGTGGCTAACTTTTCCACTAGGAGCTTTCTAAAAGCCAGAACAATCTCTTTCCTGCTCTTCATTTATAAAGTGATGAATTAATATCTAAACATTGCAAATCTGTGATCTTAAGTATGTGAGCAGGTTTTTGCTCATTGGGAAGTAATATAGTGCTCCTGTAGTAGTTAGAGGCCAATTATTTGTAGAAACTAAGATTATTTTCCCCCTTTGTGGCTTTGATTGCTTGGCTTCCAGGAATCAATCCCATGTTAAGAGTTTTGCAGCTTCTTCTCATCATGTAAGAGGATTAGAAGGGGGATTGAGAAAGGGGAAGTTGCGGGTGTGTCAAAGCAACCACAGAAAAATGTCAAAGGAAGCAGTTCTTTCCTCTTGATGCACAAGATGATATATCATGTAAGATGACTTGATTTGCTAAAGAGGGTGTACCACAGTGACAAATACTGTATTATTGGATTCAGCTAGTTCCTGATGCACATCAGCCTGTGAAAGAACATTATCTCACTATGTCCTATGAAAAACTGCCTTGGTTGCATGTTACTACTTTGTATCCTGAAATGTTTGGTTCTAAATATATGGGAGAGAATAGAGCAGAAATGAGATGAGAGAAAGGAGGAAAGGAGGTATTCCCAGTTCACCTAAGCTTGAAGGAGCATGGTGGTTCATGTGGTTAGGGCACAAGCCCATGTTTGTGACTCTCCAGCTCCTTGACGGGGTCATTAATGAGCCCCCCTGAGTGTCCCCCGGGAAACGGCAACATCACTGGCTAATCCGTTCAACCTGAAAGTGCCTTAAAATGTGTCTCCAATAGGAACAGGAACCTAAGCTTGAGATTCGACCTGCTGACTATTTCAGGTTAACTTTTAAACTTGAGTCAAAGTATAGAGACCTGGAAAATATGAACAGTAATATTGATATAAAGGTTTAGTTGCTGTTAACACAAGTTGCAAGACGTTAGCACCTCTGTATGGGAAGCTGCTAGACCCAGCACAGCCTGTGCAACATGCATGGCTATTTGATGAAGCAAAATTGAAGCAGGGGTCTTGAAACTTTCAGCACTTGGGACCTGTAAGTGTGTTCTTCCCCTCCAGCACCCTGATCTAAGTGGAAACATAGAAAATTGCTTTCCATACAATGCCTGCAAATTACATAATTTATCTCTTCCACATCTGCTATCCATGAATGCAATAAAGGCAGAGATGAAAAGCCACTCAGTAGCCATTTCACAGAGGCTGAAGGCTCTTCTGCATAGCAGCATTAAAGAGCTTTTATCTAGAGTGGTAGCCAGCGCTAAGAGATGTTGGCTAACCACACTCTGCTGGGAAGCAGAATAAAGGCTCTTTATAAATATTCCTTATTTAAAGTTTTTTCTCCCTTTAAATTTTTTTTTTACGATTATAATTTAATTTATAAATTATACAGTATCTGGAAGCAGAATGCAGTAGTGCAGACAGCTGTGTGAACTCCTAGAGTCGTGCACGTCATACCTCTGCTCCATGAATCACATTTGTTGCCCGTTTGCTTCCAGGTTGAGTTGAAAGTGCTGATTTTAATCTTTAAAGCCTTTCATGGCATGAAACCAACTAATCCTGCAGAGTAGGCATCATTGGCCAAGAAACTTCATTTGATGGGTCCCAAGAGATATACCTTCTTTGTGCATCTTTATGGAACATTCTTCCCTCCAAAATTAGACTAGCTCCATCCCTTTTGGTATTCTGAAAAGCCCTCAGATCTTGGCTATGTTGTCAAGCCTGAGGTTCCCAGATGAAAAGGGACCAGCTCAGATGGCACCATTGTTGAGGTGATCATTTTTATCCTCCTCCTCCTAGGGCCGTGATGACGAACCTATGGCATGCGTGCCACAGGTGGCACGTGTAGCCATATCAGTGGGCATGCCAGTTCAGCTCTGATGTGCATGCACGTGCTGGCCAGCTGATTTTTAGGCCTCCTGGGCCCACCAGAAGTAGGGAAACAGGCTGTTTCCTGCCTCTGGAGGGCCTGGAGATGGGGTGGGGAAAGCCCGTTTTCTTTCTCACCTGGCTTCAGATCCTCTCTATGCATCTGGGAAGGGCGAAAACAGCCTTTCCCACTCCCTCGGAGGCCCTCAGGAGGCCTGAAACGGCCCATTTCCCAACTCCCATGGGACAGGAAGTGAGGTTTTTTGCTGTCCCCAGCCTCCAGAGATTCCTAGAGAGGGTCTGGAGGCTGGGGACAGCAAAAAACCTCACTTCCTGTCCCACCGGGAGTTGGGAAATGGGCCGTTTCAGGCCTCATGAGGGCCTCCGAGGGAGTGGGAAAGGCTATTTTCGCTCTTCCAAGATGCATAGAGAGGATCTGGAGCTAGGTGAGAAAGAAAAACAGGCCTACCGGGCCATCGCATGCCAGGAACGGAGAGAGGGCATTGCACGCGCACACGTAGACAGGGCGCATAGAATTATGGGTGTGGGCATGTGCACACGTGAACCTCCCCCGCCCACCCTCTCCTGGCACGCGATGGTGAAAAGGTTAGCCATCACTGTTGTAGGGTTTATATTTTCACTTTTATGGTATTTATTAATAAAGTTCCATATATTGTAAATTTTTTGTTTTAATTATTGTTCATATTGCTTCTTTTTCACCAGCCAGAGTTGACTATAGTGAGATGAGCAGCTATATAAATTTGATTGATATATAAATAAATAATTGCAATAATAAAAACTAATACAGACTAAAAAAAAATCCCTCCATAACTTTGGAGGAAAGAAAGAAAAAAAGAAAAAGGAAGGAAAGAAAGAAACTAGATAGATAGATAGATAGATAGATAGATAGATAGATAGTAAAAAATGCTAAGGAAAACATGTAGAGAATACAAAGAATTGAGAGAATAGTACTACTATATTAAAGAAAAGAAATACCAACAAGTTACTTCCAACTTTCATCACAATTATAAACAATTTTAGTAACTTTTCACCTCCTCTTAATTAACAACCAATGATTTCTTCAAGCTATGTATAATCAGTTATGTATAAACATATCCCCAAAGTACTGTCATTTTAGTCTTAGTGTAAGCAAAAGTCCGTTAAGGATTGTCAGAAATGGCAAATATCTATTTTAATCTTAACCAAACAAACCAACTTTATATTCCTTCCTTTTACTTCTGACAGCCTTAATTTTTTGTCTGTTCAAGTAATGTCCTAGAACTTGATTTCTTTTCATTTCTTTTTTTAATCTCTTCTCACAAGATTAACCAAACTTTACCAATGTCTAGTGTAAGTTTAATGTAAACAATTATTCAGATCCATCTCTTGGTTTATTATTTGTAATTCCTTTTGATTTTTAAAGTATCAACCAATTTCTTTTGTATAAATAAACAACTTTTATATAAATAAAACAACTTTTTTCATGTCATTCTTGTAGCCTATCATCCACTTTCAGTCACAGCTCGTCTGTTTTCCTGGTTAACATTTATTCCTCTTCTACCATTTCTTCTAATACATCATTTGAATACAGTATATCCATAGAAGCTAATATTGCTATTGACATAGTTGATAATAATTTCTGATTCTATTTTTCAAAGGTATACTTCAGTATTTCCAATGATGTGGTATTTTGTGTAATTCTGTAGCTGTTAATCAGATTTATGTATTCTTTTCCTTTAGTTAAAAATAAATTAGGCTGGGCTGGGTAGTTACAGAAATTGATCAAATCTGTAGTTCCCTCTAGTGTCCAATTTTTAAACTTGTTTATCTCTTTTATGTCTTAGAAAAAAGGCAAAGCAAGTCAACTTTCCCATAGAAAGATTCTTTATGACCAATTCCAAAAGCTTCTTTCAAATTCTTTCTCCTTCTCTCTCCCCCTCCCTCTCTCTCTCTCTTATAAAGTGCCCACCTCCCTCACAGAGAATCTTAATTTATCTGAACTGCCAACCTGTTTATAACTTTTTATAATTAAAAAACGTTTCCATTAGTTTTTTTTTCTATTTCATTTTTTTTACGTACTTCAGCTCGTAATTACATTTTTCTTTCATTAAGGATTGAAGGCAGATTTACCCAGTGTTTTCAAATTTGTTGATCCAAAGGTTCTAATAACTGAAAAATATTTATTTTTTTATTTTTATTTTATTTATTTCGTCAAGCATGTATTTTATGACAGATACAAGTGTAAACATTATAAATACATGAAAAAAATACGAATAAAAAAACCATTAGGACAGGGACGGTAAGCACGCTGGTGCACTTATGCTTATATGCGCTTATAGCTAATAAACATTTTCCAAATGTGTTTAGAAACGAAAGTATGTGAACTCAGTATCCTTTTAAAGGGGCCGACTCCAGTTTAGCAAATGATGAGGCTGTTCCTCATCTCCAGTGCTCAAAATCTGCTGGAGACCACAGTTTTATTGGTCTCCTTGCAAGGAGTAACTTGTGGGTGGTATCCCATCCTCTCCTTACCCAGAGAGAGGTTTAAAGAACCTGTTTACTCACTGGCTCTTTATTGTTGACCCTTCTTTTTTGTGGAGCTGTTTTCACTCTGCCATTTCTTCCTCTGGAAGAGTGTTTTTCCATTGTTTTCTTCTTCAACATGATAATGATTGTGATTTATTTTATAGAATTCTAGAAAAATATTGGAAGCCCTGTAAACACAGATGGCTTGATTGCATGGCTTTTATTAATTTTTAATTTAATTTAATTTAATTTCCAATTTATATACCGCCCTTCTCCCTGAGGACTCAGGGCGGTGTATAGCCAAGATAAAAAACATAGAATACAAATATTAAAACATTTAAAAATATATATAAATTTGGGCCGAAAGTTAAGAATCACAAACTAATTAAAAGAATTTAAAAAATTCTTCTAAGCCAACCCGGCTTGTTGGAAAAGATGGGTTTTCAGGGAACGACGGAAGGCATTGAGGTCATGGATTCTTCTTATCTCCGGGGGCAACTGATTCCAGAGGGTAGGAGCCCCCACAGAGAAGGCCCTCCCCCTGGGGGCCACCAGCCTACATTGTTTGGCTGATGGCACCCTGAGGAGGCCCTCTCTTGGGAGCGCACGGGTCGATGGGAGGTCGTCGGTAGCAGCAGGCGGTCTCGGAGATAGATAGGCCCTATGCCATGGAGCGCTTTAAAGGTGATAACCAACACCTTGAAGCGCACCCGGAAGACCACCAGGAGCCAGTGCAGCTCGCGCAGGAGTGGTGTTACATGGGAGCGCCATGTTGCTCCCATCACTACCCGCGCTGCTGCATTCTGGACCAGCTGGAGCCTCTGGGTGCCCTTCAAGGGGAGCCCCATGTAGAAAGCGTTGCAGTAGTCAAGGCGAGAGGTGACGAGGGCGTGAGTGACTGTGCACAAGGAATCCCGATCAAGAAAGGGCCGCAACTGGCGAATCAGGCGAACCTGATAAAAGGTCCCCCTGGTAACAGCCGTCAGATGTTCCTCCAAAGACAGCTGCCTATCCAGGAGGACTCCCAGATTGCGAGCCCTTTCAGTGGGGGCCAAAGACTCGCCCCCAATAGTCAGCGATGGAGTCAACTGACTATATCAGGATGCCGGGAGCCACAGCCACTCAGTCTTGGAAGGGTTGAGCTTGAGCCTGTTCCTCCCCATCCAGATCCGCACAGCCTCCAGGCACTGGGACATCACTTCAAGGGCATCGTTGGGGTGGCCTGGGGTGGAGATGTACAGCTGGGTGTCATCAGCATACTGGTGGTATCTCACCCCAAAGCCACGGATGATCTCGCCCAGCGGCTTCACATAAATGTTGAACAGAAGGGGCGAGAGGACCGATCCCTGTGGCACTCCACAGATGAGAGGCCTCGAGGTCGACCTCTGCCCCCCTGCCAACACAAACTGCGACCGGTCGGAGAGAAAGGAGGAGAACCACCGCAACACGGTGCCTCCCACCCCCAACTCTTCCAGCCGGTGCAGCATGATACCATGGTCGATGGTATCAAAAGCCGCTGAGAGATCTAATAGGACCAGAACAGAGGAATAACCCCTGTCCCGAGCCCTCCAGAGATCATCCACCAACGTGACCAATACCGTTTCCGTGCTGTGCCCAGACCTGAAACCCGACTGGAACGGATCTAGATAGGATGTTTCCTCCAGGAATTGTGGAAACTGTTGCGCAACCACACTCTCAACAACCTTCGCAATGAAGCGAAGGTTGGAGACAGGACGATAGTTGGCCAATATTGCTGGATCCAGGGACGGCTTCTTGAAGAGAGGCCTCACCACTGCCTCTTTCAAGGCGGCAGGGAAGTGACCCACACTCAACGAAGCATTAATGACGCCCTGGAGCCAGCCTCGTGTAACCTCCCGGGAAGCCAGTACCAACCAGGAGGGACACGGGTCCAGTAAACATGTGGCTGCACTAAGTCTCCCCAAAGTCCTGTCCACATCATCGGGAGTCACAGCATCAAACTCCTCCCAGATAATATTCTCAAGACTGTTCCTCGTCACTCTACCCTGATCTACCCAGTCAGAGTCCAGATCCCCCCGGATCTGAGCGATTTTGTCATACAGGTATTGTCCGAAATCCTCCGCCCTGCCTTCTAAGGGATCCTCCCGCACTCCCAGATGGAGCAGGGTGCGGGTCACCCTAAACAGGGCGGCCGGACGATTCCCTGATGACGCAATAGAGGCGGAAAAGTAGTTAGACTTTGTGTCTTTATCGCCACTAGGTAGGCCTTAATATGCGACCTTACCAGTGTTCGATCAGATTCAGCGAGACTGGCCCTCCAACCGCTCTCCAGGAGTCTTTTCCGGCGCTTCATTTCCCTCAGCTCCTCAGTAAACCAAGGAGCCGCACGGGATCGGCATCGGGTCAGAGGCCGCAAAGGCACAACTCGGTCCAAGGCCCCACCAGCCGCCCGATCCCAGGCGGCTACCAGGTCCTCGGCCGAGTCATGTGCTAGATCCTCAGGAAATGGCCCAAGCTCCGTCTGGAACCTATCAGGATCCATCAGGTGCCTGGGGCAGATCCATCTAATTGGGTCCGCCTCCCTGCGGCGAGGGGTCGCGGTTCGAAGATCTAGGCGAAGGAGTGAGTGGTCAGTCCATGACAAGGGTTCCATGTCTATATCCCCTATAACAAGACCACTCAACCACTGGCCAGAGACAAAAATCAGATCCAGAGTGTGACCTCCCCTGTGAGTAGGGCCATGAACTAACTGGGTCAGGTCCATGGCCGTCATGGAAGCCATGAACTCCCGAGCCACCTCAGACGTTTCACCAATGGATGGCAAGTTGAAATCACCCATGACTAAAAGCCTGGGTGTATCTACTGCCACCGTGGCTATCATGTCGAGTAGCTCAGGTAGGGCTGTTGCCACGCGGCAGGGAGCCAGGTACGTAAGCAACAAGCCCATCTGAACCCCACGGCCCCACCTCACAAGGAGGGACTCACATCCGGCTATCTGAGGCACAGTGGTCTCCCTCGGACCCAGATCCTCATTAATAATAACTGCCACCCCCCTCCCCTCCCCTGGGCCCTCGGCTGATGGAATGCTCTGAAGCCTGGTGGGCACATTTCAACCAGAGGGACGCCACCCTCCGGGCCCAACCAGGTCTCCGTAATACCCGCCAGGTCCGCTCCTCCCTCTTGTATAAGATCGTGAATGAGGGGGGCCTTATTGACCATGGACCTGGCATTGCACAGCATCAGCCGAAGGCCCAGCTCCTGAGTATCTAAGCCACCTAGTATCCGAGCAGAGCCTTGGGGACCGGGGCAAGCAATTGCTCTCAAACAGCAAGTGCGAGCCCCCAACACCTGATGTGGTCCCCTGCTCCCGCCATATCTGCCCCTCCCATTCACCGTGCCGATGGTACAGCCCTCATAGATATCGCCCCCCCCATCCCTTCTCCAATCCCTCGTCCGGTGCCTCCCGGATCATTACCCTGTGCCGGGCACAGCTCTGACCCTGGTGGATTTCCCCCCCCCATCCGCCATAGTCGTCTTCCCAGTATCTTTAAAAGAATAATTACAACCCCCTCCCCCAGAACCCCTTAAAATCTTTAAAAAATTCCCTAAAAAGCCCCATACATTCTTCCTTGCTCCATGCCATCTCTCCGGACTCCAAAGTCCGTCATCGAGATAGGCCCTCGATAATGTGGGGGGCCAAACCTGCGAGAGGGGAGAATCTCGCAGGGCGAGGAGTTCTGACACCGAATACATATAGCCATCAGAGGAAACAGTCCAAGGGTGGGGGACCGCTGATGTTACAAGTGTAGGGAAAATTCCAGTCCATGGTCAGGCTGCCAACTCCACTGTCCTCTCACGACAGTGGCTAAGGAGGTGCATATCATTCGGCCCCGAAAGTTTCCAGGGCGGCCGTCTCTCACCAGGCTAATCCATGGAGACTTTGATAGAAAACTCAAGGGTGAGGATAGCCATGTTCCGCCTCCTCAGGCCTCATGTCCATAGAACCAGTATCCCTCCTGGGATTAGCAGCATCAGGGAATCCAATATCCAGCTCAAAGGAGGTTTAAGTTCGTAAATGTTCGTCAAAGAAGTTCTACATGGTAGGGAATCCAGACAGGCCAGATGGAAATGGGGAAAAATTAGTAGTAGTTCAGCAGGCCAAGATGGATGGGAAGCTATGATCGTAATAGGCCAAAAGGCCAAACTCAGTCCGAAGGAAGGAGGAGGGGGGGTTCAAACCGCATAGGTTTGTAGTCATTTTCCGGCCCCAATAACCCTCAACCTTCCATTCTAGTGGGTGAAGCTCCCCTATTTCGTCCCCCCCATCCAGCTCACCCTGGGGGGGGTCTCTGGGTCTCCCTGGAGGTAACCCTTCCCTCAAGGGTCATATACTCCCCAGTCACCCCAAAATCAGAACTAAAACCACTGCTGAAGAGTCCTGGGCCGTCCGTCTGGAAGTCTGTAGGCCCTTGGGAGCCGCCCCAACCTTAGGCACCCCTGTCACGACCACCGCCGCGGCCTCCGCAGTCCCCACCGCCATCGTCGCCATCGGCCCCCCCACGGACGTCCCCGGCCGCCCCCTGCCTCCACAGATCCACCTTGAGGCATCCAGGGGTGTGGGGAACATCCGTAGGGGCCTCACAACGCCGATGTCATCCAGGAGCTGCCGCCGCCGCCATGACCGCCCGCCACCGCCACCGCCGGTGCCGCTCCCCTGCAGGCCGCAGACCGCCGTCACCCACCGCCGTCCTGACGTCATCCCCCTCAGCGCTGGGATGGTCCGGGGAGCTGCCAAAGCTCCCAACGGGCTCCTTAGATGTTGCTTCGCCCGGGCAGGGGGTCATAGATGTTCGAAATGACCCCCCTGAGCCCCCCCAAGCCGAGGCATCGCCCCCAAGAAGCCGAGACTCAGCGTCGGAGCGCCATCTTGGGCATGCGCAGAAAAAAACCCTTTTTGTAACCCTCCATATCAAAAGAGATTAGGGGTAGGTTGTTTTAATATACCACACATTTGGGAGAGATTTTCCATCGCTTCATTCCACTTTTCAGGGCAATGAAAATGCTTTCTCCATCTAAATCCACTATACATCCTTCAATCTTAGCCCAATTGTTCTTTTCCTGTCAGAGCAGGAAGGGAAGATTGTCCCTCCATTATTCAGCGTGAATATTTTAATCCAATTGTGTATTTATGTACTTATGTGAAGTCAGTCTGTTTAATGATATATCCTGCTCATTCAAGCTCATCTGGGCACGCATAATATAAGAGAAAGTGTGAGGTCAGCTTTTGTGCAGATATGGGGAAACATGTTTTGGTATAAGTCTATTACATTTTATGTTGTCATTTGTATTTTATTACACATATCACAACTGGCTATAATGAAAAGCATTGATTTGAACATAGCCATTTTAATGTGTGAATGGAAAATAAATTTTTAAAGGGGTTGAAACGAGGTTGGGAAAATCCTACAGAGCACGCAGAAATGACAGAAGCGAATAACAAGAGCAAGGCTGAAGCCAGGGATGAGATATGGTTACGGCAAGACGATCAACAAGGCCAGGCAAGGAATATCAAGAAAGCTGGGAAAGCGATAGGAGGGAGTGTTAACAAGGCCCCGTTTCACATTATGGGAAATGAATGTCAAAACAGTGACAAATGGAACATTCTCAGAAGAAAAAGACATGTTTCACAGAAATGTTATGCAAAGCCTGTTGAAACAGACATCAGGGTCCTGCACTTGTGACGACTAGTCTGTAGATAAGCAAAAGGACCAGTCAGAAGTAACAGGTCCTGCATGAACATGTAATGAAGATTTGCATTCAGAGAGGAGATTCCTTTGAGAAGACTCTAGGAGGAGGTAAGCCAGAGGACTACAAAGGGTCTCGTCTCAGAGAGACAGAGAGAAGACTTAATTTGAAACCATGGGACAATTGTAGAGCAAGATTGTTTTCTTTGGTCTAGCTCAGGGGTCTCCAACCTTGGTAACTTTAAGCCTGGTGGACTTTGAAGTTGAAGTCCTCCAGGCTTAAAGTTGCCAAGGTTGGAGACCCCTGGTCTAGCTACCTGAGCTATTATGATATAAGAACAAGAGATTTGTAAAATAGTAAGAATCAGTTTATTTAGGTTTATAAGACGTTTTGCTGTCGCTTTACATTTTGTTCCATATAACTCAATTGTTTCTTCTTTATAGACTCCATAATGTTTGAGCAAAAACACCCATTTTTACAGAACGAATAATCACAGATCATTGTTCTTGTACAGAGAATGCTCAATATAGGTAGCCTTCGACTTAAAGCCATTCATTTAGTGACTGTTCAAATTACAAAGTCACCGAAAAAAGTGACTTATGACCATTTTTCACACTTATAAACATTATATCCCCATGGGAACGTAATCAAAATTCAGGTGCTTGGCAACTGGCATATGTTTGATGGTTGCAATGTCTCACGGCCACGTGGTCACCTTTTGGGACCTTCTGAAAAGCAAAGTCTATGGGGAAGCCAGATTCACTTAACAACAGTGTTACTAACTTATCATCTGCAGTGATTTACTTAACAACTGTGACAAGAAAAGTCATAAAATGGGGTAAAACTCATTTAACAACTGTCCTGTTTAGCAATGAAAATTTTGGGCTCAATTGTGGTCATAAGTTGAGGGCTACCTGTATTTCTATGACTCCTACACTGCAGACTTGATTGTTTTGCTCTGTTTTTGGCATAAAGTGAGCTAAATTGAATACAATGTTGTTGCTGTTCCTGGGTATTCATACATTCTTTTTGTTCTCTGATGCCTGCAGAAATTCGTATCCAGCTGGTGGAGCAGTTCAAATGCCTAGAACAACAGTCTGAATCCCGATTACAACTTTTGCAAGATCTTCAGGAGTTTTTCCGCAGAAAGGCTGAGATTGAACTGGAATATTCCAGGAATCTGGAAAAATTAGCAGAAAGATTTTCTTCCAAGATTCGTGGCTCCAGAGAACACCATCAATTCAAGTAAGTGTGTAGTGTATCTACTGATTTTGGCCATTCCAGAGGATCGCTAAAGAATGTGCCCTTGGTTGTTATCTCAACATGACAGACTCTTTTATAATATTCCTGGAGATAGAAATGGGAGATTGAACAAAAGAATATTTTGTTCAATAAATCAGAATATTGGAATGTCTGTATAGCTGAGTAAAAGAAATAAAGGTTAAGGTCCAGTCATTGGTATTGTTGTTTTGTGTTGTCTTCAACAGGACAAAGTAAAGAAACATAGTTGCATTTGATGAAGGATGTGTTAGATACTTTATGGAGATAAGGTTTGCACAAATTGAACTTACATAATTATTTATATGAATAAAATTCATTAAAATTTCTGTGTGGAAGTTCTGAATGTACCATATTTTTCGGACTATAAGATGCACCGGTGTATAAGACGCACCAAGATTTTGAAGAGGTAAATAAGAAAAAAAGGTTTTTGCCCTCCCCAGCCCCCAGGAGCACTCTGCAGGCCTCCCAAACCCTCTGTACATCCTGTTTTTCGCAAAAACAGGCCCATTTTTCGTAAAAATGGGATGAGCAGGGTGGCTGTATTCGGTGTATAAGACACACCAACATTTCCACCCTCTTTTGGGGGGAAGTGTGTTTTATATTCTGAAAAATACAATATGTTTATATTAACTGGCATAATATTTATTGCAGATGTCTTTATTTTCAAAAGTTGTTTTGTCTTACAGAATCTAGACAGTAATGTCCAGGAATGTAAATAGATAAAGACACTTTTCTCTTCCTTTTCATTAGTATTTCAGGATTCTTTTATTAGGTATTCCCTTTGATTTCCAGTTTTAATCTGGTGTCTGCTTTGGGAAAGTGTGACTGATTTTAGTGTGTATCATTTTCTGATATTATCTTTAAAATTCTGAACTCCAAATGAACTCTACATGTTCATGTTATAAGAAAAAAATAAATTCATACTATGGATTCTTTTGCAGCTCACTAGTTGAAGTTTTATGTTTCCTTTCCATCAATCTTCCTAAAATGCAATTATTGGTTATTTGCTGCTCCAAACCATCTTGTACTTCAATGATACCCATCCCAAATTTCAAACCTTCAACTATGTGATGTTCGGGAAATAGTCCTTAACTCTATTTTATTCAACTTTGCTCTGAATGTGTTTGTGTTACATTTTTATTGAAATCTCATTCATTCTCTATTGTTAATTTCATTGGAACATATTATTGCTACTCTGATAACAGAATAACAGAATTGGAAGGGACATTAGAGATCTTCTAGTCTAGCTCCCTGCTCCCTACTGAAAAGATATCTTTTTGCATTTGTTAGTTCAGGGGTCAGAAACCTGTGGCTCTGGAGCCGCATATGGCTCTTTCACCCCTCTGCTGCGTCTCCCTGTCACTCAAAATATGTGTCCCAACCGCCAATGTGTGACACCTGCTGGCATGCGATTTATTGAGCTTTTCAACCCCCAGTAGGCCAACCATGGATAAATCCAAGAAAAGAAAAGTTTCAGAAGAAAACAGAATGTTTAATTCAACTATATAGGCTAGTTTTGTGGCCACTCAAGAAATACTCAGGCATGGGAAGGGTCTTGTGGCTCCTTTTCTGTGGAAACGGGTCCAAATGCTCTTTGAATGTTTAAGGTTGCAGATCTGTGGGTTAGTTGATGACACAACCCTGGTTATTCCGAATTTAATTGCTTCCAAGTCTCTTTTGGAACAGCAGTGCAATAATAAAATACATAAGGGAAATCAGCATGTCATTATTTATGAAATGTATACTTCTTAGCTAAAGTCATATGTTTTTGGTAAGTACAGCCTTCTACACAATGGAAGCTGCATGGCACCATACCAAAAGCAGCTGCCATTTTGGGAGCAACCACATTGAATTGTGGCTGTTCCAAAATGGTGCTTGCTTCTGGGAGGGCACCACATAGCCTCCACTTTATAGGCAAGTTGAGAGGTGTACTGGCTGCTTCCTGAAGGAGATTTACTGATTTACCGAGCTGAGACAGGGATGGGGAGGAGGATGTGGGAGCCAGCAGGTGGGAAGCAGACCTAAGGTCTGCAGAGACTCATGGGAAGGTGATAGGTAGGTGGGATGCTACAGCATTCCTGAAGTCAGTTGTAAGAGTAGGTGGATTGCCAAGCACCTAAATTTTGTTCATGTGATCGTGGGGGTACTGCAATGGCCATAACTTTGGACAGGGATAAGTTCCTTCGTTCAATGCCATTGTAAGTTCAAATGGTCATTGAACAAACAGTTGCAAGTTGAGGACTAGCTGCACTGTAGTTTTTACTTATGCCAAATATTAGTTTCTTATGTAAGGAAAGACTATATAGCTGTGATGCCAAGGATGGTCGCAATTTTATAATTCATTCAGTGCTCTGTAAAATGATAACAATTACAGTTGTGTTGAGATTGGTATACCTGAATGTGAAAACTAATATAGTCTGGATAGAAATAATAATAATGCATTTTATTAAAAAAAAAATACGTTTCTGAACCTCAGGGACTTGATGATGTGTAGGTTTCAACTCCCAGAATTCCGCAGCTGGCTGTGTCCCTGCTGACACATATTTTCAAGTTGCAAAGGATAAAAATACTGCCATACTGCAGAAGAGATATTCAAATGATTGAAAATTTGCCCTTTCTCTAGGCAGACATATTTTCCATTTCCAGTAGGGCAGCAACAGATACAAGCTTTCAGAAAGAGCACAGAATAAAGCATTTTTATGCCTTGCTTGTTTGTTGACTAATGAGAATAATGTTTGTTGATTTCCGGGCAATTGTTGTTTGAGTGTTATGAGGAAACTGGATACTGGAAAATATAAGTTAAGAAACGGCAGTTTCCATTATGCATTTTCCCTGCTCCTGAGTTCTTCTTTGCGCACTCTGAAGCCTAGCAAGATGACACTGCTGAAAACTGAAGAACAATAACAGTGTAATGGAACTAATGTGGTGCTTGGTTGGATATGGCCTCCACCCACTCTTTTTCTGTGCCTCCTGGAGTCTTCCAAGGTCATGTTCTTGAAATCTGGCTACAAATTGCCAAATAATGGTAGTATGATGCAAGAAAGATGGTGTCTGATTTGGGGCATTATAAACAGATGAAACTGTTGTTTGACTAAGCCAAAAGCTCAAGAAGAAGAAGAAACCCAGAAAGACAAAAAACTTGGAGTTGCATGTTTTTCTTCCACGAAATGACATCTGCTGATAATATAGTAAACATGTTAATAAAAAAGAATGTCTGTAATTCAGGGTTGAACTGTGAGGTCCTTGGTGCTCTCCAAGCTTGGTTGTTTGCTTGTAGACATTTGATTACCTGACTAGGTAACATCATCAGCTAAGCGAGATTATGAGTCTTCAATCATGAAGACGCTGAATAAGGGATCCAAGTCTGAAAAACCTAGATGTTTATCTATTCCTGGGATAAGCATGACAAGGTCACTCCAAACAGACCGTATTGTCTACAGAAGGCATTAAGGAGCAATTGTGTCCAGTCGGGCTCTTTACAGTATTTTAGTGCAATGCAGATTCTTAGAGGAAAACTGTCAATTTGGAACCATAGCTATGCCAAGAATAAAACAATGAAGATGACTGCAGGATGGAACACTGACAGAAAAGAATGTGAGTGGAATTAATCTGGAGATGGATTTGATTTCCCTAGCTCAATTCATTATTGAGCTTAATAGGGGAGGGGTTATTCTCTGCTTAATCAAAAAAAGGTAATGATTGGCAACTTCTTCATCTGAGTTATCCTTAATTTACTTTTCTGGTCAAAATGAAGACTTAGAAATAACTTAAGAAGGGCATATTATTAAATTTTTATCCTGTCTTTTTATTTAACTATCAACTCAACATGGTGACAATATCTGTCTCCTATATTCTCTATAACAATAACCCTGTGAAGTGAGTTGTGCTGAGAGGTCCAAAGTTTACCCAGTTTTTGTGCCCAAGGTGGTCTAAAACTCACAGTCTCCTGGTTTCTAGCCAGCACCTTCTCCAGAACTCCAAATGGCACTTAGCAAATACCTTACTTTTAAAGGCAGCGTTCTAACTTGGTAATATTCAGAATCTATACACAATCACTATATTGTATACAGTGTATCTATACAAACATTAGAAAAGAAGCAAAGAAAATAAGAAAAATAGTAAGTGAAAAAATGGGGGGGGGGAGATTATGAAGAAGTATCTTCTGATCATTTTGTGAATTGTTATAAATACATGTATATTTTACCCTCTATCTCCAAGATTACATTATAATTTCTCTCCCACCCCATAAACTACCCTTTTTAATCTTCAATCTTAAATCACAAGTCTATTTTTCTTTTTTTTCCCCCCAGAAAAAAATGTCCCTAAAGGTTTCCAGTCACTGATAAATGTAGGCATTCATCTTTATCTAATCAAACAAGTTAATTTTGTCATCTATGCTGGTTCAGTTGTTTTTACCAACTATTCCTTCATTGCAGGTATTTCATTATCTTTCCATTTCTGTGCATGTATTACTCTTGCAGCAGTAAAGATAAAAGAGTCTCTGCAGATTTTATTCTGGTAGTCGTTGCCGACCATAAGGAGCAGTGCTGATCTCTGATTCAAGGTCACTGTACGAAGTCATTTCCATGGTCATGTAGTCAGCATGACATCACAGAGCACTGTTACCTTGCCACCATAGTGGTACCTATTTATCTACTTGCATTTGTATGCTTTCAAACTCTGCTAGGTTGGCAGAAGCCAGGGTGAGGACAGGAGCTCACTCCATCTCATGGAGCTTGGGAGTCAAACCTGGACTGCCAGCTTTCCAGCAAGTAGCCTGGAATATTAATTGCTGAGCCACTTTATTATTATTATTATTATTTATTAAATTTGTATACCGCCCTTCTCCCGAAGGACTCAGGGCGGTGCACAGCCAAATTAAAATACATACAATACAAAATTTAAAATAATTTAAAACAGAATTAAATCCAATTGGCTTCCCGAAGTATTAAAACCCATTACCCTTAAAAACCCTTTAAAAATTTTAAGCCAGCCCATCTTGCTGGAATAGGAAGGTCTTCAAAGCTCGACGGAAGGTCCGGAGGTCCGGGATTAGTCGTATTCCTGGGGGGAGCTCATTCCAGAGGGCGGGTGCCCCCACAGAGAAGGCCCTCCCTCTGGGGGTTGTCAGTCGGCATTGCTTGACCGACGGCACCCTAAGGAGGCCCTCTCCTTAGGGACCGAATTGGCCGGTGGGAGGTTATCGGTGGCAGAAGGTGGTCTCGCAAATAGCCGGGCCCTAAGCCATGGAGCGCTTTAAAGGTGAGAACCAATACCTTGAAGCGCACCCGGAAGACCACCGGGAGCCAGTGCAGCTTGCGCAGGCAAGGTGTCACATGGGAGCGCCAAGTCGCTCCCATAATTACACGTGCAGCCGCATTCTGGACCAGCTGGAGCTTCCGAGTGCTCCTCAAGGGGAGCCCCATGTAGAGAGCATTGCTGTAGTCCAGGCGAGAGGTGACAAGGGCATGAGTGACTGGGCATACTGGCGTATCAGGCGAACCTGATAAAAAGCCCCCCTGGCCACGGCCGTCATATGTTCTTCTAAAGACAGCCGTGCATCCAGGAGGATGCCCAAGTTGCGAGCCCTCTCCGTGGGGGCCACTGACTCGCCCCCAATAGCTAGAGTTGGCACCAGCTGGCTATATCGGGATGCCGGCATCCACAGCCACTCGGTCTTGGAAGGGTTGAGTCGAAGCCTGTTCCTCCCCATCCAGACCCGCACGGCCTCCAGGCACCGGGACATCACTTCAATGGCATCGTTGGGGTGGTCTGGGGTGGAGGTGTACAGCTGAGTATCATCAGTGTACAGATGGCATCGCACCCCAAATCCATGGATGATCTCGCCCAGCGGTTTCACATAAATGTTGAACAGGAGAGGCGAGAGGACTGACCCTTGCGGCACCCCACAAACAAGGTGCCTCGGGGTCGACCTCTGCCCCCCTGCCAACACGGACTGCGACCGGTCGGAGAGATAAGAGGAGAACCACCATAAAACGGTGCCTCCCACTCCCAACCCCTCCAGCCGGCGCAGCATGATACCATGGTCGATGGTATCAAAAGCCGCTGAGAGATCTAATAGGACCAGGACAGAGGAACAACCCCTGTCCTGAGCCCTCCAGAGATCATCAACCAACGCGACCAATGCCATTTCCGTGCTGTACCCAGGCCTGAAGCCGGACTGGAACGGGTCCAGATAGACAGCTTCATCCAGGTACTGTGGGAGCTGTCGCGCAACCACACTCTCAACAACCTTCGCCACAAAGCGAAGGTTGGAGACAGGACGGTAGTTTGCCAAAACAGCCGGATCCAGAGAAGGCTTCTTGAGGAGGGGCCTCACCACCGCCTCTTTCAAGGCGGGAGGCAAGACACCCTCGCTCAGAGAAGCATTAATAATCCTCTGGAGCCAGCCTCGTGTAACCTCCCAGGTAGCCAGCACCAGCCAGGAGGGACACGGGTCCAGTAAACATGTGGTTGCATTCAATCTCCCCAGCATCCTGTCCACGTCCTCGGGAGTCACAGAATCGAACTCCTCCCAGATGACATTCTCAAGACCCACCTCAGACACATCGCCTGAACCCACCCAGTCAGAGTCCAAGTCCACTGCCCCTCCCCCCACCCTACAACTTGCAACAGTAATCATATATAAAAATAATGTTCCTTGGCTTTTTTCAAATTGACTGTCCATTAATTCGAGCAAGAAAAGTTTTGGTTTCCATTGAATGTTTATCTTTAAAATTCTTTATATTGTTCTAAGTACTTGAATCCTTTCTAGCATTTTTACAAGTCCACCAAGCATGACAAAATGATCATTCATGCTGTCCATATTTTCAACATAAATCATAAGTACCTTTATACATTCTAGAAAATTTGTCTGTAACCATGTAACAACAGTACATCATTTTATAAAAACTCTTTTAAAGTAATAACATAATGTAAATTTCAGTACTTTTAACCACATGAGCTATAAGCCTTTTCTGATGAGCTGCTGCTTTTTTTATTATTACTACTACTACTATAATCGAAATATAGATAAAATCTGGTAAAATTCCCAGAAATAACATAAAGACGTGTTTTTTGTGCTTATCTAAATGATGTTGTGGGGGAGGGCCAAAATGGTTTTGATTGGACTTTATGGGTGATGAGGAATTCAAGACAAAATCCTAAACAATTCAATCCTAAACAATTAAATAAAAATATACACAAAGCTGCCTTTTGCAAAAGACAGACTATCTAACTGAGCAATGTCTATTCTAACTTATTAAAGGATTAATGACTGTTGTCATTTATAGTTGGAAAAGCCGTCAAATCTGACAAGACAGGGGAATATCCAGGTGCTTAAAACAATCATTATTTTAAAGGATTACAATTTATATTGTGCCTGCTAGTTGCCTAAACCTCAGAACTCCTCTTACTTCTTTTTTCTATTTGCACACGGCATATTTTTCTTGCTTGCGAAAGAAAAAACATATTTGTGTATATATCTTTTCTAAGGGCATTAATAATGAGGTTAGGAGAGGCTAAGATGAAAAGAAAAAAGGGTCCAAAACTTAATGGGCTTGAAATCCTTATGAGACCCATGAAGTTGGTGGCTGTTGTTGCAGTTAAAAAGCAAAGCCAGCTCATTGTGGCTCTTCCATTCATTTTGGCAGCCAGATGGAGCTGAGAGCAACATCTGGTGAATGGATTGAGCAAGCCCCCTGGAACATACTGCAAATGTTGAACTAATTATTTCTAAGTCCCCAAACAAGAGCAGCTGGAGGGTGTTGGCTCTTCTAGACTAATGTGTTTGAAGGGCAGGGAAAAGGCATTGAACTATTGTTTGCATCTTGAATTTTATTTTGCTGTTTTAAAAAGAAATGTAAATATAAACACACTGTTAATAGTGTTTTTATTCCTTCTTTCTGATTGTTAATTATTGGCGCTGTTTAAATCACAGGCCTGTTCTGAAGCTGGTTTAATCTGAATTGGTTAAATCTAAATTTGTGTATTGATATGTTTATCTAACCACCACCTTCATTGCTTGTGAAAGGAAATATTTTGGATTCAGAGACAATCTTCCAACAGCAATAGTTCTAAGGGGCTGGACAAAGATCTGTTGCTTTAAGGAAGAGAGGACAAGAGAATCAATCAGTATTTTAAAAGCATAATAGAAGACAGTCCTGCTGGGTTTTTTTCTGTATATTGTCCTTAAAGGGGCTAAGTGTTTGAACATGAGAAATCAATTTCATCATTTTGCTTGGGATCATATTATCTCAAATATATTGTTATTGAAGAGAAAGGAAAAGCAATGACAGAGCAGAACAATTCATGTGGATGCTCTTGCCATTGGCTGTTTCTTCCCCCATCCATCTCTGCTGTGCTAATGATCTAGGCTTTGTATGCAGGCCTAAGTGCTTTCCTCCCTTGTGACACTCAAAGTGGAGGAGCTAAAAGGAAGTCTGGTTAATTGAAGCTTCTGCATTGCTGCTGCAAATAAGTTTATTATGTTTATTCCAACAATTACTGTTCTGTTGCCTGGTTCTAAAATATTCCCAGCTTAGTTTAAAATATCTTAAAAAATGAAGTGGTCACTTGAAGATTGTGACTGATATTTTAAAAGAAATATGTTTGATGAAAGTAGTAGGAGTAGTTAAGCAGGAATATTGTATGAGGTTTGCTAGCTTTGAGAATGTTATTTCAGTGAAATGATGTATTTTGAGCACAATCTAGTCGTACTGAATTCCTGCTACCTTGAGTACATGGGGAAAAGTACTTGGAAGAAAAAACTTCCAAAATGCTGTTGTGCCCCTCTCTGCTTTGTACTTTCTTACTACAGCTAATAGATGGGAATAATGACTAATCTAGAATATTTTAACTCAGTCTAGTGTCCTCTAGAGCACGGGTGTCAAACTGGTGGCTTGGGGGCCGGATGCATCACGTGCAGGCCACGCCCACCCCGGCTCAGCGAAGACAAAAAACATCATGATACGTCATGTGACACAATCGAGTTTGACACCCATGCTCTAGAGCCAAGTTCCCAAGACTCTGAATCAATCTGGTGAAGAGAGTGATCTAGAAAATACTAAACACATATATATCCTGTATGCATAGCCTTTTACCTACTTCTTAGCCTGCTGAAATAGAAATAGAAAAATATTAGTTTGTCATCTCCCAGTGAGGAAAGAAAACATCAGCTTCATGTACTTTAATTATATGCATAAGGATAGCTGATAGTTGCTTAGCATTACAATTAAGCATTACAATTGCAACTATTACAGCAAACCAACTAATCAACAATGGACGCTCTTGTGCATAATCCACAGGAATGTGCTCTGCCTATAGTCAGCACTATATTCTTATGTATGGAATAGATTAACAACCTTCAAGAAGCCTTTAGCTTACTGCTTAAATCTAAAATTCATTTTGTTGTATTTTTATGTAACTTTGATACTATACACCATGGCCTCAAGAGGAATTCATTCATACTTGCTTTGCCTGTTGCACATCTTGTGGATTAAGCAGATTAGGGCTAAATTTCCCTAGTTTATTGAATATACAGTAGTTTGTTTCCTAAACTATTTTGATTTTTGTAGCATGCTACTGAGGTCAAAGGTAGAGTTGTTCCTTCATTTTGCTATCTAAGAGTGTTTTCTCTATGATAAAATCCTGATGTAGTAGTGAATTCATGAGACCTTCCCTGTTTTCAGAGGCCTCAAAAGAGTAGAATGAATGGGAGAAATTGTGCTGCTGCTGCTGAAGCTTCTAAAGTGGTTCATCAATTTTAAATAGAAGTAATATATTATTGAACATAATGGTTTCAAAGGGAAAACGGAATATGAGCTTAACAAAGCTGAATCATTTATTTGCTTTACACATTAATAATATTTCTCAGCACCCTGATCATTTGTATCTTTCCTTTCCCTGGTGATTAAGTTTGAATTCACCAGACTTATTCCAGCATTGGTCACCTTGCATAAGCTTTGAAGGCCAATCCTGACCTACATGTCTGTAGATTATGACTATCAGATCTGGGTTGAAGTCATCTGGACAGCCAGTAGATAGCAACAAAGAGTTAATGTTTTTATTATCTCCTAAATTCTATTTAGCTGATATCTATATTTTTATAGCACAAATCTGGCCAACTGGGATAAATAAAGCTAGCTTCTGAAAATCTGGTCTCTGAGTTAATTTATTTTCACCACAAAACCTTTTCAATAATTCAGTTATTCTCAGATGTTCTTTCAAGGTCCCTCAGCTGGTTGAACACTCAAAATAGCTGATTGTCAAAACTTTAACATGGCCCATTTTAAAGTAAATTGGTCAAGATTTGGGAATATTATTTAAATGATTACGGCAATTTCTAATATATTTCGCTGTATTTCATTGACTTATACAATGTGGGTAAATATCTGATATTACGCAGTGTATGCAGATAGATCTGTGTGCTCTGAAACTGGAAGTTCAGGTGTCTTTGCAATGGGATACTATGAACAAAACATGTGTACTGTAGTTCAGCAAAAATGAGGTATGCTAACAGAATCGACACAAAGCATATATATATATTTTTAAATTTGATTTATATGCCGCCCTTCTCCAGAGACTCAGGGCAGCTTACAATGCGTTAAGCAATAGCCTTCATACTTTTGTATATTTATACAAAGTCAGCTTATTGCCCCCACAAACTGGGTCCTCATTTAACCTACCTTAGAAAGGATGGAAGGCTGAGTCAACCTTGAGCCTGGTAAGATTCGAACCTGCAGTAATTGCAGGCAGCTGTGTTAATAACAGGGTGCTTTTAAACCACTGTACTACCAAGGCTCCTCACATATTATGTGAGGATTCTTGGTATTCCTATAATAAGACACAATATGCTTGTTTATCTTATTTGAAAATAAGGGGAACCCATCAATAAATTATTTCTTAGCATTCTGAGAGGCCTTCAATCACTAGTGACCCAAATATTATACATGCAGAAACTATGAATGCTTATGGGTAGCAGTTGGATCCAGTTTGAAATAGGTTTGGCATGCTGGCTACAAATATGTCAATAGGCTTCCCAGAAGTGCCAAATTCTATCTGGGTAAGAAATAATGAGTAGGGTAAAGAAAGGTGGCCTGAATACCAGAGGTCAAGCTCTAAAAAGCAGCATAAAAACTATGATTCCAGGAAAAGTACAGCATAAATATATACAGGTTATCCTCAAATTACAACCATAATTGAGCCCAACATTTCTGTTAAGTGAGACATTTATTGAGTTTTGACCCATTTTATGACATTTTTGTCACAATATTTACTGAATCACTTGCAGTTAAGTGAATCTGGCTTTCTCATTGACTTTGCTTGTCAGAAAGTCCCAAAAGGTGACACTGCAACTGTCATAAACATGAGTCATTGGCCAAGTGTCTGAATTTTTATCATGCGATGATGGGGATGCTGCAACGGTTGTCAGTCAAAAACTATCATAAGTCACTTTTTCCAGTGCTGTTGTAACTTTGAATGATCACTAAACGAAACACTTGTTACTGATTTAGTTACCATTCACTTAGCAAGAAAAATTTTGAGCTCAGTTGTGGTCGTAAGTTGAGGCCTACCTATACTTGTGTGGCAGACAAATGCCTGTATAAATTTACAGTTTAACTGAGGGCGCCTTCTCCTTCCAGTTTGGTTGATTGATTTCAGGGTGTTGTACTATACCGATTATTTGAAAACATTCTTTCTCCATGCTGTGAGGCCAGTGACAATTATATAGCCAGTTATTGCATGGATGCTTTAGGAAAAAACATAAAAAATTTATGGTAAAAGATGGCAAGAATAAGAGTGAGCCTAAATGTAAATGTAAAATGTTTTACGAGTGGCATCTGCCACCTGCAAGACTGGCGAAAATGTTCAGTAACCTGTCCGCTAAGTTTTGGAAGTACAGTCAGACCCCAGGTACCTACTACCACATGTGGTGGACGTGTAGTAAAGCAAGAGAATATTGGGAGAAAATACAACACTGGCTGGAAATAATAATCAAACAGAATATTGAGTTGAAACCAGAAACATGTCTCCTAGGTATATTACCAGAGTGCTATGATAAAAGGACCACATATTTAGTTTTACACATACTGACAGCAGCAAGGATCATACAGTATATGCTAAATATTGGGAAAATGTGATACCCCACCAGAGGAGGCTGAAATTTGAAATTTTGTTGACTGTGCAGAAATGGTTAGATTAACCTTTAAAATTAAAGATCAAGAAGATACAGAATATTATATGATTTGGAATAAATTCTATGAATGGATAGAAACAAGAGATAGGAATTAGCGAAAAGTAAGATCATAAATGTTAGTACTGAAAATAAGAAAACAAGAAGGTAAATAATCACACTATTTTAATGTAAGAAGAAACATAGCTAAAAGCTTTTTGGTTATATTATTACTATTGTTACTATATCATTATTATTGTTACTAGTTTGTATGTCAATGTTTAACATCACTCTTCTTTTTTTGGTCTTTTTTATTTGTAAATGGTATACTCTGACAATGCACTGTTTTTCAAAAAAGTGTTTATGAATAAAATTTATTTTTAAAAAAGGAGGAAACTAAAGATATTACATATGATTTTAATTATAGTAATAAAAACTAATAAGAACTGAACATGGAAAGAGAAAAGAAAGTAAAATAAGAGTAATGAGTGCAAAGAAAGAAAAAGGAAAAAAAGGAAAGGGTGAAATAAATAAAAAGAAGCATATGAAGAACTAACTTCCAGTATTCTTTCACAACAAATATAAACAATGGTGGTGAATATCCAGAGCCAAAGACGATACAGAAGGATGAAAACAACAATGTAATCTACAAAATCAACTATAACCATTGCAACCAATTCTACATGGGACAAACTTCACATCAATTAAAAACCAGGTTCCATGAACACTGGCTGGCAGTCAAATGCCATGATCCACCAGCTGGCAGTCAAATATCACCATGCTTAATCTCTACCCCACACCCACACCAAACAGCACCAGTTTGATTGGAGCAACACAAAAATAGTCTGCCACGGTACCACTCGCTCATGAATTCATTGAAGCCTGGCACTCCAAAGCAATTCCATCAATAGACACATTGACCTACAACAAGCCTATGAACCCCTCAATCCAAATCAACTGCACAGCCAACCAGAGACAGCACTGACCCTCAACCAACCAATGCAAAGTCCCCCAACCAGCAGTTCAGCTCCCAATGACCTTCACCTGATGTAATCTCCCCATCACAAGACCTATCACAAGACTCTCATGGATGACTCACACCTGACCCATCACAAGACCCTCACTTGACACACCCATACCTGAAGCTCTTATAAACAAAGAACATTTGTTTATAATGTTCATCCCCTAAATTCTGCTGAAGATGTTACTTATCCTGGTAACGAAATGTTCGAAAACCAACCCATAAGCTCAGAGAACGAACGTTCACCCTCAAGTAAATAAAAGTTTGGTTCCCCTTGTGACCCCTCTGAGGTCACAGCCCCTAGGCGGAGCTGGCCTCGATTCCTGACACAACTGGCATTTGGACACCCAGTTAGTGACAGCGAGGTCTAAATTGGGTCACCAAATGTAGCTATGGGCCAACCCTTTCACTCTCACTATTCCTGGATGGCCCTCATGCAATGCGGTTAGAATTGTTCATTGCAATATCTCTTCTTTCTATAACCCATCCCTTATTTGTAAGCAATTCCATAAAACACAAATGATCCATAGTACTTTAGAACATAGTATCACATTTGGATTCCAGTGTTCAAATTTTAAGGGTATTTTGTCAATAAAAGCAGAGTTAATGGAGAGAGATTTGTAGCAAGTTTCAAAGTGTCTTCTTCAATATTTAGGGGAAGAAAGTATAAGAGTGCTGTTTGTGACTTTATTCTCTTTCCCTCATTAAATAAAAATGCCCTGCTATTAATTTTCAAGGATTTGTGGCAGTCATTGTTTCTCAGTATGACTTCCACAAAAAGGAACTGTGTTGATAATTGTGTTGATCCATTGCTACTGGCGTACATACGTGGTCCACAAAAACAAGAAAAAACTCATTACTCAACAAGCTATATCATGGTAAATTAGTTGTCTTACATTTTGAAAACATTATTACTATTATATTTTACTGTGTGATGAAATGTAGAGATTTATGATGTGGCATATTCCTTTTCCACGTAAAGGGTACTTTATGTCTGAAATGAGGTTTTTGAAATGTACACGTTACATAATTCAATCTTGTAGCAGAATTTTTTTCTGACCCTTCTAGTTAGAGGCAATCCTCACTTAATGACTGGTCGCTTGATGATGGTTAGAAGTTACAATGGACTTTTAAAAAAAGTTACTTACAACCCATCCTTGAAGTTATGACAGCCACTCCCACCCCTGTAGTCACATGATGCATTTCAGGCACTTGGCAACTGGCTTGCATTTATCACTGGTTGCAGCGTCCTGTGGTTACATGATTGTAATTTATGACTTTTTTTGCCAGATATCGCCTTTGGATATACTGGATTAGTTTGCTTAACAACCGTTGTAAAAATGGTTGTAAAATTGAATCAGGCCTCCTGGTTACCCACTTAATGATAGCAATGACCTAGGATGAAAATTCTGAGCTCACTTGTGGGTTGCAAGTCAAGGATCACTTAGGCTACAATAATATGAATTCCTCAGTCATTAGAACTTTGTATGCATGTAGGAAATGAATTGTGCTTGGAAAAAAATACGGGAGTTGCTCTCAAATAAGTGGCTATAAGATTGGATTGCTACTGCCAAAAAGCACAATTATTGTCCAGTCCTAAATACCAACTTGATATTATTCTGTACTTTCTTTTTCAATTATGAATTGTAACATTGTATTGGCTAATGATCTGTAATAGGCTGAGGCAGCCATCCAGAAAAAAAGCACAATTCACCGAAAGGGCGAATTAAGGCTCTTTTGGCAAACTTTGTGAAAGCAAAATATATTCACCAAACATCCAAACTATTGAGATTTTAAAAAATGCCCTCATGTATGGACTGAGTTTTTTTTAAAAAAATCTTTTTTTCACTTTTCCTTCCTCTCTGCTTATAGGAAGGATCAACACCTCCTTTCTCCTGTGAACTGCTGGTATCTAGTGTTGACACAGACCCGAAGAGAGAGCAGAGACCATGCCACCCTGAACGATATCTTCATGAATAATGTCATTGTCAGACTTTCCCAGATAAGTGAGGATGTTATTCGGCTGTTTAAAAAGGTAAATGTGTTGTTTACGATATCTTCTCTGGCAAAAGAAGGATCATACCTAAAGCCAATTCAATTTTGTGTTTGCATATCATATATACAGTATGGAAGAATAAGAATGGATGCTGATGGGACCTTTTTTCTGAAGAATAGAGGGACTAAATTGAACAAAATGATGCTGGGGAGAGAAGAAATAAGCTTTGAAAACTACATTGTCTACTCTTTGCCTACTAATAAGGAAATCTGCCTGGGCATGTCTTGTTCTATTAAAAGAATTCTGTTGCTCTGCAGTGGACTATTCTGGACTCCTAAAATGTATAACATTTCCCTAGCATTTGCAGGTAGACAAGGATTTGCTAGTGTTGACATACCTATTTTAACATGGGAAAAAATAGGTGACAGCTAAAATTATAATAAGCTATCACTGATTTCTCCTTCTCTGTTTTGTAATAATCTGTATTCTATTGTAATAGTAGAATTACCATGGACAGACAGAGCAACCAACAGAGAGATGCTGAATCATATAAAATCAGACACATCATTAGACGCCAAAATCACAAGACTATGTCTGATTTACTTTGGCCCTGTCGTGCGTGTAAATTCATTGGAGAAGTCAATGATGCTAGAAATGGTTAGTGGAATGAGAAGAAGGGCAAGCAAAGAACATGCTGGTTTGGTAACATCAAAATTGATACAAAGATGAAAATCCAACAACTGAAAGAAGCTGTCCTTGACAGAGTAGCCTGGAGAACACTTGACTATAACATCACCAAGAGTCGACATGACTGAATGGTTAAAACAGCAACAAATTGTAATAGCATCAGTTACTTTTGCCAGAGCATCAGAGTTGCCTGCATTTATTTATTTATTTTATTTTATTTATTTCTCAAGAACATATTAGGTAATGTATATAAGTATAAGCATGCGTTGAATACATAAAAAAGATACAAATAGAGGAAACATTAGGACAGGGCAGTAGGCACACTGGTGCTCTTATGCATACCCCTTACAGACCTCTTAGGAATGGGGTGAGGTCAACACTAGACAGTCTTAGGTTAAAGTTTTCGGGGTTTTGGGATGAAACCACAGAGTCAGGTAGTACATTCCAGGCGTTGACCACTCTGTTGCTGAAGTCATATTTTCTGCAATCGAGTTTGGAGCGGTTCACTTTTGTATCTATTGTGTGCTTGTGTATTGTTGTGGTTGAAGCTGAAGTAGTCATTGACAGGTAAGGATATTGTAGCAGATAATTTTATGAGCTATGCTTAGGTCATACCGAAGACAGCGGAGTTCTAAGTTTTCTAGGCCCAGAATTTCAAGTCTGGTGGCATAAGGTATTTTGTTGCAAGCAGAAGAGTGGAGGACTCTTCTTGTGAAATATTTCTGGACATGTTCAATTGTATTAATGTCCGATATGCAGTGCGGGTTCCAGGCAGATGAGCTGTATTCGAGAATTGGTCTAGCAAATGTTTTGTATGCGCTGGTTAGTAGTGTGATATTACCGGAGAAGAAGCTATGCAAGATTAGGTTTACAGTTCTTAATGCCTTTTTGGCAATATTGTTACAGTGGGCTTTGGCACTTAGATCATTTGATATGAGTATTCCAAGGTCCTTGACAGAATGAGGGTCATCTACAAGGTAATGTCCACTCAGCTTGTATTTTGTGTTCTGATTCTTTTTGCCAATGTGTAAGTCAGAGCATTTGTTGGTTGAGATTTGGAGTTGCCAATTGTTTAACCATTCCGACACAAAGAAATTAGGAGGGTGAATGAATGCAAGAGATCCTGTTCTGGATGGGCATAACATGTGCAAAATGTCATGCTTTAGGCTGGCTAATTCCTGTTCCATTTACTTCGGTTTGTTAGGAGGCAGACAAACTTATGGCAATCCTGAGAGGAACATAATGCAGTGTTATATTAAATAGCTGACTTTTATTAGGTCGGTCTGGAGAAATGAAACTGAAGCCGCTCGGGTTCTTTCCTACGTAAACTGCTCGATGTTGTGGCTGAATTTATGCCTAACAGTTTGGGAGGCTTTAACCCGCTTCCTCTGGAATGGGAATTAGAGGCAGCTTGGGAGTTGATGGCCTCCACAGACCTGGGTCAAAATACCAATTATTTGATACACAGTGTATGCGCATGTGTGTGTGTGTCACATCCTAGATTTCCTTTTTTGTCTTGAGGCAGTAGGAATATGATTGGGTGTTAGGAGGTAACATCATTACAGGTAGTTCGCAACTTACAACCATTCATTTAGTGACCGTTTGAAGTTATAACGGCACTGAAAAAAGTGACCTGTGACTTGTTTTTCACACTTACGACCATTGCAGCATCCCCATGGTCACGTAATCAGAATTTAAAGGCTTGGCAACTGGCATGTATTTATGATGACTGCAATGTCCTGGGGTCATGTGACTTCTGATGAGCAAAGTCAACTGCAGTGATTCACTTAACAACGGTGGCAAAAAAGATGGTAAAATGGATTCACTTCAACAACTTAGAAACAGAAATGTTGAGTTCAACTGTGGCCAGTTTGTCTTGGAGTTTTCTGTAGCTCCCCCTCACCCCATTTCATGGAGAAAGGATTTATTCAATGCGTTTATCTTAGGGGCCTTATTTCTCTGCTCTTATTGTTGGGAGTGTATTACAGGTAACTCCTGGGTAGGTAGAGACCATGGGGACAACTGCAGGTTCTCTATGGGGACTTTACTAGGTTCTGTATCTATTGGATAACGACATTTGGATTTGCTTGGAGTTATGGAACTGAATGAGAAGCTGTTGTGCCCCAAACCTGGACAGAGTTTTAACGTATTAATCTAAAGACCATGTTTTAGATCCAGGTCTCCCCTATCTGGGGATTTTCTTGGTGGGAAATATTTCCTTGCAGGAAGAAACAGTTCTGACTCCTTTACGGGAAGCAGTGGTTGGTTTGTCTGCTGTTAAAATGCAATCACTGGATCTAACTGCCCTGGAGGATTTCAAAACGGGCCCAGGAGGAAATGGATTATTAAACATTTTCCAGGTCCAATTATACTCCTGAGATGGCATTGATCTTCCTTGTAGATGATCTCTGGAGGCTTGTGATGGAGATGGTAGCTCCATTTTGGAATTCCTTTAACTTTTGGCAGCTGATCAATCGTGGTAACCTGGATTAGTATAGGAGGATTGACATGAGGAGCACAGTTTTATGAAGACCTCTTCTGAGGTTGGTTCCAGTTGTTGTTGGTAAAAGATCTAGGCTTAGGTCTGTGTTTTACAGGGTGCCTCAATGATGCCTCAAAAACTTGAGTCTCTCCCCATTCCTATTTTTAACATTCAGTGCAGGGATTGTACTCACTTACCTTCGCTACCGGTTCGCAAATGTGAGTGTGTATGCATGCGCAGACCATCAAAAACAGGATGTGATGACGTCCAGGTGGGTGGGTGGAGCTTCCTGCAGCCTCCACTACCAGTTCAACTGAACCGGATAGAACCGGCTGAATACTACCACTGATTGGGTGAAGTCATCAGTACAGGTGAAGTACATCAATATAATGATGATATTCAGTTGTATACCTCTCTCCAAGTCATCCAAGCAATGCTGTCAGGGTTCTTTCTCAATACCTGAAAGCACTGAAGTTCTAAGATAGGGAACAACAGAATTCAGCTCTACCCCCAATAAGACTTGAGTAGCTGTGGGTTTTGGAGACTCTTAGATCTGGACATTTTGCATTGTTAACGCTGGATGAGGCAGCATTTCCCCAGACAGGGTTGCTCCAAAAGTGCTTTTCCAAAAAGCACTTGAACTTTCTTGGTTTGTCTTTGAAAAATGTTTCACTTCTCATCCAAGAAGTTTCTTCAGTTTGAACTGTATCAATTATACCTGTTCTTAGATTAAGTAGGTTTATTCAGGATCACTCATGCCTTAGTCACTTCTCAATTGGGTTATTACAACACAGACTTCTTGGGGGTGCCCTTGAGAAACATTCAGAAACTGCAGCTTGTCAGGAATAGAGCAGGGTATGCCATTTTGAGTACATCACAGCACTCCTCCATAATCCCACTGCCATGAGTGCTGCATTAGCCCCATAGGCTTCCAGCTGTACTTCAGTATGTTAGCTGTCACCACCTGCATGGAATAGGAAGAAGTTACTTGTGAGACCACACAGTATATCTCTGATGGTTGCTGCCTTTTCATCTGATTTGGCTTTTGTGAAACAATGTGATTTAATGGGACCCAGGAGGTGTACCTTCTCATTCATGGTGCCCACCTTATGGAACAACCTCCCATATGAGATTAGATGGCCCCAAATCTCATAGGTCTCAGAAAGACTTGGCTTTTCCCTCAGGCAATGGGATTGGGAAGGTCTTGTTTTATGTTGTCAAGTAGCTGTGAGATGTCTCAATCATTTTAAAACAGTTTTAAAGCTGCTAAAAATACATGCTGTGTTTATATTTAAAATGCATGGCTATATAAGTGCATTTATTTAGCGGCATATTTATTTGATTAAATTTATAGGCATAATTTCAATAGTAATTCTTGGGAAAGTAGTTTGAAATTGCAAGTTTTCTGGTTTGTTGATTAGATCTGTATTAACAATATTTCCTCCACTAAATACACTAGAAAGCAAGTAACAGTAGTCCTGACTCCATCTGCAGCCTACTGTGTGTAACACCTGCTTTTAATCAGGCTGAAGCCACATTATTCACTTTTGCATCTGCATCTGAGATTATGTTCACAATATCTCTCTTGAGATATCAGTAGAGTTCACATGTCTCTGGAAAAAATGAGTTAAAGGCACAACTGAAGCAGTAGTGGTTTTTACTTACCTTAGCTACCGGTTCGGAACTATAAGCGTGCATGTGCACGCTCGCTTCACTCACTCATGGTGCTTCTGCGCATGCGCTGAGCATCCATAATGATATTCGGGCGGGTGGGCGGAGCCTCCTGCCACTGACGCTACCCTGAACCAGGGCGAACCACTAGAAACCCACCACTGAAGGCTTGGTTGTTGTTGGAATAAGCTCTTATTGGAGAAATATACCCAGGTATAAACAGTACCTTATACTGACAAACTTAGTCTTTCTTTCCCTTAATCAAGTTTGCATTACTCTAAGTCTCTGCTTTCCTATTCATATTACAGATACTCCTAGTTCAGGGGTGTCCAACTGACGGCCTGCGGGCCAGATGCGTCACAGGCCACGGCCAGCCCAGCTCTGCAGGCCACGGCCAGCCCAGCTCTGCAAATGGGAAAAACGTGAAACGTCACGTGATGGCAATGTGACACGGCAAGTTTGACACCCGTGTCCTAGTTTAACAATTGGGACTAGCAAATCAGTTGTTAAGTGAAGCGGTTGGTAAGTGAAATCATGGCTGTGCTTATGATCTTACTTCAGCCTTCCTTTGCTTTATATACATGCAAAGGGTTTAAATTCCAGGATTGTTTGCAAAGTTATTTTTTCATCACCATCAAAACTACAAATGCACACTAACTGTTAGACAAGGATTGCCTGTTTTTGTTATATTTGGGTAGCATTCAAGAAAAGAAAGCATGTACCTGATAATCATGGCATTACTGCTTGACATTAAAATATCGGCCGGTCCGAATGCTGGTGAATGAGGGCAGGATTTACCATCTTTCAAACCATAGGCTTCCAAAGTAGATACCTATGACAAAAAAGTCTTGATTTTGTAAAAAGGGATGATTTTATCAGTTACTACATTCTGGGAACAATTAGCCTTTTTTAATTTGAAATTATACCCCATGTAGTTGTAATGTTCTGTCCACTGTATTTTAAGCCAGGACGATTAACCCGAACTAGCTTAATAAGAATACAGCACACAAACAGGATTAGTATATCATGTGAAAATTGTAGGGGATGGAAATCACCTGACACTTCAAAATGATTACCTGAATGAGGCCTCTCTGTCCCTGCTTCAGTTAATGGAAGATTATTTCTTGAAATACATTTTCCAGGATTTTATCCAATTTGCAGAGGTTGCGCTCAAATCCGTTTTAATAATATGTGCTATGAAATGGTTGGCTCCTTAAAGATTAGGAACAGTCCTAATTGTTTTGCAGCTGTTGAAATTTTCCCTGATTGTAAATTGGAGTAACATTTGGTTTCAAAAATGTCACTTTTAATTTCCTCCTTTGAGTTATTAACAGGTTGTGACATCTTGGGAGGCAGAAATGGTAATAGATGCTGAATTTTTCCATTGCAAATGGGTATTTTCACTGTGTAAATAAAAACAGTTACCATAAACAGTGAAAGATATAAACATGTCCCTAACTGATTCATATAAGAATTGCTTCTAATTTCGTGATGGTTGGAAGAGCTTTTATTCTTGGGAATATAAATGTGAATGAATTATGGAAGATTTTTTAAAGTAGGGAACATATACTTAAATGATGAGAACAGATTCAATATACTTTTCTTATGCAAAAGAGAATAGGAAGAGCACAGGTAGTCCTCGACTTACAACCATTCATTTAGTGACTATTAGAAGGTATAATGGCACTGAACAAAGTGACCATTTTTCACACTTAGACTGTTGCACCATCCCCATATTCATGTGATCAAAATTTAGATACCTGGCAACTGACTTATATTTATGAGGGTAACAATGTCCTGGGGTTATGTGATCACCTTTTGCGACCTCTTGACAAGCAAAGTTATTGGGGAAGCCAGATTCACTTAACAAGTAGGTTACTAACTTAAGAACTGCAGTAATTCATTTAACAACTATGGCAAGAAAAGTCATAAAATGGGGCAAAACTCAATTAAGAATGGTCTTACTTAGCAATGAAATATGAGCTAGTTGCCAAGCATCCAAAGTTTGATCACATGATCATGGGGTTGCTGCAATTGTCATAAGTTTGAAAACCAGTCATAAGTCATTCAAACAGTCACCAAATGAATGGTGCCATGGTGGTGCAGTGGTTAGAGTGCAGTACTTCTGGCTACTTCTGCTGACTGCTGGCTGACTGCAATTTGGCAATTCAGATCTCACCAGGCTGAAGGTTGACTCAGTCTTCCATCCTTCCGAGGTGGGTAAAATGAGGACCCAGATTGTTGGGGGCAATTGTTCTGTCCCCCTTCCTCACACAGGCAAACATAATACCAAGCATGCCTGCCAATATTTTATTAAGTAAACAGATTAGAATTCTTGGCAGACCAAGGTTTTGGAAGCAAACTGCTGAATGCCTGCCAAGACCGTTTTCATTCCCATAAAGCAGAAGAGGACTTATCTTCAGTCCGTTCCAGGAGCAACAAATTATCCACGAGACAAGAGTTTAGTCAATGTTCAGTCCAAAATATATCCAAGCCGAATTTCAGAGATCACGATGTGACTTTCAGGGTTTAACTTTGTCCATCACAAAGCCTGAAGAGCAATCCCACCCACTTTTATTACTGGTGGGGCGTGGCTCAGTGACTCAGCTCAATCTCTGGCCCTCCCACGCCTCTTCCGTTGCTGTGCACGCTTCTCCCTCCGACGCTGCCTGGGATCAAACCAGGATTTACCATCCTCGCTCCCTATCAATTGGTGCTCCGATATGCCTTCCTCCTGGCACATCCCAGGCTGTTTCTCCTGGCCTTCGGATGGAACCTGAGGCATTGCCAGAAAGGAGGGTCCTGGAGAGGGAGGCCTTGTCAGTTCCTCCCATCACCTCCTGAGTCCTCTTCCTCTGTTAGGACAGGCTCGGGAGTCGGAGTCACATCAGCAATATGCTGACTCTGTAAACTGCTTAGAGAGGGCTGTAAAGTACTGTAAAGGAGTATATAAGTCTAAGTGCTATTGCTATTGCTATTGTAAGCAAATGACTACCTATACTTTAATTGAGATGTGACATGAATGACTAGACTAGAAAAAAAAGCATCTTTCATACTATTGTTAGTACTAAATTAAACTGAAAAGATCTAGAAACTGAGTGCAGAATGACCTAAATACTAACAGCAAGATCATGGTATTATATGAGGCTTTGTTGCGAACCAAAGCTTAATGGCAGAAGTCTGAAATTACTTGGGAGACGTCAGTTTCAGCCTAATTTTAATAGCTGTATGGCATATGGCAGAAGTACAATGAAATAAGCCTTTAAGGTGATTTCCCCCCCCCCCTTGTTTAAAAATAAATCAAGTATAAATTGAATATATTGAGTAAGTAAGGACATAAAATTCCCTTTGTCAGCCTTTAGATAATGGTTACTGCTTGTCTCTTCCATTGCTGGTCTGTTACATATGGAGAAGGAATCCAGTCATTCAAAGTTACGAATCTTGTGATAAGAGCCTGGGAATATGTGATAATTCTTGTCTTGTCCTTATCATGGCAGCTGGTTAATTGATAGCCCCTAGCTCTTCTCATTAGCACTGGTATAACAATATAGAACAATCATTTCCTGATTCCTATAAAAGGGGGAGGGCCTTCTCTGTGGGGGCACCTACCGTATGGAACCAGCTGCCCCCTGAGATAAGGAGAATCCAAGACCTCGGTGCCTTCTGCCGTGCCCTTAAAACTTTCTTTTTTCATCAAACCGGGCTGGCTTAACATATTTTTAAATTTTTAATTTTTAATTGGTTTGTCATTTTAAACTGGGGCCAAATTAATATATATTCTTTTAATTGTTCTTAATGTTTGTATTGTATGTTTTTATCTGGCTGTACACCGCCCTGAGTCCCTTGGGAGAAGGTGCGGTATATAAATTTGAAATAAAATAAAATAAAAAAATAAAATATGTTGGAAACATGCAAAAAAGGCCTTCATCCTGCAGTGGATAGACAATTACTAAGATAATGATGATGATTTTATCTTTAATTTAGGCAGTTTGTTTATTTATTTATTTATTGGTTCGATTTATATGATGCCCTTCTCCGGAGACTCAGGGCGGCTTACAATGCGTTAAGCAATAGCCTTCATACTTTTGTATATACCTGCTTAGTAGGGCTTTCGGACCCCACTAAGCGGTGTTCTTTTTTATACAAAGTCAGCTTATTGCCTCCACAATCTGGGTCCTCATTTTACCTACGTCGAAAGGATGGAAGGCTGAGTCAACCTTGAGCCTGGTGAGATTTGAACTTGCAGTAATTGCAGGCAGCTGGTGCTACTTAACAGCACTTTAGTCTGCTGCGCCACCAAGGCTCTTACAATTCAATTTCAGTTGTTCCTGACCTTGAGAATCCATATTTTATTTCAGGGATCCCTAACCCTGAACTGGACTGATGTTTGGAATTTTGAGGGGAGATTATATGCTTTTGCAAAAATAGGATCATATAGAGCCAAAGACATTCTTGGAATTAAGAAAGCTTGAATACTTTTTTGCATACATGCACATGCACACTCAAAGAAAATATAAAAAGTAAGGTGGGGACAGGGAATTTGCTAAACGTAGTTGAGTTGCTCGTGGGAAACTGAGTCGAGAACCATATCTGTTTTAATCCATATAATGCATTATTTCTATTATTTAAACAGACATCTTTTATCTGTTTCTACAAATAGTCCAATTAATAATTTTTTTTTTATTTACTTAAATAATTTATATGGCCGCCCATCCCACACTAGTAACTCTCAAGGGTGTATTAAAACCCTAAAAATTAAAAACAATAACCTATTAAGCCTAAGGTAAATGATAACTTCCAATCATAAAATAACATCAACAACAGAGTTTGCTTAAAGTCCTGAGGAACAGCCAGGTCATCGTTGTTGTCATCATCATCATCACCACCATCATCATCGTCTATTATATACATTTAGACTCTAAATGTATATAAAATTTATATGCTGCTTGACTCCTAGTGACTCTGCATGGTCTTCAGTGTCTTATGAAAGGCTATCAGGATCAGAGCGATCTGGATCTTTATAGGAGAATTCTGTTCCATGAGGCAGGCACTGCCACAGATAAGGTATGTCTCTGGGTCCAACAAGGTGTTGTGGCCCATCAGCAGCCTGTGCAGCTAGTAGCTGATTCCGACAGTGAGGAGGCTGGTGTGGTGCTGTACCAGCAGCTTGTGCAGCTGGCACTCGAATCAGACAATGAGGAGGCTGGAGAAGTTGTGGTGCCAGAGGCAGGGACTCAGCCAGGGCCTTCAGAACCTCCAGAAGCTCCCATAAGTGAAGAAGAATAGGAGGAGGAGCCTCTTCTCGATGCACGGGCGTGCAGAGCTTCCAAAAGACAGGAGTGGTTCCTTAGGAGGAGGTCTCCTCAAGAGTAAGGCTTGGGGCTAATTGGCCACTCCCGTAGACTATTTAAGGAAGGACGACAACTGAGGCAATTTGCAGGGAACAACTTCATTCACTCTCCTTCGCATCCTGATCTTAGTTCTCTTATCAGTTTCCTGCAAATTGCTTCTGGGCTTTCTACCAACCATAGTAAGATTACAATTATTTATTCTTTGGATTCTTGTAGGCTGTTAAGAAAGTTAATTAACATCCTTTATTTGAAAAAGACTGATTTAATTTAGTAAACTAAGGTTTGTACAGACTTTGTGTGTGCTGCGTTCTTTGGGGTCTGTAGCTGGGGCAGAACACAAGGTGATTTTGTTGAATAAAGGGGCCCTGGAGCATGACCTTTCTGCAAGATCTGGTAGGTTGAGCAGAAATAATAGGAAAAAAAAACAATCAGCTATTCCTTGGATAATTCCATAATTGACCATACTTCAACTCTCGTTACCTAACAAAAATATTTTTTTCCCCTCCTTCACAATCGGCGTTCTGTTATTGGTAAAATTTCCTGGCTTGCTTTCCTTCAGCAACCATAAAGCACAACCTGTTTTATGATATCATAACACTGTTTTTGCTATAGCTACCCATCTCTAATAGTACAGTGATTGCATTATGTTACTGTTCTGAATGGAATAACATCCTGTGTAACGTACGGGGCAAACCAGAACTGCATACCGTAGTAGTTAGGAAGTTCTACTGGCTGACTTTGGATTTATGATTCAGGTCTGGAGTTTTATTATTGTTGTTATTATTTGGCTCTCAGGATTGGGTTGTTGATGGGTCAGAAGGCCTCATCTTTCAAAAGCTGGGGCATTTGTTATAAAAACCTTTGCCTGAAAGACATGATTTATTTTCAGCCTAGGGCTTTTCATTAGTTACCCTGAACTGGTGTACTTAACAGCATTTTCTTTTTTGTTGATGGTGTGGCTCAGGGAGGTATAAACCTGTCTCTTAACTTCTTTATATTGTTTAGAAGCGACACTGATTTCCTTGTTGTAATGGTCATGTAAAACTATCATGACAAAGGGCACTTGTCCTCTAGTGGTTGTGGTTTGCTGCTACATAAAACTCAAGTCCTCCCTAGCGCAGTAGTAAATTTTCTTAGGAAAGGTTTATGGCAGAGTACATTTGAGAACTAAACACTGAAGCTACAAACTAGGAAAAATCTTGGATTTTTGCAATGAAAACATTTCTGTACCACAATTACAGCCTTTCTCTTCCTAACATTATCCTTTTATAGAGAGAAAAAAAAGGCCCTGAAATTATTTGCAAAGAAAGCGTCATGCTCATGGTGTCCTTCGACTGATGGTGTTTTCATATTTTATTTATGTATTGGTTTATTTAGATTACAGGATGCTCAACTCCTCAATTACTCTGGGTGGCTTACTTTAAAAAAAATAGATAAAAATTGAAGCCAGTAAAATAGCAAAAATACCAAAACCAAATCAAAACAGATCATCTCCAAATCAAAACAGATCGTCTCCAAATAAAACAAAACAAAGGGCGGGGGGAAAGGGGGGGGTTTGTGTGTGCCACAATAACCCTGTCTCTAAGTCCTCAAGAAGAATAACTAGGTTTTTGATAATTTCCGAAATGACTTAAGGGTGGGAGCCACATAAATTCCAAAGGGTGGGAATTGCAACAGAGAAGGCATTCTTTCTGCATCCTGAAAGATGACATTTTTAAAATCAATGGTAGTACATCCAGTCTGCTGGACCATACTGGATGGGCAGAAACCACTGGAGATAAGTGGCCCTTCCAATAGCTTGCCCCATGAAGGGCTTTAAAGGTACATGGCACACTGAAATTAATTGTCAACCAGTGAAAAAGCAGCAGGTTTATATGTGTCTAATACAGTGCATCTGTCAGACTGCGGTGCTATCTCAAAATTAAATGAATTTCCAAACTGCCAATCTTTAAGGAAATCTTTCTTTAATTAAGCTCAGCCACCGGATCATGACTCCGCACGGACAAGACTGACCTTTTGCCTCCCAATCCCTCCCTTTCCGATCCCCAAATCTCTGCTTCTCATTGGCTGTCTTCCAAGTCATTCTTCAGACTTCTTTTCCTCGTCATCTCCCAGGAATGTGCCCCCTCCCCTCATTTCCACGACAACCGGGCTTCAAAGGGATTTAGCAGGCAAAAGTTTCAGAGTTTATCTTTCGGTCTCCTCTGCTCTCTCTCTATGCCAGTGTTGCAATGCTGACATCCGGCCCCTCTCCCTTCACTCTCCCAGTGGGGCTTGTGTGAAATAAATAACAAGTTTAATACCTCACCCCCTCTGAGGGGTTACCCCACCCCCTCCTGGCTTGTCCGGGTGATCTGCATGGAATTTAGCTACGAGGCGGTCAGCTTGGACGTTTGTGCTCTTCACCTAGGAAGCTTCTGACAAGGGGTAGCCCTTCCACTTAATTAAGTACTGGAGGCGCCCCCTGTGCCACCTCGAATTGAGAACCCACTGTACTTCATAGTGGGTCTGGCCTCCAACAATTAAGGGCCCTGGGGGATCACGGGGCACCGGCCTTAATGTTGACCCTACTACAGGCTTCAGGAGGCTACTGTGAAAAACGGGGTGTATCCTCCCTATAACCGGGGCAACTGCAATTGTACTGTAACCGGGTTGATTACTTTTACTATTGGAAATGGCCCTATGAATTTCGGCCCCAGTTTTCTGGTCGGGAGTCTGAGTCTCAAGTACTTGGTGGATAGGTAGACCTTTTCCCCCACTTGGAACGGTCTTTGGGGGTCTTGGTGTTTGTTTCTTATAAGACCCTGCTGCCTTGTCTAACTCTCTCTTGACATTCTCCCAGGTTTCTCTTAGCATTGCCATCCATTCGGTCAAGGTAACTGAGGAAGGAGGCTCCCTCGGGTACTCTGGCATGGGGACGAAGTCGATGCCGCTCACTATCTTAAATGGGGTTAGTCCTGTATTACTGTGGACAGCATTGTTATATGCGACCTCAGCAAACAATAAGAGGTCCTCCTAGTTTGATTGTTGGTAGTCAACGTAGCACCTCAGGTACTGCTCTATCATGGCATTCAATCTCTCCGCCCCCCCCCCATTGGTGCTTTGGGGATCAGAAAGGGAGGGATTGGGAGGCAAAAGGTCAGTCTTGTCCGCGCGGAGTCATGATCCGGTGGCTGAGCTCAATTAAAGAAAGATTTCCTTAAAGATTGGCAGTTTGGAAATTCATTTAATTTTGAGATAGCACCGCAGTCTGACAGACGGACAAGACTAACCTTTTGCCTCCCAATCCCTCCCTTTCTGATCCCCAAATCTCTGCTTCTCATTGGCTGTCTTCCAAGTCATTCTTCAGACTTCTTTTCCTCATCATCTCCCAGGAATGTGCCCTCATTTCCATGACAACTGGGCTTCAAAGGGATTTAGCAGGCAAAAGTTTCAGAGTTTATCTTTCGCTCTCCTCTGCTCTCTCTCTCTCTCTCTCTCTATGCCAGCATTGCAATGCTGACAGCATCCCTCATTGCTGTTCTGCTGGGTTCTGGATTAGCTGTAACTTCTAGACGGTCTTCAAAGCAGCCTCATGAGGAGTGCATTATAGTAGTCCAAATGTGAGGGAAACAGGGTATGAATGAATTTCTGAAGGTCCTCCCAGTGCAGGAACCCCACAATTGGAACACCAGATGGCCTTGTGCAAAACACTCTGCTTCCACCTGCTTTATGAGCAGGAATTGAGAGTCTAAAAGGACCCCCAGATTGTAACATGTCTCAAATGGGGAAATGCAATCCTTCTGAGAGTCAACAACAGAATTTTTCCAGATCTAATGGAGCCTACAAGACAACATATTTATGGAGAAATATATTGTGTGCTTCTCCCAATTTTAAGTTGCCCTAGCTTGATTGCTGAAATGTGAGGAGCATTCTATTTATTTTCAATAACTCAATGAATGATGATAAATGAAAAAAAAAATGTGACTGGCTTGATTAAATCATTCATTTTGACTAAGGATTGATTCTTTTCATGTAAATTGAGGGACCTTTTTTCTCCATAGTATGTATTCTGTAACAGGGATAGATATGTGTGACCATGCAAATGTTGATAGTTTTCATCCACAGCATCCTTATTCCATTGATTGTAATGCTCACATTGTTTTGGAGTAGTGACTTGGTAATATCTTATCTCTGGAGTTGTGACAGGTCACTTATCTTACTTGATGGTAAGCCATATTTATGTAATGGATTTTAGATTCAGGTCTTTTTTGACAGAAAGGGGCCTCTTGGCATATATACACATATGCATATACACCCGCTGCAGCTTATAGTACTTGTGCGGTATTTACAATTGTTAGAAAATCTATAATGAATTACCTAGAAAAAGATGATTCTGAATAGTTCTAAAGGTAATCTTTAGGAAAGATGGTGCTTTCACCTATGAAGCAGTATCCCACTGTTGGAATCTTGAATTATCATACAAGTTTGTTCTATTTTGCTTTCAGCCAAGAAAAGATTTGCAGTTTCCTGTGTAAAATATGAAAAGGGACTAGACATTAAATTATTTAACCCCCTCTCCCCACCAAACAACTGTTTCATATGAGTCAACATGTGGCAATTAACAAGCTGAACTGCTTGGTGGAAAGTACAAAAGAACTGGTTGAGCCTTTTTTGCTCCATGACCTTTCCCTTCCCTTTCTTTTTCTTTCTTTTTTTTTTAAAAAACAAGTTTTTATTGTTTTTTTAAAAATATAAACATTCAATCTTCCCTTAAACAATGTGTCATCTGGGTACAAATAATCTCTGTGCAATAACCATCAAAATTTACACACAGCATTCATTACACTGATGTTAATTCTCTGATTTTACAGTTCAGTGGTGGGTTGCTACCGGTTCGCCCCGGATTGGGCGAATTGGTAGTGGTGGCAGCAGAAGGCTCCGCCCACCCACCCAGACGCACGAGCGTTGTGAGTGCGCACGAGCACGCGGACAAGCGAACCGGTAGCAAACTAAATTGAAACCCAGTACTGTTACAATTGTAGTATATTGGGAAATTGAACAGAGTAAACTTACTCATTTTTCCCTCTTAACACATCTTCTAATAAGAATATAATAATATTAAGCATAATAATCCTAATAGTCATAATAATAACAATTATCATATTGTTTACATCTCTATCTTAACATTGTTTCTACTCGTCTTTAATCTCCTTTTTTTTCCAACTTCCATTTTAATTTCCTTCCTCATGTCCTAGCCAATCATTGAGAATTTCAGGGCCGAAATTAGATTCCCCTGTTTTTCCTGTGGCTTCTTCATGTAAAAGCTATCAACAACAAAGGACTTAATTGTGAGTGGGAAAGAGAAAGGACAGGGTTTTTTAAAATGTTGGCTTCCCACTTTTCTTCATCAAAAGTCACGTATGTAGGTGTACACGTGAGCAATGTGCTCATAGCATGGGTTAACAATAGCACTCACAAAAAGGGGGGAAAAGAGCATTTGTAATTGTTAAACAGTTTAACGTGGGGGAGGGAGTTAAAACACCATCCATTATAAATATTGAGATTTTGGGTATGATATCTGTGTGGTGTCTATTTCCTTGGTCACTGAACAGCAGTTGCAAACTAAGTGTTTGAACAGAGATAACAGGAGGAGGCCTTTTTCCATCTGCTTGCAATTTAAAAGCTCATGCAAATGTTCTCCTTTTTTCTTTTAGTTAGGGATACATAATGGAATTGCAAGCTTCATCCTCTACATGTATGAATTCCCTTCATTCTCCATTAGCATGACTGGGGATTATGTTATCTTTGCTAGTGCCAGTTAAGGGACTAGGAAAGGTAAAATAACCTCTAATTCAGAATACAAATTAATGGATTTATATAAACAGAACACATTTTTCAGTGTGGAATGAAATATCAATGTTTTTGCTTGTTCTGGTCAATCTGTCAAAAAAAAAAAAGGCATGTACCGTATTTTTTGGAGTATAAGATACACTCCCCCCCCAAAGGCAATGGAAATGTTGATGCGTCTTATACACCAAATACAGCCATTTTTGGCCTCCTGAAGCCCCGACCCGCTTGTCCCGTTTTTGCGAAAAACAGGCCCATTTTTCGCAAAAACAGGAGCATTTTGCCCTCCCTCAGCCCCCAGGAGCACTCTGCAGGCCTCCCAAACCCTCTGCACAACCCATTTTTCGCAAAAATGGGGGAAAAACGGGGCCATCTTTGTGAAAAAGTTTTTTCTTACTTACCTCTTCAAGACCTTGGTGTGTCTTATACACTGGTGCATCTTATAGTCCGAAAAATACGGTATGTATAGGGATCTGAATTTTAGCGAGTCTTGTTATATATTTATTTTATTTGCCAACATACTTATGTGCCATCCAAGTCAATAACTCTGGGCAATTCATTCATTTACTTGGTGCAAGTCTAGAAATCAGATCTGTCTTTATTAAGTTCTCATGTGAGGATAGTATTTTTCAAATATGGATGAAGCATTTAGATGAGAATCAGTATAAGTAAGTATGGGTTGTATGAAAATAATGAAACAAGTTTAAATCCAAACAATGGCAATAAGTATTTTATAAATCTATATTTTGGTGGAAGTAGAACATTTTTGACTTCTTGAATGAAGTTAGAATTTTGGTTGGTCAAAGTAGAAATTGGGTGTGTGTATTATAATTACAGTTATAATTTTTTTGGCTTCTTGAATGAAGTTATGATATTGATTGGTCAAAACAGAAATGTTGCTTTATTGTGTGTCAGTATCAGTATCAGCATCAGGAATATGCATTGATATACACAGTAATATGCAGTGAAACACACACACACACACGTGATTTTATCATGTCGTTTGGGTTATAACATGACACTATGTGAATTCCCGCTCCTTTAGGACTGGTGAGAAAGGAGCTATGAATCCTGTCTTTTGCTATCAATTGATCTACTGAGAAAAGTTTCCACTTACCCAAAGTCATCTATTGCACAAATGATGTACTTGCCTTTTGTCACCATCCCCCAATAGTACAATAAAACTTTAGGGTTCTTGTTGTTTTCTGAAGTTGGTATTACCAAACTAGCTAACATCAAGGCGTGAAAAATTTGTACATGTGTTCTAAAATACATGATTTTTGATATATTTTATTCTGTATATATGTATGTATCAATGTATTTATGCCAGACCGGTATCTTTTGCTCATCTATGTTCTTCCTTTGCCTTCACCTCTTCTTTCTGGTGTTTTATTTCTGCTCATCCTAATCATTATAGTTATACTTAACTTATTATGGCAAGAATGTTCTTAGGCACTGTGAAGTGCATAAGCAAGTCTTTTAAGGTAACTTTTACAATGATCAGACTTAACCTGTAGTGCCATATAGGGAAGCTGCACTACCTTTTAACTAGAAAATTGTTTTATACATCCAAGTACCACTGATAATTTTGACCAAAAACATGGATCCCACAAAATGTCTACTTTTTTCCAAGAACATTTATATATTTCAGGCATTCTGTTATATTTATCATTGATGGAAAGATTTGAATGCTTAAAGTTTAATGATTTCTCCAATGTCCTGCTTAGACTACAGTCTTGGGCATTTTATGACACATAGGGCACATTGGTCTCTTCAGCTGTCCCTGTCATGCTTGCAGTGTTGGCAGCATTAGCGGCATTAGTGGCTGGCTGGGACATTGATATTGTGGGGTACCATCAGTTGGGTATCAATGGGGGTGGTGTGACATCCCTCCACAACAAATCCAGTTTCTCATATGACTCCTTGGGAAAATTAATTGCCCATCGCTGCTATAACCTTTGGACATATACATGATCGAGGGTCACTGTTTTATAGGATCAAAGCTAATCCTTATTTATCTGCAGCTTCAAGAATGTTGAAAGTGCATGTTTATTCTTTACAGCAGATCTTGGGAACTTACCATATATTCAGCTTTCTGTTTTCATTTTGTGTTGCAGAGTAAGGAAATTGGTCTTCAGATGCATGAAGAACTCTTGAAGGTTACAAATGAACTCTACACTGTGAGTAATTTTACCTTGGGACTTGTGTGATAATATTTAGGAATAAATATACATGATGACATGTGTGTTTATATATGTGTGCTTGTGTGTGTGAGCTACTAATGCAGGGTTAGTATGATCATTTTTGAAAATTTCCAGATGTATTTCAAGTAATTAGGATTCATCAGGGAAAAGGATGGTATTTATACCAGAATTGAATTTCAATCCTTAAAACAGATTTTCTTAAATATGATTTGTGAATCAGTGTGAAATTGCATCATCTATCACAGTAAAAGATGGGAGTGGTTATTTTATCTTATTTTTTGGCTTTATTATCCCAGAAGGTTTTTCTCATTGGGACAATTCTTTTTCCATTGTAGCTTTTCTGATGTTCTAGCACTTAGTAACAATACAGTAATATTTTTCTTTTTTAAAAAAATAGCTGTTTTGACATGTTTATAATTTGGTCTACCATTGTCTGTCCTTGATTTTAAATAGTTTTAAACATCCTTCTTCCTATTCAAACCATATTTGTTACTTATTTATTGTCAGCACTAGTATGTTGCAATTCAAAGCTAGGTTTCTCAAGGTGGCCTCAATTTACAACCATAATTGAGCCCAAAATTTGCACACCAAATGAAACAAAAAGCAATATTCTTTACTCAGGCTCTTCTTAAAAATAGATAAAGGTAAAGGTAAAGGTTCCCCTTGCACATATGTGCTAGTAGTTCCTGACTCTAGGGGACGGTGCTCATCTCCATTACAAAGCCGAAGAGCCAGCACTGTCCGAAGATGTCTCCGTGGTCATGTGGCCGGCATGACTAAATACCAAAGGTGCATGGAACCAAGCCTTTCAAATCTTATATGTTGGGCAGAGGAACTGGAGACAAACAGTCCCACAAAGGTCCAATACCATGAAGTGATTTATGAGTGACCACTAGCACCTAGAACTGCATCTAGAATTGAAGCCCACTGATAACCAAATTGGCTCATGCAGAAGTAGTGTAATAAGGGTATACCCAGGTACACTCACAACTATTTGTGTTCCTGCAATCTGTATCGGCTTTAGACGTCTCTGTGGTCATGTGGTCAGCATGACTAAATGCCAAAGGTGCATGGAACGCTGTTACCTTCCCACCAAAGGTGGTCCCAATTTTCTACTTTCAGCTTTCAAACTGCTAGGTTGGCAGAAACTGGGACAAGTAATGGGGAGCTCACCCCGTTATGCAGCACTAGGGATTCGTACTGCTGAACTGCTGATCTTTCAATCAACAAGCTCAGCGTCTTAGCCACTGAGCCACCACATCCCTCAATAAAAATAGATAATGAGTATTAAAACTGCACTTATAGCTCTTGCAGGAAAATAATAATTGTGTGGATTGGAGAACACAACTGTATGTGCATACTTTCTAAGACACTGCAATAATGTAATAGATTATAATTCAAATCAATTTTCTAATCCAGTGTTTCTTGTCAACTTGAAAATGTGTGGACTTCAACTCCCAGAATTTCCCAGCCATCTCTCTCTGGCTGGAGAGTTCCATGAGTCAAAGCCCATACATTTTCAAATTGACAAGATTCAGAAACAGTGGTCTAATCTAAAATGAAAAGACCCCAGAGCAGAGTCCAAATGTCAGCTAAGGCACATCCAGCCAAGCGTTTTAGAACATGGATTGAATTCTGGTTGACAAGTGAGTAGATAGTTACATAACATGAGGTGCTCTAAGCCAAAGATGTCCTGTTTTTTTGGTTTTTTTTTTTTTTTTGTGAAGGATTCTGCCAAAAGCTACTGCAGCACCATAAAAAAAACTTACAAAATTTGTGTGCAGTTATTTAAAAATGGTCACCATTTGTATTCTTTCTTTAATTTTATTGTATTCCCAATTGTCTTGTCTGCTGTGTGGAATACATTAATAAGACATCTTGCTACCGCTGCTGTTGTTTTGAAAATAAAGCTTGTTAAGTATTTAAAAAGGCTAATGAGCCTTACAAACTTTGCTGAAAAAATAGTAGGAAATTATGCCTCTACATAATGAAATTATGTAGTTTCTAATTCAATTTGAGAAAAAACATTTTGGGAAGATTGACTGAATCCCTATGTTTACCCCAAAATAATGGATTCAAGAATCATATGTATTCTGAGGACCATGGATAACTTAATGCTCTTCTGAGGCTTTAAAGATTAAATCTATTACTTTCAACCAACTTTGGATAGCAGCCAGGGAAGATGATGCCATATTCCCTGTAATACTGAAATTACGTAGCCCGTACAGCCTTAATTAATAACTTGATGAATGCCATTTTTTTAAAGGGAAGTTTCTGGTTGACCAAGGCAATTTCACATAAAGTGTATCACAGTTGACTAATGCGAAAGTTACTAGAGTCTGAATGTCTAGACTAGTCTTACATCTATTTTTCTCATTTGGACTTATTGTGCATCACTGATATTAGAGTTTGCAGCAATCGAACCAGCACAACACAAGTAAATAATTCAGCAGGATTCATGTATAAAAGAAACTTCTTTATATACAGTAATATAAAGCATGATACATGTATATAATACCCATGCAGCAGAAGCCAGAACCAGAACTCAGAATCCAGAAGCATAGAATCTATATAATCACAGAAGCAATAAGGACAAACCAACTCTTTTATACATAACAGTCAAGCTAAGCCACGCCCAGGCTCTGAACTTTCTGAGTCACCAAACAGTCCCCATTGGCTGACCTATTACCATGTCTATTCCAATTCATGAACTCTCATACACTGACAACCAAGACTGGTGTGGCACACGAACATGTAAAATAAATAAATATAATATTCCTTAAGTCCGTGAGCCACTGGTTTGTTAATGACTTTTTATTCCGGAGTTCTTACAAATAGCAGATATCCATGTGGAACAAAGTCCACATAGAAGATGGTGAACTTCTTCTTCCCATATGTGTACAGAGGGGAGCTATAATAGATTGAAAAAGTGCAACCTTTGTATTTGTGTTATGTATTTGAAAGGTACCAAAGCTTGAGAAGATATAGGTTCTTCCTAGACAATACATTTACAGCTATTTAGACAAAAACAGCTCTGTATATTCTCCATTTACCCTGTTTTCCCCAAAATAAGACATCACCTGATAATAAGCCTAGTTGGGCTTTTGAGCGCATGGCAATAAGGCTTATTTTAGGGTTCAAAAAATATAAGACGGTCTTATTTTCGGGGAAACACGGTAGTTGTTAAGTCAGATGCAAGGAAGGCTGGAGTACTGCTGACTTGCTGACACTGGTGGAGAGTGGAGCGTGTTAGAGAAGGAGATAAAGTGTATCAGTTTGTCTAAAGAAGACTTGTCCAAGAAGAAAATAATATTGGGCAGCAAGGACAAGAACTGAATTATTATGGGACTGACACAAATAGGCAGAGTCAGCCAAGAGCTATATGCAAGGAAAGGAGAATCAGTCTACAATCTGAGATAAATTGAGGTGAACTATACTTCCAAGTGACTCACCCATATATAATGTTCAGGAGAAATTGGTCTTCTGTGGCATGAATGGATAGGCTAAGACTATGTAAAGAGTACCGTGAAAATGAGAGAAAAGATTAAAAAGACATTTCCCAGAATTAAAGCAGCAGAGTCAGAAATAAAAGCAGAGGTTACATAATATTTGAACTCAGTCCATCAAGCTAAGGGAAACATTGAAAACTCTGTAAATAAGGTAGCAGGCTTATAGGGAGATACTTGGTATGTAGATTAAATGAGTTATAAAAATAGGATATAAGTTTTTATGTTTGTGAAATTTAAACACTGCCTGTTCATATGTGGAGCAATAAATGGCATTTTTAAAAAAGATGAAACCTGTACCTATTCATCTGTCCTGCTTGGGCGAGAACAATTCAGATGGAACCTGTGACAAGGCACATTAATGATACTTTTTAATTGTTTATATAAAAACAGTTTAGAAAAAGGTTAATGATGATAGGCACTAAACTGATTTAAAGTATTAATATTGCTCCTTGCCCATGACCTACCTTTCTAAATTATTCTCCTGCAGTTTCAAACCAGGCTTGTCAGAGAATGTAAGTTTATCATGTGAATAAGGGTCAGTATACTTGGTGATGACCTTTGATAAAATCAGATTTTGCAAGGACTAAATGACTGAAGATAATAATCTCTGCAGGGTTGCAATCAATATTTGCACATAAGCATTTAACAAAAAAAATTGGAAGATAGATTGCATAGGCAGCTGGATCCTTATTTGTCTTTAAAAAATCACCGTTATGGAAGCTTCACTGAAGAAGGCTGAAAAACTTTATTTAAAAAAATTATAATACCAAACCTTTAATAATAGTGGTACAAAGAAACATTATTATGCTACTAACTGGGATACAATCTGGATCAGGACTTTTCTTGTTTTTATAGATTTAACAGCATCTATATATTTTTTAGCCATTTGTTCATGTGAAATCTTAGGAAGTGCTGTTTTCTATAAAAATGATTAATTTTACTCGATTATATTGAACTCGGTATTATAAATTCAAGGGTATTTTTTTAAAAGCTGATTTATTGAGTTAGAATACTTAAATACTTTATCCTTGATGTCTTTAATAGTAGTGATAATGGTTAGTAATTTTCCATGTCTTTGATCTCACTTGCTAAATCTTTGTTTTGTATGGCTATTCTGTTTCAAGTATAAAAGAGAATTAAGTTCCTGTTTAATATTCATAAAAGCATATAATTTTGATGTACTTTGCCTTGCATGCATACTCAACATTTTCTTAACATTTTGCCCACATTTCTTGTTTAATTTTCTGAATTTACTTTCCTTGAACATAAGCAGTTAGTGGTGGATATTCAAACAAGTAAACAATTCACAGAATGTCTATTTATAAGGGAAAAATGGTCTTCCAGTTGTTTATCTATTTTAGAAAAAGATGCTTTATGAATAATATATTTAAATACCTAATAAAAGAATGAGATTGTTTTTTATAGTAAATGATTATATATATATAATGCACAGCCAACCCCCCATCCAATCAGAGCACAGCCAAACCCCCAACCAATCAGAACACACCTCCACCCAATCAGGACACAGCCAAGCTCCCACCCAATCAGTTCACACTCCCACTGGCAGTTAAAAGGAAGAAACAGCTACGATCACACACATTGCTCCTAGAAGCACGAAGCCGAGAACACCAGCCTGAAGATGACGAATGAGACTTCGTTGAAACGTTGCCAAGACACCTCCAATTTTACGCGGGAGAAAACCTGAATAACCAAAGATCTACATACAAACACCCGCGAAAACCTCAGAAAACATATACATATATATATATATATATATATATATATATATATATATATATATATATATATATATATATATATATATATGCAAGTCTTGGTGTATTCGGGTCTTTTCCCATGTAAGATTGAGAGTATCTTGGTGACGTTTTGACGAGATCCCACTCGTTATCTTCAGGCTGGTGTCTTCAGTTTCGTGCATGTGCGAGCAAAGCATGATCGGAGATGCGGTCTCTCTATAAATACTGGTGGGGAGGTGTGGAATGCTGGCTTTGTTGTTGTAAGCGGGTTGGTTAGCTGTTACAACAACAAAGCCAGCACTCCCCGCCACCCCACCAGTATTTATAGAGAGACGGCATCTCCGATCACGCTTTGCTCGTACATGCACGAAGCCAAAGACACCAGCCTGAAGATGACGAGTGGGACCTTGTCGAAATGTCGCCAAGATACTCTCAATCTTACACAGGAAAAGACCCGAATACACACACACACACACACACACACACACACACACACACCAAATTTATATTAACGCTGATAAAGAAATAAAGGGAGACTAGTATAGATCTATTCCAAGCTATTTAGTTCTCATCAGCTAGCCATATCCTTACTTGGATTCGAACTTGGGCTGCCTGCATGTTAGGCAGTTGTATTAACCTCTGACCCACAAGTTCTCCTCCCTTCATCATCTTGAGCCAGGGGAGAGATTAAGTGTTTTTCTATCGAGACACCTGGTCTACCCCAGCATCTGGGGGGGAGCACACATGCATACATACACACACACACACACACACACACACACACACACACACACATACATACACATACACACACACACACACAAAGAACACTGTACAGTACATATGTTAATGATGAGTAATGCCTATATTATATTTATTAGTTCATCCAAGTAATACTCAAGATAGCAGAAAAAACATCCAGTCAAGAATTACTTTGATGTGGAAGTGAAGAAAAGACATGTTTCTGTTGTGAAAGATTTAAAATTCACCACATCTACCAAATTAAAACCCAGTGTAAAAATTTGCAGTATTTTTCATGTATGAGAGTTAGGTTCAGGTTGAACAGATTTCCAGACTAATGAGGGATTTAGAATTTGATTGAAATCTTTGACCATATTTATCTGATACGCATCTGAAGTTAAAAACATATATGTAATAAAAAGTTCTTCCCCACTCTCTCTTTAAATATATACACCTGAAAAACATCTATATAATCTATATGGAAAAATAGGGTCCCTTTAAGGGTCATAATGCATTTATTAAACTCTAATCATAGGATTAAAAAAAAGTTCTGAGGTCTCATTTCTTGTACCACCACAGATTCTGAATTAATACACCTCCATTAACTTTTGAATAAAAGACTCATTCCATGTGCCAATGGTTGTTCTTTCCTCATCTTAGGTGATGAAGACCTATCACATGTATCATGCTGAGAGCATCAGTGCTGAAAGCAAGCTGAAGGAAGCGGAGAAACAGGAAGAGAAGCAGTTCAACAAAGCAGGGGACATCAGTGTGAACCTGCTGCGGCATGAAGATAGGCCTCAGCGCCGCAGCTCTGTTAAGAAGATTGAGAAGATGAAGGAAAAGGTGAATAGGATGACATGCTTTCCATGTGGCTGGGTACTGGCAAATGAACAGAGGAATATATTGTTGGGATGTGGCTGAGTATCAAATATTTGTAGTTCTGATCTCATCCATTTCACTATTGATCTTGGATGATGATGATCTCCTTTAGACACATAAATTAAAGAAGACTAATAAAGTGTGGTGTCCAGTGCATTATGGACTATATTGCAGTGGTTGGTAAACATGTGAATATATAATAGAGTGTTCTAAATACAGTAGATGTTATATTCTGTATAAATCCTTAATTTGTACACTGCCCTGAGAAAGATAGATGGTTAAGAAGTTTGTTTGAAAAACAAACAAACACAAACAAACGTAATCAGATTATCATAAACTGCATGTAATGGACCACAGGCAACACAATGGTTACGATGTTAGCTTGCTACTTCAGGAAGACAAATTCAGGTCTCCCTTTCATGAACATTTATTGTGTGGCTTTGCGCTATTTTCCTCCCCCTCTGTCAGCCTAACTAATCTCATAGGGTTTGGGGAGATAAAATTAGAGGTAGTTGTGTGGGTCATTTTGTGCTTTTCAAGGAAAGCTTGTATATAAATCTAACAAATAATAATAACAAATGATTATTGGTTCTAGGGACCTTGGCCTAAGAAAAACCTTAAAAGCTGCTTTGCTTCTGTTGGTGTTTTTTTTTTTTTTTTTTGCTTTTATATCTCTCTCTCTGAAGGTTTTCTCCCTGACAGGTTGTTCTTTTCAACTCTCCTTAACGGTCCAGCACATCAGGCCTTGATGAGGTAATGTACCCCTCTCTGTGGAAATGCTCCACAATTTGCCCCCCAGGCTCTCCTTCCTGTTGAATGATGCTTGCCTGACTCAATACTCCAGCTACGTGCTGTCTTTCTGGCACTTTTCCACAGCTAACAGGCAGTAAAGAGAGCAGCTAATATATAGCAGTCTCAAAATCTTAAGTGAAAATGCATGGAAGAATTCAGGCAGGCAGGCAACATTCCAACAATCCAGATTTAGTCAGAGTAACAGATGTGCAGTTGACCATTTTTTAAAAAAATCACGAGCCTTGGACTTGAGGGGCATTCTCAGTTTGGGAACTCTTTTTCCCTATTAGCTAGATGTGAGACATATTTCAGCTATTGCCTAACTATTACATCCTTGCCTCTCCAACCAAAGGAACCTTGAGAGAGCCACTGATTGTCTTTCAAGACTGAAGAGCAAAAGAAGAGCTGGGTTGTGGAGCATGCATGGCCATATGCTGTAATCTACGTATGGATTAGGATATTTTCTCAAGAGTTATGGATTTTCAGCTAAGACTGGATCTTCCATCTCTAATGAAGGTTCTCCCTGCTCTCCACATACAGTAAAAGCTTCAGCCCTACAGATGGTGGGATAGTCAATACAATATTCTGTTCAATATTATAATTACTTGAAATTAAGATTAGAGACAGGTCTCCAGAACTGTCCTAATGTAAATGCTGTTGAAAGTATCAAGGAGGTTGAAATTTCATGGTTGAGCTACTTCTTTATTGTGACAATAAAAGAAGTGGCTGGACATTTTAGTCAGTCTTCATAAAGATAAATTTGGGACATTTTAAAAGTTTATCAGATGTCTTTCTGAGAACAGCGTGGTGGCCTAGTGATGAAGACGCTAGCCTCCCAGTCGGAAGGTTAAGAGTTCAATCCTAATAGCGGCAGATGTTTCACAGAGTGCAAAGAGAAAATATCTGCTGCAAACTCCACATAGGCATCAAGAAGGGTATCTGGCCAGTAAACACTCCATTCAGTTGTCCTGACTCTACCCCAAATTAAGAGATTACAGGATCATAAAAAGAAAAAAAAACATGTCTTTGTGGAAATGATATTGTAGACAAAATAAAGATCTAAGGCTGATAATAATCTGCTACTGTGTTTAATCAGTTATAATTCACAATGTTTTCCCTTTGAATCCGGTATATTAGCAATAAAGAAGAAATATCCTTGGAAAATCTTAGTGTTACAAAAAACTATTTTAAAGGATTACAGCTGTCTTCACACTGAAAAATAAAACAGGATTTTAAAATGCCCTTGCATTTAAAGGGCATTTTAAATGCAAGGGCACTACATATAAATAATTTGTATATGTAGCTTGTTTCCTTCTTTTTAATGTTGATATTTACTTTACTGGGCTTATGTGCTGCTGGAACTGATATTGACTCTGAGCAACTTGTACACCCAATAACTGTAATTAAAGTTAAAGCAACACAATAACAGTTACATTAATAACAAAAATAACTACCTACATTGATATCATAATTAAAATGTCATTAAAGAAACACCTTACTGCAAGAGAGAGCAGACTCATAACACAACCTCTTTCAAGGTGGGTTGATAATGAAAGCAGGAAAGTTGCTTACAGTAAACGGGCTATCTGAACCAGTAATTTTTCTACCATGATCAGAAGTCAACTAGTTGGAGAAAACTGCCTTTGGGCCAGTGTATGAGAGTCTAAGCAGGGGTTCTGAATTAAGTTTGTTTTGTATCATGATCTGGATGTTGCTCTGTAACAGTCTTCCTCATTTTGATGCCTACAAAATGGGTTGGAACTCCTCAGTGCCTTGTGATATTTGGAATTAAATTCAAATTTCTCTGGAAAACATCAAATTAGAAGAAGCAGCTCTGGGATGAGCTGCTCTGGGGTGCCATCTTGGTAATGGCTGATCACAGTGAAAAGGTTATGTTTATACGCAGAGCAAGGGATCATTTTTTTCCCCACAGCTGTTTGCCTAGTCTTCCATAAAGAGATTAGGGAAATTTTGGTCAGATAGCTTTGCATATTCCTGAATGAGAATAATGTTTGTAAATGTTTTCCTATCTTAAAATTTCCTGCAAGTACCTCCCAAAACAAAAACCTACCATTCAAGAAGAAGATTGGATTACAGAAATAACATTCTCCTTATTCTATTCTATTCTATTCTATTCTATTCTATTCTATTCTATTCTATTCTATTCTATTCCATTCCATTCCATTCCATTCCATTCCATTCCATTCCATTCCATTCCATTCCACTCCACTCCCACTCCCACTCCCACTCCCACTCCCACTCCCACTCCTACTCCTACTCTGAATCATTTCTCCCTGAATTGATCTGAAATGATAATGTCCCCTCAGGATTCTATCTGAAATGGTAGATCATGTGCCCTGCTAATTAACTGTTCCAATAGATCCTTTTATCTCTATGAATGTCATTCTGGATAGAATTATTGAAGCTGGATATTCAAAATATTTGTATTCTTAAAATCAAGTATTCTTAAAATCAAGTAAAATCAAATAAAGTCACACACACACACAATATAGTGTGTGATCAAGTAAAATCAAATGAAGTCATATATACTTTATTTATTTATTTATTTTACTTATTTATTTGATTTTTATACTGCCCTTCTCCAGAAGGACTCAGGGCGGTGAACAGCCAAGGTAAAACATAGCATACAAAATTTAAAAACAGTTAAAAAGATATTAAATTATTTCGGCCCACAATTTAAAACAGTCCAATTAAAATCAATTACAAATTAAAACCGAAAGGATGGGATCAAGCCAGCCCGGCTAGATGAAATAAGTGAGTTTTAAGGGCCCGACGAAAAGTCCAGAGGTCTGGTATCATGCGTATCTCTGGAGGTAGGTTGTTCCAGAGGGCAGGTGCCGCCACAGAGAAGGGTCTCCCCCTGGGGGTTGCCAGCTGACATTGTCTGGCTGACGGCACCCTGAGGAGGCCCTCTCTGTGCGAGCGTACTGGCCAGTGGGAGGCTATTGGCGGCAGAAGGCGGTCTCGTAGATACCCTGGCCCTAAGCCATGGAGTGCTTTAAAGGTGGTCACCAACACCTTGAAGCGCACCCGGAAGATCACCGGGAGCCAGTGCACTTGCGCAGGAAAGGTGTCACATGGGAACGCCCCGTCGCTCCCATAATCCCCTGTGCGGCCGCATTCTGGACCAGTTCGAGCCTCCAGGTGCACCCCAAGGGGAGCCCCATGTAGATAGCATTGCAGTAGTCCAGGCGGGAAGTGACAAGTGCCTGAGTGACTGTGCGTAGGGAATCCTGATCCAGAAAGGGACGCAACTGGCATATCAGGCAAACCTGATAAAAAGCCCCTCTGGCCACGGCCATCATATGCTCTTCTAAAGGCAGCCATGCATCCAGGAGGACGCCCAAGTTGCGAGCCCTCTCCGTGGGGGCCAATGACTCGCCCCCAATAACCAGCGATGGTGCCAGCTGGCTATATTGGGACGCTGGAAGCCACAGCCACTTGGTCTTGGAAGGGTTGAGTCGGAGCATATACATAGATACACACACACACATACATACATACATACACTATATATATATATATATATATATATATATATATATATATATATATATATATATATATATACACACACACACACAATATATATATATACATACACACACAACACACACACACACAATATAGATAGATAGATAGATAGATAGATAGATAGATAGATAGAAGAATAGAATAGAATAGAATAGAATAGAATAGAATAGAATAGAATAGAATAGAATAGAATAGAATTCTTTATTGGCCAAGTGTGATTGGACATACAAGGAATTTATCTTGGTGTGTATATATGTGTGTGTGTGTATATATATATATACACCACACACATATACGTATATACATATATACACTCAATCACAATGTCTATATAGTCAGTATCATTTTGAACGAAATAGTATCCTTCTTATATTACAGTTTATATCATTTATTCAAATATCCCAAATGAGAATTAAACTAGTTAATTATTCAGTGATAGAAGGTCTAGTAACAGGTTGCCTGTCTAGTACTGCAATTTTCTTGTCAATTTTTTTTGAAAGTGATTTGCCTTCTTCCTCGGGAAGAGAGAGAGTGACTGATCCAAGGCTTTGTGCCTAAAGTGGGAATAGAACTCAGTCTTCCAATTTCTAGCCTGACGATATAACCACTATTCTAAACTCTCTTCCCCCACCCCCCACCCCGCCTAGGACTTTCATTCCCTTAATTGAAGTTATCCTTGCTGGCAATAAATTTTGATTTAATGAACAGTATTATGGTATCATTATGTGCTAACTAATTTATGAGAAGAGTAGAATGTATTTTTTTTAGAAGAGCCACTGATAAACCACTTATTTAGTGGCATCACATAGATGGTATCTGATGTATGGACTTACATAGATTGCAGCAACTTCTTTCATCTAGTTATCAACTTTACATTTAATAGCACTATAATAGTTCCCAAAGCATTTTTGGATGTCATTTTACAATGACAAAAAATAAAAAAGATGCTAGAACGTTCTTTAAAGACATATGTATATTGACAGTTACCTAAACTGGAACTTCTGCTTTGTTTACCACATTAAGAAAAGCATTGTGTATTGCTTAACAATGAGAATCAAATGTATTTATATTAACTTAAGTAAACTAACACTTACAATAAAGGGGATATTGGGTCTAAAACCCTTTTCAAACAACTGAATTTTTATCTGTTTCTAGAAGGCCTGTGAGGCCTTCATAAGGCAGTGGTTGGGAGAATTTATTTTTTGAGACAGAACGTAAGTAATAAATCATATAAAACATCATTCACATCAGTGATTGCAAACCTCCTGGATATAAAACCATCATTGATCTACAGTATGAACTCATTTCAGAAATAATGTGCTGTAATGATTTAAAATTAATATAGTTGTACAACTTTTTAATTATGGGAATTACTATCTCTTGGATGTAAGTGTCACAGCTACAGAAATAAAATCATATCCTAACCAACTGGATCTGAGGAGTTGAGATTTAAACGCTCAATCGATTGATATCACGTGGCTTTTACTGGGGGATAAATCTGATTTCTTAGCAGAATTAGCATGCTGCAATTCACATTTTTACAACTTACTGTCTCAGCCAAAAGGAGAATAGCTGCTGAAACATGTTGCTATTACTTTTTTTATTCGTTCCTGGTTAAACGTTCTCTTTCTTTATCTATATGTTCACTTCCAATCTGCATTAATTGTTTAATTCCTGTTCATTTTATTCTTAATAATGGTTTATTTTTTTATTTTTCTTTATATTTTGGTGGTTGTCTTTTCACTTTAATGCCTACATCATGCTAAGCCTTAGTTGCAGTTAGGAGGAGCGGTAGCAAATCATGGTTTCAAAATGAGTGGTTTACTACCTGAAAACAAACAATAATATGGTATGAGGTGTGAACTCAGACATACTATTGGGTGGCACTAAATGTATAGGATATTTCCACAAATAATATCTTATTACCCATTTGGGTAAGGAATTTTTATCTTTGTGTCTACCTGTCTGCTTCTGAATTCTGAGACATTGTTAATCTTAAACTTGCTGCTCATTGCAGATTTAATTAACAAATATTTCTTTCTCAACTTTCAGCAACACGAATTAAACAAAGTTAGCATTTGGTTGTTAGCAAAGCTGTTGTTTGATGACTCTGCCATGCTCTACGCTAAGACTGTTTTTCAGTTACTCTGATTGGTTTTCATGTACCATGTTTGCTATGAACTATGGTCCAGAGATCTAAAGCAGAAAACCTACATTGCCATATGGCTATTTAACATAAATTTCAATTCACATACACGGGGGATTATTCATTGAATGTTTGAATATGGCTTCAGAAAGAAGAAGATGATATACGCAGTGGTGTACTATGCTGGATGCTGTATCTGAACGCTGCAGAAAAGAAGTCTTGGCTATATTTGAATTCTAAAACAGCTTGAACCCTCATATTACTTGATGGGGGGACGGGACTACCAAACATTTCTTGATGTGGTGAGAAATGTTCAAGCTGTACATTATATACATTGTACAAAAATTGAAACCTGCCTGTCAGGTGGTTAATTCTACTGGAAATATTCAGAAGAAATAGCAGTTGTAAATTATCCTGTGTTGTTTTTCCCCCCTTTAAATTGTAACTAACACATCAGTACAGAGTTCTGTACAGCTTCTCTTTAAAAATTCATAGAGCATAAAGCCATCAATGGCTACCAGTCATTATGGCTATATATAACCTCAAGATCGGGGATGGCATAGCATCAAGAAACCACAGCAGAAAGGAGTTGTTATTCCCACGCCTTGATTGGCGGCTTCCCTCTGACCTGTGGTTGGCCACAGAATGCTGGACTAGATATGCTGCAGTCTGATCTAATGGGATATTTTTATGTTCTAAGAGCCTGAAAAATTTTTTGGGGTGGGAGGGAAATACGAGGACTGGGAAACTGAATACATTTTATATGAATCTTATGTTCCATTTTTCAGAGGCAAGCAAAATATTCTGAAAACAAGCTCAAGTGCACTAAAGCTAGGAATGATTATCTGCTGAACCTAGCAGCCACAAATGCAGCAGTCAGTAAATACTACATCCATGATGTTTCCGATCTAATTGATGTGAGTACCAAATTGATTCTCTTTTACAGCAATGTCATTCACCTTTCCAATGAAAATGGTTGCATTCTAGACTGTGGACATGCAGTGATACGGTCTTAATTTATGACCAATTGCTAATGTATTCAGTATACAGAATCTGTTTGTCTATGGATTCATATCTTGATGCTTTCCCCCTTCCAGTGGTTTCTTAAAAGCAATGGAAGTAGAAAGATATTCAGACATGCAGGGTTTTTCAGCTACTGATGAATTTAAAGGGGGTCATATATAGCTTGGAGCTGTACTGTTCTACATTCATTTATACATTTTATTTATTAAAATATTTTATACTGATTATGACTTTTTCCCCCAACTGATTACAGTGAAGAGAGAGAGCAATATAAGCCAAGGCAGATGAAGATTGAGTTCATATAAATGCTGTCAGGCAAGGACAGAGAGAAGTGATAATAATGTCCTAACAAAACTGGTGGTGATAATTGTTTTGTATTGGAAGAAAGATAAAAGAGTAGAAGTTTTAAAGTAGGGCTGATAAGATAGACACTTACAGGAGATAAGAAAGATAACTATTTACTCCTAATGCCAGGTACTATTTCTCAACTTTGTAGATCAAACTTTAGTTTGTGAACTGCCCACAAAACTACCAAAAAATTCTTAAAATCCACAGTGAAAAATAAGATACGAGTTGTTTTCATTGATTGTTGGAGAGTAGGGACCTCTGGATTTTGTGCCTCTAAAACCCTTTATTTTGTAGCTCATTGAAAGTCTACAGATAGCTCAGAATTAGAGCCCTATACACGTTCATGCTTCGGTTTGATCAGGCATTTCAAATAAGATTTCTGCCAACTTTAAACATGCACTGAATCCAATTATAGTTCGCAACAAGGGTTATCATCTTGCTGGTGAAATACAAATTGGACTCTAGATAAACACAAGCCATTAAAAAGTAATAAAACAATGATCTTTAATCTCAAATCTTTGCAGTGTTTTAAATGGCTGAAAATTAATTTCCTTTAATTATTCCTCTAAATCATATTAATTGTAACATTGAATGTTATGCATCATCAAGTCTTTTATGACTCTTATCAGTCACATACATTGACATCCTCCAAGATGATCTGTTCCCACCCTAGCCCTTTAGTTTCTTAGCAGTATACCAATTGTCATTTTAATTGACTCTGTCCACCTCACTGCTGGTCAACTGCTGTTTCCTTCCTTCCTTCCTTCCTTCCTTCCTTCCTTCCTTCCTTCCTTCCTTCCTTCCTTCCTTCCCTCCCTCCCTCCCTCCCTTATATTTGTTCTGTCCCCGTACACACACACACACACACACAGCCAGCCGAGGGTTAAGGAAACACTTTGGCACACACCCAGGTCCTTATCTCCAACTTTGGCAGCGATTTACACACCATCTGCCAAGTGCGTTTATTTCCACAGAAAACAGACAGATAACATACTCAGCATCCAAACGTCCAACAACAATAAATATTTCTCTCAGCAGTTCCGGACGAGGCTTTAGTGACTATCCAAGGTTTACTTTGTTCGTCACAAAGATCACTGGCCACCACCCTCTATTATATAGTCTCTGGGGTGTGGTCCAGTGACTCAGTTCTAAATTCCCTAGCATGCCTCCTGAGCTACTGCAATCGTTTATCACGCCTTCGGAGGCGTGCGTCCAGGAATGATGTTTCTCCCTCACTCTCATCTGAGCCACCTGTCTCTCTGTTAATCTCCTCTCCCTCGGCCGGCACCTGAGACAGTGCCAGAGGGGAGGGGCCTGGAGAGGGAGGCCTGGCTGACTCCTCTTCCTCATGCTCGGAGCTTTCTTCCTCCGATGGGACAGGCTCAGAGGGCGGGCCACAACAATATTATGGATTTCTCAAAGGAGCTGGGTCTTCACATTCTGGGTCCAGAAGTCAGCAGAAGTCTTTTCTTATCTGTACTTATCTGTGGAAATGTCCTTTAGGGGCCTAACCCAAGACATATTTGATTCACTATAAGTAAATTTATACTTATATAAATGTGGTTTAAGCAAACCACATAATTATATGTGGTTTGCTTGCATAAACAATGTTATAGTAGAACCTCTGGTCACGACTATAATTCGTTCCATAACTTTGGTGACAACCCGATTTGGTCATGACCCGAACCTAACCAAAATTAATGCAGTGGTTACACAAGATCACTCTTGTTTGGTGCATACAAAAAAAAAAAAAATGGCGCAGAAGGGGAAATGGTCTGCGGCCATGTTTGATCACCACCCGAGTATGTATTTGTGACCAGATTCAAAAATTTTGTGAATTTTTTAGTTGGAATCGAATTTGGTCATGGTCAGAAGTGTTTGTGACCAGAGGTTCTACTGTATTAAGTTTGTGTATCTTGCATACATCTTAATCAGCCTTCCATCCTTCCAAGGTTGGTAAAATGAGGGCCCAGATTGTTGGGGCAATATGCTGACTCTGTAAACTGCTTAGAGAGGGCTGTAAAAGCACTGTGAAGCGGTATATAATTCTGAAGCGCTATTGCCGTTAATTTTAGTTTTCCTGAAGAAAAGGGACTTCGGCCTGTTTCTCACATATGAAAAATGTGTGTCAGAACAACATTATACACAGTGTTTAATGTGCATAATGTTGTTCAACAGTTACATTATACACATAATACAATATGTTAATATAAGAAATATTTCATACCATAGGTCAGCCGCACCAGGGATTGGTTCCGTGGAGAGAGGTTTTTCCCCGGACTGGAGGGGGTGTGGCTTCATGTGCTACCTGCATCCCACAGATGGGGCTTCACTGGTTTGTGCAGCCTGGTTTCTAGCATCCCGCTGACTGGGGTCCATCCACAGACCGGGGGTTGGGGACCCTTTCCTTAGGTAGTCAATAAGGACTTCTACTACTTATATTATCAACTTATGTATCTCAGCATTTTTGACTCTGCATATTGTAGTAGAATGAGTTGCCTTGATTACTTCAGACAGCAATTGAGAGTTATGTCTTACACAGCAGGCGAGGGTCATCTTTTAATATTACCCACATGAACATTACTTTACAAAAATTAAGAATTAATAATATATTGCTTCTAAAATGCAGAACCTTAACAAACCAATAGGGTTATAATAATCCATTTGAACCTATCACTATGCCCCATTTCTACTGTGAACGGTTGAAGCTGCTATCAGAATAGAGGCTTAGAAGTCAGCTTTTCTTACATTTATAAGGAAAACGATTTTTCATGAGTTCCTCTCCACTCTACATAAATATGCTGTTTAGTCAGGCAAACAGAAAGGACCCACCCACCATTGTTTGTTTTCCATTTGTAAAATTAGACATAAATATAGTTTTAGTGGCTATGATGAGCGAAAGTACCTGGTTCAGCTAAAAAGATCTGCATGAATCATAAGAAAAACAAACAAAATGGGTGTAAAATAGAGATGCTCTATGCATCCAGAAGTCACAATGAATATAAGAAGGGAAAATCTCTGTAAACTTTCAGTACTCAGTTTCTCCTTGCCCCCCCCCCCCGCCGCTAAAAGGCAAGGAGTTACTTGTAATTTCATAGCATGTATATTTCAAATTACAAATGATGGGTGTAGATTAGCTTTTCCCCTACCAACTGCTGCCGTAATGTCTTGGGTTTTAATTCCCATAATCCATAGCCAGTATGATATATCCCCTATTAACTTTACAACAGGCTTTAAAAGCAGAGCTTGGAAGACTGGTGAGCAATACAAATCACACACACACACACACACACACACACACACACACACACGTTGAGATAGGTGACTTATCAGCTCAATTCAGACATCATGCTTAATTATAGTTTGTGCTACCCATAATCGAAGTGAGCTATGAGATTGGACACACTGCAAAGTACCCTTTTTTTTTTGCCTCTGAATCCAAAGCTTGATACGAAAGGCACTTAGATTTTAATTTATTCCCGGTCCTGCTATTACTTTTTGGGTACAACCAGCAGCACACCATTGAAATGGTGAATCAGCCTGCACATACCTACTCTGACAATAGCCTACAGAGAAGTCTTTCCTAATCCTGTGTGCTAGATGGAAACAGTGCATCAACAGAATGTATTTCATTGTACATTGTTTATTTAAGACACCTTTACTTTCAGGGTTCTTTAGATTAAGTCAAAGCCTGGCAGATTAGATTGGTAAAGGTTGGATGGATAAATAAATAGCTAAGTTCATGGGAAATTATTTTCTTTCTGTAGAGTCAGTGCATCTCAGAATTTCGGATGAAAAGAATTGTACATGTGTATGAAGCCAAGAGGAAAAATCCTTCCTAGGGGAAATTGTTGTCCAGAGCTATTCTTTTTTTTCTATTGATTGAATGTTGCAGGTCTCAAAAAGCAACATGTTTTTTGAGTGTTTTTTGAGCATGTAATATTCAGTTCTGTTTTAGACCAATGGGGAAAACAACACAAAACCCACCCTGTCCTTACAGATAGTCCTCAATTTACGATCACAATTGAGTCCAAAATTTATGTTGCTAAGTGAGAAATTTGTTAAGTGAGTTTTGGCCCATTTTATGACTTTCCTTGTCCCATATGTTAAGTGAATCACTGAAGTTGTTAAATTAGTAACACGGTTGTTAAGTGAATCTGGCTTCCCCATGGACTTTGCTTGTCAGAAGGTTGCAAAAGTTGATCACATGACTCTGGGACAGCGCAACCGTCATAAATATGTGTCAGTTGCCAAGCATCCAAATTTTGATCATGTGACCATGGGGATGCTTCATAACAGTGGTAGGTTCCTCCCAGTTCTGCCCGGTTCCGCCGAGCCAGTAGCGGTGACAATATGATGTCACTGAACCAGTTCTGCCCCCTCCTGCCCCCACCCCCCGCGTTATTCTTACCTTTTATTTGGCCCCACCCCCAATCTATTGCTGCCTCTTGAGTCCCAGCTGATGGCTAGAGGGAAAAAAACTGTTTAAACTCTTGCCGTGGGGCTTCAAAGGGCTGCCCTACAGCTGATCAGTGTTAAAAGAAAACAAATGAGTAGACCGGTGCCTGCAAAAATACATGAGTATATCAGTGCCTGCAAAAATAAATGGGTAGACCAGTGCCTGCAAAAATACATAAGCAGATCAGTGCCTGCAAAAATAAATGGGTAAACAAGTGCCTGCAAAAATAAATGGGTAGATCGGTACAGCTCTGCAAGCAGTTAAAACCTGGTAGACTAGTACCCCTGATAAATCCTAAATAACTGTCACATGACCATCAAGCCATGCCCACAAAATAAGCCATGCCCACAGAACCGGTAGTAAAAATTTTTAGAACCCACCCCTGCTTCATAAGTGTGAAAAATGGTCATAAGTCACTATTTTAACTTTGGACCGTCACTAAACAAACTGTTGTAAGTCGAGGACTACCTGTATTACACAAAATTGAAATAAAAGTAACAATGAATTCAAACTATCAAAATGGGTCCTGTGTTGGTATATAATAAAAATTGTGACAAGGTTAATTAAACAAGAGCCTGGTGGCGCAGCAGACTAATAGCCTGTTATTAACATTCAGCTGCCTGCAATTACTGCAAGTTCTAATCTCCCCAGGCTCAAGGTTGACTCAGCCTTCCATCCTTTCTAAGGTAGGTAAATTGAGGACCCAGTTTGTGGGGGCAATAAGCTGACTTTGTATAAATATACAAAAGTATGAAGGCTATTGCTTAACGCATTGTAAGCCACCCTGAGTCTCCAGAGAAGGGCAGCATATAAATCAAATTAAAAAAAACAACAACTCAAAACATGGGGTGTGTATCAGCTTTTTGTGCCCAAGTTTAATATTTAAAGGTTCAGAAGACAACTGCTAGCTAAATGACCATCTTATTTTCTTCACTTTATAAACAGCTACATTTCTGTCTCCCACGTTCATTTGAAAAATTTGGCATTTAGTTTGTGGCTTTGAAAATTACTCAAGGCAGACATTTGTGTGGCTGAAAGAGTCTCTTTTGATGTGGGGAGTTTAGTCTGCTTTGGTCTTGGCTATAAAGTGATACCTTTTAAATTAGGTACTGCAGGTCTTGAGGCCTTCTCAGATCGGAAGTACGTGGTTAGTGGTGCTATCGCTATTTTCAACTGTGGTAATGCAGGCTAAATTTGGTGGAAATGAAGGGTTGGGGCCTCTACAAACATACAAGAGGGAGAGAAGGCTAATCCATGAATGCAAATGAAAAGTCCTTTGAAGCCCAGAGATCTATTAAACTCAGGAGAACTTTGTAAAAACCTGGATATATTTTTTCTAACCTTATTTCTCTAATAAAACTACCTGTTGTTTGTTTGTAAAATTGTTCTATTTCCCAGAGTAAAATATCAGAAGACCCGGTCATGTGATGCCTAGGAAACATTTTACATTATAGCAATGAAGTTCTTGTTACACTGTCATGTTTCCTGCTGCTTATCTTATGGGCAAAATGAATGGATGGATGGATGGATGAATGAAAGAATAAATAAATACAGTTATAATAATGTTATGGCTGACTGTATGTTTTACAAAGGCCACCATAGTTCCCATCATAGTCTCTGGAACTCTGGATGTTGCTGGCTACAGAAGAATTGCAATAGATCATTCTGGTTGATAGAAATACTTAATCAAATGCCAATTCTTGCACTTTTGAGTTGCAGTGAAGCATAAGATCAGATAAATCAATTCTCATTTCTACTGCAGTAATTTTGGAATTTTATTGAAGATTCAGTCAGATGAGAAAGTGGACTTACATTGCATTGTTGATCTGATACCTTTAGATGTCTTACCATTCCTTTGTTAGTTTTTATCTTTAATCCTATTTATATTGTAAGTCTGAAGCCAGTGCTATTGTCCTTTTTTCCAGCATAGAACCATATATATAATATACAATAAATATATATTGAAGTATAGAGTGAAAAGCCATTGTAGTGTAGTGTTAAGGTATCAGTTTGGCCCCAGATCAATCTAAGTTCTATGAAAGTTCGACTCCTAACCATAGTAGCCCATTGGGTGATTTTTGGCCAGTCGCTCACTCTCAGCCAAACCTGTCTCACTGATTTGTTGAGCTTTGAGCTCCTAAATCAAAAGATTAGATATTCTTTTAAACAAACAAATAAATAACACATAGCTACTTAGTATTTCTTCAAGTGAAGAAACTTTTATTTCTACCTAGAAATAATTTGTATGTGCTGTTGTTCAAGCTTGTTGTTTTTTTCTTCCTTAGTGCTGTGACTTGGGATTCCATGCTAGTCTAGCACGGACATTCAGAACATATCTTTCTGCTGAATACAATCTAGAAACCTCACGCCATGAGGGGTTGGACATAATTGAAAATGCTGTAGACAATCTGGATGCACGAAGTGACAAACATACAGTTATGGACATGTGCAACCAGGTCTTCTGTCCTCCACTGAAGTTTGACTACCAGCCTCACATGGGGGATGAGGTATGTAATTATAAATGGTTCATGTTGCTTCATAATGAACTTTCCTTCAGATGTAATGCTTCTTGTGTAATAGAATGAATAAGCTTAGCTTCAATGGCATTTGTGTTTCATTTGTTAGCTTTGAAATGGTGTTATAGTTAATGGAATTCTTTTTTTTTTTAAGGACGGGTGGGGAATGATGGCCCTTTTATGACTTATGGACTTCAACTCCCAGAACACTGAGCCAGCAGTGGGCCATCATTCCCTACCTGTTTTAGAACAAGGACCACATTTCCGCAGTATGCTTAGACCAGTGCTATTTTCCATTTCACTTAGAACTTTTTAGATACACATTACACTAGAACTTTCATTGTTCACTGTGCATTGAGAATTATTTCCACCATTGAAATAAATTGAAAAACTGATGGCTTTTGCTATATCTTAGGCGTAAGAAAGCAGTTAATATTTAGACCTTTTATAGGTGATTAATTCAGATCCTGCTTTTGGAATGCTAGTTATGTAATCTCCGCTAAAACGAGTCAACATCCTTAAATATTTGGAAATATTAGAGTGGATTTGGCATATCGGCATAAATGTTCATTACTGTCATTATTTTATACGTGATTCAGTTACATTGTGTGAGTCTAAAAGAAATTATTCTGTTAGTTAAAAAAAAAACAGTTTAACTGAAGATAATTTTTTTCTGCAAATATTTTCCTTTAGCTTGAGTTTGCAGAGGCTTATGTTTTCTTTCTACAGGTATGTCAAGTAAGCGCCCAGCAGCCGGTTCAGACGGAGTTGCTCATGCGATATCATCAGCTACAGTCTAGACTAACCACGCTCAAAATAGAGAATGAAGAGGTGAGAGCTGTAATTGTTTTTAACTGTAAGTAAACAAGCACCATTCACTCAAGTTATGCTAATGCTTCTGTTTGAAGTGATTTTGAAAATCATTTGGATAGTTAATACCTTCTTGATTAAGATATAGTTTTCAATCCAGAATCTGTGACTATTGTAATATGTATCATAGGGTGCTTTCTTTCAAAAATGTCAAGAACTTGTAAAAAATACAACAATTAATTTGCTGATCAGCACGCAAGGCACAACTGTCACATTATTCCTACTTTGGAATATCTGCACAAATGGTCATTTGTTTGTTTAGACCTGACTCTCTCATGAACCGCTTTTGATCTACTTTTCATTGATATATTTTAATATTAGATTTAAGCTATGTTTCATTAAACTAATTTTTCTTTTCTGTTTTTAAAAAGAATTGCTATCTCCCTCTGCCAAAGCCTTATGCCCTCCTCTGATAATCTTGTATGGCTAAGGTGATATGTCTTCACAATAGATGTGAGACCCTCAGTTTACAATAAGAGATATAAATGGTGCAAGGCAAAGGAATATCCAAATCTGCACCTACTTGGATTTAAAAAAAATTGAATTAAAATTCCAGGAGGCAAAACTGTATCTTACTTATCAGATCCAAAGAGTAATAATTGAACCATTGAATTACATGACTTAGTATTTAACTCATATTTGTAAAACCATTTTCATACCCTCTTGACCTTAGGAAGATTGGGAACAGGGATTCCGTGCAATATTGTCCATGTAATATTTGTCAGGGTAATATTGAGTTCGGTGGCTGAGCATTGCAAAATTTTGTATGCCATTAGAGTTATGTCCTTTTCCGTTACTATGATTCTAGTAATACTCATCTACTATGGTTTTCGAGAGGTTCTGGTAATCGTATTGCTACACATGTTGCATTTTATTAATTGTTTGAACTAGAAATAATTGTGGATTACTTTGAGGCTGTACTTACTCAAGAAATTTCTCCTTGTGAATTCAGAGGCTTTACAAATTTAATTAGTCATCGGTATTAGGACTATGTAAAACATTTAGAAACATTCAAATAGACTTGTGAAGCGCCCCTGCAAATCTATTGATGAAAGACAAGGGACATTTGCGAGAATAAAGTCACCAGTAAGAAATATGTACTGTATATTGAGGTGTTTTTCAAGAGAATTAATGAAGATTGTATTGCAAAACAAATGAGTCTAGAAGGAGAAGACAGAGAGAATTATGTCTGAATGAAATTTATTTGATCCTAAAAAAGAAGCAGATGAGAATTTTCAAGAACAAAAAGTAATGTAGGAAATAATTTATGGATACGAAACTTTTCCATTTGATGTAATGTGAACATTAATGAAGGAGTTCTTTATGACTGGCTGTCTCTAGGGTTATAAATCCAGTGGTATACAATTATATGCAAAAGATCAGGCACTTCTGATTAAATTTTATGTTTCGGTGACTCTGTAAGTGTAGAGAAGATGATACAACCTCTGCATGGCACAAAGTTAAACACGGCATCTTTCTAGTTCACTTTTAAATCTTTATGATTGAAAGAATTTCTTAAGAGTTCTGTTTGATTTTTCTTCCTGGTTGCGTGATGCTGTGACTTTTTTGAATGGCATGCAGAGATAATACTTTTTCTCATAAACCTAAAGATGCAGTAACGTACTTATCTCTGAGTCATGCATAGATATTTTTCATTTGTAAGAGAGAACATCCTGTTAAACTAAGAGCCTAATTCTGGAAAGCATTTGTTAAAAAAGACAATGTCAGTGTAACAAAAGTTACACATTTATAGTGCCGAACTGTATCTTTCACTCTGCTTTTCTATACATCCGTTTTCCACAGGTGCGAAAAACGTTGGATGCCACAATGCAGACACTTCAAGACATGCTGACCGTGGAAGATTTTGATGTCTCAGATGCTTTCCAGCACAGTCGCTCAACTGAATCCATCAAATCAGCTGCTTCAGAGACTTACATGAGTAAAATAAACATTGCCAAGAGAAGAGCCAACCAACAAGAAACTGAAATGTTCTATTTTACTGTGAGGAACAATTTCTGTCTTTTAAAAATACATTAGTGAAATATCCATCCCATAAAGTTATAGTTGCATATTAAGATTGGAACGCCCGTATTATATTTTTATGGCATTTTCACATCAAATTACCCTTCTCTTCTCAAGTATGCATGAATGTTCTTTTAATGTACAATAGTTCTGAGAATTGCATGTGCCTTGTTTGAAGGAGGATTTTTAACAATAGTCCTCAAGGCTTCGAAGTAAAGATGTAATATATATGTCCCTCCCTAAAAATAAAGGATTTTTAAAACATATACAGTAAAGGTTGATTTCCAGTGAGTTACAGGACATATCCATGTTGTTTTCTTCACAGTATGGAAGTGGTTTGCCACAGTTATCTCCTGGGACCTTTAATTCTAAATGTCCAAATTTTGCTTAAACATATTCCTTTAAATTAGATGCTATTCATATATTCTACCACGTTCGTGAAAGTACCTTTCTTCCATTGTTCAAGTCAGCTGAGAAGAACTTTGTAAATTCTGCTGGCCCAATAGTACTAGATTTTCCCTAGTTAGGATTGGAAGTTCTAAGATTCACATCTTTTTAGAAACCTTTCACAACAATTGTTGATTTTCACTGGTGGAAATCTTTTTAAAATAAAGAAGAACTGTGTAAGATTGATTCTTGTTAACTCTGGTTATGAAGGCTAAGCAGGAGATATCTATAGATTATGGCAGCTAAGAAGCACAGATAATTTTTCCCCTAGCCTCATAGCACAATGTGACAACTCAGGTTGAAACCTGTTAAGATCCTCCTCCATCAATATTCCTCAAGTAACTTCATTCTTCTGCAGACATTCTTGCTCTAAGGTAACTATCTGTCAGTTAGAAGCCCATATAGTTTTGTTGATTTCCTTCTGCCTTATCATTCTAAGAATGGAAGGCCTTGACTTAAAAGAAGACAATGAGTATACAATAGAACTGTATGCAGTAATGCTTTTATGTATAGTCATACAGATTGTACAACTATCTGCAAGAAATTGTTATCATTTGAGCAATGTGGAGACAGCAGTTTAACTTTAATAACATCCAAGCAGAGTTTATTTTAGTCCTTACATTAGTTGTATCTGATGATACTACATATATACAGTACAATCTATAATATTTAGCAAATGTGAGCTATTCACCTAAAATTCTTGCCAAACTTTGTAGTTTGGGATTTTGTAGTTCACCACATATCGCAGCAAAAAGCTTAGAAATGAGACCACTTAAATTTATCTGCCATCTATTAATTAGAATGTGAGATTCATCCCATGGAATTCTTTTCACTAATACATAATATATCATCATAACAAATATCACTTCCTTAATTTAAAGGGGTTCCTGGAATTTGCATTGTATAGTTAGTGCTGTAGGTATTCATTTTTGAGTCGCCTTATTTCTGTTCCTTCAACTGATACAACTTTTCTCCTTCCCACATCCCGTGCTTTCCCTCTGTTCCTAGCACCTGTAGAATTACAAGGGTAAATACAAAGGTTTTTGACTTTAGAATATAAACAGGAGTGTTACCTGTTACCTACATTTTACAGAGAGGGAAAGCTAGAAAGCTTCATTAAAAAAATCCTATGGGCAACCAAAATCTGATTCCTTATGACTTAGAAATGTGCTTTTTCTTTCCTAATTAGAATACTGAGAATACCAAGAAGAAAATGATTATGTATGCATGTATGTAGAGAGAGAGAATCCTTGTTTAACAACCATTCTTTCACTGACCATTCAAACTTGTGCTGAATGAGTGGTATTTATGACCAGTCCTTGGAGTTCTGGCTGTCTCAGCATCTCTCTGGTTACTTGTTTTTCATTTTCAACCTTCATTGCTGGCTTCCGACAAATAAAGTCAATTGGGAAGCCTGAAGGAGGTTGCAAATGGCAACCATATTGACATCCTTGCTTAATGAACTGTGTTGATTTGCTTAACGGTGGCAAATGGGACAACTGGAATTGCCTATGCTAAGGCATGATTATGTGATGTCATGGTTTACAACTATGTTGCTTAATGATGGCAACTCTGGTCTCAATTGCTGTTGTTAATTGATTGTAATTGTTGTTAATCTTTAGTTCAGAGTATTTCCTATCAGAATTCTTTGTCCATCTTACTTATAGTTGTATGGATTTGTTTCTTCTCTTCTTCAGAAATTTAAAGAGTATTTGAATGGCAGTAACCTTATTACTAAGCTGCAAGCTAAACATGACTTACTGAAGCAGACTCTAGGAGAAGGTAAGTTACAGGCATGTTTAACTACTGCAGGTTTCAACCTAGATCATAGGTTTCTTAAATGTCATCTGCTTTGGTTCTTTCTCTTGCATCTGCTGTTATAACCAGAAGTATTATCTGGTTGTTGTTAAATGCAAAATAGCCCGTTTTCTTTCTTTGTTCCTCATACTGTACTATTCTCCAGACTTTTCCAATTCCAGGGGTCAATATGTGGTACTAAAAGCAATTCCAGTATCCTATGATGCCTCTTCCCTGGATTCCTGCCAGGGTGGGTATCCCAGAATGGTTGGTCTGGATTTGGGGAAAGAGAGCACCAGGTAAGGGCAGGGTGAAAATAAGACCAGTCAAGCACACAATAATTGGGGGAAAGCAATCGGAATTGAAAGAAGGGAGGGGGACAGTCTGGGACTCCCTCCTGTCTCCTCCACAACACAAAACTAGCTTGCGTCTGTTTTGTTTGTACCACAAGACAAATATAGGGCCAGGGATTGGGATGATACTAGTCCAGAATGGAGTAATATAAAAATCTTATTAATAATATAAATGCATGACTAAATGTGCCCACCAAACATGTCTGTGCTGGTACCAGTACTTCGGCATACTTAAAATATAGGCTATATTCATGAATGAATGTTGATACTGGTTGTTACCTAGTTTAGATAACTGGGTATTATCCAATAACTATAAGTAATCTTATAGAACGGGTCCCCAATCCCCAGGCTGTGGCCCACTACCAGGCCACCGCCCATTTAGAACTGGGCCACACACACACCACTTGGGCAAATAGAGCTGTGCACATTTACACTCACATCTGCCGCCCTCCTAGAACCATTCTCTCCCCCCGCCCTCGCCAGACCGCCAAGCCGGAAAGGTTGGGGACCGCTGTTATAGGTCAAAGCATGTTATCCCTCCTCCCCTCATTATATCCATGAGTTGCTTTTGATTGATAGGCTCTAATGGTCCAATCCTTCCCCGAGTAGAAACGGACCCTGTAATTCATGATTTTGCCTAGCAAATTGATAAAAGTTATTTATTTATTTTTTACCTGATGGAAAAACCCAAGTCTTGTAATATATTCTCTTAAAACACATTCACTATATTCTTAACAATTGGTCATTTTATCTGGAACTAAAGTTTGTCAAATACAAACACTGACCTTAAAAAGTGTATCAATGTTTTTTGAAGGATATTTAAAGTTTTGAAAGTAATAGTCTGAAGGAGATTTTAAAGTTTTGAAAATAATAGTCAACAGCAGCACCAGGAGGGATAATATACTGATGCATGGGGAGAGTAGTCTAAAGCAGTAGTTATTTTCCGGAGTCAAACAGTAAAAATGAAGGGCAGTAAAAATGGATGGTTCTAAGTATAGAATTTTGAGCTGTTTCAGTGTTTTAATAGTGTTATATGTACATTGGCACTGAAAATGGTGTATTATTTGCAAGTGGGTTACTTCTGTCACTCTGCTTGAAAGCTGTCAAGGAGAGTTGAAAAATTAATGCAGAGGCCCTTTCATCGTTGAAGATTTATGCTTAAGGGGAAATCTTTAGACAAGTTGGTGAAACTGACTATGAAACTACAATGACCTTTTTGATCTCTGCATATATTCCAGAAAAACTAATTTGCTTAACTCTAGTTACACTTTTTTCCCACAGGAGTTGGCTTTTGAGGGAATATTTGATTATAGGAGAAATTGAAGGCATATATTTGTCCAGAAAAATCAATGGTTCATCATCAGGAGAGGGGATTCAGTAGCTTTGGTTTTCTTCATTCAAATAATAAGGATTAATTAGACTTAATGTTATATGGCATAATATGGTTATATAAGCAATCCCTTCAGCTGTTTCCCCATTTCTTTTCCTTCAATCTTTAATTCCTTATTGTTCTAAGCCTACCTTCTCCCAGCTTATAAAGCTGCTTCTTTATAAACTTGCCTAAATTATAAGCGGTACAGAATGACAGTTGGAAGGGATCTTTAAACAAATAAAGGCTGATTGATATTAAGCGTTATTAAATACCAGACACTTAGTAGTGTTAATAACAGAACAACAGTTGGAAGGGATCTTGGATGTCTTCTAGTCCAATCCTCTGCTTAGACAGGAAACTATACCATTTTAGACAAATGTTTGTCCAATCTCTTCTTTAAAACTTCCAGTGTTGGAGCATTTACAACTTTTGAAGGCAAGTTGTTTCACTGATTGGGACTGGAATTTTGGTTGCTAAGTGAGTTATCAGGTGACCAAGTCCAATTTTACAACCATTTGTTTACATTAATGAATCATGCTTTCCTCATTGACTTTGCTTGTCTGAAATCAACTAGGAAGGTTGCAAATCATGATCTTATAACCTTAAGATCAGTGGTGGGATTCAAGTAATTTAACAACTGGTTCTCTTCCCTAATGATTTCTTCCAAAAACCACTTTGCCAAACTGCTCAGAAAGTTAACAACCGATTCTCCCAAAGTGGTGCGAACTGGCTGAATCCCACCACTGCTTAAGATGCTGTAAGTGTCATAAATGCGAGGTAGTTGCCTAGCTCTCAAATTGTGACCACAGAACCTTGGGGGAAGTGTGAGGGTCATTATTTTGAGGAAGGGTCAAATTGTGTTTTCTGAACATATTGTAACTTTGAACCTTTGTTAAATGAACAATCATAAATTGAGTACCAACTATGTGCTCATCATCATCATCATCATCTCCAATATCAATTTAATAACAATTTTTTAATTATCTTAATATTCCAGGTATAATTTTATACTGTGTAGCCTGATTATAAGGTCCAAATTTGTTTGCAATAACAAGAACAGGGCTTAATTGTGGTCGTACGTTGACTACCTATTCTAGAAGCAGCATCATGACTTGTTCTCCATTATATCATCCCAGAATGTAGGACATAAGAATAGTTAGGTACTGGTGACTACAGGTCCTGATGGCACAATGAACAAATGGTCACTATCTTAATCCAGCCCAGTAATAACTTTTTCAAACTAATGTAGTTGATCCCATTTGTCCACATTATCTGTTGTCTTCCCTCTTTTCTGTTTTTTTTTCAATCTTGCCATGCATAACAATTTTTCTTAATACATTTACATTCCCTAAATATGTGCATTTTGAACTGCTGATCATAATTGCTTTAACTGTTACGATCTTTGTTGTTACAAAACAAAGGCCTTTGTTTTGAAATGGCCTTACTCATTATGATCAAAATATGTCATTGTCCTTCTGTATAGAATTAACTCTGTATAGAATTAATTACCTATTTCTCTATAGAATTAATTACATTTTTACTTCTCAAGCCCACAATCTACTGTATATCTACAGTATTCTTGAACCACATAAAGCAAAACTACTATTTATTAAATCAGTTTTAAATATACTGTGTGCTAGTTGATATTTCCTTTGGTCTGATTATATCATGGCAAGTTCCAGATAAGAAGAAACTTCTAATGGGAAAAGCAGTTTGCCAGAGGGACCACTTTCCTATAAAGAGGTGAAAGCAAAGGCTGGACGCCTACCTGCTGGTGATGCTATATTGTGGATTCCTGAATTCAGCAGGAAGTTGCATTCTGTTGCCTAAATAGCCTCTGGATCTTGTTTTTTAACCTCAAAGAATGAATATTAATTCTTGTACTAAATTAATCCAGCCTCGTGTTAAAGATATGGAATCTATTTATAATCATTTTTAGTTTTCAAGTTGTTCTTACATTATCTTTTGGTAAGAGCACATAAGCTTCCACTCATGTCTTATTCAAATATTAGGTAATTATTTCTTAAAGCACATGGATTGTCAGACACAAAAAACCAGGAGCTTTCATTAAGTTGAAAGCACAGAAAACTTTGTTATTGCTACCTGTACACAAGAATCTAGTCAACTAACAGTCAAAGCTATATTAGCGCTAGATAAGAGTCAGTGGAATTCATCAGGGGTTGGTTTCTTGTGGCAACACAATAATTCCAAACTGATGACTTGTTTAACTCCACCTTCCTGCTCAGCCTACTCTTCTCCTGCACAGATACATCTAATATTGGCTGAAGACCTCTTCAAAATATTTCTGTGAAAATTGTTGCTTTTAGGACAGGGCATGATTTATGTCTTGTACTAAGTAAAAATTGGACAACTAAAATGGGATTCATCAGATATTTTAAAAAATCACTGTTAGGGACTATTTCTTATTTTAGAAATTCTCAACATGATTATTATGATTTACAGCCATATTTTGCTGTTACAAAAAAAAAGTATTCCTCAAATTTAGAACAGTTGCTCTTGTTCTAGTTTTAAAACTGTCTTTGTTCTAACATGTTATTAGCGTAAACAATTTTAATTAAGCATTGCTAGTTTTAACCTAGCAGATATTTGACTCTTTCAATATTAATATAATTCTATGTCTCAACTCATAATTAGAGCTTGATTGTTGTTACTTGGATTTTTTCCCTTAAGCTGAACTCCATCTCAAAGAATCAAATATGGGCAACAATAGCAGCTTGTTAATGCTTTCAGTTCTATCTTTGAAATTTCATTCTTTGCCATTGAATTGGTAATCTTCCAAAAAGGTACAGCCTTAAGAGATCAAGGATTGCTACTTTCATGTCCAGCTTCATGTGATTAAGCCTGTATTTCATAGCAGCAATGGTGAGGATTTCATTAGATGTAATTAAACATGGTACATTGCTTTGGAATTGGAGAGAGTCAGGCATTTGACAAATGAGAAGCAGGACTACAGTTAGTTTTATCTTGATCTATGTGGGTTTCTCCCATAATTTAGGCAAGACTGATAACCTACTAAGATTACAATACTAGTTAATGCAGGATACAGCAGTTCTTAAGAGCATGATGTGTCAGTTAAAACTGCAAGCTCTTGTCTTTTCACATCCTTATGAATCAAGTTCTGCATACTAATCTAATATTTAATTGATTGTGGACTATTCATTCTTGAATTAGTTTCTCTTTATTTTCTTTCCTCATCATGAACAGTTTAATGTATTTCTAAAAATACACATTTACATTCCTGGAAGTTTATTCCTTTACTAAAAAGCATCCAAGGTTTTGCCCATTTCTCTTTATGCTGACTGTAAGCTTTGATTTTCAGTTCCAGCCTTTAGCATGTGTTCTGCATGACCATGAAAGCTTGCTATCTATTTCTAAACCCCCTGCCTTTTTCTTTATGAAGTTCTTTGATGTAATTCTGGATTTGACTTTTTTCTGAAATGACTCACTTGATGGGTATTTCAGGCCATTGCTGTCTTGAGAAGTTTGCCTTAATGGAAAGATGGAGATAAAATAAAAAAAATCTATTTTTGAGTGAAGTTGTAAATAGGAATTAGATTGTAGTATTCATTATATTTCAATAGACCCTTATTTATGTTCTACAGTAGTTCGATGACATTCTTGACAAGTTTGGATTTCCTTTAACAACTGGTTTTACTTATTATATTACACAGATATCCCGAGTTTTAACAGTCATAAATAATGAATAAATGAATGTCTAAATAATAAGGTATTTCTATAATAGTAATTCTTCTTCTTTGTAATTAAGTCAATATATTTTAAAATATTTCCTTCTAGTTTCTGAATTCATATGCTTCATCTGCTTTATTTTTTTTTTATTTTCATTTAATAAGGCTGTGGAAAGCTTTGATTGTATAATTTAATTTGGTGAGATTTTTTTACCTGAAAGACCATATCAAAGCAGAGATAGCTTTGCTTTATGTTATCTTGCAGCCTTGCCCAGAATTTCCAGAAGCAGAGGCTGCTGCAAAAATATAGTACTCATACCAGCTATTGGAAATGCCAGTTGAGGTTATAAAGTGACAAAGCACCTTGTTAAAGCAATTCATGGTGCTATTTTGCCTTGACAAGAACTATGTTGTCTCTGCAGAACAAAGTTTCTCATTAAAGTAAATCCTACTCATTTCACCTGGGCTATCATTTAATCAAAATGTCTTTGCTCTTCCAGTGTAAGTGTAAATTTTATATAATATAAGCATACAAATTAAAGAGACAGCATCCAGAAAATAAACACAACCAGAGTATGTGTCCTGTAATATTTAGTACGTCAGCTGTGTTCAAGATAGGCAAGGTTAAGTAACAGAATCTTGAAGTATGGAGTTCTTGGCGTTTTCTAAGTACCTATAACTCCACAATCCAGCCCTGAGCTAGAGATAGCTTCTTCAGTTGGAATGATGAAAGCTTGTCAGAATGTTATACCAAATAAAATCAAGGCCGGGTTATTCTGAGTTTCTTTCTCACACTTTCCACTTTATCAGAACTCTTTGGTCCTCCCTTAACGCTTCATTGTTTCCTTCCTAAGGTCAGATCACATTCTTTTACATAATGCGGGATGGAACGTTGCCTTGTAAATGATTAAGGTATAATGATGAAGTGTAGTGCAGTGTACTGTGTTTAAGTGTACTGTAGTTAAGATTAAGTATGGTACAATGTAGTGATTAAGACTAGAAGTAGCAGCCCATGAAACAACAAGAAGTCTATAGCACCCATATACAGTCCATCACCAATTAAGGTCATTTTGTGATACTTTACTCAGAATAATTGAAACTTAATGTTATAGTATTTTCCCCAAAAAAATTAAGGGTGGAAAAGAGAACGAGAAGCCTCTTCAGATAATCAAACTTTCTTTTAATCCTAACACTGAAAATAGTTAAAAAGTGTCTCAATATTTAATAACAAGCTGGCTGTATTTTGGACCATTTCTCAGACTGCTTGTGGGGATTTTAAAGGTGAGAATGGGAACAGGAGGTTTGAAGTAGTGGACATCTCCCATTTTTACACATGTTTCTCCAAATTAACAACAACCAAACAAGTCTCACCAAACAAGGCTGGTATCTGAAAACTACTTGGGAAGCAAGTTGTGGCTCTCCATCCAGTGAAAGTTGCTTATACCTTCAGTGGAACCAAAAAGAGAAGCTTCAAAGTGCCATGATGATCATTGGGTCATTTTGAACCAATTCACTTGCTTTCAGTATAGCCTATCTTAGTGGTATAAGGATATATGCCTTGCTGAGTTTCTTGGGGGAAAAAAAGCAGAGATGTGAATGGAACAAACACACTTCAAACTCACAAATGAAGGCGAACATACGTGTCTCAGGATAATGTTGCAGGATCCAATCTGCGTCGATCACTGAGAGGTTTTGCCTTTTGAACTTTTGGACTCGTACTCCTGGAGCCCATCTTCTCTCTTTAGCCTAGAGAGAAGTTCCCTGAAGATGGACTCCAGGATGAGTCCGAAAGCTCACAAGACAAAACCTCTGATCCCAGTGACCGACCCAGATTGGATCCTGTAACCCTTGAAACGGTTGTGATCTGGAAAGATTTATTTTGAATAATTATTATGTTGGGAATCCCCTTGAATACATATAGTTGTGTTAAACCCTGCTAAAATGAAACTAACCTTTAGATGACCCTAACTTGAACTGTTTTGGAGGGAGAACATTCATATTTGGGCGGGCTTTTTCAAGTATTATGATTGGTTGAGTCCCTGTGGGCCCAGAGTATAAATTACAGGAATTTGCCTGTTGTTCAGCAGTTCAGCAGTTGAGTCACTAAATGCTGTTGTATCTATGCTGCCTGTTCTTGCCTACCGCAGCCCACAACTTAATACCCCCCCCCACCTGCCTACAGCATCTCCACCCCCTCCCTTCTACCCTTTGGACCGCCTTGCACAGCAGCAGGAGCACTGGGGCTGAAGTAGAGGTCTGGGGTCATTAGCATTGTCAGCCAGCCCCCAATGCTGCAGGGAGGGCCCCACAAGCCATGCGTCTTGGCCAGCCACCCAAATACCATAGCGCACAGCCACCCTGTGTTTCACAGGTTCTGCTAACCTTTATGGTCGTCTTCCTCCAGTTGTTTAGTACTTGGCTTGACTCTGTGCGAGTCAGCTGCTGGCTGTGCCAGGCCTTCTTCTTGAGGCTGCTTGTGCCATTCTCCAAATACTGTGTGCTGTTCTCACGAGGCTTTGGAAGGCCATAAAAGCTTTCCTAAGCATCGCAAGGAGGCAGTATGTGCTTTGGAGAAACATGCATTGGCCTCGGTAAGGAGACCTGGTGTGGCTAGCAGATGAAAAGCCAAAGGCCTGCAGAGCGTAGGGCAGGAGCACCAGCTAGGGCTTTGCACAAGGATCTTAGAATGGCTGACTGCGGTGTTAGGGTTGTGGTTGTACTACTCAGCAGCAGACGCCTGGATGCGAGAGCAGCTAGCTGAGACAGGGCAGCCAATAGGGCAGAGAAGGGAGGGGGGAGAGAGAAGAGGAGACAAGTGCAGCAGGGGAAATTGAAGAGGAAGCAAAGGAAGTAGTCTTTATCTTACCAAAGCTTAGGGCTGGAAGGGACCAAGCTGGTAATGGCTTGGATCAGGGTGGGTCCTCACCTAGTGGCCAATGGAATTTGGTTACCAATCACAACTGGGACTGCTGGGATTCCTGTTACTAAACAATGATGTCATGTGGCATGGCTTAGTGATGGAAATTCTGGTCACAATTACTGTCATAACTCAAGGACTGCCTTTAAAGAGTCCAGATTAGGTCTCTGGCATCTACATTTAATCTTTTTAGAATTGCTGGTGTCATTAGAGGATACGCTACTAAACCAAATAGGCTTGTATTCTGAAGGAAACATCCCAATCTGTTCTTAGGAAAATGCTATTTCGTGGCCAAATTACATATTATAGTAAATATGCAGCACAATACAAGTTTGCCTTCTAATTTGTTTCTGCTGGAGGCATTGGGGAGACAATTACAGTGCACAGGGAAGGGAGGTCCCCGGTCCCCAATTCCAGCTTTCTGAAAAATAACTCCTTTGCACAGTTTGAAGCAACAGACAAATGTTTCTATTAGAAACACTTTTCTTTGGTTGGTAGCCATGAAGGCCTATGTGACATTTAAAGTGTAAATGTCTCTTGCCATGCACTGCAATTCCTCAAAAAAACCCTCACCTGTTGCTTAGAAATTATTAAAAATAAATAAATAAAGAAAAGGTAAAACAGTTTGCCATATAGTTAGCATAGCACAAAAGCTGACCCTGAAAAGAAATCTGGGATAAAAATTACACATAACACCACATCAACTGTTGGGAGGGGAACTTAGAAAGCTCTTAACTTTCAAACTCTTTGGAATATATGTGGATGGTAATGATGGGAGCACTCTTCCTTCTAAAAGACATTACAATAGTATATAAGAAGAATAAGAAAATAGGTTAATAGACCATTAACAATTAAAATAAGGCAATGAAAATACAAAAATTAAAATTCCATTGATTTTTAAAAAAAGATCTTCAAAAATCTGATCTAGGCATAGTTTTTATCCTGCAAAATGCTGGTTGAACCATCTTTTAGGATTCTATGGGCTCCTGCAGGTTTTTTGTTTGTTAGTTTTTGTTTTCCCCAAACTTGGCAACTTTAAAATGTGTGGCCTTCCTATGCTGGTTGGGGAATTCTGGGAGTTGAAGTCCACACACCTTAAACTTGCTAAATTTCAAAAACACTGGGCTATAGGATTATACTGATTTCCCTCCCCTCCCCCCAACAAGGTATTCCTATATA